>CM062804.1:446499605-447699605 GCA_031772625.1 Pinus tabuliformis | reverse complement strand
GAATTTTCTAAGGAAATTGATTTTTCCCAAGAAAGATTGCATGGCTTTCTTGTTCACTGGAAACAAGATCTGTGTAATAGCCTTGACCCTTTCAGGGTCAATATTGATACCGCTCTTTGCTATGATGTGCCCTAGCAGGATCCCTTCAGACACACCAAAGATACTCTTCTTGGGATTCAAAGAGATCCCATACTTTTGACACTGCTTGAATATCTTCTTTAGATGACGTACATGATTTGACCTTTTCTTAGAAAATATAGTGACATCATCTAAGTAGACAACAACGCTCTGACCTATAAGGCCACGAAAGGCGATGTCCATCACTCTTTGAAAAGTTGGACCAACATTGATTAGTCCAAATGACATTCTTTTGAACGTGAACATTCCTCATTTAGTTCAGAACGTAGTCTTCAACCTGTCTATTTTATCTACCAACACTTTATCATAACCTGAAAATACGTCTAGTAGCGAAAACATTCCAGACCTAGATATTATCTAGAGTATCTACTCCATGGATGGAACTAGATAGTTGTCTTTATCAGAATCCTGATTAAGATTTCAGAAATCAACACATAGGCATATTTCACTAGACTTCTTTCTTACTAGGACCAAGTTGGACACCCACGTGGAATGTCTGACTTTGAAGATGATCCAAGCATCCAAAAACTTTCTCAATTCCTTTTGAATGAGGGGCTCCAGTGTCGGATGAACTTTTTGTAAATTTTGTTGGAATGGTTTCACCGCCTCTTTTATAGGAATCACATGCTGAATGATACATGTATCATAAGTCTATACATCATCGTATTTCCAAGAGAACACATCCCGATATTGCTTGAATAGAAGAATAAATGCTTGCCACTCATGTGGGGAATAACAGGTATCGATATTGACATACTTCAGATCTTGTGGGGTTCCCAAATTGACTTATTCAGATGCGAGCTTCGAACTTTGAGTTTGTGTTTGTTGGCCCTCTAAACTGGTTCTGTAAGTCATATAATTTCTCTAGGGACACTACACCTTTTGGCATAGTGTTTCCTTTCAGTGCTTGAGATGCTTCTTGAAGAACCTGCTTGTGCTCATCCTCCTCTATGGAGACGTATTTGAATACATCAACATTCGCCATAAAGTGTAGTATCTGTTGGTCATCATTGAAAACGCGTAAATTAGTAACATTGTCGGGAAAAGATGGTTTATATAAAATTTCAATTAAAAAAACCATTTTTCAATGGCGACATCCTAGTAGCAACATTTGCTAATGTATATGTTGTTGCGTTTCTAACTCTTGGAACAAAAATAATATTGAAAGCTTTAAAATGATTTATCAAATGCCATACCTCTTGCTGGTAGTTTTTTAGATGAGGTGAAACACAATGTATAGTATCTCATACCTGACGAGTGACTACCTTTGAGTCATCGATTACCTTCATAAACTCTACCTTCAAGTCTATAACTTTATTCAATCCAAGTATAAGTGCTTCATATTCTCCAATATTATTAGTGCGCTCGAACTCCATGCGACATGAAAGTACATGTTTCTTGTTATGTGGGTCTATAAGGATGCAACTAGCTCTGGAACCGTCATGTGTATTAGAACCATCAAAATAAAGAGTCCAAAATTTACAAGCTACTAAGCTATTTCCTGTACAATTACTGCTATTATTACTAGTAATACTATGTACATCTATATTACACAAATCATTCACACTAGTTGGAGAGAAAGGAAGGAGCTCCAACTGTGTATATGGTGAAATAGGTGATGACTATGCAAGATAACACCCAAGGTCAGTTTCCAAAAATAAATTACTGAAAATTAGCTCTAGAAAGCAACCATCTCATTTTTTCCTTTGAAGGGTGTAACAATGTATTTCACGTAAGGCTCCGATTCCATTTGAATTTGATTGTTTTTGCCCCTGTACGGAAGCCATAGATGTGACCAGTCGGTTGTAAGATACCCTTGTAATTTTCTTGACCAGTCTCGACTAGGAGAAAACCATATTTTTCCGGTATGTCCACAATTATGATATTCATACAATGATGAACTCAATCATATTTAGATAATCTGATAAGCACATTTATCAGTTCACCAGTAGCCTGGACCAAAGATTTGTCTAGCTGAACAATTTGTGCCTTTGTTTTGTCCCATTTGGAATTTATTATCTTTGCAACGGATAGTGGTATTACATTATGGATGCCCCAAAATGTACTAAACAATTGTGAACATTATAATTGAAAAATTCGAAAGTCGAAAGGAATGGAGGGAAAAGAGTATTATATTCTAATGTCAAAGTGTTAATAACTGACTCCAAGGGACCAAAAGTATTACCAGAGACATTCTGGGAAGAAGAAGCATTATTACCTGAAGAGGATAGGGAAAGTGCTTGGATGAGCAGTTCCCACTAACTTGCTATCCTTGTAAGCTCAAAGATTGAAATATTTGTGTGAGCTTTCTTCATATCCTCCACTATGTTATAGTCTAGCTTAGTAGGGATTGTAGTAGTGTCTGGAGGAGTGGCTTTGTATGATACTTCTAGAGTGGTAGTCTTTCTTTTTCTGTTGGAAGTGTTATTTGGTGGGGCAACATCTCCAGACTTGTTCTGAGCTTGGTTGACAGGCAGAGTAAGTTTAGGTGTTCTTTCAACTTTTCCTTCATCAACTCTTGTTCAGGAACAAACCCTTGACTTCTCAACTTATATCAACTATTTTTCTTCTGAGTCGGGGCCTCATTCAGTGGTGGTTCTTTGGTGTTTTTCTTCTCAGCATTGAACACACAACTGAAAGTATTTATTGCATGTCTGACACTTACAGGTGCCTCTGCCATAGTGGATTATTCCTTTTGTTCCATTTACTCAGTCTGCTCATTTGAAAGTATTGGGTCAACAATGTGTGCAGCTAGAGCATTCATGTTGTGTTTCTACTATAGGCATATATTTTCTGAATGATATTCTTGATGAAAAGAACAATATTAGTCCATGCCCACGCTTTTGACATTCAACGTGACATTTGAGCTCTGTGTAGACTTAGTCGATTGACTACTGTTGTTGTTGTTGTTGTTAAACTTCTTTCCAGATTAATAGCTTCTTTATCCTTTACCTTATTTGAAGAGGCCTAAGACCTTTTGCCTGTCTCCTTGGAGTCTTTTTATGATTCCCTGTTGACAATGACTTCGATTGCATGTAATTCCTTCTCAACATCAATGGCTTCTTCGAAATCCTGAGCCAAAGTCTCTTTCATGGCTCTCTTTACAAACTGTGATGGAGGCATGAGGTGTCGTATCTTAAGGAAATTGGTTCAATACTCAATTAAAACTCTAATTAAATTCTTTGACCTTTTATTTTGCCCCCATCTTCAAATTCCCTAACTCTTTTAATAACATGGTTGGGGTTTTTTCATCAACAAACTTTTCCAGGAACAACTTTTTAAACCCCCTCCAATTTTGAATTGAATTTGCAGGAAGACTATGATACCAAGCAACCACTCTACCATCTAAGGTATAAGGAAAGAGTCTACATGCAACATCGTCATAACGTACCTCAAGTGTCTGTAGGTGTAGATAGAAATTATCCAAATGGTCTCCCGCTTTAATCGCCTTGTCAATGTCATATTTCGTTAAAAAAAATTCAACGTGTCTTGGCATCTTATGTAAAATACTTGGAAGCGATAGTGGGCCCTAAGTCATCCAATCTAGACCTTGGTATGCCATGTATTCATCTGTATACTCCTCTTCTTCAGAATCTGAGGAATCTTCTTCGTGACCACCTAACCCATGGAAAGTTTCATCTGAGTGCAAAACATTGCCTCTGTCACCTCCATTAAAATATGGAGGTTGCTCTAGTTTTTCCGTGTTGTTTGCAGATTCCACTAACTCTTCAAGGGTAGGAAAAACCAAATATTCCACTTTAGAAATTACTATCCTAGTAAGAGTTGTTTCTTTCTTCTTTGGAAAATAAGGAAGATTGTGTGCTCCAAGAATTAATTCAATAGCCTTCATAAAGCGACGGGTTATAGGTAGAGTTGCCCAGATGTGCTTGTAGGAAATTTCACAACATTGTTTAGGGCCAGCCTGAGAAGATCCACATGCTTTAGGAATATGAGTTGGAAAGGTGTTGGGAATGTTGTTGCCTTTTCTAGAAGTAGTATGATGTGGGTGGGTGGAGTTATCAGCGATAAATTTGGCCACCCTCCTTCTAGCACCAAAAATGTTAATAATGCTAGACCTGCCAACATTCAAGGGGGTCTCCCTAATATGAGTTCCCAATTAGACTTCACACTGTTTGGGATAGAAGCCCCATGGAGAATACAGCCCAACTGCTGTCTACTTAAAAATCTGCCTTGGATTTATTTGTCAACAAGATAGAGAATCACATATGTGCCTTTGGAAATTAAGCTAGTGTGCCTGTTGAATGTTCAGTTGTAGGTGCATCAAGGTTAGAGGGGAAAGAGGTTGAGCCTCTAAGAGAGAGGTAATAGTACCACCCTAATAAAGACACACATAAATAAGAGTGTTTCATCTAACACCAGCGAAATAGTCCACAGAGACACAATAATTGTTATAACCATTACAACACATTCTCAACAAGATAAGCACTAAAATAACCAAAATAGTTCAACTACCTTAGTACTGGTGAAAGAAAACATGAACCATAAACATTCACATAATAGTCTTACAAACATTCATAATCCATGTATGAAAACATGTTGGCCATCAGGCTTCAAATATTAAGTAAAAGTCCCAAGATGCATGAATACAATGAACATCACTTGCTCCAATAGTGGAGCGTTGGAGCCACTACTTTCTCCCCAAAAGTACTAACTTATCTCTCTTATGCCTTATGGGAGAATCCAAGGCTAAAATTCCTTTACATGAGAAATGAGGACCTATTTATAACTTGAGGAGTGACCTTTCATATCCTCATGACTCTTGACTTTCTAACTTCTAGTGACCTTTGGACTTCTACAACCTTTGAAGTTCCAAATGACTTTTGGAATTACATATGACTTTTGGTATTACATGTCCTTTGGACTTCCGCGACCCTTGAGTTTACTTATGAATCTTATACTTTTACTCATTTGTCTTATACAATGATTACAATTGTACATATTGTCTTCCACAAAATCATATCACGAACTTGACACATCAATATTTTGGATGATTGGGACTGACAGTGACTGATGACATGGACTTGCTTTAGTAGTGACATGGCTTCCACTGTGTTTGTTCTTTGTCATCATCTTCTCCTGGTGCTTCCACCCTTTGAAGGGTCTTCAATCTTGGAGTCTTCATGGTGCTTTGATCATCAAGTTTTAGGCATGTTATTGGTTCTTCTTGTGCTTCCTTTGTTCATCCTTTTTACTTGATATTCCTTTTGTGTGCTTGCCATGAGGTCCCTAGAATACCTATTTCTGCAATCACTCATGATGAGTAGCTATCAGTTTAAAAATCTCCTACTCTACCATGTTTTATGCATATTTTCTTCTTTGTGCCCTTTCAGTGCACTTAAAATGGTGAATGGATATTTAGGAATAAGGTTACACTCTGAAAGGCTGAAGGATGAAGGAGGAGGAGCTTCGAGGATTCAGCATGCACTCATGCACCCTAAGGAAGAAAGAAATCAAGGCAGGGTGCATGTCGCAAGTTCGAAGGATGAAGGGGAAAGCTTCGGGCTTCCCAAGTGTGTTATGCGCCCAAGGGAAAGAAGGAGGGTGTAGGGTGCACTCCTGAAGGATGCAAGTTGAGGCTTCAGGCCTTAAGAGTGTGCTCATGCACCTAAGAGGCCTCAGGAAGGGCACATGGTGCACTCTTGAAGCTTGAAGCTTGAGGTTTTGTGCTTTCAGGGTGCGACAGTGTGCTCAAGTTAGTCCAGGAGGGCGCATGGTGCATCAGGTAGAGATGAAGGGCTAAACTTTGGGTCTTTAGGATGCGCCAGTGCGCTCAAGGAGGGCACACTTCTTCGAGTCAAACAAGTGCACTCAAGGAAGACTTAGTCACTTTTTTAGGGTGCAGTTCAGAACAAGGAAGGGTCTTTGTGCTTTTGGAATGCACCCAATTTCTTTGGAGAGCACAGGCACAATTTTGAACAAAAAAGGGTCACCCATCAAGGCTTTGAAGTGCGCTCATGTGCTCCTTTCCTTAATGGGGTTGTTTTGCAACCAAAATTTCTCTAAGTCTAGATGATTAGTCAAGATGTGAGCAAGATGAGTTCTAGACATAAAACCATGTGCGACACATACTAACTCATCAAGAAAACTTAGACAAGCTTGATCAATAATGAATATACATCAAAACACCACTTTATGCACATTTCCCAAGTATAAACGGTGAAGTGTGTGCGACTGCAACCCAAAAGTGTCGTTTTACAACAAGAAAGGTGTTGTGACCATGAAATGCATATAAAGATATTCAAATCAATGTAACGACACTTAAGAACACTCAAAACATATGAAACAACACAAAATGACACTTGACGACCAAGGAAACACTTGACACGACAATGAGGTAGGCTCCAAAATTAGAATGTAGTGAAATTTTGGAGGGTGTTGTAGCAATGACAACACAAGGCTAAATGGTACGTCCGAGAGAAGGTAGAGGAAAAATTTCCTCACCTCTTATAGTAGAAGATTTTAGGGACCAAAAGCCTCCCAAAATGGGGAGGTGTGACTTGGATTGGATCATTATATTTTTTTTAATCTATATTGATTCTTTTAGAGTGGAAGAAATGGAGGAATGATCTCATAGAACCATTTTTACTTGTGGGATCTAGTTTGGCAAATTGGGGTTTGAAACCTTCCAGGAGTAGTTTGAGGCAGTAAATGGAATTTTTTGGGGGAATAACTTTTCCACTTTGGGGTGGAACCTTTTCTTGTATTCTTCACACAAATACCTTTCTAATGGTGCACAAATCGCCTCAATCAAAATCTGTATGCACATTTATTCTACTCGGAAGTTGACCTTCCTGTTTCGACTACTATAATTCAAGAGGTTGTCATGTCTTCCTACATTACTCATGGAAAAGGGGCTAGCCATGCAATCACGATGAAGAGGACTCTAGAAGAGTCAATGTTGTAAATCTAATTAAGAGCTGAAGGATTCAAACCTAACCATTAATAGGATATCAAGTTGTATTATAATCAGGCCACTATGAGGAAAAGTGTTTCCATTCTTTTACAGTACATTTTGTTCCATATATGAGAAAAATAGCCACGGGGGATAAGGAGTGAGCACACAAAGAGGATTTGTGCATTGTAGTAACCCACAAACCACAAGCGTTACTTCTTTGTAATTGTAGCCATCTTCTATTTAGAGAGAGAGAGAGCAAAGCGACCTCATCTTCTAGTTGTCTTCCTCCTTAAAGTGTTCCTCGGGATATACCTTATGTCAATTGTTGTTTGTGAGTTTTTATTTCATTGTTCTCTACTTTTTGCATAATTACAATTTTCACGCATACACAATAAACAATAATTAACGTATCCATAAATCTAAGGAGAAATAAACCCTCATAATGTAGAGTTTTGATTTTCTAATATATTTTAGTAGATTTGTTGTGACAAGCTATCCAATGGAATATCCATGACAATTTATGGATCAATGCTGATGACATCAAATTCTTTTTAGAGTTGTTTCATGTTTAAATTGAGCTCAAAAAGGGTTTGGTGTATTTAGATCTCTTCACTAAACCAAATTATAGTGGGAAAAAAAACTAGGGTTAGTTAATATCCAGGATGGTAAAGAGTATGTTTATTTAGTGTAATCACTGGTTGTTTATTGGAGGTAAAATTATAGTAGAAAAAACTATGACTGAAGCTATTCATTTATGTTAATCAATGGCGTTTATTCCAAAATAAATTTTGGATAAGTTAAGGAAAATAAGTCATATATTTCTTTGGTCAAGGAGCATGGAAAAGAGGGGCATTCCCTTAGTTAAATGGAAAAGTATAGAAAATCCAAAGGATATGGTGGGGTGGGGGTTAAAAATCCTTTATCAATTTTCAACTTCCTTTTATTCAAAATGTGTATGAAGGTTAACATTGGGTAAAAGTTTATGGTGCCAAGTGTTTGGTTAAAAGTACGTTCATCCATCCTTAGTAAAGGATTTGCTAAGACCTCTAGTTGGGGCTTGCAATCATGGATCAAACATTTGGGAGGAAATAATAAATTTCTTTTCCCTTATTGATAGGTGGTTGGTATGGAAGGTAGGAGATGGTCATAGGATAAGACTTGGAGAATTTCCTTAGGTGGGTTGTCGGAAAAAATATAATTTGCCTAAGAATCTCATTGAATCTCTTAAGGGGAAAGGGGTTTTGCACTCATTAGATGGTAGTTGATGGTGACCTCACAACTATTTGAAGATAGCAATGAAACAACATATTGCTTCAACTTGGAGAAGAGGATATTCTATGAGAATTATATACATTGTGTCTCAAATATAGTCATGTGAGGATTAGAAAAGAAGATGATGAAATAATATGGTCAAAGAATCCAATTGTTAATAGTTACCCTCTAAAGTTTGGCTACATAGTGTATGTGAAGGAAATAATAATGAAGATGCAATTTAGTGGTGTAAGAAGATCTGGAAGTATATGTGTCCTTCAAAAGCTTATATTTATATGCGGTTGGTCCTTAATAATAAGGTGATTATGTGGGATATTTTACAAAAAGGGAACAAGAGCGAGTATTTCTTATGCTCTTTGTGTAAGCTATATGATAAAATAATTTTATATTTACTTATTACATGTTCATATACCATACATGTTTAGAAGAGATAGATTCGCCCATGACTTAAAAAATGCACAAAGCAATAATTCTATTAAAAAATGTATTAGAAAATGGGATGGGGATGTGGCTGCGAAGAAATGAAAAGCTATCCCTTTTGATTATTTCTTGAGGGATGTGGTTGTCTAGCAATGCTACTCTATTTGAGGATACATTATCTCCCTATTTAATGTTCAAAGCAGAGTTTGAATATCATCAACTATTATGTTCAAATAAGAGTTGAAAATCCAAGTAGGAATATTTAGGTTGAGGTCATAAACAAGTTTGGGTTATAGATTTACTTTGATGGAGTATCTCAAAGGAATCCTTAGATATGTGAAGTAGGGGTATACTACACATGTCATACAGTCGTTGTACAAAGTCATACTAGGAATGGTAATTAACAACTTTGTAGGCTTATGGATTTGAAGCTTCCTCTTATGTTTCCTTATGAGAAAAGATGCTCACCGAATTTAAGATTTTTGGAAATTCTAAATAGTGCTTATGTGGATGGAGGGTTACTATTCTTATGAAAGTTTCCTTTTATACCCTGTATTTGACGAGCACTTTGGCTATAATATTAACTTTCCTCTCCATTTATTTTCAACATATATATACATAAAGTAATGTACATGTTGATAGCTCGTCAAAAGAAGGTTTTTGCAATTGGATTTAGGAAGCTGGCAAATTTGGGAGGTGGATGATGGGCATGCCGTTGAATATTGTCACTCTAATTTCTATTAGTTCTACTATGATTAACATACAGAATATAATTTATATATTTCCTTGAGAGATTTTGAAGTAGATACGTTATGATGTTTATGAGTGTTTGTTTCTTAATATGTTGAACATGAAAATAATTTTGTAAGTCTTGAATTATGATGCCTCTTTTTTAGAGGAGGTAGAATTCTTAAACCTACAAAAATGTTTGCAATTGGGCAATTTAGGTTAGAAATATAAATATTATTCTAGGGCTATGAGAAAGATCAATTTCCTTTTTGATGCTACCAAGGCTCAAAATTAATGATATCCTTATTCTAGTTGACCATTTTGGACGCCTTTAAACCATCCTTTTTTCCCATATAAAGTCATCCCTTGTGCATAAATAAGTAAAACTATGATTAAAACGGTATTTCAAGGTAAAACATAATTTATTATTGGAATTCTATAGTTTTGAATGCATTTAAGGAACCAATCTTAATCAAGGCCACTAATGAAGCTTATGAAGAAGGCCTTGTAACCCATCTAGGTTCCTGCAACCACACTCCATGGTTGGCATGCACATCCTCAAATTCAAAACAAGTATATGGGTCTTTTCAACGACACCCTTGAGATGCTTTTCCACATGTAAAACCAAACCCATACCCATAGTTGACAACAAGTGCTTAACTGACATTACACATTGACGGTCAACCACAACAATGTATGGCGGGATCCAAGGTTTGTGTATTAGAGTTGAACTAGAACACAACCACATCCTCTCAAGTTTGGTGTTTCGTTATTTAATCACTCTAAATTTTTACAAGGGTTGTTAAACCACCTGCATATTACTCATATTAGGCTATGAGTCATAGTATTGTTGCCATGTAATTTGTAATGTATAATAGCAAAGCCTAGCCTTTGAGTCAAGTTAACGAGTAGAACATTGTCTTAATATTGTAAATACAATATCATTGGATCATTAGGTGCACTCTTACCTATGTTTATGTCGATATAATCTATGAATTTTAGAATAAGAAGACTACAATTGATCAATTTTATGCACTATATATCAGATCTGGTGTGATTTGAATTTATTTTCTTAGGGCAACGTTGTTGGTCGAAAAGGGACCACCAACCCAACACATTGCCTCTTTATACCCTTGTATTTCTATGCAGTGTGGCATGTTAGCTAGGTTATACAAGTAGCAATCATATCTACTTTGAGTTTGTCATAGATATGTGGTTTTAACATTTGATGTGTGAGTTTATTTCTTGATATTAGCTCTCTGGTACATAGATAACGTGTGGATCAATTTTATCCCGATTGTATTTGGCTAATAACTTAGAGATATATTTTGTATCTAATACATCAATTCATTCTGTTAACGATAGCGTTTGACACATTGATCCACCTTGCTTATATAATATGTATTTGGGTTATATATAACGTGGTATAATAAAGACAATAGTATTCGATATATGCAGTTTGCTTATTTTGTCTTAGATAGCTACACAACTATGCTTTATACTATATTTTGATGATATGGTATTTTTAGTAATGAGCATGGTGTGATGACTTGTATTCTTTGAATGCATGATTGATTGTGTTCTATTCTAAAATGTTCTTAAGATTGCAAGGCTAAAATCAAACACCGAAGCACAAATCAAAGCACTATAACCTTTCTTGACCATGGAAACTTACTCATTTCCTGAGTGAGAAAGACTACAGTCGAAAAAGAGGGGGCCTTGCATCAGATTCCTAGTGATCATCATAGTTAGGTTTCTTGTTGCATCTAGTAGGTTAATAAAGCTATCCATGAAAGGAAACAAAATGCATTGTAACTTTAAATGTATGGTTGATGTATGAAGATGAGCAATTATTTAATGAGTTGTGACATGTGAAGGCTCTGCAATATGTCCCCATTTGACTACAGTTCCTCTATAATACTCTTTTTGATCAATTTATTGCCAAGTATAGAGGTAAGATCTACTGAGGACAAGATTCAGAGACAACCAGTAGGAAATTGGTTATTCTTACAGAAGCAAAGTGTTCCTGAGTTTGTTTTCCAAAGACCAAACATATTATACATGATAGGATTTCCATTTCAGTGATTATATATCAAAATGATTAATGTCAATACCTCTGCACATACAATGTAGTGCCTCTAAGATTACGCTCTCAGATTAACATATTTATGTTTTGAATTTTATGTCAATAAATTCATCCAACATTTTGGCTTTGTTGTCGAGGAAGCACTCAAGGATAAGAACATTGGTGGTCTTATTTTGCTCATTGATTCCCCAAAATTTCAGACTTGGAGGAGTAGGAAGGTCAGGTGGGACCACTTTGGTGAGACCCACAAGCCCTTGTCGTGTTGGTAAAACAAATATTTCTCTGTTTCCTTTTATTTCACAAGAGGAATTTTTTTTGAGCTAATGAAGTGAGAAGATAACTTGTTGATGACAAGATCTTGGTAGCACTAACAGCTTGCGAGTGTAGTTTGATTTCTATTTGTTGATTTTCTTTTCTTTTCCTTTTTATGAGTTTCATGAGTAGAGTAGGCATAAATATAAAGATATAGGTAGGCTAGATAATCCTAAAACTCATGCTTCTAACATTAAATCATTGATAGGTTGATCTTCCAATAAGGATCGATTAGAGAAAACCTTAGCAAGCTACTCAAAAACCCAAGTGAACACAAAGATAGATTTCATGGGTCACCCCATTGAATTTGCATGGGAATCTACTCTAGTTGGGGAATTAAAACCAAAGACAAAGTCAAAAGCTAGTCACAAACCTGACCAAGCGATTTAATTCCCTATGGATACTGAGTTTAGTTTGCTTGGAAGTGGAAAGATGGTAAAAGGATAAGGAGAAGTATTCGTAGAAGGAACATCGGTAGAGGAAGAGGTAACCTTTTGATTCCCTATTATGGATCTAGATGTGGTGGTCTACATGAAGAATATTCCTTCTTCAATACCGCCACATTTTTATGGTAAGAGAAATGAAGATCCTAATGCTCTTCTATTTGAGTTTGATATATTGTGTAGGAGATATGACTATTCTATAAATACCCAAAAAATTAATTTGTTCCCAACCACTCTTAAGGATGCAACCTTGTGTTGGTTCAGGGGGTTGGGGGGGGGACACTATTACAACTTGGGATAGAATGCATACAACTTTTCTTAAAAAGTACTAGGAGTATTGCAAAGTTAGACACTTAAGGGAGCAAATTTTCAAGATTACACAAAGAGAGGATGAGAGCCTTGAAGATCACCTTAAATAATTTATATATAATCTCCAATGATCTAAACAACATAAAATCAATCAAGACACCATTAGCACTATTTTCTTACGGGGTATTTTAGATGAGTCCCTAAATGTATTAAATTTAACGGGATTTGGGGATGTTTCTTAGTTTCGTTCTGAACAGATTTGTGACCTATGCAGGAAGTACTCTTGTAGCCAAGAAATATTTGGTAGAGGGAGTAGGGATGCTCTCCCTAAAAAACCCAAATCTCGCAATGAGTGGTGTAACCACGCATGAGTTGAACATTTATTAGAAAATTTTAAAAGTGTAGGTAGAAAACACTCTTTGTGAGAATGCCATTTGGATGCTATTAATATATGTGTTATTTGTGTAGGTGAGCATACAATGGAAAAATTCCCATCTTTACCTGGCCTTAAGATGATTTACCATGGAGAAAATCATGCAGCAATGCAATTAAATGCTCTAACACTGAAGAAACCTTGGAAAACTAGACCTTTAGGTATAACTTCAGATCATATGCCTTAATATTATCATCATTTTTCTGGACATCAACATTTGTCTTAGTTTATGAGCCCCCTTATGCCTTGGGAAACATATTTTCCACAACATGTTCAAGATCATTCATGGAAACATGGGTGGTGAGGGCCTCCTTATAATAATATGCCTATTTTTTCTTATCCCTTATCACCACAATAACAATACTTTACACCATTCCAATATTCATTTTCAACTTATCTTCAAACTCAACAACCTTAATTAACTACACCACTACAACAATTGAAACTACCACACCCACCACCTGCCCAACCTCCACAACCTAAATAATTGCCTACTCAGTTGATTGATAACCCTAATAATAATAAGACAACTCAACATGTTTTTAATGTTAAATTGCCCCCCTTCCCTACATATTTGATCTCGCTAGTTGGGTTCTAGGATATCCAACTTAGGTTAGGGAAGACTCTTAATTCTCATGTTATCATCAAAGAAGAAACGAGGGAGGAAATTCCCAAACAAACAATGATTCAATAAATAGCCAAATTTCTCCAAATTTAGTGTCTCTACCAAATTTAGAGTCCCCTTGTTACAGGCTATTAAGGATATTCCTATTTATGCTAAGACTATTGAGATATTTTCCTTAAAAAACATGGAGGAAGAATATTGAGCCACAAACTATTCAATTTGTTGGGAAATCAACTAACTTGATGTTAGGACGAGCTCTTATGGAAAAACATATGGATCCTCGCAACCTTGATATTTCGGTACACATTAAAAATACCCTTGTTCTAAACATTTTTATAGATCTAAGAGTCCTAGTTAATGTAATGACAAGATAAACCATGGAACAATTGCAATTGTCAAACCTTCATTATACATCCACAATTCTAGAATTATCTGAAATATCCAAAATATATCCCAAGGTTGTATTGGATGATGTAATCATCTCATTAGATTCTTTGGAGTATGCTACAGATTTTCTAGTCTTGCAACCTAAAAACCATTCAGGGGGACAACCATGCTTAGTTATTGCCGATGCCTACAATTGTTGTCACTTCAAAGATATACTCATTTCACATGGGGAATCAATAAATAAGGTAACCTTATACCCCCTTACCAAATCCTTTCAAGAAATTGAAGAAACCCTATGGCTTGATAATATTAATAGTGATGAAGAGAATGTTCAATCAATTTCTTCTATTGACCAAATTGTACAATTTAAAGAATACACTGAAGAGAGTTGGGTTCATGATTTTCTTGTCAATCTAGACTCCTTACAAAATCCAGATCCATTAGATCATATTTTTAGCCCAAATTTTCAAGAAAATTGTAACCCAAGCACCTCCTCATCACTACAAAACTCTATATTAGCCATATAATTATCAGAATCTAACACCACTCTTGTTGAGGTTATTCCAAGAAAATATTTGTATATAAATTCTTAGTTGGATGCATCTCAACGAGATGAGGTAGTTAGAATATTGCAGAAACACATCAATGATTTTTCCTGGAGCTATTAGGACATGAAGGGAATATCCCCTAAAACTTGTATGCACTATATTGATATTCAGGAGGGTGTATGACTTGTTGGGAAACCCTAGAGACAAATGAACCCAACCCTTAGAGAAGTTATCAAGAAATAATTGCAAAAAATTATAAATGGCAACTTCATTTATCCGATATTTGATAGTTAGTCGGTCTCTTGTCTCATGATAGTCCCTAAGAAAAATCAATAGTTGAAAATTTATGTGGACTATTTCCCTTGCCCCTTCATCAGTAAAGTTTTTGACACAGTTGCTAGTAAGAATTATTTCTCCTTTCTTGACGGTTTCAATGGATAAAACCAAACACAGATAACACCATAAGATTAGGATAACACAACTTTTACATGCGTGTGGAGGACATACGCTTATAGTGATCCAGGTGGATGTTGGTGGCCACCCACCTATCCCACTTGGACCCCCACAACTGTCTATTTCAGTTTTTTAGTTTCCGTAATTGTAGCACAATTTACTATTTTTAGCATTTTTTCGGGTCGTGAACTTCCGGAGCCGTTTTGAGGCCCTAAACGATGTTTTTGGGAAATCTGGGAGAAACATGGGTCAATGGACCAATGTTGCTCTTTCCAAAGTTGTAGTTCTTGGATAGATCTTTCTAATGAGCTATTGTACGTGTCAAACAAAGATCAGGTACCAAAGTTACTACCCTGAGAAGTTGATGTACCAACTTACCCAAAACGGGGCCCACAATTGGGCGTTTCATCTTCTAGGGTTAGGTTCTGGGATGTTAAGGGTTTTCCATTGTTTCTCAACAATAAATAGGCCATAGAGCCTCATTCAAACATAGTTCAAAGGCATGTAGCCACTACATCTCTTCTCAGAGATAAGCTATCATCACCCTAGCTGGTTTATTTCCATTGCTGTTTGTAAGCATATTTAAGTATTTTATAGTAATGAAATGAAGTATTATTTCCACTGCATATCTGTGTTTATGGTTATCTCTATAATTTATTGCGTTCCTGTTTAAATCCGGATCAGTGGTATCATAGCAGTCTGTTTTTTCTCTATTTTTCTTTGCATGTCCCCAATGAGGTCAGGATATAAGGAGTTAGGGCTTGAACTCGTTGAACCTTTGCAAGACCAGCCTCGCAAATCCTGACGGCCTCCCATGGCGGATGAGAAGAAAGACGAGGGGGCAGGAGATCCTATCAAAATCTTGCTCGAAGAAGCCCTCGAGCGACAAAGGAACGCGATGATGGAAAATTTTTCCTAGATCATTCAGCGGCTACCCAGAGGCGGCGCATCAGCTTCCAACAGCTAGTTTGGAAATGCCACACCCTTTAAGGTACAAGTTAATTTTGAAATCCCCATCTTCGAGGGTCAAATAGACGTAGATGCCGTAGATAAATGGTTAAATCTGCTAGATGGGTATTTTTCTGTTCATGAATTTTTGAGTCGGGAAAAGATTGTTTTCGCTCTTCTCAAAGCAGCCCCCCACATCAAGGACTAGTGGGAAACCTACTGCGAGTAGAAGGATGAAAGTATGGACTCACTGTTCTTAGCTGCACCCACTTGGAATTCCTTTCGGTATGCCATCAAGGAGCAGTACTACCCTGTTAACAACTATGAGGACAAATACATCAAGTGGACCAATTTGCGACAGGGAAAGGACCAAGATGTGCAGGAGTTCACAAACATTTTCCATACCCTTTGCACAGAGTTAGGTATCAAATATTTTGAGCTGCATCTGGTACTCAAATATTGCTGCTGCCTCCACAGATACATCCAGGAAGAGATGGAGTTCCTGAACATCTTCTCTCTCAGCACGACATACTGATATGTCGTCAAGATCGAGCAGAAGCTTAAACATAAGAAGTGAGACTTTGGATCTGCAAATTCGAAGACCAAAGGACAAAGCCAAGGCGGGGTGACCCAAGACAACCCGTCAAATCTGCAAGAAAAGAACAACACCATGAAGTCAAAGAAGGACACAACAAAGTGGTGTGAGTTCCACAAGAGCCCCACTCACAACACAAGTGAGTGTTGGACCAAGCAGTCGCTGGTGGCCGAGTTGAAGGCTTTAGAATCAGATGCATGTTCCGACCTTGAGTCAGAACCTGAAAAGGCGAATGGCAAAGGGAAGCAGATCATTGATGCAGAGCCCAACATCACTGTTGCCACCTCCAAGATCCAGAAGAATGAGCTCGAAGATCCAAAAGAGGGAGAGCGTCTTTTCCACTCACAGATGTGGGTGAAGGGTTAGCCGCTGTAATTCATTGTCGACAGTGGCAGCCAAAGAACCTCATTTCAGCAGAGGTCATGAAGCGGTTGGGCCTACCGACTACACCACACCCTCAGCAGTACAATATTGGGTGGCTTCACGAAGGACGAGATCTCCGAGTTCGCCAGCAATGCCGCCTTCCCTACAGCATCAAGCCCTTCACAGATGAGGTATTGTGTGATGTTACACTGCTAGATGTTTTCGATGTATTATTAGGCCAACCATACTTGTTGAGGCGACATGTTATGTATGAGTCAAGGCCTCGTGCTATTATTATTTCTTTGGGGAATTCATTATACAGAATACAGGAGGTAGCCCCACATACCCCCACTTCTTTGATCGCTGCTAAGAAAGGCAACAAGCTTATCTCACAGACTAGGAACTTTATTTTCTGTCTGGTTTGCTCCCAAAGTAAGGGGAAGATCGTAGCCACATCCATGATCCCTGTGAAGGGTTCCTCCACGCAGCAGCAGCAACAAAGGGATATGGTCATGACAGAACACAGGAACAATTTCTCCTCACCCACAGGGGTACCACACAAGCTTCAGGTGGGCAAAAAATTATGGTTGCATTTGCAGAAAGAATGCCTTACAAGAGCCCATCAGAAGCTCTGACCACGCCGACATGGTCCTTACACCATTACCAAGGCTGTGGGAAATAATGCTTTGGAGCACAACATTCCTCCATTCCTTCGCCTGCACCAAGTGTTCAATGTGTATCGCCCTTGACCATGTGTTGGTATCTAAATTTGACTGACCATTCCACTTCAAATTCATCTTTTAACCATCATTCTTGGCCATTTAACCTTTATTATTCAACAATAATCCTTAGAAACTAAGTCATATGTTGTCATTTTCGTTATTTTAAGCTTGGGATTAATATTTGAAATTTTTATATTTAAATGACATTTTTCAGAAAAATCACAGGAAGTTGTAACAACTTGTGATTGCTTTATTGATTGACATGTTGTAGCACAGGTGGGAAAATTCGAAGACTATGGGCATAAAGTACAATGTACAAGGATGGTGAAACAACTATTCATTTTCAGTTTTGGAGAAAACAAGTGTCCAGTCAAAGCTGGTCAAACCCAGCCACTTCATCACTTTTTCCTGATTTTTGTGCACAAGATATTTTCCAATTTTAGAATTTTTGCATAAATGGAGGAACAGACCTAAATTCGACCTCCTTGGGATGTAATTAATAGAATATTGTTAGTATTAGATGGAGAAACAATAGTTGTTTTTGTTAGAAGATTCACGATAAATAACCCATATGGGAAAACTATTGTTTAGAATGGTTTTTATGAACATATGAGAAGACAACTTATGTATCTTTGATTCCAGACTTAATACAAAATTCTTCAGCAATTTTATGTCTCAAGATTTAGTAGCTATACTCTTCTGAATCATCTCCTAGTGTGCTTGTGGAGTGCTGAAGGGCCCTCATCACTTTGCTGGTACACTTTATCTTTACTCTGTTTTTCCTACTAGCTGCAAATTCGAATTTAGCAGTTAATCATTTCATGTTCAAAGTTAAAGTTATGTTAGCAGAATTATTAGTTAAAGAGAACCTGAATTTGTTGTGAAGAGAGAGCCTTGTAAGAGGATTCAACTAATCTTGATCTTGAAATTGATATCTGAATGTTGCTGAGATTCAACTTCCAGATTTGTTTGCTAGCTTTAATTTTGAAGAATAGTTCTAGTTTTATTTCTGAAGTGATTTAAGAATGGAGTTTTAAAATTCAATTTTCAGTTTGGTAAATGATCCTTGTAAGAGGTATAATTGATATTGGTTTATAACACTGCTGATCTTATTCACCGTGTGATTTAAATTGAAATTATTTTGGACTGTTGTGATTGTACAAATTCTTTGAAGCAATATTCTTATAAGGGAATGTAGGATTACAGTCAATCATCAACACTCTGCTTTTGTTAGTCTACAACTAGAATTCCATAGGATTTGTTTATCTTAGATTGGTGTTTAAATGATTTAAAAGGGTATTAAACGATCTTTTGTAGAAAGCACTGTTAATTTAGTCCATTAGGTAGCCGTTAGAATTTTAGAGCCTTTTAGATCTATATATTTTAGGTAAGCCCCTCTAAGTGTACTTTCCTGAGTTGATAAAAGAATTAAGAGCTTAACTTGCCTTGGTAAGTTGGGACCAAACATTTTGGCGTCATTGCCGGGGAGGTGAAACTAGAAATACTAATTTAAAAAAAAAAAGAAAAAAAATCAACAAAACAACAAAAGCATAGAATTAAATTTAAATTTCAGTCATGCTTATTTATGTCTAGGTTTAGGGATGAAAAATACAAATTTAAAAGAAACCCCCTAACAACTAATCCACCATTAGGAGCAGAGTCATTAGAAAGGATTGAATACACAACTCCAACAGGAAAGGTTACAACAACACAACTTGAGGAAAAAGTGAAATCAAGCCAAAGACTCACCCTTATTGAAAGACAAATTCTAATAACCCACGAATCAAAGAGAAGAAATCTACTTGAAACTTCTACTATAGTGAAATCTGAAGGGAGTTGCACAAAAATCCAACAGCCTAGTCCTAAAGAAATTTTTCTTCAAGAACTAAAACAAGAAGAAGAGGCAGAAACCTTAGATAAATCACAAATTACGATGGCTGAAGAGGGAGGAGGATCTAGAGGACCTACACCTGAACAACTGAGAGAATATGAGAGACAAATGGAAGAAAGGAGAAGAAGAAGGGAGAATGAAGCAAAACAAAACAATGATACTCTATTTGGAGGAAATCAAAATCCGCTAGAAACAGAGGAATCCACATTTAAATTTCCAATTCAAGATAGAGGAGAGCAAATGGATGAGGAAATTAAAATGAAAAACATACCACCATCTGTACTACCAAATTTCTATGGGATGGCATCTGAAGACCCAGACTCATTTTTATTCGAATTTGACATAGTATGCCGAACCTATGGATATACCGATGATGCTCATAGACTTCGCCTTTTTCTTGCTACCTTAAAAGCAACAACACTTAGGTGGTTTATGGGATTAGGTGAACATTCAGTCACTAGTTGGGATGATATGAGAAAATTCTTTCTGAAAAAGTATCAACCTTATTGTCGATCAAAAGATTCCAAAGATGACATCTTTGCAATGACTCAACAAGAAGATGAGACCTTAGAGGAATACTTAGAAAGATTCTCATACAATCTACAAAAATCAAAACATAGGACTATGTCAATTGAGCTTATTCGAACAATCTTTCTTAAAGGCATCCGGGATGAGTATTTAGATGATCTTAATCTCATGGGTAAAGGGGACGTTTCCAACTTACCTTTTGAGGAGATTTCCGAATTATGCCAAAAGTACTCTAGGAGTAGGACAAGAAGTAAAAGAGCCATGACATCAAAAATCACAAAATCAGCTACAGGAAACATAACTAGAGCTGAACTAGGCAACTTATTTGAGGATTTCAAAACAGACCTTATGAGTACTTTGGGAAACCAAATAGATACCTTGAAAACAAAGAAAAGACAAGATGAACAAGAACTAGAATTATCTATATATTGTCCCAAATGCAGGAAGAAACATGCTTTGAAAGAATGTCCCTTAGACAACGTGCAAATTTGTGGGTTTTGTACAGACAGTCATGACATTAAAGACTGTACAAAGATGAAAATTTTTCAGAATTACAATTTGGAAGCTAGTGCAGAAATGGAAAACATGTATTTCATGGGAGCTAGAAGACCATGGCAACCAAGACCCCCAGGTATGTATCAAAATCCAAATGCAGCAAATTATAACATGCCTGTTCAAAACTCTTGGAATGTTCCTATGCCATGGCAAAACTGGCCTAACCAACAACAACAAACATTCCCACAACAAGGATGGAGAGGATATTATTTTCCTCAAAAATTTTCTCAACAACAATCCCAGCCATATCAACAATTTGCTCAACAACAATCCCAACCATATCAACCATATTCCCAACATTATCAGTCACAATATTCTCAGCCTCAACCCACACAGTTACTAGCTCAGCCCATAGCTAACCCAAACAACCGAATAGACAGACCAACTTATAGTGTAGATGAGGGACCTTCATACCCAACTCTACCATTGCAAAACATCGAACTAAGGTCAGGTCAGACATTGCAAAAAGAACCTTCCCCTGCTCAAACGCAGTTACAACAAGAAAAACAAAAAGAGGAAGAAGAAAATCAACAACGTAGCAAACAAACTGAACCAATACAAAACGATTTGGAACAAAATCAACAAATCAAAACACTCCAACCACCTCCATTTCCAGAACGATTACTTCAACCAAGATCACCCACACCATTGCCACAATTTGATGTTCTTGATGAATTGAGGAATGTATATATCAAAATGCCATTACTCCAGGCAATCAAGGATATCCCGATTTATACCAAAGCAATCAAAGAACTATGTCTCAAGAAACCTGCAAAGAAAAGATTTGACCCAAAAACAATACATGTCATAGGTAACTTAGCAGGCTTGATGTCAAATATTATTTCAATGGAGAAATATGTCGACCCAGGCATACCAAGAGTCACGGCCATTATCAACAAAATTTCAATTCCAAACACTTTGATAGATTTAGGAGCTGCAATAAACGTTATGACATTAGACACAATGAAAACTTTGCAGCTAACAAAATTGCAGACAACCCCAATTGTTTTGGAATTAGCTGATCATTCTAAAGTCATTCCTGAGGGGGTGCTAGAGGATATAATTGTCTCACTAGATTCTTGGGAGTATCCAGTCGATTTCTTGGTACTCCAGCCCAAATCAAACTTAGGAGGACATCCGATTATACTTGGCAGACCCTGGTTGGCAACTGCTGATGCATTTATTGGATGTAGATCCGGTAATATGATCATTTCTAGAGGGACAGAATGAAAACAACTTACCTTGTACCCATCAGCACAAGCCCCAGCTATAACACATAACTTATGGCTTGATGACAAGTACAATGATCAGGAAGAAATATACTCTGTGCTAAGCATAAACCAAATGTATGATATTGAGGAAAACAACAATGCAGATTTAGTGGAAATGTTTATTTCCCAACCTGAGGTTTCGGAAGAGTTGAGAAATGAACAATACATTACTGCAGATTATATGTTGGCACAAAGTTTTCAAGAAACCTGTACGATGTACTCATTGAAAGCAATATTTGATGAAAATTTTCCAATCAATTCCATTACAAATACACAAAGCAAGACTATAGAAATCAGTCCCGGAAAAACATTGAACATTGGGGCATTTCTAGAGACATCTCAAGAACAAAAACTGATTCATTTGTTGAACAAATACCAAAAAGCATTCGCTTGGGACTACACGGATATGCAAGGAATTCACCCAGAAACCTGCACTCACCACATTTATATGGACACTAGCATTCAGCCACTAAGGCAACCACAAAGGAGAATGAACCCTATGCTTAAAGAAATTGTCAGAGATGAATTGCAAAAGTTGTTAAAAGTAAAATTCATATATCCCATTTCTGACAGCCAATGGGTATCACCACTAGTAATAGTACCCAAGAAAAATGGTAAGTGGTGAGTTTGTGTTGACTACAGAGAGCTAAACAAAGCCACCCTTAAAGACTATTTCCCATTGCCATTTATTGACCAAGTATTGGATACTTTAGCTGGGAAAAAGTCATTTTCCTTCTTAGATGGCTTTAGCGGGTACAACCAGATCAGCATAGCCTCAGGAGACCAAGATAAAACAACATTTACCTGTCCTTGGGGAACATATGCTTACAACGTGTTACCATTTGGCCTGTGTAATGCTCCAGCAACATTTCAGAGAGCAGTATTAGCTATTTTTGCAGATCTGGTCCATGAATGTGTTGAGGTATATATGGACAATTTTTTAGTATATGGTGACTCCTTTGACCACTCTTTGCAAAATCTTGAAAAATTTTTACAACGATGTATTGAAACAAACTTATCCTTAACCAACGAAAAATGTTATATGATGGTGAATGAAGGAATAGTCTTAGGGCATCATATCTCATCCAAAGGAATTGAAGTAGATCAAACCAAAATACAAATCATTGTTGAATTGCCAATTCCAACAAATCAAAAAGATGTAAGAAGTTTTCTTGGTTATGCAAGCTATTATAGGCGATTTATTGCAAATTTTAGTAAAATAGCTTTGCCTTTGTTTAAACTTCTTGCCAAGGATGTAACTTTTGATTGGAATGGTAATTGTCAAATTTCTTTTGATAAGCTCAAAGAAAAATTATCCACTGCTCCAGTTTTGAGAGGACCTAATTGGACACTACCTTTTCATATCTCAACTGATGCATCTGACACTACAGTGGGGGCTTCATTAGGCCAAAAAGAAGATGGTTCAACATATGCCATCTATTTCATTAGCAAGAATTTGACCCCTGCAGAATTTAATTACACAGTTACAGAAAAGGAAATGCTCGCAATAATACATGCAGTGAACAAATTTCGCCACTACATAACTGGATATGAGGTCCTAGTTCACACTGATCACTCCGCCATTCGATATTTAATGAACAAACCTATTACTAATGGCAAGATCACCAGGTGGTTACTCTTATTGCAGGAATTCAATATCACCATACTGGATAGACCCGGAAAAGAAAACCAGGTAGCAGACTACTTTTCTAGACTTCAAAATCCAGGTGAAACTGTCCAAGTTGAAGATTCATTTCCTGATGAACATTTGTTTGCAATTTCAGTTTCAACACCATGGTATGCTGATTTAGCTAACTACTTGTCCACAGGAAAAGTACCACCATCATTCAGCTCAAAGGAAAAGAAAAGGCTGATCAAACAAAGCGCAAGATACTCATGGATTAATGGCAATTTATTTTACACTGGTTATGACATGATTATTAGGAGATGCATTAGAGAGGATGAAATAATTGATGTACTAACCTCTTGCCATGATCAACCTTGTGGTGGCCATTTTGCAGCAAAGAGGACAACGCACAAAATTCTTAGCCTTGGCTATTATTGGCCATCAATTTTTAAAGACACAAAGAAGTATGTAAGAAGTTGTGACAGCTGCCAGCGCATGGGACGACCAACTACCTTTGACGAAATGCCACTCCAGCCACAAGTGCATCTAGAGCCATTTGAAAAATGGGCTCTTGATTTTATTGGTCCCATCAATCCACCATCCAAAGGTAAGAAGTACATTCTTGTGTGTACCGACTATGTCACTAAATGGGCTGAAGCAAAGGCATTGGTGAGGGCAACTGAACAAACAATGGTCAATTTCCTATTTGAAGAAATTTTTGTTAGATATGGAGTGCCTAGAGAGATAGTCACAGACCAAGGGACTCAATTCACATCAAGACTGGTTCAAGAAATAACAGAGAAGTACCAAATCAAGCATAGAAGAAGCACGCCCTATCATCCACAGGCCAACGGCCAAGTGGAGTCTACAAACAAAACATTAGAAGGCATCATGACAAAAACAATGGCCACAAATAGGAAGAATTGGGCAGACAAGCTCAATGAAGCACTTTGGGCATATAGGATTACTTGGAAAGATACAACAGGGTTCTCACCCTACCAGCTAGTCTATGGTAAAGAGGTCATGCTGCCAATAGAATTCCAAATACACACATATAAATTGGCAGCAGACCTAGGGATGGACCTTTCAGAAGCTCAACAAGAAAGGATCATGCAGTTAAACCAGCTTGATGAAATGAGACAAGAGGCCGTGCAAAGGACAACAATGATTCAGCAGCAAAGAAGACAATGGCATGACAAGATGATTAAGAAGAAGGAATTTCAAATTGGCGACTGGGCATTGCTCTTCGATTCCAAATTTAAGGATCATAAGGCTAAATTCACTACTCACTGGATGGGGCCTTATGAAATCCTTGAAATCTTCGAGAATGGATCAGTCAAAGTAACATCAATAGACCAAGAAGGACAGACATATCTTGTCAATGGACACAGGCTCCGAATCTACCATAAGCCTGTTGACAGAGAAGATTTTATGAGAACTGTTTCACAGGAAAAGGAAGTACAACTACTATAACAGTCAGCTATAATATCCAAACCTTAATTTGTTTTGATTTCAGAATAAAAAATATAAAAAAACATAAAAAAAAACAACAAAAATAATAATGTTTAGCTATGAAAACCAGATAAGGCATAGTCTAAACATGAATTCCTGTGAGAAAACCAAGAAATTGGCTTGCAAGAATTCTTAGTTTTTAAATTTTGAGTACAAGAATAAAAAAGGAAAAGTCATTTTAAATCTTAAAGAGCAAAGGACCATGACTTGAGGACAAGTCAAACCATCAGTTGGGGAGAAGGAAGCCTGAACTTGTTCATGCTTTCCTATTTCCTATCTTCAGTAGAAAAAGGTTTGTCTTCATTTTCAGCAAGATTATCAGAACATATCTCAGAAGGGACCTGTATCATTCATTCTTCCGAAGGGACCTGTTATCATTCATTCTTCAGAAGGGACCTGTTATCATTCAATTCTCAGCAAAGGACCTGCATTCATAACTTCTCAGAAAAGACCTGTTCAGAAGAAAATTTGTCATCATTTTAAGGTAAAGGCTCTGTTTTGAGTACATTTTTACAATGGGATCTGTTCAAAGGAAAATTACATCAGCAACAAGAAAGATTACATTCAAGATGAAGAAAATCACAAAGAAGAGGCTAGCAACAAGAAATTCAAGAGAAGACTGGAACTTTAAGCAGACAGACATTTTATGGACACCATTACATTCTACCAAACAACAAGCTCCAACACAGAGATATTAAAGGGCTGTAAGAATTGTCATTTTAAGTATTTAATTTCTTTTATTAATTTCAAATTTTTTATGATGAATTGTGATAATTATTGATTTTAG
Organism: Pinus tabuliformis; assembly: GCA_031772625.1. Classification (NCBI taxonomy): domain Eukaryota; kingdom Viridiplantae; phylum Streptophyta; class Pinopsida; order Pinales; family Pinaceae; genus Pinus; species Pinus tabuliformis. The sequence goes on along the minus strand of CM062804.1, from coordinate 447,673,735 downwards.
TTTCTAAATACCTAGCCTATCCTATATCATTCATTCTTTTATCCTAAGTCCTACCCTTTTACCTACACCCTGTAACTATAACCATTTCCTATTTTACCTTGTAACTATAACCATTTCCTATTTCTGAACATATATTCCTATTTGTATATATCATATTCCTTAATCCTGTATAAACAATTTTAATCAACCCATAGTCATGGATACCAACAGACCTATCTAAACTAAGACTGATTGCATACTTAAGGATTGAATTTTCAAAGAGCTCAAGTCATAAAACAGAGGATTTATCAGCTACAGTGCAGGGCATGAAGGATTTACGAAATTTGTATGGTTTTCAACCTACAAATTTCATTTTTAAAGCACGAAATGACTAAGGGTAAGTGATCAAAAGATTTGCGGTCCAATCAGCAAGTCATCATAATTAATACTCTCATAATCTGAAGACCGTAAAACAAGACACCAAAGGTTATCATTTGAATATGAGCTGTTATAGCCATTTACGCTGCCAGGACTCCATAGACATCATAGCAACTTACGCTGCCAGGACTTCATAGCTATCATAGCCATTTATGTTGTCAGGACTCCATACCCATCATAGCAATTTACGCTGCCAGGACCTTGGAAACATCATAAACACCTGCGTGCAAGTCATTTCACCGCTGCCAGGATTCCGAAGATATCATTAAAAACCCTTGAGACAGGCTGCGTGGAGAAATTTGGGATTTAATACATAAGCAGGCCGTGAACGAAGGAAGAAAATGCATTCCCTGTAGAAAACGCTTGCCCTGAAGGTTAAACGTTGGTTTTATAAAACAAATAGCGTTTTATGCGTATGTTGACAATAACACTGTCAACATACGTAGGCACGACATTCACCAGAATTAAACTGAGGGAGATTTCGGCTTTATTGGCAGCATCCTCCAGGGGTTACGCATACAAATTGGGCCCAGGTAGTTGATTTACCATAAACTCTGGTATTTTTCTTTATTATTATTTTTTTTTTACAGCAAGAAGGACTGCAGTCATTTTTTTTTATAGTATGGTAGAATTTTTTTACAAACTGTAAATTCCTTTCAAATACAGGATAACAACATAGTTTTTCCTTTCCTCTTATGGCAAATCGGGTAGAACCATTACAGTTTGACCCTTCCAGATATCATAAAGACTGTGTAGAGATACTTAGGGCAAAACGTTGGCTGTCATTTTTAGAAAAACACAGTGGGCATAACAAGCAAACAACAAAAGAATTTGCTTCTTCATTTAATGGGGAGAGGGTAGCTGTAGGAAACCTGTCATTTAGGGTCTCGGAGGACACCATTGCTCAAGCAATTGGTATAAGCCCAGAAGGAGAAAAATATTTTAAAACCAAACAATTTAAGGAGAAAACATGGGCACCTTTTATATCCAGGTCAAGATTATCAGCAGTTGATTGGAAATCAGGGATCCCTAGAAGTTGGTTAATCCATCCATGGGATGAGATGGTTTATATAATTCAAAAATTTATAACTTGTGAAGGTAGATTCTGTGTTGTATTCCTCTATCATATTAAGTTGTTGATGCATCTGAGAGGAGATTGTACTATAAGTCTACCCTATTTTCTTTTACAAAGCCTGACAAAAATGTCTAAGACTATGCAGAAGCAAAGGAAGAATAAGGATACAAGTTTACATCATTTTGGCTTGATAAAAATTTTGATTGAAGCTGAATTACAAAAGATAGGTATAACATGGGAAAAATTCTTGATCACTAATGAATTTGTCACTGATGAGGAACAGAGAGAGTCACAAGAAGGACAACAGAATTTACAGGAGCAGCAACATGTAGAACCAGTGATTGATGTAGATGCCATAGAGGAAAATTTTTCAGAATTTAGACAAAGCAATTCCATTCCATCCACCAGCAGTGTCAGGACAAGAAGGATGGTGAGAGAAGATGCTGAAAAAGCCAACCAAGACAAAATTTTTACTGCTTACACAAGAAAATCTAGGAAAAGAAAGTTTGGCCAACAAAGGAAAGTTTTGGAGGAGGATGATGTCCTACAACAAGCACAATATGACTATGTACAGGGATTGGAAGATAAAGACAAAGAAACAGAGCAACAGAAACAACAGGTTTTAGGTAAAAAGAAAAGAAGATTGGAGAAAAAGGTTGAGAGGTTACAACAAGAGCTCAAGGAATCAGAAGTGTTAGAAAGAGTAATAAAAGCAGAAAATGAGGCACTTAAAATACAAAGCAAAAAGCTTCAAGTAGAGAATGAAAAACTGAAGAAGAAAGTCAAGAAACTCTCAACCTATAAAGTACAAATTTGTAGAAAGGCCTACAAACTTTACAAACAGAAGAAAGAAATTAAGACAAAGTATCAAATCCTGAAAACAGAACATGAAGCACAAATGAAGATAAATGCTCTACTTGAAGCAGCAGAGGTAGAGGCAGCAGCAGAAGACAACACTTGACAGGTTAGGACTTGGTTGCATGAGGACATGCAAATTCTTAGGTTCGGGAGGATGTTGGTATCTAAATTTGACTGACCATTCCACTTCAAATTCATCTTTTAACCATCATTCTTGGCAATTTAACCTTTATTATTCAACAATAATCCTTAGAAACTAAGTCATATGTTGTCATTTTCGTTATTTTAAGCTTGGGATTAATATTTGAATTTTTTTATATTTAATTGACATTTTTTAGAAAAATCACTGGAAGTTGTAACAACCTGTGATTGCTTTATTGATTGACATGTTGCAGCACAGGTGGGAAAATTCGAAGACTATGGGCATAAAGTACAATGTACAAGGATGGTGAAACAACTATTCATTTTCAGTTTTGGAGAAAACAAGTGTCCAGTCAAAGCTGGTCAAACCCAACCATTTCATCACTTTTTCCCTAATTTTTGTGCACAAGATATTTTCCAGTTTTAGAATTTTTGTATAAATGGAGGAATAGACCTAAATTCAACCTCCTTGGGATGTAATTAATAGAATATTGTTAGTATTAGATGGAGAAACAATAGTTGTTTTTGTTAGAAGATTCACGATAAATAACCCATATGGGAAAACTATGTTTTAGAATGGTTTTTATGAACATATGAGAAGACAACTTGTGTATCTTTGATTCCAGACTTAATACAAACTTCTTCAGCAATTTTATGTCTCAATATTTAGTAGCTATACTCTTCTGAATCATCTCCTAGTGTGCTTGTGGAGTGCTGAAGGGCCCTCATCACTTTGCTGGTACACTTTATCTTTACTCTGTTTTTCCTACTAGCTGCAAATTCGAATTTAGCAGTTAATCATTTCATGTTCAGAGTTAAAGTTATGTTAGCAGAATTATCAGTTAAAGAGAACCTGAATTTGTTGTGAAGAGAGAGCCTTGTAAGAGGATTCAACTAATCTTGATCTTGGAATTGATATCTGAATGCTGCTGACATTCAACTTCCAGATTTGTTTGCTAGCTTTAATTTTGAAGAATAGTTCTAGTTTTATTTCTGAAGTGATTTAAGAATGGAGTTTTAAAATTCAATTTTCAGTTTGGTAAATGATTCTTGTAAGAGGTCTAACTGATATTGGTTTATAACACTGCTTATCTTATTCACTGTGTGATTTAAATTGAAATTACTTTGGACTGTTGTGATTGTACAAATTCTTTGAAGCAATATTCTTGTAAGGGAATGTAGGATTACAGTCAATCATCAACACTCTGCTTTTGTTAGTCTGCAACTAGAATTCCATAGGATTTGTTTCTCTTAGATTGATGTTTAAATGATTTAAAAGGATAATAAAGGATCTTTTGTAGAAAGCACTGTTAATTTAGTCCATTAGGTAGCCATTAGAATTTTAGAGCCTTCTAGATCTATATATTTTAGGTAAGCACCTCTAAGTGTACTTTCCTGGGTTGATAAAAGAATTAAGAGCTTAACTTGCCTTGGTAAGTTGGGACCAAACACCATGCTTCCCACCATTATTGGACACATCAGAGATTGCAGAACAACTCACCAGGGACCAAGCTCAACAGATGGAGGAACTCAATGCAATGGGAACCATTGCTTCCTAAGGGGGGAGGAATGATCCAGGTGGATGTTGGTGGCCACCCACCTATCCCACTTGGACCCCCACAACTGTCTCTTTTAGTTTTTCAGTTTCTGTAATTGTAGCACAATTGACTATTTTTAGCAGTTTTTCGGGTCCTGAACTTCTGGAGCCATTTTGAGGCCCTAAACAACATTTTTTTGGAAATCCGGGAGCAACATTGATCTACATTGGTCTTCCCAAAGTTGTAGTTCTCGGATAGATCTTTATAACGAGCTATTGTACGCGTCAAACGAAGTTCGGGTGCCAAAGTTACGACCCCAGGAAGTTGATGTACCAACTTACCCAAAATGGGGTCCACAATTTGGCGTTTCATCTTCTAGGGTTAGGTTTTGGGATGTTAAAGGTTTTCGATTGTTTCTCAACAATAAATAGGCTGTCGAGCCTCATTGTAACATAGTTCAGAGGCATGTAGCCGCCACATCTCTTCTCAGAGATAAGCTACCGTCGCCCTAGCTGGTCTATTTCCATTTCTGTTTGTAAGCATATTTCAGTATTTTACAGTAATGAAATGAAGTATTATTTCCGCTGCATATCTGTGTTTATGGTTATCTCTATAATTTGTTGCGTTCCTGTTTAAATCCGGATAAGTGGAACGTTCCTGTTTAAATCCAGATCAGTTCCACTGATCTGGATTTAAACATGTATGCAACAAATTACAGAGATAACCATAAACACAGATATGCAACGGAAATAATACTTCATTTCATCACTGTAAAATATTGAAATATGCTTACAAACAGAAATGGAAATAGACCATCTAGGGCGATGGTAGCTTATCTCTGAGAAGAGATGTGGCAGCTACATGCCTCTGAATTGTGTTACAATGAGGCTCGAAGGCCTATTTATTGTTGAGAAACAATGGAAAACCCTTAACATCCCAAAACCTAACCCTAGAAGATGAAACACCAAATTGTGGGCCCCGCTTTGGGTAAGTTGGTACATCAACTTCTTGGGGTCGTAACTTTGGCACCCGATCTTCATTTGACGCGTACAATAGCTCGTTGGAAAGATCTATCTGAGCACTACAACTTTGGGAAGAGTAACATTCGTCCATAGACCCATGTTGCTCCCGGATTTCCAAAAAATGTAGTTTAGGGCCTCAAAACGGCTCCAGAAGTTCAAGACCCGAAAAACTGCTAAAAATAGTAAATTGTGCTACAATTACGAAAACTGAAAAATTGAAAGAGACAGTTGTGGGGGTCCAAGTGGGACAGGTGGGTGGCCACCAACATCCACTTGGATCATATAGAGTACTACTCTTCAGTTTATGTAATGCTCTTACTGCTTTTCAGAGAGCCATTTTAGCTATCTTTTCTGATCTTACCCAAGGATGTGTTGAAATTTTTATGGACAACTGTATATAATGATTCATTTCTTAAAGCCCTACAAAATTTGGAAAAAGTTTTAATTAGATTCCAAGAATATAACCTTGCAAACATTGAGGTTATTCTACAATTTCCAGTGCCAAAATCCCAAAAGGAGGTGAGAAGTCTCTTAGTTCATGCTTGGTATTACAAGATATTCATAGAATATTTTTCCAAAATAGCTGCTTCCTTATATAAATTACTCACCAAAGATGTTGATTTCTTCCAAGATGATTATTGTCAATATGCTTTCAAAATGCTCAAAGATAGGCTTACAAAGCCACATATCTTAAGTGGAACAAATTGATCCCTTCCCTTTCAAATCTCCATAGATGCCTTAGACACAACCCTTGGGGTAGTTCTAGGACAATAGGAGGATCAATTATCTTATGCCATCTACTACATTAATAAAAATGTGACACCTACTGAATTAAACTACACAATCACCGTAAGTGATTTCTTAGAATTAGTTCATGCAATCAATAAATTTAGACGTTGCATCGTTGGATATGAGGTATTTCTTCATAATGATCACTCTGTCATTAAAATACTTAATGAAAAAAAGACTATAACCAATGGTAGGGTGTGTTAGCACTATATAATTTCTTTTATAAATTTTTGCAAAAAGATTTTGATTTTTGGATTTTTTTTTGGACATTTTGAAAGCCTTTGGTGTCCTCGGGTTTATATACGAGGTTATTGTACCTTTTAATTAAAAATATTAGGCTATTTATACAAGCCCAATCTCTCAGTTAAGTCCATCATGAAAAGTCCACTGACTAATTACCACCGAGAGCCAATATGCCAAGGTGACACACAAACAAGGCACTGGGAGAGGGGAGTATATAATTTTCACAATGTGTTGATATTACCATCTATCAACTCACACACACACACACACACACACAACAAAAGGTAAACTCTCCATGGCAATGTGGATATAGCCCTATCAACCACAAAATAAAAAATGTGCAGTTAACACGAATTGTCAAATGCATCCATGTGTTAAGGCATAAAGTGTCCAAATTTTATTACAGAGCAGAGATAAGTCACACATGAAACGTCGAGGGTGAAGAATCATTGTGTGAAGGGCATATTGATATACAAAATACTATTCACAGCTACAAGTTTCAAGTGTTAAAATGAGATAACTCCAAATGTAATTGTGGTCACCCATGCTAGTTGGATATCACGATGAAGTGGTTTCTTAATCAGGATTCATGACACATCAAACCTCCATCCACATTATCACCTGACACCTCATCACTCCAAACAATCCCCAAATTTTCTATTTTTTACTGCTTTGCACTAAGATAAGAATATAAGCTACTATACCTAGAAACCCTCGCATTCTGTCAACTCTGCCTTCAATTTTTAACAACATCATGATTATCTTTGAGGATTTGATCAAGATCACAACTGATACGACTAACAAAAAAAACAACAAAAGACTCAGCGTGATTTTTATGATAGGTGGCCAATTTCAATAGATTTTCAGATATGAAATATGTAACTAGGTTTGGTCTTCATAATGACATGTGTAATCATGATTTTGTGTATTTGATGTAATGGGAAAAATAAATGTATTATTGTTACTCTTAAGGCATGGGTTTCATGCTCAAGGAAATTTATTTTTATAGGTCAAGCTCCCATTGAGAGCTTCTAGGGTTTATGAGTCATTGTCATGTATGAAAGACCCATTTGGGCATGTTACATATTATAAAAAGAATTTATTTGAGTCAAAGTCAAGTCAAAGAACCCTCCAAGACCAAGTAATGATACTATTTACAAGTCGACCTAAAGAAGAGTAATTCGACCCAAAGAAAAGCCTATATAAAGGAGACCTTGACCTCAGTTGGAGGACACTCAATCACACACAATTTCGATCATAAGGAAGAGAAGAAGTGCAAAAAAGAAGAAGACAAAGGAAGAAGAAGAATTCGAAGTCTTGAGATTGGTTTTGGGCTACTTCTCTCTACGCATGCAAAGAAATTAGGGTTTACGTGTAAAGCTGAGTTGTAGAGGTGAAGTTAGGTCATCAAAAGGAACTATTTTGAAAGTTGAATTCCTTAGGAGAGAGAATACACCTAAGAAAACAAGATAGGAGCAAGAATTCACCATTGTTTCTCTCACGTGCAAGGGTTAGGGTTTCTTCAGAAGAAATTTCCGAGAAGGTCGAAGTTGCAAAAGAGGTTGTTGGGTAGGTTGAAGTTGCAAAAGAATTTGCTAGGTGAGTTGAAATTGCAGAAGAAGCTGCTGGGCAGGTTGAAGTTGCAGAACAAGCTGCTAGAAAGGTCAAAGCTGCAGAAGAAGCTACTGGAAAGTTCAAAGTTTCAGAAGAAGATGTTGGGAAGGTCGAAGTTTCCATAAGCAAGGTGTGACTTGGTCTTGGAGGTTTTTGGTCAAGGGTCAAAGGTCTTGGATATTTTTAGTTGAAGGTATATAAGAAGATAAATAATTTTGGTGGGTTTACATCTCAAGTTGGAGAGGTTTTGGCCTTGGCTGATCACCTACATATTGTGTCCCATTGTCTTATTATTCTTTATGGTTTGGTAGTTGTTTGATGAAAAGAATGCTAATAATAATCAAGTGAACAAAGAAGATAATCAAGAAAAGTAAAAATACATCACAAAAAATTATCATAAAAGATAAATCGCCTACATTTGCTGCCCCTAGATTTCTCAACATTGTATCATAGCTAAGGTGAAAAGTCAAGGAAGGGCAACTTAAAGAAGGATCACTTTTTAAGGAAGACATCTTCGTCAAGAAGTCATCCTCCACGATCAATATCATCACCAAAATCAAGGAGGAAACAAATTGAAGATATTATCATCAAGGAGTATCTTCACAAGTAAGTATCTTTATGTCCATATCTGAATCTATCAAAATGTTTTTGCAAGAAAAGCAATAAGTTGGTTGGGATATCAAATTTCTTGCGTGGAAGAAGAGGAAAAATTTGATCCTCATAGAAAATGAAGTTGTGGACCATGTTAAGGGCTCAAGCACTAAACCTCCAAAGGAATAAGATTAAGCACTTGCAAGATACATGAAAGGGGAAGAAAGGGCATAAAGGATTCTCATAAAATCCATCAAATATCCCCTCATTCCCTATGTATCAAAGTTGGAAACATCAAAATAAATATATGAAAAAATTGTAGAATTGTTCTCCATAAGCACTGCAGGAGAAATGATCTCATTAAGACAAGAACTATACATGATGAAGATATCAAAAGAAGAAGGAATAACCTCAAACTTTATGAGGGTGTTAGAAATTAGAGACAAACTATAAGAGTTGGGAGAAATAATTCCTGATAAAGAAATGACAACTATAGTGCTTAGTGCACTACCAAAGGAATGGGGCAACTTTACATCAAGTATCTATGGAAAGAAGAAAGTTACCCCATTTAATGAACTTTGGTCACTATGCAAAATTTAAGAAACCAAGCTGAAGGAAAAAAGTGATGTAGGATGAAACGAGAAAACATAAGCATTTGATGCCATGGCTAAGAGAAAAGGAAAGTTTTGAAAGATTGGTTCTAAAAAAATGAAGAAGAATATGACCAAGGTCCAATGCTATGGATGTCAAGAAAAGTAAAACATCTCTACTATGATTGAGATAATCTTCTGCACCTAGTTATTTTCGAGTTTTGTAAAGTATAGCTTTCATAGCAGAAAGCATTAGAAGCATGGCATGATGCATCATTTTAGGAGATGGAATGATAGAATACAATGTAATCAAGAGCTCATGACATCAAAATAATCTTGAAAGATAGTTGAAGTAGAAGACTGTGGCAGTCATCATCAGAAGGAAGTAGCTCTTGGTAACCTCATTAGAAGCATAAGTAGTACTTATAAAAGAATTCATCTAGTATAGAGCTCATCATACATCATTAGAAAAGGAGCATTTGTAGGATGAGGATAATCAAATCCCCCATTGGAATATTCATTAGAAGGTTAATCTCTTTTAAAGAAGCAAGTGTCTTGCTAAGAATACCACCTTGGATGGGATTCACTATTTGGAAGAATGATGGTATGATGGCAAAGGAATGAAACATGTCAAGATGGTTGAAATACTCTCAATCAAGGAACGGAAGTTGCGGAAGGAAGTCTAGGTGACCAAAAGAAGAAAAGAGGTATGTATGCATATGTTTGATAAGTTAGGCCATGTCATCATATAGTTGCAGATAAATGGATAATATACCTCATGAGTATGATCAAAAGAAAGGGTTCTCTTTTGCTGGAAAGATGCACTGAAAGGCATGATTCTCATATTGACTAGATGAAATCAACACAATATTTCCTGATATGAAATATGAGGCGGTTGAAAAAGATAAAGGAACTATGCTTAGAAGTTCCTGGGAAGAAATATGTTAATAAAGAAAAGAAGAGACTGTGAAATATAAAACTATGGTCACCTAGAAAAGGAAATAAACATCCGATGACTAGAATAATTGGCCATGATATCTCCATGGGAAAGATATGAGGACCTCGAGAAATATATTAAGACCTTAAGAAAGTCTGGAAAGAAAGAAGACCCTTGACAATTGAATATCTTGGAGATGTGTCAATATATATGCAAGATGTTGATGTTGCAACAAGAAAATGTCATGATGAAGGGCCATCACAAAAGGTAATTTTGATTAGATTTTTTTTGAACAATATCTGGATAGGCTAATACAAGACTACCGAAATAAAATTGTGTACTCACGTGGAAGGATGGAAGATCTTGAAGGATACATGATGTGGAAAAGGTAGTTGTATGAAGGAAAGCCAGATATGGACTAGCAGATCACTTTTCGATGAAAGGAAGGATGACATGAATGACATGGTTCATGAAGGAAAGTGATGGATGACCGATGCCCTACAAGATGAAGAAGATGAAATTCATGACATCGAATGAAGGAGCTCTACAAGAAGCTAAAGGTCCCATGATCTCCACCAAATAAGAGATAATTGTTGCTGGAAATGGGTCCCTAATTAATAGGGAACCTGGAAGCAAGTTTATGGTAGAGAAGAAACTTGGAAAGCAAGTCCCTAACTAAGTGGGAGCTTGAACAAGTACCTGGTTGAAAGGGATATTGGGTACATTCCTTTTATAGGAATGGGTAAATTTCTTCATAGGAATGAGTATGTCCTCCCTAGTTGATAGGGAGAGATAGACACATCATTCTAGTCTTCACTTGGGATGAAAGAATGGAGAATTGGGTTAGCATATGACATCTGATACTCTTTGAGGATGTGGTAGGGAATCTAAGATAAGAGTAGTCGTAGAGGATTGATATTCTTTGAGGACGGGGAATCCAAGATAAGAATAGTCTTGGAAGGACATACCCTGTGAACACCTAGGTGGGGTATGTACCTTGAGAGACAATGATGACAGTGTATATAAATCATTGATCTCACCATCATTGTGCTATGATCTTGTGGAGAGATAGAGCTATTAGTCAAGGCCTTGCTATGTAACAATGTTGGTTGATATTATGCTACACAAATGGTTTACCAATCCGACTCTTCTTATAAGGATTCTTCATATTGAGAATGTCCAAGTACCTTGTATGGATTATGAATACCTCCCTATTTAAGATGGAGTGTTGAAATATGTAACTAAGTTCAGTCTTTATAATGACATATGTAATCATGATTTTATGTATTTGATGTAGTGTGAAAAATAAATTTATTATTGTTGTTCTTGAGGCATGGGTTTCATGCTCAAGGATTTTTTTTTTTTATAGTTCAAGCTCCCATTGAGAGCTTCTAGGGCTTATGATTCATTGTCATGAATGAAATACCCATTTGGGCATGTTACATATTATAAAAATAATTTATTTGAGTAAAAGTCAAGTCAAAGAACCCTCGAAGACCAAGTCATGATGCTATTTACAAGTCAGCCTACACTCATGATCAAGTCGTACTAAAGAAGAGTAATTCGACCCAAAGAAAGGCCTATATAAAGGAGACCTTAACCTCACTTGGAGGACACTCACTCACACACAGGTTCGAGCATAAGGAAGAGAAGAAGTGCGAAAAAGAAGAAGATGAAGGAGGAAATTGAAGTCACAGTTTTGAGATTGGTTTTAGGCTACTTCTCTCTACATGCATGAATAAATTAGGGTTTATGTTGTTGAAGTAAAGTTGAGTTGCAAAAGCGAAGTTAGGTCATCAAAAGGAACTATTTTGAAAGCCAAATTATTTAGGAGATGGAATCTACCCAAGCCAAGAAGAGAGTAGCAAGAACTCACCATAGTTTCTCCCATGTGCAAGGGTTAGGGTTTATGTAGAAGAAATTGCTGAGAATATTGAAGTTGAAAAAGAAGTTGTTGGGAAGGTTGAAGTTGAAGAAGAAGGTGTTGGGCAGGTCGAAGTTGCAGAAGAAGCTGCTGGGAAGGTCAAAGTTGCAAAAGAAGCTGATGGGAAGGTCAAAGTTTCCAGAAGCAAGATGTGACTAGGTCTTGGAGGTTCTTGGTCAAAAGTCAAAGGTCCTTGAATTTGTCAATTGAAGGTCTATAATAAGAGAAAGAATTATGGTGGGTTTTCCTCTCAAGTTGGAGAGGTTTTGCCCCTGGACGATCACCTACATTTTGTGTCCCATTGTCTTATTATTCTTAAGGGTTTGGTAGCTATTTGATGAAAAAAATACTAATAATAATCAATTGAACAAAGAAGCTAATCAAGTAAAGTAAAAATACATCACAAATAATTATCATAAAAGAGAAATCACCTACATTTGTTGCCCGTAGATTTCTCAACATTCAAAAGGTGCTTTAACAGATCCATGTTTTAATCAAGTAGCCTCAGTTTAAAATGCAATAGTCAGCTAAAGGAATATGAATGTGGACAAAGGTGGCAAGCCTTGCCTCCTGGAATAGAATAGTAGTTGTAGTAGTTCCGTAGCAAAATAAATGACCCAACAACAACATTCCCTGATCCATTATGTGGCTATCAACAATGTTTTCCTTATCACCCCTTCAACCATTTCAGAGCAATTTTAGAAGGTTCATGGAGTGTTTTCAACAAAAATGGAATACTTGGCAGCATTGAGTTTCTTCCTCAACAAACCAAATCAATCATGAGGCAAAAATTCAATAGTTCAATGGATTACATGAAAATTCAAAAGCTTATTTCCAGATTTCCTTTGGCAAATAGTTATTTTGAAATTTTTTGTTAGTATTTGTTTCCTTAAATGTTTGTAGTAGATAGCCTCGCATGTCTTATAAATAAGCTAGCAAAATATGTAATAAGGGTTGGGGATTTATGAGAAAAAAGACTTGGGTTGTGTATCTGATTTATTGTGATTAATAAAGATTTTTAAGACAAAAATATTTGAAGCCTGCATATCAGAGATTCTTGTGTGATGTTTATCAATCAGTTTCTAAGTGATGTTTATTTCCAATGTAGAATCCATAAATTCTAAGCCTTCATATTTTAATGTGAGTTGTATAATTTGCAGAATTCATATTCATTGAGATGCTCTGTTTTTTATAAGATTCAAATATTATCACCATTTCTTCTAAAATTAATCAGAATTCATCTTGATGCTTTGTTGTAATGGTTTGTTTCCGGTTTCCACCAACCAAATTTATTATATAATTGTCTAAATAAACATTATCTATCTGGCCACTGAGCCCTATTTGTTTTATCCAATATATCTTGAAAGTCTTTATTAAAATCAACTTGTGACTCGATGCCCAATGGTTCTTTCCCTTGCTTTTCCAACCACACTTGCTAACCTTGTTACATTAGATTTGGCCACTGAGTTTCAATATGTAACTAGTCATTGAGGTGATACTAGGTGACTGAGTTATAAGAGAGATCCCTCTCTGGATTGTAGGGGTCAACTTCTAATCTAAAGAATGGTTTTGAAGTTACATTGGTTTTTCTTATGCACAACCTAGAAAAATACCAAGTGATAACAAGGTGAGTAGGTGGCTATTGTTACTATAGGAGTCCAATGTTACTATTTTAAGTAAACCTGGAAAGGATAATCTTGTAGTGGATTTCTTTTTTGGAATTCATAATAAAGGATAAACAACTTCTCTAGATGACACTTTTCTTGATGAACATTTATTTTCTATGTCTACTAACTCTCCATGGTTTGAAGATATAACCAATTATCTAGCCATAGGTAAGTTGCCACAACATCTCGCTTCTAGGGAGAAGCAAAATATTCTCAGACTCAGTGCCTCATACTCTTAGGTTGGAGGAGATATCATCCTTACCAGACCTGACTTGATCATTAGAATATGCATACGAGAATATGAAATGTTTGATATATTAAGCGACTCCCATAATGAGCCAAGTTGGGGACATTTCACTGATAAAAGGACAACTTATAATTTAAGTCATTTGGGATACTATTGGCCTAACCTCTCTCAAGATGCCATAGGGTATGCTCGAAAGTGCAATAGTTATCAATAGATGGGCTACCTAGTAGAATCCCATGAAATGCCTTTGCAACCCCAGGTACTTATTGAAACATTTGAAAATGGGCCCTTGATTTCATGGGTCCTATTACTCCAACATCCAAAAAGAAAATATATATCTTGGTTTGTACATATCACATTACTAAGTGGGTAGAGGCTAAGGATCAGTTTCACGCTAATGCAATTGTTAATTTTTTATTTGAGGATATTTTCACTCATTTTGGTGTCCCAAGGGAGATTGTAATAGATCAAGGAGTGAAATTCACTTCAAGCTTATGTAGGCCATTAGACAAAAATATAAAATTTTGCACCATAAATCTTCACCTTATTATCCACAAGGCAATGGGCAAGTGGAATCAACCAAGAAAGCCTTAGAGGCCATTTTGAGCAAAACAATGCAACCAAGAAAGTTTTAGAGGCCATTTTGAGCAAAACAATGCAACCAAGAAAGTTTTAGAGGCCATTTTGAGCAAAACAATGCAACCAAGAAAGTTTTAGAGGCCATTTTTACCAAAACAATGCAACTGCATCATAAGGACTGGGAAAATCGACTTCCTGAGGCCCTTTCAGCCTATAGGACTACATGGAGGAATAAAGTTGGGCACAATCCATATCTGTTAGTTTATGGCAAGCAAGTTTTGTTACTAATTGAATTCCAAGTGAAGTATAAGACTACACCTCACCTACGTATGAATCTCTCTTAGGCATAGAAACAAAGACTCCTTAAGCTAAATGAAATGGATGGGATGCAACAAAATTCTATTCAACAAACCATTCTTGTCCAACAACATATAAGTAGATGTCATGACAAATTCATTAAAAGGAAGTTGTTCAAGCTAGGAGACTAGGCTCTCCTCTTTGATTCCAAGTTGAAAAAATTTAATGGGAAATTCCATACATGATGGATATACCATTGTGAAGTTGAGGATGCAATGGATCTATAAATATTAAAACCATTGATGGGAAAGGAACTTCATTTTTAGCCAATGGGCATAGACTGAGACTATAGCAACAACCTGTTGATTAGGAAGAATTTGTTTAAAAAGTTCTGAAACAATCTAGATTGAAAATGCTAGGCAAGGAGGACCCCAAATTGTTGTAACTTCATTTTAATATGTTATTCTTCTTTAATATAATATAATAAAAAGGAAAAAAAAAAGCAAAGAGAAAAAAAGGGTTCAATAGTGAACACCAACTTGCTGGCACAATTAAACAGGAATTCTGCTTGAAAACTATAGAATTGGTGGGCATATCTTCCAATTTTTTTTATATATAATAAAAAGTAAAGAAAAAAATTAGGTTCAATTGTGAAAACTAGATTGCTGGCACAATTGAAAAATAAGTCTGCTTGAAAACCAAGTAATTGGCAGCCACATTTTTCCAAAAAAATGTGTGTTTCATCTAATAAAAAGGAGGTGTTGGCTGTTAGAAAGAAAGTGGTGTGTTTTGTAAAGGGGTAGTTTTTTGGTGTCTTATTTTAATCAAAACAACTAGTTATGTGAAGCACGTCCATGAAAAACCTCCCCGATATAGAGTTTGAAATGACCACTTTCCATCTCCTTTATAATAGTTATCACAATAACCTCTGATGTAGTTATTTTTTTTATTAACATCATCATTTGCATCGATACTAGTTCCAACATCAACACCATTGTCATCAATGTCAACATCATTATCATTCAACATCATCACCATTGTCATTGACATCAACATCATGATCACTCTCAACATCATCACCATTGTCATCAACATCAACACTAGTATCACTAGCATAGTGCAGCCTTAACATCATCATCAACAAAAAATAGTACATTGCAACAAAAGGAAGCAGAGCCAGATACAAGGACCATATTTTTTATTCTTTTTTAGCATCTTGACATTATTTTCATCATTTGGTCCTTAAATTTCTTTTCAGCCTGACAATGATTGGAATTTTCAAGGCGTAGGCTACATGGATCTACAAAATATGCAGAGGCAACACTGTTAGTCTTAACAAGTTTTATGAATTTTCAAATTTGCACATAATATCATTGCTATGGTTACAGGATCATTATGAAGGTTAAAAGACTGACCGTGTTGTGTTTTTAGTAAATTAATTTTCACGATTTGGGTTATTTTATTTGTCTTCTTATATTATTCAAAGCAGATCAAGCCTTCTACTATTTCAATAGGAAGATTCAAAGATTCTTCCAAGTGTTAACGCTTCAAAGTGCACAAATTCTTCCACAAGTACAACTGAGTACAATGCAAATCAAGTTTGTTTTGCATGGTGATTACGTGGATGTCATGATATAAGGTAATCAAGATGAGCCAATTATTTTATAAAGTTCTTAATGTGTTTGAAACTTAGATGATTTAACAATACAACCTTCATACCCATATCTATAAACATGCTTTTCCTCTACCACCTCATGTAATCATTTGAATGTGCCATTCGATCCATGTACATTGTTCCCTCTCATCATTGTTTTGCTAACATCAATCATCATTGGTTTGCATGCACCCTCGATTGATGGTGCCTTATCGTAATTTGACCACACTGCCACCTTACCTCCTATTTGAAACATTATTTTGCCATCACTTGAAATACTGTCCTATCCTCTATTTCAAATACTATTGTGTACCCTGCTTGTAAAACTACCTTCACCCTGACTGACAATAGATCTCAAAGAGATTGAGTTCTTGATATAGATTCTACAGGATGGTAAAACTTGGACCAGTGAGATAGGAACCTTGGTCATTGGTGGCCCTGGAAAGGTTTCCTGAGTTTAATTCTAGTAAATCAATTCTTTAGGCCACAATATGGCTTCTATTTCTTAAGAAATTTGAAGGCTATGACGATGTTGTAGCTATGTGTTGTGGCCAGCAACAACCCCCCTTTTTATTTAGTTTTATTACTAACACTAAATAAATGGAGACCCTTCCAAAAAAACAAAATGTAGCACTTATATTCCCCTTTGAATAAAACATACTATCATAAACTTAGGAAACCACTCGCAAAACCCAAAGAACTTAATTTTTCTGATAAGTTCCAAATAAAATCGCTCTCTCAACAATAAGACATCGCATCGTAAAGGGTAATGGAGGGCATCATATAAGCAAACTACCAAAATCACGAAAATGCGATGCGAGATTGCATGCCCTGGAGACTCATCGTGCGTCGCAGCTTTCCTATGCCGCAAGTATCACTCAAGGTAAGATATCCCAACCCAGCGATATTCGATAGGGCATCTCGCAAATTGCATCTCGCACAAACATGTGGTGATAAATGATTGTTAACAAAATGGATTAGCAATATTGCGATCTGCGATATCGCGAAGCAAATCGCAAAATCGCTTTATCGCAGATCTGCAGGCTCATTGTTCGATAAATTTTATCTCGTAATCCGATACCAAGTTATGGGCATTAATGTCGATTTAATGGGTTAGTTGATGGTCATTAATGAGATAAGATTTAGATCTGATCGAAAGGTCGTTTCACGTAGGGTGATATATTTTATATGATTTTGGCATTAAGAGCTCTCCCATCACCTTATCTCTTATCATTATTCTTTCCTTACTTATAAATTTGTAGGAGTGGAAAACAGAAAAATATATGCAGCAGTGTTCAGAGCGTAATGGGAAAGAAGGGAAAAGCTCTAGTTGCTGAGGACAAAGAAATGATGCCCTTATACATAGACACCACCTGTAACAGAGACGCCGACATAACTACTTGGGAAGGCATGTACAGTCTGCTCGAAGAAGAAAGTCCCAGAGTTATGGAGGTTAAAGCAACAAAAGACTCACGCGGGTCATCTGAAGCATCAATCACAGAACTTGCATGTTCGTTCTTGCACCGGATAGCGGCAAGACCCAAGATTCTTCCATACACAAACATGATTAAGTGGGTACTAGACAGTGCTGATATAACAGACAGACAATTCAAGACTCGGAGCCAGGACCTCATTGGGTCATTCACTCCACCATATTAACGGTTTATGTATCATCTACCAAAATTGCGAAAGAGGCGAAACTAGTGTTAGGGAAGCCCAGATCGGGAAAAGGAGGCAGTTTCCGACACGCGATATGGCAAAACCCCTCGAGAAGGAAAGCCTCTGATTGCTCAGTCGCCTGAAAGCTCGGAAAACCGTAGGAAAAAGAGCTAAAAGCTAAAGACAAGCTAGAGACAAAAGGTTGAAGAAAGAGCAGAGTCCATCAAGAAGTTAACCAAGTTGAATTGGGATTCTTATTGGCAGTACTTGGTTAAACCGCACAATCAATGCATGACTCTCAAATTCCTTATGAACTCTGCCGAGAAGATAGCGCCAGCACTTGCCAATTCTGTTTTCGCAGGGCAACTAAAATCGGAGGTCGGCCAACCGACACTCCTCAAGTCGATGCTAAATGCTTGCGATCTTAGAGAACAGATACATATATAGTTAATTTCTAGATTCAGTTTTAGTTTTAGTTTTGATTTATTTTTGCCTTAGATGAGGACGGTCATTTAAACCTCCTCCTATATTTTTGTAATAAACTATTTTTAGTATTTAGTTAGTAGTATCTCAACCCCTCTCATGCATTTAGAGAAGGGTCCTGAAATTTGTCAAAAACGTTTCCTCAGAACATGCACTTTTGCACCCTCGGAGGAGGTTTTGATGAATGAATGGAACAATATTTATTGATATCTTTGTTTAATGTCTGCTATTGAAATGCACTTTTGTACTCTTAGTAGATGTTGAATTAAGAAGAGATAAATCTATATTGCTGAAGCTCATGAGTAGAACTTGTTATCAATGGTACTTTTATCTCTTAATGATTTCTGCTTATGTGTTAAAGTGATATTTATGTTCAGTTATTTATATATGAAGGCTTGAATGTTTGAGTTATCATTTGGCACTTTTGTACGGTGATGAATATTCTGTTTATGCTTAATGTATGAATGACTTATTATGCGATATGCTTCTCACAATTGTTTTGGCTAACTTTTTATATGAAACAATTTATTTTTATCGAATTATTTTCTCGTAGCAATTGAATGATCTTTATTACCAATTGCTGTTAGAAATTATTTTAGATCGCATAACTGAAAATTTAAATCCCGGGTTAGTTTTAGAATTAGATATTTTTGTTCATTAGAATACATTGCACGCTATTGAATTAGATTTAGATTAAGAGCATTTTATTTAGAAATCATTAGAAAGGAAATATCAATTCTCATCACACACACACAAATTAGGAAACTGGTCCCATTATCCCAGGTCAGACCCACCATCCCAAATAGAAAAGGAGTTACTTTCAAGGTCCGGACCGGGTGGGTATCCCCCTTGTTGTAGACCCAATTTTTGGGGCTTCAACATATTTGGCGCTAGAAGGAGGGCCCCGAACTGTGAATGGCTAGTAAATCCAAATCTAAATACCATTCTGAGAGTAAATCACCCTCAACATCTCCCCCAACTTCTCCATTGCACTTCAAATCTTTAAATCTTGAGCAAGAAGTCGATAAAACAACAACCACTGCCACTAACCCAAACATTTCAAAGAAATCTACTGTTGAACCTCCTGAAGTTGAGTCTTTGATTCATAAACTTCAAGGATTTTCCATATCACTGCAAAAGTCTGAAATATCTCAAGGTAGTGTGACTTCGCATTACAATCCTTCTCATCCTCTTACCAGATTGCAGAGTGAAAAGTTTGGTATTGAACCAACTGAATTACCTCTACCTAAAAGGAAAAGAGCAAGGAAGTCACCTAAAGGGTCTGATAGTGAGACTCTTTCATCATCATCATCCATTTCAACTTCTCCACTGCGAAGTCAACCATCCACCCCTCCACTTCAAATTGTTGTCCATCAGAGTACTGGAACTTCAACATCTGCTTCTCAATCATCTGGAACTTTAATATCCTCATCTTCCCAACCACAAGGAACATCCTCTGCGCTTTCCTCTGTTAGTAGTTCAACGATGGCCACCCCATGGAATAACCCAGGGGCAGTCTTAATGCCTACGCCCTTGAGTCAAATACCGACCCATCCTGAAAAATGGCTGCCTAAGTTTAATCCTGAAGCAGGCATGCTAGCAGAAGAACACATAAACAACTTTATGTTATCTGTAAATCTAAATGGAGTTACTAATGAAGATGTTGTTGTCCGGCTCTTCCCTTACACTTTACAAGGAGCAGCTGGATCTTGGTATTTTTCATTACCATCAGGATCCATCACTAGTTGGGACATTTTCCAAGAGCAATTCTTGACTAAGTTCGGTGATGATAGATCTACAACAACAATGATCAATGATCTATCAAATCTAAACACTGAGTCGAGAGAACCTATCAAAGATTTCAATTCACGTTTCAACAAGCTTTTGAACAAAAATGTGTTAATTTATAGATAGTCTTGTAAATAAATCTTTATTTTGGAAATTGTTTTTTGATGGTTCTAAGTCTAACGATGGAGCAGGAGTAGGATGTGTATTAGTTAGTCTAGAGGGAAACAAAACTATGCTAACGTTTAGACTTGAGTTTGATTGCACAAACAACACTGCAAAATGCAAAGCCCTAGTCCAAGGACTGTACAAGGCAATCAAATTAGATATCAAGTACCTACAAGTCTTCGGAGAGTCTGAGATTGTTATTAAACAAGTACGAAATACTATACATTGTCTATCAGGTCATTTAAAACATTATCAATCTTTAGTGCAAGATCTGACTGAACATTTTATAGCATTCAATATTTCACCTATTCCCAGACTCCAAAATGCTAGTGCTGACCTCTTGGCAAACATAGCTTCCAAGCTCATTCCATCAGAAGATTATCGCCCAAACAGATTCTCAGTTGAATTGATATTTAGGCCCTCGATCCCTGACAATGTTACAAACTGGAGAATTTTCAATGATGATCCTGATATTGTAAGTTTCTTATCATCTGAGGGATCTTACACTAATCAGATAATTGATGAGGACCAACATGACAAACAGTTGCAACAAGAAAGCACTAATAATGCTATACCAAAATCTGTAGTCAAGTTGGAAGACCTATATGATTTGAAAGACCGATTTAAGAGATCTACCAATTCAAAACTTCAGAGTTCAACTCTGAACTATGAATTAGTAAATATAGGAACTGATACCAAGCCACATAATATCAACCTAGGTCTTGGCCTAGCCCCTGAAGAAAAATTAGCCTATGTTCATCTCCTGAAACAATACAAAAGTGTCTTTGCCTGGAACTACGATGACCTTAAGACTTACGACACTTCAATCATTCAACATACTATCCCAATGATAGCTGATGAAAAACCTGTCCAGCAAAAGCTGAGGAAGATCCATCCTAATCTGGAAAGCCAGATTAAATATGAGCTCAATAAAATATTGAAAACCCAGATTATTTTTCCCGTTCGACATTCTAGATGGGTTTCCAACTTGGTTCCTATCAGAAAGAAAAACGAAGACATTAGAATTTGTATTGACTTCAGAAATATTAACAAATCCTGCCAAAAGGATAATTTTTCCCTACCTCCTATGGAACAAATATTGCAAGTAGTTGCAGGATTAGAAATAATGTCCTTTTTAGATGGTTTCTCCGGCTACAACCAGGTTCTGGTCCATCTCGACGATCAACTGAAAACCACGTTCAAAACCAAATGTGGTAATTAAACATATCAAAAGATGCCATTTGGTCTGATAAACACTGGTGCCACATTTCAAAGGGCCATGGACATCGCATTTAAGGGATTAGTAAACAAATCAGTGGTGATTTACTTGGATGACATAACTGTATATTCCGAAAAAGGCGGTAATCACCTTAGAGACTTAAAGTAGATCTTCCAACATTGCCTAAGGTATGGGATTTCACTTAATCCAAAAAAGTCTTTTTTTGCATTAAGTGAAGGAAAACTTCTTGGATTTATAGTGTCAAAATCTGGAATCCATATTGATCCCGATAGAATTAAGGAGATTTCCGAAATACCCTTGCCTCATAACAAGAAAGCCATGCAATCCTTCCTTGGCCAGATTAATTTTGTTAAAAGATTTGTTGCAGACTTCTCAAGGATTATATCACCATTACAAGCAATGATCAAGAAGAATT
Organism: Pinus tabuliformis; assembly: GCA_031772625.1. NCBI lineage: Eukaryota > Viridiplantae > Streptophyta > Pinopsida > Pinales > Pinaceae > Pinus > Pinus tabuliformis. The sequence goes on along the minus strand of CM062804.1, from coordinate 447,651,802 downwards.
CACTCTTCAAATGGGGCCAAGAGGAATATGAAGCGTTTAATCTTATTAAGCAAGCGATTGTTAATGCCCCATCCTTAGCAACTCAAAATTTTTCCGATCCTTTCATTTTGTATACATTTACCTCTGATAAATCATATGTTGCCATAATCACTCAAGGCAATCAAGACAAGGCAAAAGCCCCAATTGCCTTCTTCAGTTCAAATTTGCAAGGGGCTGAATTAAATTATTCCGACGTTGAGAAACAAGCTTATGTTGTTTTCAAGGTGATCAATCATTTTATACCCTTTCTTCTTAAAAACCATACAAAAATCATATTTTTGTTTCCAGCGGTAAGAAATATCTTAGTATAGAAAGATGTGGGTGAAAAGAGAGCAAATTGGGTCACTGCCTTACAAGAATACAACGCTGAGATTAAGCCAACAAATATTGTGAAAGGTCAAGGCTTTTGCAAAATGTTGGTTGGAGCGTCGCTAATTTCCGAAATACCATCTTTAAATCAAGAAGTAAAAATGTATGAGGTAAGCCTAAACGATATTGAATCAATATATGCTGATATCATATTTTATCTAAAGAACGGGTATGCTCCTTCAAATCTGGATTATACAAAGAAAAGAGCTTTAAGATTGAAGGCTAAGTAGTATCAACTCGTAAACGATGTACTTTTTAGGATGAACTTTGATTATGTTCTCCTTCAATGTCTTGAGAAATCTGAAGCTGAAAAGGTGTTGCAGGAACTCCATGATGGACCAGCAGGTGGACATTATGCGGGATATGCTACAACACATAAGATTTTGCGCGCATGATACTATTGGCCTACACTATTTAAAGATGCGCATAACTATGTAAGGAAATGTCAAATTTGTCAAACTGCTGCTGGGAGACAAAAAAACCATCATTGCCTTTACAACCAGTCAATATCGATCAACCCTTTGATCAATGGGGATTGGATATAATAGGTAAGATCATTCCTCACTCTTCTAAACAACATAGGCATATCCTTATAGCTACAGATTATTTTACTAAATGGGTAGAAGCAGTTCCTCTCAACACAGCTAATGCTGAGCACATCATTGATTTCATAGATCAATTCATAATCACCAGGTTTGGTTTACCCTCTGTTTTAATGTTTGACAATGCATCATATTTTTTTGGCAATGCTATGACTGAATTTGCACTTAAAAGAGTTTTTAAGCTTAAATATTCTGCCAATTATTATCCACAAGGGAACGGGTTGGCCGAATCAATGAATACAAACTTACTCAGAATTCTTAAGCGAACCATTGATCAGAATCATAAAAATTGGCACAAATCTTTGATGTATGCTCTTTGGGCAGACCGAATAACACAAAAAGCCTCCATTAGCACTTCTCCCTTTAATTTAGTTTATGGGAAAGAAGTGGTTCTCCCAACTCACCTAGCAGTTCCTTATTTGACCTTAGTTCAATTTATTGACGCAACACCAACTTCATCTTTACATCTAAGACAACTATAGACCATTAAGCTAGAAGAGCAACAAGAACAGGCTAAAATCACACACGCTCATCATCAGGCATTAGTGAAGGCTTCCTTTGATTCAACCATGATATCTAGAAAGGACTTTCAAATTGGAGATTTAATTTTAAAATGGGATAAGGCTCACAAAGAAAAAGGTAAACATTCAAAATTCCAACGAATGTGGCTTGGCCCATTCCAAATCGTGGAAATCATAGGTCCATCCACTTTCATGTTGCAAGATTTAGCATGGAAAAGAGAATCTTTACCTGTTAATGGGCAGATCCTCAAAAAATACTTTCCATAGGAGATGACCTCTTCTATGTTTGTAAACTATTGTTTATAACTTTATTTTGATAAATAAAACAAGTTGTAAATGGTTACATTTGGAATTTACGAAAAAGACTAGTGTTTCTTTTAGATTTTGTTTTTTCGCTTGTATAAATAGAACTGATTTGGAAAATTGGTCATTATTATTGAAAGATACAGTCAAATGCTATAAGCCTGGAAATGTTACTAGTTTCAGCCTTATTAATTTTGATAAAAAGCAACCTTTAGTGGGAATTTGTTTTATATCAGTCAATGAAAAGCATCAATAACAAAACAAAATTCTCTTTTCCAAAAACTCTATAATTGTCGTCTCGAGCTATTCTTAAGGAACCAATGACTTCCTCCCCACCTAGAGAATTACGACTTTCAAGGAATAATCTAGTGATACACTATAAACTTAAAGAATAAGAGGTCTCATCACGAGCCGACTTATCATGATCATAGATATTATAACTTGCTGACATTGCCAAAAATGCATACCAAAATAGGGCAATGACTCAAGATTGTTGTAATCAAAAGACAAGGGGTCTCATCACGAGCCAGCTTGTTCAGCAAAGTTATAAATCAAGTGAATGGCACTGTCATAATTTGGCTACCAAACCAAGACATTGTTCTTTAAGAATTAAAAGAAAACAAAAGCAATAAGTGTGGATATGGATTTATCTTTGAAAATTGTATATTTCTCCAAGTAGGATACAGGATCATTGCTGGGTAACAGGTAACCCTGTCGAGGCTATGAACGCTTGCTGGCAGCAGAGGCTCTACCTACGACAAATGAGCATACTTAAAACTAATCTACAAAGAAGTCTTTGTTTTTATCTTTATAAACCAAGTAGTGGCTGATGTAAATATGATGACTAGCTTTGGGAAGTAAATAATCAGAGTTAACACAGGAGAAACAAACTACCATTAATGGCTGAAAGCATGATGCACTTTATGTTTCTATAATAAAGTTTGATTTTCCAGAAAACTTTTCTGTTTTGGAAGTTTAGAAAATTCAAAAGATAATCAGAGATAACTAGTTCTTCCAAGTGAATCGCCAATTGTTGTGGCTAGCAACAACCCCCCTTTTTATTTATTTTTATTACTAACACTAAATAAATGGGGACCCTTCTAAAAATACAAAATGTAGCACTTATATTCCCCTTTGAATAAAACATACTATCATAAACTTAGGAAACCACTCGCAAAACCAAAAGAACTTAAGTTTTATGATAAGTCCCGAATAAAATCATTCTCTCAATAATAAGACATCGCATCGCAAAGGGTAATGGAGGGAATCATATAAGAAAACTACCAAACTCACGAAAATGCGATGCGAGATTGCATGCCCTGGAGACTCATCGCGCGTCGCAGCTTTACTATGCCGCAAGTATCACTCAAGGTAAGATATCCCGACCCAACGATATTTGATAGGGAATCTCGCAAATCGCATCTCGCAGAAACATGTGGTGATAAATGATTGTTAACAAAATGGATTAGCGATATTGCGATCTGCGATATTGCGAAGCAAATCGCAAAATCGCTTTATCGCATATCTGCAGGGCTCATCGTTCGATAAAGTTTATCTCGTAATCCGATACCAAGTTATGGGCATTAATGTCAATTTAATGGGTTAGTTGATGGTCATTAATGAGATAAGATTTAGATCTGATCGAAAGGTCATTTCACATAGGGTGATATATTTTATATGATTTTGGCATTAAGAGCTTTCCTGTCACCTTATCTCTTATCATTATTCTTTCCTTACTTGTAAATTTGCAGGAGTGGAAAGCAGAAAAATATACACAACAGTGTTCAGAGCGTAATGGGAAAGAAGGGAAAAGCTCCGGTTGCTGAGGACAAAGAAATGACACCCTTATACATAGACACCACCTGTAATAGAGACGTCGGCATAACTACTTGGGAAGGCATGTACAGTCTGCTCGAAGAAGAAAGTCCCAGAGTTATGGAGGTTAAAGCAATAGCAGACTCACACAGGTCGTCTGAAGCATCAATCACAGAACTTGCATGTTCGTTCTTGCACCGGATAGCGGCAAGACCCAAGATTCTTCCATACATATACATGATTAAGTGGGTACTGGATAGTGCTGATATAACAGACAGACAATTCAAGACTCAGAGCTAGGACCTCATTGGGTCATTCACTCCACAAGATTAACGGTTTATGTATCATCTACCAAAACCACGCAAGAGGCGAAACTAGCATCAGGGAAGCCCAGATCGGGAAAAGGAGGCAGTTTCCAATGCGCGATTTGGGCAAAACCCCTTGAGAAGGAAAGCCTCTGATTGCTCAGTCGCCTGAAAGCTCGGAAAACCGTAGGAAAAAGCGTTAAAAGCTAAAGACAAGTTTGAGATGAAAGGCTAAAGAAAGAGCATAGTCCATCAAGAAGTTAACCCAGTTGAATTGGGATTCTTACTGGCAGTACTTGGTTAAACCGCACAGTCAATGCATGACTGTCAAATGCCTTATGAACTCTGCTAAGAAGATAGTGCCAACACTTTCCGATTCTATTTTCACAGGGCAACTAAAATCGGAGGTCGGCCAACCGACGCTCCTCAAGCTAATGCTGAATGCTTGCGATCTCAGAGAACAAATACATATATAGTTAATTTCTAGATTCAGTTTTAGTTTTAGTTTTGATTTATTTTTTCCTTTGATGAGGACGGTCATTTAAACCTCCTCCTATATTTTTGTAATAGACTATTTTTAGTATTTAGTTAATAGTATTTCAACCCCTCTCATGCATTTAGAGAAGGGTCCTGAAATTTTTCAAAAACGTTTCCTCAGAACATGCACTTTTGCACCCTTGCAAGAGGTTTTGATAAATGAATGGAACAAGATTTATTGATATCTGTGTTTAATGTCTGCTACTGAAATGCACTTTTGTACTCTTAGTAGATGTTGAATTAGGAAGAGATAAATCTATATTGCTGAAGCTCATGAGTAGAACTTGTTATCAATGGTACTTTTATCTCTTAATGATTTTTGCTTATGTGTTAAAGTGATATTTATGTTCAGTTATTTATATATGAAGGCTTGAATGTTTGAGTTATCATTTGGAACTTTTGTACGGTGATGACTATTTTGTTTATGCTTAATGTATGAATGACTTATTATGCGATATGCTTCTCACAATTGTTTCGGCTAACTTTTTATACGAAACAATTTATTTTTATCGAATTCTTTTCTCGTAGCAATTGAATGATCTTTATTACCAATTGCTGTTAGAAATTATTTTAGATCGCATAACTGAAAAGTTAAATCCCGGGTTAGTTTTAGAATAGATATTTTTGTTCATTAGAATACAATTGCATGTTATTAAATTAGATTTAGATTAAGAGCATTTTATTTAGAAATCATTAGAAAGGAAATATCAATTCTCATCACACACACACACACAAATTGGGAAACTGGTCCCATTATCCCAAGTAGGACCCACCATCCCAAACGGAAAAGGAGCTGCTTTCAAGATCCGGACCGGGCGGGTATCCCCCTTGTTGTAGACCCAATTTTCAGGGCTTCAACACTATGGAATTCACCTAGGGATTTGATGGAAATATGGCTCGAATTAGTGATTTGGTCATGGTGGTTACAAAATATTTAGTGGCTCAAGCCATAGGGATCTCTCAATGGCGTAAGCATTGGTTTAAAAGAAAGCAGGAAGAGAAGGTAACCTAAGGGTAATTCTTCAATTCTCAAGAGTTAGAGCCAGATTGGAAGCAAGGAGTGTCGCGTTTCTACATCATGGAAAAATGGAGAAATTTACTTTTTGTTCTACAAAAGATGGTGACTTGTGAAGGTAGATATGCTATCACTTTTTTGTATCATATTCATTTACTTATGCACTTCAAAATTGGTGAATGCATCATTTTTTCTATTTTCTTTTCAATAGTCTAGGGTGCATGGAAAAGGGCATCTAGAAAAACCTTAAGAATGCCAAGTACAATCTATATAATCACAAACTCATTAAAATCATAATCATGGGTGAATTAAGGAAGAGGGAGGATAATTGTGATGCATTTGTCATTAGAAACCCATTTGGTAACCCCCTTCCAGTACCACAAGTGGCACCAAAAGAGTATGTTGAAATGGCATCTGAGGAAATTCCTTATAAAGACGAGTGGAAGCCTAAATATGGTGACAAAGGCAGAGGAGATAATTTTATAGGGGATGAATATTTTTTTCCTTGTAAAAAGGATCCTAGAAAGATGAAGAAATTAAATCAAAAATCTTTTGTTGCCTCAAGGAGAGTGACTAAAAGTATGATGAGAAAGAAGGCACTTGCATAGCCATAGGTTGTTCCCTCAACTTCTCATGCCCCTTGCATATCACTTCTCAAATCCCCTAACCATTCAACGCCTTTATCTCCCTATAAACCTCATATATCATCCCCTCCTTGTTCTCCCAATAAATCAACTCCTTTGCTTTCATATGAACCTTGTCCATCCCCCTCTCTTCACTACCTTGATGCACCAACAAAATTTTGCAATTTTTTCTCTTCTGCTCAATCTACTATTCATAAACCTGTCAAGAGGAAGGGATCGATGGCTTCTCTACTCAAGAGGCTAATAACAATTTCTTATACTGATTATATTAATCCATTAGTTCAAGATGCTGCAAATTTCTATCCTACTGTGTCCTCTACTGTGCTCAATGCACTTGCGATTTAGGAGTTGAGAAAGAAGAATAAGAATTTTAAAAAGCTTAAAACTTAAATTGAAGAATTTAAAGTTCTTCATAGACAAGTGAAGAAGGAAAATTCCATCCTAAAGACCAAGAACACAAAGCTTCGGGAGGAAGTTTCCAAGTCGTATAAGGAGAATGAGAAGTATCTTAAATTGGTCATGAAATGGTATAGAGAGAACTTTTATCTGCAAATACGAAATAAGGATTTGCAAGAGAAGCTTAAGGATGCATAGAGGATAGGTGGGGAAAATGTCAACATTAATAATTTCAAGTAGTCAGGTCACAAGGCCACTATAGTTTTTACCAATTTTGTTAAAAGGAGCACCCAATATTAATTCAATTATATTAACTACAATCTTGTTGTGTAAGGGCACACAAAATCTCAGGCCTGGGGGAGATGTCAAGGCTCAAAATTAATGATATCCTTACTATCAATTTACCATTTTGGAACCCATTAAACCCTCATTTTTGCACATATAAATTCATCCCTTGTGCATAATTATGGAAAACTATGATCAAAAGGGTATTTCAAGGGAAAACATCATTTATTGTTGAAAATATATAGTTTTGAATGCATTTAAGGAACCAATCTTAATTAGGTCTACTAATGAAAGTTATGAAGCAAGTCCTATAACCCATGTAGGTTCCTGCAACCATGCTCCATGTTTGGCATAAGTGCACGCCCTTAGATTCAAAATGAGCACACAAGTCTTTTTGGAAACACCCTCGACATGCTTTTCCACATGTCAGACTGAACTGATAGCGGACAATAGGTGCTTAGGTAGTGTTCCACATAGGCGGTCAACCAAAACAAGATATGACAGGATCCAAGTTTTTTATATCAGAGTTGTTGAGCCAGAATGCGGTTGCACCATATCAAGTTTGGCGTTTGGTTATTTCATCCCTCAAAAATTGTACAGGGGTCACTAGGCCACATGCATCTTGCTCAAATGAGGTCATGCGTCTTAGCACTATTTCCAAGTATTTTGTAATGCATAAGAATAGAGCTTAGCCTTTGAGTTAGGTTAATGAGGATGAACATTGCTTTAATATTGTAAATAGGATTTTTTTGGATCACTGGGTGCACTCCTACCCTTGTTTATGTTGATGTAATATATGGCTTTTAAAAAAAGAAGATTGTTTTTGATCAATTTTATGCACTTTATATAAGATATGGTGTGATTTAAATTTATTTTCTTAAGGAAATGTTGTTGGTTGGCAAGGACCCAACAACAAAATGCTTTACCTCTTTGTACCCTTGTATTTCTATGTAGCGTTGCATGTTAGCTAGGTTTTGCAAGTAATGATCATATCTACTTTGAGTTTGTCATAGATCTGCGGTTTTAACATTGATGTTTGAGTTTATTTCTTGATATCAACTCTCTGATATATAGTTTTCACGTGGATCAAATTTATGCCGATCAAATTTGGCTTATTACTTATATTTTGTCTAATACATCGATTCACTTTGATAACTATAGCTTTTGACACATTGATTTGCCTTGTTTATGCAATATGAACCTGGTTGACACATGACATGTTATAATAAACACAATAGTCTTCAATATATACAATTAGGCTTGTTTTGTCTCAGATAGCTACAGAATTGTGATTCAGAATGTGTTTTGTTGATCCAGTATTTGTGGTAATGATCATGGTGTGATGGATTGTATTCTTTGAATGCTTGATTGGTTGTGTTTTGTTCCAAATCATTATTAGTATTGTATGGATGAAATCAACCACTAAATGATAAATCGAAGCACTGCAACCTTTCTTGACCATGGAAACTTACTCATTTCCTGAGTGAGAAAGACTACAATCGACAAAAAGGGGGCTTTACATGTAATGCCCAATGATCACCTTAGTTATATTTCTTGTTATATATAGTAGATTAATAGAGTTGTCCATTGAAGGAAACCAAATGCATTGTAACTTTACATGTATGATTGATATATGTAGATAAGTTGTTATTTAATGAGCTATGACATGTGAAGGCTCTTCAATAGGTACCAATTTGACTACGTTTCCTCTAGAATACTCTTTTTTATCAGATTGTTGCCAAGTATAGAGGTAAGATTTGTTGAAGACAAGAACTTGAGACAACCTGTAGGAACTTGGTTATTCTTACAAAAAAAAAGTGTTCTTTTTTGTTGTTGTCTAGAGACCAAACCTATTATACATGATAGGATTCCCATTGCAATAGTTAAATAGCAGAAGCATTAGTTTCCAGGCCTCTGCACATACAATGTAGTGCCTTTAAGATTACACTCTTGGATTGACATATTTATGTTTTGAATTTAACATTAAAAAAATCACCCAACATATGCAATAACAGGTATGATGAAATTGTTCTTAACACATGCATATTGTAATTATGCATGTGTGTACAAATTTGTGTTGCATCTCTTAGAACTATCATAACTTTCTAGTTAGCAAAGGTCCCATGTTAATTTCAATCTCAAGTGAAATTGATATTATATTGTTTATTGAAACTTGGGAAAATGAATAATCTAAGGTCTCTAACATAGAAAGATTTATCTTGTGTTGGTATAGAACAAGAGGTCCTATCATAGAGGGATTGGAGTAATATCTTGTTACACAAAGAAGAAATTCCACATATTAGGCTTCATAAGAAATACCCTCTCCATATATACATATGGGTGGATATTTCCATAGATTTCTGATGTTGATTCTATTTTTTTTAGACAATGATGTTATTTTGTGCCTATTAATTATACCTTATAGAGGAAACAATTTAGATAAAAAGTACCCTTACAATGGATCAAAACATGGCATTTATAGTTTGATAAATGAAAGTTGTATCCTCTTGTTAGGAGACTTAAATGGTAGAATAACAATTAACCAAGATATTATCTTAAATAATGATTCCATCCCAAATTCTTTGTGGTCAAAAGAGGATCCTTTTTTTAACTAGTAAAGACAACATAAAATCTAAAGACTTGGTGGTAAATTTGTTTGATTCTATGTTGATCAAGCTCTAAAGTTCTTAAGATTTAAAAATTTCCAATATCTTAATGAAGTAGCCAAAATACAATTAGATGACTTGTATCTATTGGCTTGGAAGCGATGCCATATATTGTGTGATATCTAATGTCCCCATATACAACCATAAAGTAAATTTTACATATTTTATGACCATGAACCAAACTTACATCATAAACCTTTAACCCTTGCTCTAAACATTGTCATTCACGAAATCCCAGTAGAAGAGACTTCTAATAACCAAAAGTACTCAATCTTTGATAGAAATAAGTATTGTCTTTTTTAAGGATTTAATCAAGGAATTAAATCTCATTTCAAATAAGGACAATATTGAAAACCTCTATTATATTTTTACAACAACCCTCTCTACTTTCATTAAGAAGGATAATATTGAAGACCTTTATCATAATTTTATGAAACCCCTCTCTACTTCCACTAATAAGTTCTCTATCAATGTGTCATGTAAAAAGGAAAATAAAAAGTCTAACCATTGATATGATCAATATTGTAAGATGCTAGACGATCCATAGCAATGAATTTAACAAATCCCTAAAATGTGAGAAGATAGATAGGTACAAAGCCCTAATTAAACGAAAAAAAGGTATTATATAAATAGAAATAATAAAATGATTTTACTCCTATTAAACCTAAGATCCAAAGAAATTACAAAGGTGAATTCTAACTCATAAAATAGAGAAAACAATATGATTTCCTTAAGGGACTATAATTCCTACCTTCAAAAGCTTTACGAATCCCCTAACATGATGGACAACATTCAAAGCCTTTTTACAAAGAAATAAGTTTTATCTTTAGAAGACATATAGTTTGAGGTTAAGAAGCTCACAAAATGGAGACTAAAGGACTTTTAAAGATAACTAGTTGAAATTCTAAAAATTGGAGGGCCTATCCTAATCCCTCACATTCACAAGCTCTTCAATCTAACAATCAAGTAGAGTTTGCTTAAAGCATGGAATCAAAACCTCACCGTTCCTATTATAGAAGGAAAGGATAAAAACAATCCCTCTAATTATAGGACCATTATGATTAACCCTATTTTAGCCAAGCTATAGTGAATTATTTTATAAAATAAGATCAACATATGACTAGAAAGTCAAGGAAAAGGGTTAAACACTAGGTTGGATTTAGGAGATACCATTCAATGATGGGCCACTTTGTTTTTTGTTTTTAACACGATCGGATATTGATTATATTGCAAAAAGGAAAAGAGGAGCATACTCCTATTACATTCGATGAGGTTTGGATTCAAGTAGAAAGATGAAAATGGGAGCGCAGTCCCTGTTTCTATGCTTGAGATCCAATGTTCTATTCATTCCTTTGTCTAACCTGGCATATTGCCTTACATACTGTCCTGAAAGTAATATAAACTTGCAATACATTAAATTATTATTCGATTTTTCAGTATTGATTGACTGACTGCTCCTGTTGAGAGTGGTGCTTCTTGCTTTGTTGAATGGAGTTTTCTCCTTCCTGGCTCTAAGTGGTTGACTTGATATAGGCGATGGCTTCCTCTAGGTGCTTACTTTTTTTTTTGAGTGCAAGTATTTCGGCTTTCTGAGCTTCAATATCTCTTTGTTTGTAAATGATATCCCTCCTCATTTCTGTCCTGAGTTACTGAAGGGCATCATTGAACCTGCTTATCATGAATTTATTTGCCCTGCATGTGGGACATCTGTCATTTTTTGCAGATCTTTCAATTGGGTTGCATTCCATTATGTTTCATTTTTTTTCTATATTTTTTATAAGACTTCTGTTCCTCTTGTATGTGCTCTTACTGTTCTTGTTGTTGTCTTGATTGTGCCTTCTACTGATGTTGTTTTTCTCTGCTTCACTGTTTTTTGAAGAATGTCCTTCCTTTAAAGAACGTTCTAACCTGAAGCAAACTGTCACTGTGTAAGTGTAAAGGAGGCACAGTGACACACAATCTGGGATAGAAAAGATGCTCTGAGACAGATTTGAGGAGATGTCTGCCGTAAGCTTAGCGATGGCTGAATGGGTAGAAATGAAGAAATCACAGTGTGATGGATGATGTCTCTACGAGAGTTGATGAAGATTTCTAAGAGAGGATGACTCACTAATAGATTCACACCAGGAGGTGAAAACACATAACAGAAAGCTATTGCGATTCAGGGGAGAAAGACACAAGATGGTGTGGAGAGCGCTATGCCTATTGAGGAACACGTAGTGAAGAATGTTGTTGTAGTGAATGAGCATACGCTTACAATTTATGAATGAAAATTTTCTTTGAAGCTTGACAGTGATATGACGGATAACAACGCGATTCATGCGGAGAAGATCTCTATCCTCCTTGGCCTGCGGGCTTGGGATAGAGGCAAATTTGTTTTGGATTTTCTGTATATACACCTGTGATTTCCATTTGAGTACAGTTGCTAAAATATCTACCTCATGATCTTATGATGTACTTTCACAGTTGGTTAGATTTTCCTCATACTTTTTTCCATTGTTTAACTCTTTCCTCATGGAGAATGAATTGATCTATGGGATGGAGTTGAAGTATATATCTTCATTTTCCTTAATACTTTCTGCTTCTCTTTCTATTGATTTATTTGCAAAGTTATTAGCCTTTTTGTTATGTTCTCTTAGAACATGCTTAAAGCTAACCATTCCTGAGCCTTTTAGATTCATTCTTATCCTCTTGTAGGTTATATTCATTGTTGAGTTATTGGGATTCTTGATTTTGATCATTGCTTCTATAACAATAGTTGAATCTCCTATTATTATAGGATCTTGATTTATTTTTTATTATTTAGCCTTGAGCCTAATAGTAAATTGTAAGCTTCATATTTGTTATTTGTGGTTTCTCACAGGCCCCATTCATAAGTGACAATCTCTTTCCCATCCGGATCACTTATCAATCCTCCTACTCCTGCTTTCCCTGGGTTATTTTTCGATTCCCCATCGAAGAATAGACTGAATCTATTTTGTTTTTTTTTCCACTCTTCGAATTCCTTTTCACTCATCCTTAGTTTCCAATTTGGTGTTGTAGGAGTTTTCTTTGTCCTACTTTCCCAATCCAATCTCTCTCCTCTTGCTGAAGGTTGCTGTGATCCACTGCTGACATCCCTTTAGTGTTTAAAATTTCCGAAACTAAACCCCAAGTTTTTGATAATATTCTACCTGTTCTTGGATTTTGTTCTTTGAAGATGCTTTTATTTCTAGTTAGCCAAATCTACCAACACAGAACTGCTGGAAGGCATTTCGAAAGCCTTTTAATTGTAGCCTTGTTCTTTGTAGAATAGGGGTAAGCCTTCTCCCATGCTTTATAAAACTCTGAGAAAGTGTTTGTGAAATTTAAATTGATTTCTAGCGGACTTGAAATCTGCTTCCAGCATTCTCTGGCTATCTTACAGTCCAGAAAGAGATGTTGTATGGACTCTTCTTCTTTCAGACACATGGAGCACCTGGAGGGACCCTGAATTCCTTTTTTTTTTAATTTTCAGTAGTTAGTATTTTTCCTTTTAGAAGAGTCCATATGAATGCTTTTATTTTAGGAAGGCATTCAGTCTTCCATGCCAATTTCCAGAGGTTCCATTCCTGATGATTTTGATGATCTTGGAGTGCTTTGTACCCTATTTTAACAGTGTATCCTCCTCCACTTGGATCCCAAACAAAATCGTCCTCTTCCTCAATACTTATGGGTGCTGCCCCTTTGAGATGATGCTTTAATTTCTCCCATTGTCCTTTCAAATTTAAAGGGATTGTTGTGATTTGCCACTCATGCCAAGTTTGCTGATCCCATGCTGATATTGAGTGAAGAGTGTTCAACCCTCTTTCTGTCATCCATCTTTGTATGCCTTGGAGGTCCAGTTGAAGGTTTAGGGGCTCTTTTCCCATGATTCTATCATCCCAGATTGACATCGTTTTCCAATTTCCCAGAGTTTTAGATATATAATTCCTGATTGAGGGGATTATTTTTTTCACAAGTTTCCAAACATACGTGCACGACCTCATAGGGATGTTGTCGGTTAATAGATTTGTGTTAAGATTGGAAATTAGGGCCAAAATCCATGTGGGTCATCTTATTAATGGAAGCAAATATTTTTCTTGGATCCCTCTCATCGAGAGGTGTAGGATTGATCTAAAGATCATCCGATTCCGATAAGTATTCATGGAGATATGAATTTATTTGTGTTACGGGACAACTCGTCAAGGTCAGCCAGCAACCAAATAAACCCCACTTGTGCTCAACGTTTTAGTATAAATAGAGGTGGCCTTCAAGTCATTTCAACACACTTGGGATCTCTTCCTCTCTACTTGTCTTTGGGTTTTAGTAGGAGGAGAGATCCTAAGAGATAACACTGCCCTAATCTAGAGGGCAAAAGTCGAAACTGCCGAGAAAAGTCGGAACTGCTGGGAAAAGCTGGAACTGCCGGAACTGCAGGGAATAACTAGAAAATCCAGAATTTCCGGGAAAATTCGGAACTACTGGGAATTGCTGGGAATAGCCGGAATTGCCAGAACTGCTGGAATTGTCGGGAAAAGCCGGAATTGCCAGGAATAGTTGGAATTTTCGGAACTGCCGAGAAAAGCCGGAACTGTCGGAGTTGCCGGGAATTTCCGGAATTTCTGGAACTGTCAGAACTTTAGGGAACTGTCAGGAATAGCAAGAATTTCTGGAACTGCCGGGAATAGTCAGAACTGCCGAGAAAAGTTGGAACTGTCGAAACTACCAGAATTGCTGGAACTGCCGGGAATAGTCAGAACTGCCGGGAATAGTCGGAACTGCTGGGAAAATTTGGAACTGTCAGAACTGCCAGAATTGCTAGAACTGCCGGAAAAAGTTGGAAATGTCGGAACTGCCAGAATTGTCGGAACTGCCGGAACTACTGGGAACAACTGGAACTACCGGAACATCTAGAGCATCTGTCTTCGAAGGAGAGCAACATGCAACAAACAACTAACTAACATTGGGACAATTGTATGGTACTTAGCAGCAAATACACCAAGCATGCAATGTTACAACCAACATGCAAGGGATAGCTAGCATGTAATAGCAAGCGTGCAAAGGACAACAAGCATGCTAGGGACAACAAGCAAGCTAGGGTCAACAAGCAAGCAAGATGCAGCCAACACATAGGTCAGTATCATAACATGGTGCAACAATGGCACATAATGCAATATAGTGATGGGTACAGTCATAATTAATGAAGCGTGATTAGATGCAGCATAGTGATGATGGGTGCAACATGGTGCAACGCGGTGAGGTGCAGCATGATGACGAAATGCAACACAACGATAGGTGAAGGAGTCACCTTGGAGAATCAGTTGAAGCAGCATGTCTTCAACTGATCTCATGTATCATCTTCTTAGAGATGATCTATGCTCTTATCTAGATAAGTCAAAGTGTTGAATTATGTTGTAAATGTACTATCTCTCTCTCTCTCTCTACTGAACTATTGAAGAACATATAAGAAGAATTGATCAAGGGTTTCCCCACATTGGGGTTTTTCCCTGGCTAGCACCACATCTTGTGTCCTCTTGTCTTGGCTTGTCTTGTACGATTTATGTTTATGTTCTACCTGCAGTTTACTTTAATGCTGATTTGATTGCTAATCTAGAAAAGGTATTGAGCTAACTGTGAAAATTGAAATAAATTGTTCTAAGCATAGAACATACCTAAAATTAACACTTTGTTCTAGCTTGATTCAAGTATTTTGTGGCGAGATATTTTTTCTAGCAACTCTCCTTTCCAATTATCATTCTACAAATTAGTTTCATTCCTAGTGCAGTGTTCATTAGGCCTGGTAGATGAATGGATAGACCTCCCTGTTCGTATGGTAATGTGACTTGATCCCACTTGATCAAACTGAACTTTTTGCTCTCTTGCTTCCATCCCTACCAAAGAAAGCTTCTTATTATTATTTCCATTTTCTTATGTGTGCTTGCGGGAGCCAAAATAATTGCATACTGATATATTAGGAGAGCTGAAAGTAGTGCCTTTATCATAATCACCTTGCCTACCATATTGAGCCACATTATACCCCATTTTTTTTATTTTGTCTTTCATTTTTTCAACTTGTTTGCTCCATATTTCAGCCTTCACATTTTCTTTAGCTATTGGGACTCCTAGATAGATGAAATGCATCCATCTTGCTTGTGTTGGAATCTCTAGAATTTGTGAGATACTCTGCATTGTTCTTGATGGTGTGTTCCAACCATATATTCTGCATTTCGAGTTGTTTAAAAGCCCTCCGGATACCTGAAGAAAGTCATCCAAAACTTTTTAAAATCTTCTTGCTATTATACTTGATGCCCCTCCCAATAAAAGGGTGTCATCAGCAAAAAGGGAATGATTGATACTTTTGACTCCCCTTGCAATTTGGAGACCTGTGATGTTTTTTTTCTCTTCTTTGTCTTTCTAATATTGTGCTTAGCGTTTCAACCATTATAATATATAGAAATGGTGAGAGCGAGCACCCTTGTCTCAACCCTCTTGAACTTTGAAAACAATTGCTTGATCTTCCATTTATTGGAGGCACTATCCAAGGGGTTGAGATGCAGGCTTGTATGATCTCTATTATGTCTTGAGAGAACCCAAATTTTTAAAGAACTACTGTTAGATATGTGTAGCTGACTCTATCGAAAGCATTATCCATGTCTAGCTTTATTATAATTCCTTTCTCTTTCCTTTGTATTCTTGTGTGGATAGCCTCCTATACAACAATCACATTGTCAATGATTTGCCTGTTAGGGACAAAGCCTCCCTGATTTTAAGAGATTATGTCAGGGAGAACTTTCTTGATTCTATTGGCTATTATTTTTGTGATAATTTTGTAGGAGTTACAAAGAGATATTTGTCTATATCTATTAAATGTTGTAGGATTGGAGTCCTTTGGTATTAGAGCTAGATAAGATGACTTGGTATTTCCTCCCAATTTTTTTTGAAGACATTTTTAATCATTCTCAAGAAATCTTATTTTATGACATTCCAATGTTGCCTATAAAAGGCGATTGTGAAGCCATCTGGCCCCGGGGCCTTGTCTATATGAAGACTCCATATTGCTTCCAGCACTTCTTCTTCAACGATTTCTTTGTTTATTTATGAGTTTTGAACATCACTTTTTTTTTTTTTGAATGTATTGTAAAAAGTACTCATGATCTGTTGGCTGTTCATTTGCTATTAATAGATCTTTGAAGTGATTATGAGCTGCTTTTTTCAATTCCTCTGCTCCTTTTATTTCTTTCCCATCCACTTTAATTTGATCTATTTGATTTCTAGCTATGCTTATTTTCATTGTGTTGTGAAAGAAAGCAGTATTTTTGTCCCCAACATTCAGCGAGAGGTATCTAGATTTTAATCTAAGCTCTTCTTCTTCTTTTCTGTTTTTTTCTGTATATTTCCCAAAATAATTCCTTTTCTTTCAAATAGTCTTGCTTTCTATCCTCTTTGTTTTCCTTTTCTTCTTGCATGTTGTCCCTTTTTTTTTTGCAGCTCTATTTTTCTTATTTTTTTTTTTAACTTCATTCTCTCTTGCCCATATTTTTAGCTTTATTCTCAGATTTTTTAATTTTGTTTCCCATACACAATGGGGTGAACCTATAATGTTTTGTGTACAACCCTCTTTGATTTGAGTTCTAAAATCTTCATTATTGTCCCAGATTGATATGTATCTAAAAGGAAGAGGACCTTGATTGTCCATTTTGCCTAATATGATTGTCACTGGTTTATGGTCCGATGTCGTTGTATGTATAATTTTGGACTTCATAGAAATGTATTCAACTGCTATGTTTTCTTGAACTAAAATTCTATCCAGTCTCTCCTTTATATTACTCTTGCCCACTCTCTTATTGCTCCAAGTGTATTTCCCATTACTTGGCGGAATGTCAATTAAATCATGCTGCTCCGTTATTTCTTCCAAAAATTCTCTTGATAGATCCGCATGATAGGTCCCTCCAAATTTTTCTTCTATATTTCTAACCAAGTTTAAGTCACCTCCCAAAATTATTTTCCCATTTTGAGTTTCTGTTAGAGTTTCTTTCACTGAATTCTAACATTGTTCTTTTTCCTTGTAATGGTTTGGAGCGTATATGTTGACGAGGCTCTATTTTTTCTTTGTGTTGATTTCCTTTAGATCAATTTTGATCCAATGCTTATGCATTTTTTTAATTATCATTTCCCATTTCTCTTTTTTCCAAAGGGTGCAAATTCCTCTTGAAGCTCTTGTTGCCTCTAGCTTTAGTCCTTCATAATTTTTTAGTTTTTTTTATCATTTTTCTAGCTTCTTGACTGTTTATTTTGGTCTCTTGGATCATGAAAATGTCTGGTACTTCTTTCATTAAAATGTCTCTTGTTGCATTTACTTTATAAGTTGTTCCTAGACCACGACAGTTCCAAGAGACCATTATCATTATTTATTGATTTGATGGTGTGCGATACCTTTCCCTCTCTGCTGATTTTTTTCACTATTTCCTGAGCTTTTCCCAAGGAAGGAGTCCATTGGTTGCTGAGTGTCTAGAGCCATCTCCTTGGCTGCTGCTTCATCTCTTAATTCCTTGTTAGATTTTTTTTCCTGTTTTTTTTTGTATTCATTGATTTGAAGAGTCTCTTTGGATTGGTTTTTGGTTAAAATACGGTCCACTGAAGGAGGGGGAAGGGGAGAGCAAGGGTTTAAAGGGGGGAGGACAAGATGAGGGGGTTGTGGGAATGCGGGGGGGATCGGGGTGAAGATGGGTAGGGAGAGTCTTCCAAGGGCCCAAAGGGGTTCGAATTTGTGAGGGGTGGAGGGATGACAGTGGAAGGAGATGGAGGAGAAGTTTCATTTGAGACCTGGGGCTACGATGAGGGGGGAGGTGGTTGCTTGCTGGTAGATTTCTTCCTTTTAACTTGTTCCCATTTATTTTCTGGTTCCTCAACACTTTCATTTTCTTTTTTTTTTAGAGCATCTATTTGAAAAATGACCATATTCGTGACATACCTTGCATTTGAATGGAATTTGTTCGTAATCCAGCTGCTGTATGTGTGTCCATTGGTCTACCTTGATCTTTATCACTTCCAAGAGCCCTTTTCCTAGATCCACTTCCACGCATATTCTGGCACATGCATGCATGTTATCCTTTGGTTCACATCTGTCTATATATTTCCCTATTGCATTCCCTATGGCCTTTACTAACTCATCTCCCCAGTAGTGTAGTGGTAGATGAGGTAACCTGACCCACACTAGCACTGCAATGGCTAAATCCATTTCAGGATCGAAGTCTGGAGTCTATCGATTTAAGTATAATCCTCTGGTATCCATGAAATATGGACCATTCCTAAATATTAGATCTCTATCTTCTTTTGTTTCAAAATGAAAGGTGTAGTATCCTCTTCCGCAGAACCTTATTGAGATTTTCCCATTGATGGTTGAGCTCCAGTTTCTTTCGACCCATTTTTGAACTAATTTGGGTGACGGCCATATCCTAGTGAACTGTCTGACTAGGCTGTGTTTAACAAGATACAATGCTGCTCTGTGTGAGAGGGCAGTGGGAAGAGAGATTTGTGGGATGTCCTCAAGCTTTTTGACAAACTTGTTTACTGTTGGCCTGATTCTTGGAGGTCTTGTTGCAACTATAAGAGAGGCAAACACATTGGCTGCATCTTCATTTCCTTGGTTCGATCTGGAGGTGGTTCACCCTCACCTAGAGGATCCATTTGCTCTGGGATCTCAACAACCGAAGGCCAATAAGAGGCAGCTGCGTGTAGGGCGAGAACTAGCTAGGTCATGCAAAGCAGTAGCAGGGGCACACGTGCGTTTATTGTGCAAAAAAATATGGGCCACTTTGTTATGCTATACCATCGGGGAGGGTTGTCTGAATAATAAAACCAATATCACTTATTTCTTTGTTGAATTTAAAAAAAGCATTTGATATAGTACTTAGAACTAACCTTTGGACTAGATTAAAAGAGAAAAATATTGCTTTTCGAGAAGGTTGTATGAGAACATTATTGCCAAGTTTAGAAACATTAAAGGTTGGTTAGAATATATTAATTGTATTATTATAGTTAAGCAAGTTTGTCCACTTTCCCCTAACCTTTTAGAGTATATATTGATAAATTAATAGGTCGTTTGGAAGAAGCATGGTGCATTAGCGTGACTTTATTTGGAATAGCCATCATCCTTCTTATTTATATTTAGGAAATTACTATTATGGTGAGGTGTCCCTATGATTTCAACAAACAACCAATACTTCTCAAGAATTTATTCTCTAGCATGGGCATGGATACTAACACCAACGAGACAAAGGTTATGATAATCAAATCCAAAAGATAACTTACAATAATTCCATGTATGAAAACAACATCTTGGATGAAGTGATTTCATACAAATATCTTGGAACAAGTATACATAAAAGGCTTAGTTGGGACTATATCATGATGAAAAAGATAAAACAAACCTTCAACCATGGAATAAAAAGAATCCTTTTTGAGAATATCTTCCTTATGTTATCTTATATGATCATGAATTTTGGGGATGTGTCCTCTCTAGTTAATTGTGGAGAAATATCAAGAAAATCCATAAGTGTTTTATAACCTATAATCTTAAAATTAAAATCAATACACCCTATCTTATCCTCCTTGTAGGTTGCATGTCTTTCACCCATTGAGAACATGGATATGTCTAGGTACCTAATGCACACGAATAATATAAATAAGAGGGTAGACAAGTGCCTTCCTAAAATTACCTCAATGTATAGTCCAAACTACCTGCAACTCAAGTGGGATTCACATAATGATTCCTAGTCTTGGCTAAATCATTAGGGAATTGAGGAAGAGGTCACTTTGTAGAATATCAATAACACTAAAAATATTATTACATATGAGTTTATGGAGAAATTGTGATGTGATAAAGTCTTAGGGGATAAGAGAAATTGAAGATACTATAAGGAGAAAATTAAACCCTAATATAGAATATAAAAAATATCTCTACGTTTAAACAAGTGTAAAGAAGAAAATTGATGTTGGTAAAATAAGAACAATCTCTCATGAGTTCCATAGGAAAAATGGACATTGGATAGGTCCTACGAGACCGTGGGTTTGAAGAATTTGCCATATTGTGACACTGAGAAGGTTGAAGATGAAAACACATTCTCTTATAATGTCATGTGTACACCTACATTATATCTCACTTTCAAAATATTTGTTACATTACCAATGTTCCTAATATTTTTTTCATCAATATGGTTATTTAGGAATGCTTCTCTTCAAGATTTTTGAGCTGAACAATAAAATTCTAAAGCAAACCAAGTAAATCATTACATTATTTTTCTCAAGGTTAATTAGACCAAAGTTGGTCATAATGGACATTAATAAACATCATTGTACATGCACATGTACTTTTGAAAATGCAATAAGAAAAATCATGATTTAGTTTTCCCTTGAATTAAATTAGGAGAAAAATTCTAACTCCACATCACATGACAACTTGTACGAGTTAACTAAGTTAATTTGACTTATTTGGTTAAGTTAATTTGAGTTGAGGGTCTAACTCGAGTCATTTAGAGTGTATCCTACTTTATAGGAGCCCTGATTGAGTTTATCTTGAGTTTAATTAATTGATTTAGTTTAACTGAGTTAAAGTGAGTTAAACTAGTTCCAACTAATGGAGGAACTAGTAGGAGGTCTAACAATGGGGTGTTGCTTCCTGTGTTGAACCAATTAACTGATAATTCAAACATAAATAACTCATGAATTTGTGATTTGAAAGTTACCTAGTTGATATTGGAGTTCAAGGGCAGTGTACTATTAGTTGTATAATCATCCAAATTGTACAAGTGGTGCATGCAGTCAGAGGAAGGCCTATGATGGATTGTGCAATTTCAATTGAGGAATTTCCCTAATTAATAGGGTCCAATTCCCAAGGAAACAACATAAGGAAATCGGGACTTGGGGAAGCAAAAAAATAGTTAAGTATTGGCCAATGCTTGTCTAGATAGCAGTGAGATAGATAAAGATAATGTAGAGGTTGCTCAGGCTTGATAAAAGCATTGTAATCTTCTCATATTTTTTGACTAATGAAATATATAGATAGCAGGGTTTTTAGCTATGGCTTTCCCCAAGAAATCATTGTGTAATGTGTTGATTGAATTCTTTCTCTTGTATGCTTCATGATTTCTCGATCGATTAATTGTTTCTGTTGATGAGTAGAGTAGATTCAAGTCTTTTGTTTTAGCAAATTACATAAGCAGTTTGAATCTACAAGGAATTTCTACATGGTATCAAAGTTGAAATCACACTAGAAGAGAAGAATATGAGTTTGTCTTTGCAGGTGAAATCGAATTTGCAAGATCATTCTTCAGAGCCAACAGGATGTCATTCTATGGATTGAGACTCGAGTATGCCCTTGAGGGTAGCTCGAATTATATTGCTTGGAAGGACATGATGGAGGCAATGTTGGAAGACAACGGGCTAAAGGAATTCATAGACAATGATATTCCTAAGCCTCCAACAACCGATGCTCAAGATCTGGCAGAGTGGAAGAAATGTGTGGAAAAGGCGAGGAGGATCATACTAGAAGGAGTTTGAGATCATATTTTCTCAAATATCCACGGGAAGGATACACCATATGTAATGTGACAAGCCTTGATAGACTTGTTTTAGAACAACAGTGACCACAGGAAGTTGGCACTAAAGGACAAGCTTCGGAAGATCAAGATGGAGAAGAGAGACACAATACCACAATAATTGAGTAGGTTCACCTAATGCCAGGATGAGATTAAGAGCATTGGTATTAAAGTTACTGAAGATGATATGGCCAGCCTAGCACTTCTAGGCCTTCCCAATAGATGGCATAGCTACCAGGATTTGGTAAATGGGAGGGAGCATCTACCAAAGTGGGAGCGTTTTTGGTCTAACTTGGTGCAAGAAGAGATAAGGTGGAACACCATAGATGGAACCTCATCCAAGCATAATGATGAGGAGAAATGTGCCTTGGATAGAAAGGAAAAGAAAGCAAAATGAAAGAAATCCCAATCCAAAGAGGATTCCAGTCAGGGCGGCAAGAAGAAAGACTTGTCGAATATTAAATGTTTTCACTGTCATGAGCTAGGAAATTATGCCACAAAGTGTCTGCACAAGAAGGCCAACAAGAATCCCTCAGGAGGAGTGATAGGTGAAGCTCTAGCTTCACAATCCGAGTTGGATTTCACCCTCATTGCAAGAATGGTGAGATCGGTGATGGGTAGCATGTGGTAACTGGATAGTGGAGCATCATTCCATATGACGGGAAACAAAGAATTTTTTAGTGAAATCGAGGAGAAGGACCTCTAGATGCACATCGACATGGGAGATGATGGAAGGTATAGAGTGACCGACATTGATACATTACTTTTTAGAGGGAGTCTAGCTCTCCTCTCACATTAAAATATGTCAAGTATGTTTCGGGTATGAAGAAGAATTTAGTTTCAGCTACTATGTTGGAAGACCATGGCTACGATGTGATATTTAGCAAAGGAAAGGATTTCCTTCATCAAATAACCACAGGACAAGTGAAGTAGATCAAGGTTTAGGTGAATAAACTCTACAAATTGGATGTATAAGACTGTGCTATTTTGAGCACGAAAGCAGAGAAGGTGCCGAGCCGAGATATCAGTGAATTATGGCATAGAATATTGGTCCATTTGCACCAAGGAGCCTTAAAGATCATGCAAAAAATTTCTATAGAATTTCCCAAGGGTGCACTAGAGTAGCGAGATACATGCAATGGGTGTGCATTGAGGAAGTACACCAAATCCACCTTTCATGATAAGGATAGTCGAGCACAAGCGATCCTTGAAATATTTAACTCAGATGTGTGTGGACTGTTCTCGACAACTTCCATGACCAAGCACAAGTATTATGTGATATTTGTAGATGATTTATCACATAAGTATTGGATACTATTCATGCAAAAGAAAGACCATACATTCTTAAAATTTTGTGAATTTAAAGCACTTGTTGAGAAAGACACAGGTAGGAAAGTGAAGGCTCTCAGGAGTGATAACGGTGGAGAATATGTGTCGAATGAGTTCAATAAATTCTATGCATCAGAAGGCATTCAATGGGAGTTAATAACACCCCATAATGGAGTGGCTAAAAGGAAGAACATAAGTATTGTGGAAGTTGCACGGGCGATGTTACATGATCAGGGTATATTGTTGCACTTGTGGGTTGAAGCATTCAACACAATTGTGTATGTGAAAAACATGAGTCCTCATCAGATTCTCAGAATGATTACACTAGAAGAAGCTTTTTTAGGGAAGAAACTAGATGTGTCACACTTCAGGATCATTGTTTCATCAATTTACAGTCATGTTACCAAGGATGCAAGGAAAAAGCTAGAGCCAATAGATGAGTTGGGCATATTTGTGGTTACACTGATACACCTCACAACTATCAGGTGTACTTTCCATCTCATAGGATGACAATTGTTTGTAGATATGTCAAGTTCGATGAAGAGAAGGCCATGATATGTTCCCTTGAGAGGGAGCTTCAGTTACATGTATATGAGGAGCTTTTATCTCCAATGGAAGAACCTCTGGATGATGTGGAGCAGCCACAAGCAGAGGAGCAGAGAGTGGAAGAACCCACTCATGTAGAGACATATAGAGATGGAAGGAAGCGCACCAGAAAATTTGAAAGATTGATTCATGATGCTAGAGAGAATGTGGGAGCACCCAAATCACAATGTAGGTAGAGGAGGTAACCAAATCGGTAAACTATCTACATGGCTCTAATGATCGAGTGTAGAGATTGATCCATCCTCATTCGAGGAAGAAGTGCATAAATCAATATGGGTTGATGCCATGGAGAGAAGTATTACTCCATTATCATGAACAATGCTTCAGAATTTGTTCCAAGGCCAGAGGACAAGTCATTGGTATGTACCACGTGGATCTACAAGGTGAAGTAAGCATTAGATGGGAGTGTCAAGAAACATAAGGGCAAATTTGTGGCCAAGGGGTTCTCTGAGGTGGAGAGAATTGATTATGAGGAGACTTTTTCTCCAGTAGCAAGGTACTCTTCAATCAAATCTATTCTAGCACTTTCAGCATAGATGGAAGGGAAGATACATCAGATGGATGTGAATACAACCTTCCTCAACGGAATGATTGATGAAGTGGTGTACATAAAGCAGTCGGAAGGATTTGGGACCTTCAACAGAAAGTCACATGTGTGCAGACTCAAGCGAGTGCTGTATTGATTGAAACAAGTGCCACATGCTTTGTACACTAGGATTGATAACTATTTCACTAGGTCGGGCTTCACCAAAAGTGAAGCAGATGCAAACCTTTACCATATTGTGGTTGAAGGTAAATTATTGATTATAGTATTATATGTCAATGATTTAATTCTAACCGGTGATGAGAAGTTGGTCAAATCTTGTAAAGAGGATCTTGCAAGAGAATTCAAGATGAAGGACCTGGGGCTCACACATTATTTCATTGGTATGGAAGTATGGCAAGGAGATGGGGAACTATTTGTCTCTCATGGAAAGTATGCCAACTAGATACTGAATAAGTTCCACATGGAGAGTAGCAAACCTAGGGAGACTCCTCTAGTAGGGAATTGGAGGAAGGAAGATGCTACTTCAGGTGAAGTAGTGGATGCTACTATTTACAGGCAGCTTGTGGGTTCACTTATGTACTTGGTCAACACATGACCGAACATGTCTTTTGCAGTTAACCAACTTAGTCAAGCAATGGTTAAGGCAATGAAACTCTACTAGAAGGAAGCTAAAAATGTATTGAGATACCCCAGAGGCACCACTCAGTTTGGTATTTGGTACAAATGGACAAAGGGAGTGAAGATTCAAGTCTTCAGAGATGCAGAATAGGAAGGGAGTACATCAGACATGAACATCATGTGAAATTTTCAGTAGTGGGTCAAAAAAAATTTCTTGGTACAACGGGAAATAAAGAGAAATTTCACTCGGTTCAGCAGAAGCAGAGTAGAAGGCTGCTAGTCAAGCAACTTGTGAGGCTATTTGGATGAGGAAGATCCTTGTTGGTTTATTTGGTCATCAGATAGTCCTATAATGATTTACTGTGATAATCAGATTTGTATCAAACTCTCTGAGAATACAATTTTTCATGATCAGTCCAAACATATCGACATCCGATATCACCATTTCAGAGATTGTGTGTAGAGGAGAATCGTGTTGTTGGAGTACATTCCTACAGAGGAACAATATGTAGACATAATGACTAGGGCACTGTCAAGAGGAAAATTCGAGTTCCATAGAGGCAAGATTCAGTTATCTGATAATCCCTTTTTTGTTGAGAGGGAGTGTTGAAAATGCAACAATAAAAATCTTGATTTAATTTTCCCTTGAATTAAATTAGGAGAAAAATTGTAATTCCACATCACAAGACAACTTGTACGAGTTAACTAAGTTAATTTGACTTAGTTGGCTCAGTTAATTCGAGTTGAGGGTCTAACTTGAGTCATGTAGAGTGTCTCCTACTTTATAGGATACCTAGTTGAGTTTATTTTGAGTTGTAATTAATTAATTCAGTTTAACTGAGTTAAATTCAGTTAAACTAGTTCCAACTGATGGAGGAACTAGTAGGAGGTCTAACAGTGGGGTGTTGCTTCATGTGTTCAACCAGTTAACTAATAATTCAGCCATAAATAACTCATTCATGTGTGATCTGAGAGTTACCTAGTTGATATTGGAGTTCAAGGGTAGTGTAATATCAGTTGTATAATCATCCAAATTGTATAGGTGGTGCATGTAGTCATACAAAGGCCTATGATGGATTGCACAATTCCAATTGAGGAATTTCCCTAATTAATAGGGTCTAATTCCAAAGGAAACAACACAAGGAAATAGGGACTTGGGAAAGCAAAAAAATGGTTAAGTATTGTCCAAGGCTTGTCTAGGAAGTAGTGAGACAGATAGAGATAGTGAAAAAGTTGCCAGGGCTTGAGAAAAGCATTATAATCTTCTCATATTTTTTACTAATGCAATATATAGATACCAGGGGTTTTTAGCTCTGAATTTCCCTAGGAAATCATTATGTAATGTGTTGATTGAATTATTTCTCTTGTATGCTTCATGATTTCTCCATTGGTTAATTCTTTCAGTTGATGAGTAGAGTAGATTCAACTCTTTTTTTTTTTATCAAATTACATAGGCAATTTGAATCTACAAGGAATTTCTACATGTACACACACACACACACATGCTAATTTGGGAGGATTTCTTGCCGAAGGTAAAAAAAATGCACTACTTTCACCTTACAATGGGTGTGTGCACACACATGCACAACACGTCATTGAAGGTAAGAATCACATAATGTGTTGGGTCCCTATAATACTAGTGATTACCCCATTACTATTGTAGTTATACCCCCTATTTATATTGTTGTGCCCCTATTACCCCCATATTGTTATTTCTGTGCCCCATAGAATCCCTCTATTGTTATTTTTGTGGCTTTATATTATTATTGTTAGGTCGGCTGGATTATATTGTGACTCCTTAGACTCCTATATATAGAAAGGAGGTTTTGTCATTTGTATCATCCAAGAATTGTTCATTTATGTAATGTAAAGGAGGTTGCCCCCTCGAAGAGGCTGAATTCTAAGGCGTGGATCTCTCTTTTCTATCTTTTTGTGAGCTGGTTTCATAACATTTGGTATCAGAGCTTTGGATTCTAGGGTTTCGCTGCTCCAAACAGGTCATCGTGGAATTTTCGCTATAAATTTTTTTCTGTGACGTTTCAGAAGTCGCAAAAAAAACCCATTTGAGAAGAAATCTCGCTGAACCTTGGGTCCGAATTTCAGAGCTTTTCGCGCGATATTTGCGGAGATATGATCTGAGGAAGTTGGTCTTTTTGCAGACTCCTGAATTACATTCAAAACAGGTGACCTGGGGAAAATCGTCATAACTTTCTCTCTGGGGATCGGATTGAAATTTCGTAAGAAGGTACAGAAAGAGGACGGACTGTAGTTTTTTTTATGTGTGTTTCAGATTCAAAGGTTGAAACAGTGACTCGTGGCACGTCGTACAAGTTCGCTCTACTGAACCAGTCTAAAAGCAAGTCACTGTGGGAGATTTCACATAACTCTTCCTTGGAGAATCCAATTTGGCTCAGACTTGTGGCATTGGAAAGAGGACGCAGAAGGCTACTACAGGTAGAAATTTCAGAATTGGATGATCCGAAATTACAGAGATACATCAGATTCAATATCAGGCTTCTATAAAGTGAAAAAAGGTGTGTAGTTTTTTTTAAATTTTTGTGTAAGCTTGGTTTAACGGAATTCAAAGGGCATAGTAAAGCATTATTATCGGTAACTGATGCCCCGAGGAAAGAAAATGCAAACACCTAGTAAGGAACCTGAAAGCTCTAGCATGACTCATGAAGAAGAGGAAGAAATGCTACATGATATATCAAAATTACAAGAACAAGTGCAACAAATGTCACGCTCACAAAAGCTAACAGAAGCTAAGATAAGTGGCGTGGAATCTAAGATAAATGGCGTGGAATCTAAGGTGAATGGCATGGACGCTAAAATTGATGGCATGGATGATAAGATGGAAGAATTGAAGAAGTTGCTACAAGAAAGGGTCACTAATGGTGAAAAGGTAGTAAAGGAAACTCATGATGAGAACAAAAGAAATGTTAATCATGATTCCATAGACTCTAATGTTGGATCGAAGACTCACCATGTTCCAAAAATCGATATGAGGAAGTTTGATGGCAAGGATCCCGCCACATGGATATTACAGATGGAGCAATTCTTCGATCTCAATAATGTGCAAAACACACAAAAGGTACGTATGGCAACTTTATATTTGGAACCAAATCAGTTTGTATGGTATCAATGGCTTTGTTCTCGTAAACAATTTATCACTTGGGCAATTTTTACGGAAGAATTGATAGCACATTATGAGGATACAAAAAGCAACACTTTTTTTAGCCAATTGATAAGTCTCAAACAAAAGGGTTCAATAATGGAGCACATTGAGGAGTTCCAAAAATTGAACATAAGGGTAAAAGATATTCCAGAGGAGCATAGGATTGATGTGTTCATAGGGTCTTTAAAGGATAATATCCAACATGATGTGCGCCTTTGGGAACCTGATTCATTAGAGAAGGCATTCAGGTTAGCAAGAAAAATGGAAAGCAAAATTATGGCAACTAGGAAGCATACCACTCACAACTATAAAGACGGAAGTGTTGTTGCCCATAGTCTTCCACAACCTACAAGGTTGACACCACAACAATTGGAAGAAAAAAGAGCAAAAGGGCTTTGTTACAATTGTGATAGCAAATACACAAAAGGTCATAAGTGTGCTGAGAAGAAATTATTCTACATAGATTGTGAAGAGGAAGAAGAAAAGGAGCAAGAAAGGTCAAAAGAAGAGGATATATTCCAGGAACAAAGCCTAGATGAAGAACAAATAAATCCGACCATATCTTGTAATGCATTGGCGGGAATTACCACTCCTCAAACCATCAAGATAGAAGGACAAATCAAGAAGAAAAAGGTAATAGTGTTGATTGATTCAGGAAGCACCCACAATTTTATTCATTGTAGGGTAGCAAAAGAATTGAATTGCTTCCTATATCCAGCACCAGAGTGTCAAGTGATGATTGCAAATGGAGGAACAATAAATTGTTCTGGAAAGTGCCATAATATCAAGCTATCCATGGGAGAATATGTATTGACTAGCCCAATGCTTTCCATTCCAATGGGAGGTGCTGATGTTGTACTAGGAGTCCAATGGCTACAATCCTTGGGTACAATAGCTTTTAATTTTCAAGAACTTTTCATGAAATTTTCTGTGGAAGGAAAGGAAGTTGAATTAAGGGGTATTGCAGGGAAACCAGGAAAGATAATCAGCTCTAATGGCATGACAAAGCTTCTAAAAAAGGAGCAAAGAGGTGTAATTGCACAATTATGTTCGCTAGATGTTTCCACATTGGAATCATCTATTTCTCCAGATCTCCAAAAAGTCCTGGACAATCATTCCAAGGTATTTGAGACTCCCAAAGGTCTCCCACCTATGCGTGATCATGATCATGCTATTCATCTGATTCCAGGAAGTGTTCCTCCAAACATCAGGCCGTACAGATATCCCTATGTCCAAAAAAGTGAAATTGAACGTATGGTTGCAGAAATGCTAGAGGCTGGTATAATTCAACCGAGTCAAAGTTCTTTCTCAGCTCCAGTAGTATTGGTGCACAAGAAGGATGGATCATGGCGCATGTGTCCAGATTATAGGGAGCTCAACAAGCTCACTATTAAAGATAAGTTCCCCATTCCTGTTATTGATGAATTACTGGATGAATTGCATGGATCAATTTACTTCACCAAGTTGGATCTTCGTTCGGGATATCATCAAATCAGAATGAAGATTGAAGACATTCCGAAAACAGCATTTAGAACTCATGAGGGTCATTATGAATTTTTGGTCATGCCTTTTGGCCTTACCAATGCACCTTCAACATTTCAAGGTTTGATGAATTCAATTTTCAAACCATTCCTTAGAAAATTTGTGTTAGTATTTTTTGATGATATACTAATCTACAGCAAGTCTTGGAAGGATCATGTTGAACATGTTGACAGGGTGCTACAACTATTGGAGGAGAAACAATTATATGCAAAAAGATCCAAATGTTTCTTTGGAGTCCAGGAGGTGGAATATTTGGGTCATATTGTATCTCATGAAGGAGTTAAGGTAGACCCTAGCAAAATTAAAGCCATTAAGGAATGGAAAATCCCCACATCCATAAAGCATCTGCGAGGATTTCTTGGGTTGACAGGGTATTATCGCAAGTTTGTTAAGAATTATGGGAGAATAGCAGCACCTCTAACAACATTATTGAAGAAAGATTCATTTTCATGGACTCCGGAAGCAACAAAGGCCTTTGAACATCTTAAAGAGGCAATGTGCCAAGCACCGGTCTTAGCTACACCGGACTTCACAAAAACCTTTATTGTGGAATGTGATGCTTCAGGAAATGGAATTGGTGCTGTTCTAATGCAAGATGAAAGACCCATTGCTTTTGAAAGTCGTCCAATCAAGGGAAAGTTTTTAAGCAAAGCTATTTATGAGAAGGAAATGTTGGCAATACTCCATGCACTTAAGAAATGGCGACCCTACCTAATGGGAAGACACTTCAAGGTAAAAACGGATCATGATAGCCTTAAATACTTTTTAGAACAAAGATTATCCTCTGAAGAGCAACAAAAGTGGGTCACAAAGATGTTGGGTTATGACTTTGAAATCATCTACAAAAAAGGGAAGCAAAATGTGGTGGCAGATGCACTCTCAAGAAAGGATGAGGATGTGGAAGCATTGTTGTGTGCCATTTCTATTATCCAACCAGATTGGATAAACGAAGCAAGGGAGGAATGGAAGAATGACGAAGAAGTGTGGGCACTTATTCGAAAGCTACAACAAGATTCCAGTACTCTGATACATTTAGCTGGCAAAATGATTCGTTATGGTACAAAGATCGCTTATACCTCTGTAAGAATTCCCAGCTAAAACAAAAGATTCTTATGGAATTGCACACTTCTCCCTTAGGAGGGCACTCAGGATTTTTAAAAACTTACCACAGGGTTAAGAAGGAATTTTTTTGGGATGGCCTTAAATCAGATATTCAAAAGTTTGTGGCGGAATGTTTGGTTTGCCAACAAAATAAAGTTGAAACAATTAAGACACCGGGTCTATTACAACCTTTATCCATTCCAAGCCAACGTTGGGAGGAGGTTTCAATGGATTTTATCACAGGTTTACCCAAGTCTGAGGGAAAGAGTGTCATCATGGTGGTAGTTGACAGACTTACCAAGTATGCACACTTTTGTGCATTATCACATCCATTTAAAGCCAGTACAGTTTCTACTGCATTTATGGAAACAGTTCAAAAGCTACATGGAAACCCAAAGATTATTGTAAGTGACAGAGATCCCATTTTCACTGGAAATTTTTGGACAGAATTATTTTCTTGTCTTGGTACTCAGTTAGCTCATAGCTCATCTTATCATCCTCAATCTGATGGGCAAACTGAGATAGTAAACAAATGTTTGGAAGGATATCTTCGTTGCTTTGTATCTGATAAACAGACACAATGGGTCAAATGGTTGCCTCTGGCTGAATGGTGGTATAACACTTCCTTCCATACAGCAACAAAAATGACCCCATTTATGGCACTTTATGGGTATCAACCACCATCCATCACATCATATTTAAGAGAAAATTCTAAGGTTCAGGCAGTGGAACATCACATCGAACATCAACAACAAGTCCTCCAACTCTTAAAGGATAACCTCGTGTTGGCACAAAATAGAATGAAACAACAGGCAGATCAACATCGCAGTGAAAGAAGTTTTGATGTAGGTGATTGGGTATTCCTACGGCTACAACCATATAAGCAAATGTCCCTAAAGCAAGCTAAGAAGGATAATAAATTATCACCAAAGTATTATGGTCCGTACAAGGTGTTGCAAAAGATTGGTACTATGGCATACAAATTGGAGCTTCCTGCAGCTTCTCGATTGCACCCAGTTTTCCATGTTTCATGTTTAAAGAAGGTTATAGGTGACAAGCTCCCAATTCAAACAATATTGCCAGAACTTGACGAGGAAGGAAAAATTATATTGGAACCGGAAGCAGTCACAGAAACAAGAACTCGACAGCTACGAAATCGATCAATTTCAGAGTATCTTATCAAGTGGAAGAACTTATCCGCTGAAGATTCCACATGGGAGGATGAGAATTTTATGCAGAAGTATCCAGAACTACTCAAGCGTTGAGGACAACACTTTTTTGAAGGAGAGGGGCATGTTGGGTCCCTATAATACTAGTGATTACCCCATTACTATTGTAGTTATACCCCTTATTTATATTGTTGTGCCCCTATTACCCCCATATTGTTATTTCTGTGCCCCATAGAATCCCTCTATTGTTATTTTTGTGGCTTTATATTATTATTGTTAGGTCGGCTGGATTATATTGTGACTCCTTAGACTCCTATATATAGAAAGGAGGTTTTGTCATTTGTATCATCCAAGAATTGTTCATTTATGTAATGTAAAGGAGGTTGCCCCCTCGAAGAGGCTGAATTCTAAGGCGTGGATCTCTCTTTTCTATCTTTTTGTGAGCTGGTTTCATAACATAATGATTATGAACAAAGATTCTTACATTACTAAATAAAACAATTACAATATTATATAGTGACATTACTTTTCAATATATTATAGAATGACATTAATATTCAATATTTTGACCCTTCTTCTTCTCCACAACTCACTATTTTTCTCTTCAAGAAATCACATGTTCTTTTTTCTTAGGATCAAGCTTTGAATGAAAGATGCCTAAGAGTTAACGCAAATCTTCCTTTTACAAAACCAAGGAAAGGCTTAAAAGAACTATAGAAAATTACTTATGGAGTCTTCATTTAGACAATTCATTTACTTTCTTATAGTGGAAACACTATTATAATCCCTTTCCAGTTTTAGTGGAGACAATATTTATCCATTTTTACTATCTAAGATGCCACTTTAAGTATCATAACAAAACATACTCGAGAATCTTCCTACACTTATCCTTGAAACACACCTTCAAGGTAGTGATATCTATAAAAGATATGAAAATACTCAAAACAAATAGGACATTACATTATTAACTGAATGGTTACAAGCCAATGATCATAGCTTTATGTACAAATATTATATAACGTATGTAGAAGGGTCCACATGATTCCTTGTGGTATCCATTCGGTAGTAACACATCATTTGGATCATCTATGTCTAGGTTATAATTTTGATCTACTAGATTTTCTTTGGGATTATTATCTCTTTAGTAGACCAGGGATCTATCCTTATTTGTTCTTCTCCAAGTTCTCAAGTGGCAATACCCATAATAGAGACATCAAAAGGTGGCATGATATCTCTTATACTTTATTTATCTATACGATAGGTAAACTATTGACTAGTACCGTTGTTGATCCTTGACAACTTGTGAAGTGATAAGGTATGATTTAATGAACTCAATAAAGAATAAATGTCCTAGACCATATCTTATACATTATTGAATATGCAAGTTGAAATATGAAACCTATCAAGTGGGGAAATATTCACGCTATCAGGGAGGCACTTATTAATAAAAAAAATTCTAACAAATAGACTAATTATGGTAAATTTCAATTGGAGGATTGGAAAATCATATATAGATTTTATTTTTTCTTTGATAAATGCAATAAAATATCTAAGGATAATTTTCCTATTCCTCTCCTTAAAAAACTAACTTGATAATTTCCCTAGATGGATTCCTATATGTGTAATACCAATTACAGAGTATGAGAGATTGGATATCATAAGGACAATGCTTAATGCAGGCTAACCAATATATCTTTTTTGTTATTATACTTTCCATGCTCACTTGTTTTTCACTCACTTGATGCCATGTAGATGTTATGTATAGGAATGAAGCATCATCATGTGAATTAGATTCAAATGCCAAAAATTCTTCTTCAAAAAGTAATATAATATATTCACTTGAATGACATTCATCAAAATCTAACAAGTTATAATAAGATACTCTTAAGCTTGGATTTGCTAGCAAGGCCATGCTTTTATTAGAGGCCTCATTCCTCTCTGAACAATCATCTGTATAAGACCAAATTATTCGCAACTAAAACATTGAACCTTTTATGGTGATTCTTCCTTCCTTCCTTTCTTTGGGTTGATACTTCAAATAACATTTCTTTCTAGCAAATCCAATATCTCTTTGTTTTCTATGGCACTATTTCATGTTATAAGAGCAATAATATCCTTGACATTTCTATCCTTTCTCACGCCCAATTTTTACTTTGTAACTAAAATCTCTTGTATTTTGTGAGGACAACATACCTTTGAATTCATCATCCTTTGTAAACTATCTATGGTCTTCTCTAACTTATTGTTATTGTAGGCATTAATATTAACACTTTCAATGATTTGATGAATTGATGCAATACTCATAGAGGCAAGGCTTACATGAGAAACAATTAACTTATGATATGCAACTTATCCCATAACATGAGGATAGTTGCTTATATAATAATCCTTCATAGTAAAATCATTCATTCCATCATATTTATATTACATGTAATGAAAATATTCACTTATGAGGGAAAGGACACAGGTATACTATGAAAGAAAAATTGCTTGTATATATTTCTTCTTATCTACAAGGTCCAATAGATTCATTATAACTACAGTGACCAAATTAGTTGGTCCTCTACTAAGGAGTTCCCAACAAAATTTAGTACCAAAAGCATCCCACTGACATATTCAAATTTCCAATAAACCCTAACAAAATAAAAAGGTGCAAATTAATAAGGTTCTTTTCCAAAATAAATCATCTAAGTATTAATCGATTATACCATTTCCAGAATAATTTTTAAAATTTCATTCGCATAATGATTATCAATAGCATAATAACACTCATGCAAGTTATAAGTCCTCATGGTGGCTAGTTATTTGGGGCCAAGATGAGGATAGGGTTTTCATCTGCATCGCATCTTCAATTGTTGTCAAGCTCCAGTTCGACCTCAAGGCTCCCGGCAACCAAAGATCAGGAGAGCCATTGTTTCGTCAAGAGTTTAACTATGCTAATGGATGCACTAGAGATATGATGGAGAAGGTTCAAAATTTTACAAGCTTTTTGATACCTAAAGTTTGTCAATATTTTTTGCCGTAGATAAGGTAGAGGTATGCTTTTGGATCACAAAAGAGTGGTGGTTTGATCTCCCATGCAAAAATCTGAGCATGGTTTGGCATGTAGGAGAGCTTTGGCACACACAAATGGGGTCTCTTGATTTTTGTGTTAATGCAACCATGGTCATGCTTGTGGACATGAGGATTTCATTGACTGAGGGTAGATAGATGGCCATGGAAAGGGCCATGTGGGGTTTGTCCCTTGTGGATATTCACAAATTGAGATCTGTTCCACAAATATGGTTTTTATTAAATAAATCCATCTCTCTTATATATCTTCTTGATATCTCCAGAGATATGACAATAAAACATAATCAAAATTCTAATCTGGAGGAGTTTTCTCGGAGCTCCTTTAAAACTTTGAAGATAGGTGATCTTACCCCAAAATCCATTGGTATTAAGAGCCATCAAATAAATTTGGATATGGAGATATCCTTCCAAATTTTTGTGAAAACTCCAAATGGGAAATTGGTTCTTATAGGGATTCGGGCTAGGGATCGGTGCAAGATCTGAAGCAGAAGATCCAAGTTAAGTTGGGAATTCTGATGAAGTCACAAAGTTTGATTTATGCTAGTAAACCACTGCAAGATGTCAATCCATTGCAAGGCCATGGCATTGAAATAAATTCAACCATCATCATAAATCTGAGGATGCAAGGAGGATTTTCAGGAACTAATAATTCAAAGGGACCAACTTCGTTTAAGGATTTCATAAAAGGAAATATTGAGACCAAATAAAAATATGATCAAATCCTCAATATCCCTAGACCTTACACCATGGAATCGATGAATCAAGGTATAGCTATGGCAGTTAACCTTTCAAAGGTTAATGATCTTTTCATCACTCTCCAATTTCGAGCAATTATTTTCAGATTCAACATAATTTGGCCCAAATCAGAGGATCTAAATTAGTGGGTATTCTCCAACTAGACTCCAATATGTGATATTCTCTTATGCTCAAGGGGATTTTTTGTTGTACAATTTGACACAATGATGGATATCAATTTTTCCTTAATAGAGGGTTCATGGTTTTGGGGCCTTTTTATGACCCCATAGTTTCCAGGTTTTGACACCAATGTAATGGTTGTTTCGAAAATCTTGGTGTGGGTTATATTACATAAATTCCCCCTCCCTTTTTGGCATCACCAAGTATTAGAAGGAATTGGAAATACATTGGGGAAGTTCATAAAGGCAGACTTGGATAGGCCTTCAAAATAAATTTTTACCTTTTCTAGGATCTATGTAGAGGTATACCTTAGTAAAGGTTTACCTGATCACATTCATATTACTCATAACAACCTTCAATGGATCCAACCTTTAGATTTTGAAAACATGGCATTTAGATGTCGTATTTGTCTTCAAACAAGACATTTACAAAATATGTGTCCACAAGCAAAGAAAGATCTAAAAAGGAAAAATAAATAACCCCCAAAAGCCAAAGGGATGGAAGTTCTCAAAGTAGCTCCTCTCAGAAGAAGAGGCCGAAGAAAAAATGGAAAATTTTACAAACGAGGATGATTAAAATCCACAAGAAATATTAGTGGACGGATGAGTTGAGTAGGCAGGAACAATGGTTCAAATTTCAAATGGTACAAAAGTGGCAGAAACTACAGTTCCAGTGTCGTAGAACGAGAAGAACCCCACTGAAAAGAAGACGTGAGGCATTAAAATATCCCATGCATTTGAGAGTTTAGACTCAGACAAAGAAGTATCATTGAAGGCAAAAGAGAAAAGGGTAGCTAAGTGCTTCACACTTAGGCTCAAAATTTTATTTTTTACTGATGTTTAGTTTATAAGTGTTTTCTTGGGCATCAACTTATAGGTTGGTATGATCCAATGATTTTTAGCATATGCAAAAATGTAATTTTGTTCTTTGAATAACATTGCAATTTTTCCATGGGAAAAAAGGTCCTCTTGGTAGAGGCATGGATCTCAACAAAACTTCTTCATTGTTGATTACCTAAATGAGAATCTTTATAGTATTTACTGTCTCACTATGCTTTTCTTCTTAAATTGTGTAAATATTCCTTTTCCTATAATCATTTTTCTTTAGTAATTTTTTGCAGTGTAATTTTTTTTCATGTCTCTACTTCATATTAGTTAGTGATAAGGTCAAATAAATCATCATGATCTATACAACTATCATCTATTTTTAATATATTTGTAAATTAAAACTATACAACTATCATCTATTTTTAACATATCTACGGTTTTTTTATTTTCCTTTATTTAGAGAGCCTAATTGTTTTACATTATTCTTTTCTTCCCTAATCTTTTGAGACAATGCACATATGCCAATCCACAACAATGGTTGAACCTTTAAGGAGGAAGAACTTTCCAGTGACATTCATTTTTTCTTTGGATTGTCACATTTATGTAGATCTTTGATAGCTTTGTCAAGCCCATCTATTTGATGTTATGTTATTGTGACAAGGGTTGCCATTGAAGAAATATAATGCTAATTTTGCTATTTTGTAACAATAACCTTATGGATTTGTTTGGAAACATCATCTAGCTTATTAGAAAGACATTTCATAAATAAATTTTTCCATTTTGTAACTAAACAAAATTATTAACACCATCCTTTCTTTCACAAGCAACTCTATATTTACTAAGGCATTTTATCTTTTTCATTCGGTAAAACATTTGAGAGGAGGAAATCTTCCTTTTGTATAATTGACATCACCTTGTGGAGTAGGATGTTCATGATGCGCAATCCCATAACAACCATCAAGATGACAAGGTTAGAAGGCTTGTGCATAATAGCTCTGCATTTCCTGCACTTTGTAGTGTTTTTTCCATAAATACATCATCATGTGAGCAATCTAAATCTTATATTGGAACATGCGATAAACATAAAGAAAACAAGAAAAATTATAGAAAGAATAAGAAGGAAACAAAATAGTGAGGATTGAGAGGTTAGATGTTAGGTCCCTATAATACTAGTGTATTCCATCATTGTTATTGTTAGTGTAGCCCCTATATTGTTATTGTTGTGCCCATGTAGTCCCCATATTGCTATTATTGTGCCCCATAGAACCCCACTATTGTTATTGTTTTTCCCTTACATTATTATTGTTATGTCAGCTCTGATTATATTGTGGCCCCTTAGACTCCTATATATAGAAAGGAGGTTTTTTCATTTGAATCATCCAAGAATTGTTCATTTATGTAATGTAAAGGAGCTTTCCCCCTCGAAGAGGATGGTTTTTAAGTCGTTGATCTATCTATTTGTGAGCTGGTTACATAAAATTAGAGATCAAGAAGAAGAAATAAATGCAAAACATCTGTTTGATGGAATACTGCACATAAAATATTGTGAAATATTGTGTAACAAAAGAGAGAGAATAAAGAAGGAAGTTGTCAGCTTAGCTTAGGACAACAAGAACTATTGTATCCCAGTGACCCTACTAAGGCCATACCCTGCATCGAACCCATGATCCCACATGCAAATCCAAGCCAAGAGGTAAGATCACCTAATGAATTTCTGTAGATAATTTCAGTAAGTGAAGGCAATAGAGATACTAATAAGGATAGTTAGGGTAGTGAAAGTAGTTAGACAAAAGGAGTAGGACAAAAAAATCAATTTGGAGTATCACAAAGAAATACCGCACAAAACAAAATGTCAAGCATTGATCCTACATTGTGTATGCCTATGTTTCATTGCGTTGAGATAAAGGATCTCGAACAACATCTCTTTGTTTGTGAGGCCTATATGGAATGTCAAGCAAGTCCAGGATGAACCGACGAAGGTTGCGCAGTTTGAGACCACCTTCAAGGATCATGCATTCACTTGGTCTATGAAATATAAGGCTACTATGCTAGGAGGAGAAATTATAGAGGCATTCCTAAAAGAATTCCATAAGCCAAAATCAGAATCCTAGTGTACCATAAATATTAAGGAGATTAAACAGAACATTAATGAATTAATGTGGGACTTCGATCATAAATTTAAAGTCTTGTTAGATCGAATGACATTTGAAATTCCAAATGCACAAGATAAGGAAAGGTTTATTGCAGGATTATTTCCCTATATACGCATCCATTTAACACAACAAAAGATTGCATTGCAGTATGAGGTCCTAGAAATTGCTATGAAATTGGAAGCATCTCTAGTAGGAAGAAAAAAAAATATAGGAATGGCGCAAGTTCAATCACAACTAGAAACCTTAATAATATAATTGTAGGATCTAGCAAAAGGAAGGGAGAAGTGTGAGGAAATTCAATGTACTAGATGCAGGAAATAAGGACATCATATGAATGATGCCTAACCATGACATAATACATGTCTATAGGAGATACAAATATTTTGGCTCAAGGAAGGGGACTGTGGTGTGAACTTTTTAGAGTATGGGGTCATATACAGACAACATGTCCTATGATGTGGAAGTACCAAATATCATTTAAAACATTGTTCTATGACTTTTGCAAGTCAGTAGGACACAACATCCATACTTGTCACGCATTGGATTTAATGAGGGGGTGCACTATTAATGCATATAGGGTATAGCAGGTAGAAGGATTTGAAGCATAAGCACAAACCTATAACCAACCTAGAAATTATAATTAGGGTAGAGGCCAAGGGATGTAGGGAAGAGGAAAAAGATTCCAAGGATGAGGCAGAGGAGGATTTGGAAGAGGCAAGGATCTGATAATATGTTATAATCGTGGACATCTATGACACATTGCATGAGATTTCCTTAACCCCTACATGGCATGTACATATTGCAAACAATTAGATCATGCCACGAAAGATTATCCTTAGGTTATTATAAAGTGGCATGAGAATAGAGGTCAAAATGTAAAAATGATAGTTTCCAAAATGGGTAGATACTATCCACAAGTTGGAGCAGTTACACATGGAGGAACAAGGACCAGATCATATGCAGTTGCACAAGGAAACCAACCACATCAATGGGTGAAAAATAAAAGAACTGATTCCAATATTTGATCTAGTGAAAGAGAAGGAAACATATAAGGAAGACAAGAGAGAACTAGATACAACCAAATGGGGTCCGTCAAGTTCAACTGCGTAGTAAGGTTTGCTTGTCTTTGACATGCCACCAGTGCATGACAAGTTTTCACCTAGAGAAACTACTAAATAGGTAATCTCAATTAGAATTTTCTTGAAGAATTATTTAGAATTAACAAAGGATGAAGTGGCCCTAGACAAGCTGCATAGAATGATCGACTGGTGTGTGCAAAAATGGGAATTTCCTATCACACAAACTCATAGGAACATAATTAAGTAGGTTATTTGCAAGAAAAGGATGAATAGAGAATTCATGTTTAGCGCACAAATTGGACATTATGATATCGACAACATTATTTTGGATCTAGGGTTAGATGTAAATATTCTTCCTAAGCAAACTCGGGAAATGATGGGGAGGCCAAAGTTGACTTGGTAAACTATCCAACTAAGATTGACAACCAACACAAGTTGTTCCCTATTGGTAGACTGACAAGGGTAGAGGTCAACATTGATGGAGCAAGAAGTATTGTTGATTTTGAAGTCATAGAGACTATGGATGATACCGACCCATACCCTGTGTTACTAGGAATTGATTAGCCATTCAATAATCAATTCACAATCAACTTGCAAAAGAGGAAAATGATATTTGAGTCTGGAAAATTGAAG
Organism: Pinus tabuliformis; assembly: GCA_031772625.1. NCBI lineage: Eukaryota > Viridiplantae > Streptophyta > Pinopsida > Pinales > Pinaceae > Pinus > Pinus tabuliformis. The sequence continues at coordinate 447,610,940 of CM062804.1, read as the reverse complement.
GTTATTGTGCCATTAGATCCAATGTAGGGAGACCAATATGTGGAACCTATGAGGAAAGGATTCAACAAAAACGATCTTGAAAACCTCTATAATGTAACTATGCCTAGGACTGGCTATGTTAATTCGACTATTGATGGTGTGTTTGTAACACCCTCCTCCCACATTTACCCAAGTAACCATGCCAACCGGGGTAAACATGAGACAAGAGGCTACTATGATTAAATTCGACCTCCTAGGTAACCTTAAGGAAGTTTAATTGATGGAACATCACACATAGTCATTTAACATCATCAACAAAACCCTCAGGAGATAAGTCAACCACTTAGACAGTCTGTCCCTAGGTCCCACTATTTTTTTGGACCTCTTGCACCATAGTCACTCTCATTCTATGGGCAAGAGGGCAACTAGAGACCTAAAGTCACTCTCACAGGCCTGCCTGCTAGTGACTGTGGAAAAAACTTACCAGTTCTATGCCAGTGACACCGAGAATTAAGCCACTTTTTCAAGTCCATAGCCCAAGCCACTGCCAAGAATGGAATGAAAGCTCATAATCAAGTAAAGTATAGGGAAACAATGATGCGAAAGTAAATAGTTGATCAAGACCTTAACCCGACCCCTACTAGCCTTGACAGGCATTTCATCAAACATATTGTCAACATGTAACCTACAAGTGTAAACAACATAATTAAGTGTATGGATCTCATAGTTATCTGAGAATCACCATGAACCATTATTTCCTCATGTAATTTGTTGCCTTATTCATTATTAGGTCATAGATACAATATCCATCAAATACAAGTAAAAACATGCCGAGAACCAAACATAGCTATTGCCATAAAATGTAAATATAACCAACATAATAGGAACATAAATACAATAAACATATTAGCCATCAAAATCCATATATAAACGAGTACATTTATACATGAAAATCAATGGAAGTAATTTCTCATTAATCAATGCAATGAACCAACCGGTGATAGGACTACGACGTTCCACCTGACCATAGATTGGTTGAGCCAAGTATCTCTTCAACCAATCATCCTTGTGCCATATTCAAAGCATGAATGTGGGACTCATAGAACACATCAAAAACACCAATCAATGTGGATGCCACAATTTGGCTTTACCGCAACCCACAGTCTGATTTAGGGGTTACTAGGCCATTGGCTCTATTCACTACCACCATGTGTTTGTTTATTTGGAGATCCACCCCACTCAACTTTGAATCTAATCCGGGCATCCCACATAAACCACATGAGAGAACCCATCTCATCAAAGCTATTAGGAAATGGCAAGACTAGGCTAAAAATACTGTCACACTTGGAAAAACCCCATGCCATTGTAGAAAAGAAACACATGCAATCCCATGCATGCAAAATCTAGTAAGAAAAATACATATGCAAGTTGATACTTACAATGAAGCTTGTTGTAGCTACTTGATCCCACCTTTCCCTGCTTGATATTTGATTCCTCTTGCCTTCTTTGCCTTTTTTGCTTCAATGCCAAAGTGCTCCAAGAAAAATCTAAGTGTCCAATAGTATGAGAGAGAGAGAGAGAATAATGAAAGAGCTCCAAAGCTAAACTGACAAAAGGTTACCAATTGATCCTCAGAAGATTTTTATGAATGAGGCCTCTATTTTCTTCATTTTCCATTATTTTCCTTCATTTTCCTCCTCACTGTAGAATTTCATAGAATTTTTCTACACAACAGCTAGCTCTGATGCCATGTAGAATTTTGTAGAATTTTTCTACAAATCAGCTAGCTCTGATACCATGTAGAACTTTTTCGACAAATCAGCTATCTTCGATACCATGTAGAAATTTCCCACCTGTGGATCACCTTGTAATGCAATGTACTAAAGAAAAACACTTGATCTACTTCTACAAAAAATTTAGCGGAAGCTTAATCAACCATGAGAAACATCAATAAGAACACATATAACTAATAAGAAGTAATCAATCACACATAACACAGAATAATTTACCCAGGAGAGCACCTGCCTAAAACCCCATCTCTGTATTATCATACAAGTGGAAATATGTCCGGATTACACAAAGCCTTAGCTCAGAAGCTATCTAGATCTCAATACAATCCCTCTACTACTCATAGAAAGTCAAAGGCTTCTCACAAACCTTCTCCTTTGCCCTCCAAGCCTCTTATTTCTATGCACAGTTTTTCCTGGGTCCTCCAGCTGCAACCTGTGTGATTCTCACCTCACACACAACACTTACCTCTGAAATAACTGCACAAACCTGAAGGAGATAAATCCTCATCATGGATGAGCTTCCTTTATAGGAAAAATATTCATCCAAATGATAGTACACTATCCCTTCTTTGATCTAAACTGGGTCTCTGTCTGAACTGACATGCATCAGTTATCCATGAGAGAATACTCAGTTATCTGAAAATAACAGTTGTCACATGCATGCAAGCATCAACAAAATGTATCTCATTAATTTAATAACTTGTTAAATTAATCTAACTGAACTTGACTAAGTTAAACTAAGTCAACTGATCCTCTCAATATAGAACTCATCCTTAATTCCTCAATTATTGGAGGAAATCAAGGACACATTCCCCAATCAGTGGAGAAATTATTGCATGTTCTCACAAAGACTTCAAGTATGATTTTCCTTAACTAATTAACTCATGGAGAATTAATTAATTAAAATTCAAACTGTTGGTAAGACCAAATTCGAATTTTACTTCCTATTTTAGACTAGGGACTGTCTAAAAATAGGAATCCAACTCGAACTTCTAAAAATAGAACTTCTATTTTTAGCACTTCCATTTTTCATTCCCTGTTGCCCAATCCAGCACTGATGCCGAAACTGTTATTTTTAGCAGTGCTATTTTTAGCACTTCTATACTTATCATTTCTTATTGCACACTTTTCAACACTCCCTCTCAACAAGAAAGGCTTCCTCTCGAACCCGATCCTGTACTCTGGAATGTTCTGCGTCCAACACATCTACCAAGTGCGGTTGCTCCAACAACAATCGGAACAAAAAAACTCCCAACTGACCTCTCTGTTGGGCTAGAAACATACTTTGATGTTGAAGCTCTACCTACTGCTGACAAGTGCTCCCTCTCTGACCTCTGCGCTACTGCAACATCTCCATGCATCTCGCACCGTTGCACCCTTCTTTGTGCTACCCTGCACTGTGCAACACACTTGTGCCTCTCGCATTGCTGCAGCCTACATGCTCTGCGTTGTCCTGGGATTCCTTGCACTGTAGCTCTCTCTGCCACTCCATCCGCATCTGTCTCTACCCAATCAGTCAGTTCCTGCTACTCCACATTGGGGCTCCCGTAGCAAGGTCTTATCCAAGAGGTTGGGTACCTTAAGGATCCTGCCCCTTCTCCTTAGGACGATCACTCTACATCACCCCACCTCCTACCTAGAGGTATGGCTACATGTGATCCCTCTGCCCACCTAGCTCGAAGTCCCCCCCAACTCAAGGTCTCTGCATGAGTAGATGTCTCTACTTGATCTCCTCTCAGCTTCCCCTGTTGTGGCTGCTCCACAACCTCCTAAAGCTATTGCACCAATCGTGGCTCCTTCACAATTGTCTGAGACTTCTTTTGGCTCTGCATGTTGAGAGGTAATTTACTCTCCCTCTCAACCACCAAGTATCTAACCTTTGCCTTGCTCCTCAAGGCTTTGCATGCATCTTGTACCTCAAGTGCATACAGGTTCTTGGCTAGCACACCAATCTATTTCCACTTTCCCGCCGTCAAGAAATTTTCTGGAAAAAGAGTTGATTTTAACTCAGCAATATCTCCCTCATCTGAACTCCGATTTAGCCGATTTTTTTTTTTTTTTTGGGGTATTTTTCCACAAGGAATCCAAATATTCTATTTATTTCTGAAAATTCTGTATAGAAATTTTCAAATATTCTCTGCAAAATCTCGGCCCAAAACTTAAAACTTTGAAATATCCTCTCAGTATACTGTTCTCTCCTTGATCACCTGTGCTCTGATACCATGTAGAATTTTGTAGATTTTTTCTACACATCAGCTAGCTTTGATACCATGTAGAATTTTGTAGAATTTTTCTACAAATAAAATAGCTTTGATACCATGTAGAACTTTTTCGACAAATCAGCTAGCTCCGATACCATGTAGAAATTCCCCACCTGTAGATCACCTGGTAATGCAATGTACTAAAGCAAAACACTTGATCTACTTCTACAAACAATTTAGTGGAAGCTTAATCAACCATGAGCAACATCAATAAGAACACATATAACTGATAAGAAGGAATCAATTCAGACATAACACAGAAGAATTTACCCAGGGAAATCACTTGCCTAAAACCCCATCTCTGTATTATCATACAAGTGGAAATATGTATGGATTACACAAAGCCTTAGCTCAGAAGCTATCCAGCTCTCAGTATAATCCCTCTGCTACTCATAGACAGCCAAAGGCTTCTCACAAACCTTCTCCTCTGCCCTCAAAGCCTCCTATTTCTATGCATAATTTTTTCTGGGTCCTCCAGCTGCAACCTGTGTGATTCTCACCTCACACACAACACTGACCTCTGAAATAACTGCACAAACCTAAAGGAGATAAATCCTCATCATGGATGAGCTTCCTTTATAGGAAAAATATTCATCCAACTGATAGTACATTGTCCCTTCTCTGATCTCAACTGGGTCTCTGTCTGAACTAACATGCATCAGTTATCCATGAGAGAATACTCAATTATCTGAAAATAACAGTTGTCACATGCATGCAAGCATCAACAAACTGTATCTCATTAATTTAACAACTTGTTAAATTAATCTAACTGAACTTGACTAAGTTAAACTAAGTCAACTGATCCTCTCAATATAGAACTCATCCTTAATTCCTCAATCAGTGGAGCAAATCAAGGACACATTCCCCAATCAGTGGAGAAATTATTGCATGTTCTCACAAAGACTTCAAGTTTGATTTTCCTTAACTAATTAACTCATGGAGAATTAATTAATTAATATTCAAATTGCTGGTAAGACCAAATTCGAATTTTACTTCCTATTTTAGACCAGGGACTGTCTAAAAATAGGAATCCAACTTGAACTGCTAAAAACAGAACTTCTATTTTTAGCACTTCCATTTTTCATTCCCTGTTTCCCAATCTAGCACTGATGCCCAAACTGCTATTTTTAGCACTTCTATATTTATCATTTCTTGTTGCACACTTTTCAACGCTCACATGAAACTGCTAACCTTTCACTTCTTTTTTCTCATAATTTCCATTATTTTCATAAATAATTGTGCCAAAATACCATTTTTCCTTTCCAAAGCCTTAGCCATTGCCTTTTCCAATTTACTTAGCCATAAACAACCAAATGAACACCCCCTAGGATGTCTTGCCCAACATTTAGCTTGGAATAAGTGTCCCATTCATTTGTGGTTATTTTTATTTTATCTTTTATTACACGGAAATTTCATCAGGGCTGTTACAGGACCCTCCCCCTTGGGGGGCACCGTCCTCGGTGTTCAATCACACATATACCTCAACAACTTGCTAAAGAAGACATACTACTTATGGAGCTTTATAACATAGCTCATTTCAATATTTACATCTATACATGGGTGTACATATAGCAACATCATCAAAGTTATACATACCAAAACAAATGCCAAACCATATACCAAAACATATATCAAACATATACTAACATCATATCTATGCATATAACAAAAAATCATATAGTGCATATCAACCATCATAAATCATATATTGATAACCATAAAGCATATACTAAACCAACGTAAACCAAATGCTAGACCGCCATGAATCATATACCAAGCCATCATAAACAAATACTAAACCACCATAAAGTAACTACCAAACCACCATAAGCAACTACCAAACCACCATAAGCAATCACTAGACCACCAAATCAAAGCAACTTTGCTTCAATCGACAAACAAGGAAGGATACATGGCCCACATCTGATCCACCATCTCCCATGTAGCTTCATCGAGCCCAAAGTGCTTCCATTCCACTTTAACTTTATTGATTGCTCGGTTTCGGAGCATGAGAAACTTTTTCTGGAATAAAAACTAAGGCGCCGACTGGAATTATCTATATGGTTCCACCTGCAATATAGGTCAGCCAATCACATCATCATCATCCTTAACATACTTCTTAAGCAAATATACATGGAAAACATCATGGACTTTCACTTTTGGAGGCAATGCAAGTCGATAGGCTACTGGCCCAATCCTCTCAATGATACTGAAGGGTCCACAAAATCATGGTGCTATCTTGGAACATGAGACAATCCATAAGGAGATCTTCTTTGGTTTGATGCACAAGTACACCTATTCCCCAACCTGGAACTCCCTGAATGACCTGTTCCTATCTGCATAAATCTTTTGCATATCTTGTGCTACCTTGAGATTCTTCTTGATCACTTGCGTCTCATGTTCCATGTATGCTATATGGTCCAATCGATACTCTGCTAACCAGATCACTCCAACTACTGGGAGTGTTACAAATCCAAACATACAATGCCTCAAAAAAGCTCATCCTTAATGACTCCTAATAACCGTTGTTGTATGAAAACTCGACCAAAGGGAGATACTCTTCTCACTTCCTCTGTTGATGCATCACATACATCCTCAGCATGTCCTCTAATATCCTATTGACCCCCTTTGTCTGTCCATCTGTATGCGGATGATAAGTTGTGCTGAAGGCCAACTCAATGCCCAAACCCGTAAATAACTCCTTCCAAAACTTAGAAGTGAACTTTGCATCCCTATCTGACACAATCTTCTTTGGGACACCATGTAGTCTAAGCACGTCTCAGATGAATACCTATGCCACATCACTAGCTGAGAACGTAGACTTCACCGGAACAAAGTGTGCAACCTTTGTTAACCTATCCACAATAACCATGATGGAATCATGCTGCGTCATTGTCTTCGGAAACCCTATGATAAAATCCCTGGAAATGACCTCCCATTTCGACTCGGGAATAGTTATTGACTGTAGAAGTTCACCTGGATGTTTACACTCTACTTTCACTCATTTTAAGTGTATTCTAATAACCTGGGTGACTAAATAAGGTTTTGCATGAATCTCCCTCAATATCTCCTTCTTGAGCTCACTGCTATCCGATACATATATCCTGTCTCGAAACATGACCAATCCCTCTATTGTAAGACAATAGCCCATGCCCTGTGCACCAACACCTGCACTTGTACTACCACGTGTACCTATACCACTACATGTACATGTACCTACACCTGTACCTATACCTATACCTGTGCCTATACTATCACCCTGTTGCAACCTGTGCACAATCTCCATGTACCTGACATCTTGTTGTCCTACCTACAAGATCCTATCCCGTAATTCTATCCCATAGGAGCTCATAGCTCCTAAGTGATGTACCTATACCTGTCTGCTGAGAGCATCTGCCACCCTGATCTCTTTACCCTTGATGTACCTGCTCTTGAAGTCAAACTCATTGACCGTGGACAACCATCTAGCCTGCCTAGCATTTAGATTTGGTTGGTCAAAAAAATACCTCAACCCAATGTAATCACTCATAAGCACAAACCGCCTACCAAGAAGATAGTGCCTCCACATCTTCAAGGCGTGTATGATTGATGCAAACTCAAGATCATGTGTCAGGTAGTTCTGCTCATGCTCGTTTAGTTTCAGGACTCATGACATACCACCTGTCCATCCTGCACAAGGACTCCACCAAGCCCTTTCTTGCTAACATTTGTATATACTACAAAATATTTGCTCGGATCTGTAATTTGTAGCACTGGTGCATGCGTCAACAACTGCTTGAGTTGCTCAAAGCTAGCCTCACACTGTTCGGTCCATTTGAACTTCTTAACTTTCCTCTGTAATGATGTGATAGGATAAGAAATATGTGAGTAGTTCTTGATGAACCTCCTATAATAGCATACCATACCCATGAAAGATATCACCTCATCCACACTCTTAGGAGCTACTCACTCCATGATGGCCTTTATCTTCTTTGGATCTACTACAATGCCCTCCTTGGAGACAACTTGTCCCAAGTAGTGTACCTCAGTCTGAGAGAAACTACATTTTTTGAGCTTAGCATACAATTGATGCTCTCTCAATAACCTCAATACTACTGCTAAGTGCTTGGCATGATCTTCCTCATTTTTAGAGTATACCAGTATATCATCAATGAATGCAATAACAAACTTATTCAAATATGGACGCAACACACTATTCATCAAACACATGAATGTAGCTGGAGCGTTAGTTAAGCCAAATGGAACAACAACAAACTCGTAATGCCCATACCTGGTCCTGAATGCAGTCTTGTAAATGTTCTCCTCTTTGATGTGTACCTGATGGTATCTAGATCTCAATTCAATCTTTGAGAACACTGTTTCTCCCTTCAGCTGATCAAACAAGTCATCAATCCTCGGCAAAGGGAATTTTTTCTTTATTGTCGCTTTTTTCAACTTCCTGTAATCAATGCGTAATCTGAGGGTACCATATTTCTTCCTCACAAACAAGACCGGTTTGCCCCAAGGTGATACACTTGGCCTAATGTATCCCTAGTACAACATTTCCTTTAGCTGTAACTTTAATTCAACCAACTTAGGTGTGCTCATCCTGTAAGGTGCTTATGATGCTAGAGCTTCCCTTGGAACTAACTCAATCGAAAATTCTACCTCCCTGTGAGGTGGAAACTCTGTAATGTCCTTAGGGAATACATCTCGAAATTGCTGCAACACTAGGTACCTGTTCAACACATCTACATCCTCAACCTCCTTACCCTTATCACTAGAAATGTGTACTACAAATAGCTTGCACCCTTTCCTATGGCTACGCTTTGCTTGCATAGTTGTCACCATCCTAACTGATGTGGCCTTCTTCTTACCCTGCAAGATTCTTGGTTCTCCATTGTCATCAACACACTCAATAGATTTGTCATAGTAGTCAACCTTGGTTCTATGTAGATACAACCAATCCATGCCCAATAACATACTGTATGAACCCAACGGTAATACATTCAAATGTGTTGTTGTAGGCATACCATTTAAATCAAATGCGCAAGCTCTTACCCAATGATGAACTCACTTCTTTGTACCTATAGCCAACTGCACTAACCACAACTCTACACACAACTCCTTATTCAACCCACACTTATCCACCAAGTTAGGACTAACATAATTATAATTAGATCCAGGGTCAATTAAAATAGAAATAACTTGATCACAAAGCTTACTGTCCATCTCAATGATAGATGCCTAGTGTTTTTTTTTGCCCATTGTCCACTACTGCATAGATACGTGGAATACTCTGATAAACATCCCCAACAGTTTTCGCCTCCTGTGCACTGTATATCTTAGGCCTTCCACCTTGATGTTGCGGATAATATCTCCTAAGGTGCTCCTCACCACATGTCCAATAGTCCAACCAACTAGTGCCCTCACCTCTATGTTGTTGCTATTGTTGTGGTCCATGTCCCTGTCTAGCTGCATTAAATCTCTTTTGTGGTGCCACATTTTCTTTAATATCTGCATGTTGAGGCCTTGTCCTCTTAGGCTACCATTTACCTCTAACTTTGTCTTTTCCTTTCCATCCATGCTGAGATTCATTCTTACGCTTTGATTTCTGATAGCAATGCTTCAGTTTCCCAATGACTTCCTCAAGTGACCGAGGCTCAGATACGATACATACCTCAATAGCTCAAGAAACTTGGTCATATACTCTTCATTTTTCATTGACCCCATCTTTAACTCATATAATTATTTAGCCTTGATGTTTTAGTACCTTTCTGACAAGTGCTTCTTCTTGAAAAGCTTCTTGAATTCTCGCCAACTCAAGTCACCTGTCTTGATGTCTCTAACTCAACATATTCCCACTAGATGTCTGCTTTACCTTTCAAGCTAAAGATAGTTATCTGGGCCTTCATGTTATTTGTTTACTCATGAAACTCAAAGAATTTGTTCATTCCAAGTATCCAAGTCTCTGCATCTTCTAGATTCTTCGCATATCCATCAAAAGTAGGTGGTTTTTCTTTCTTGAATTCATCTGGAAAGTACCCCTATCATTCCTTCTGTGAGGGTGATATTGACGATGATCATGATGTCTATCAGAACCAGGACTAGAATAATACCTGTACTCATCGCCCCTCCTTTCCTGAGTTTCCATCAACCTGCCATCTCCCACCCTGTCATATCTATCCGACCTGTGTCTACCAGGAGATCTGCTACCATAAGCTCCATTAGTTCCATCCTCATGTGCATGGATAATCCGAAGCGACCCTTGTTGCTACAAGTCCAACAAAATCTGAAGAAGTATAACATTGACCTCTTCTTGCTTCTCTTGTGCCTATATGATTCGATCATTATCTACCTTACAACTCCTTATCTCTTCTTTCAAGCTTCTTAGTGTATCGACCAAATCAAAAGTATGCCCCACACCACACTGCTCATCTGATGCATAGGGAGATTCTACGTAGTCTACCACCTTGCTAGCCATTTGATCTCTTTCTTCCTACAATGGATAATATGTCAGAAAAACTGAATCACAATAAACCAATGTACCTTAGTATAGCTTTGGGAGGATACCTTGTCTGCAAGACCACCAAATTAGTGTGATACATGTATAAAATAATCATAGCAACGTATAAACATACACAAATAAATGTATCAACACATAAACATCACTCTAACTAGGATCCAGTCATCAATGCAAGGCCATATCAACAATGCATGCTATGACCTCATGCATGACAACAACCATTACTCCATTGTACGCATTGTTGCATGCAATCGACAATATGCATAAGCAATGCCTAACAAACTACAAATACACATAACCGCATGTAGTCAAATGTGATCGATCAACTCTTGTAATCAACCTGCAAGACTGATACATGTAATTAAAATATTCAAAACGTAACCTAACAAACAAGGATGTAAGTAGGTGACATAAACTCAACATGTAAGCGAAAGATAACCATATACAATGAGTCACATACTCATGTCAATTACTCTTCATGAAATCAACATCAAATTCTCCATGATAACCATACTACAAGCCTAATCCATCATCAAGTAATTGCAACAAGTATATAGGTGTAAGAGACACACATGCAACTAACATGCATGCATGAATAACACATTCAACCCATTCAGCTCAAGAGTTGAACCATGCTCTGATACCACTCTGTAACACCCTTCTCCCACATCGACCCAAGTAACCATGCCAAACGGGGTAAACATGAGCGAGAAGCTACTATGATCATATTCGACCTCCTATGTAACCTTAAGGAAGTGGAATCGACAAAACATCACACACAATCATTTGACATCATCAACAGAACCCTCGAAACAAGCCAATGGCTTAGACAACCTATCCTTGGGTCCCACTGTTGTTTTGGACCTCTTGGGCCATAGTCTTTCTCATGGTATGGGCAAGAGGGTGACTAGAGACCTAAAGTTGCTCTCATAGGCTTGCCTACCAGTGACTGTGGACCAAACTTGCCAGTTCTGTGCCAGCGACCTCGAGAATTAAGCCACTTTTTTAGGCCCAAAGCCTAGGCCACTGCCCAAAATGGAATGAAATCTCAAAATCAAGTAAAGTACAGGGAAAAAATGATGCAAAAGTAAATAGTTGATCAATACCTTAACCAGACTCCTACTAGCCATGTCATGCATTTCATCAAACATATTGTCAACATGTAACCTACAGGTGTAAACAACATAATTTAGTGTAGGGATCTCATACTTATTTGAGAATTGCCATGTACCATTGTTTCCTCATGTCATTTGTTGCCTTATAAACTTATTAGGTCATAGATACAATATCCATTCAAATACAAGTAAAAACATTCTGAGAGGCAAACATAGCTGCTGCCATCAAAATACATAGGAGAAAAAATATAATAAACATATCAACCATCAAAATCCATATATACACCAGTACATTTACACATGAAAATCAATGGAAGTAATTTCTCATTAATCAATGCAATGAACCAACCAATAATGGGACTACCACGTTCCACCCGACCATAGATTGGCTGAGCCAAGTCTCTCTTCAGTCAATCACCCCTGTGCCATATTCCAAGCATGAATGTGGGACTCATAAAACACATCAAAAACACCAATTAATGTGGATGCCACCAGAGTTCTTTGCCTACACCGTGAGGAATTTGAGTTCCTCCTAGTCTCTCAGGCTTTACTGTGCATCCGTAGTTCGATCCAGGGATCACTAGGCCCTACACCATGACATACTATCCAGGATTTACTGTGCGTTCTATCCCGGAATATCTAGGCCCAACAGAGAGAAAATCCACCTCTTGGATTTACCGTAAATCCATCCATTCACAGACAAGGATTCCTAGGCCCACTGAGGCACATAATCTGAATTTACTGGACCCCACAGTCTGGTTTAGGGGTTACTAGGCCAGTGGATTCGTGCATCCTCAGTTTGGTTCAGGGACCACTACCACCATGTGTTTGTCAATTCGGAGATCCACCCCACTCAGCTTCGAATCCAATCCGACCATCCCACATAAACCGCATGAGAGAACCCATCTCATCAAAGCTATCAGGAAATAACAAGCTTAGGTTGAAAATACTATCACACCTGGAAAAACCCATGCCATGGAAGAAAAGAAACACATGCAATCCCATGCATGCGAAATCTAGCAAGGAAAATACACATGCAAGTCGATACCTACAATGAAGCCTATTGTAGCTGCTTGATCCCACCTTTCCCTGCTTGATCTTTTCTTCCTCTTACCTTCTTTGCCTTTCTTGCTCCAATGCCAAAGTGCTCCAAGAAAAATCTAAGTGTCTAAGTTTATGAGAGAGAGAGAGAACAATCAAAGAGCTCCAAATCTAAACTAAAAAAGGTTACCAAGTGATCCTCATAAGCCTTTTTATGAATGAGGCCTCTATTTTCTTCATTTTCCATTATTTTCCTTCATTTCCTCCTCACATGCAACCTGTGACCTTTCATGATCCAAGTGGATGTTGGTGGCCACCCACCTATCCCACTTGGACCCCCACAATGTCTCTTTTAGTTTTTCAGTTTCCTTAATTGTAGCACAATTTACTATTTTTAGCAGTTTTTCGTGACCCAAACTTCAGGAGCCATTTTTGAGGCCCTAAACGACATTTTTTTGGGAAAACCAGGAGAAACATGGGTCATAAGCCGATTTTTCTCTTCCCAAAGTTGTATTTCTCGGATAGATCTTTCTAACGAGATATTATGCGCATTAAATGGAGATCGTATGCCAAAGTTACGACCCCAGGAAGTTGATGTACCAATTTACCCGAAACGGGGCCCACAGTTTGGTGTTTCATCTTCTAGGGTTAGGTTTTTGGATGTTTAGGGTTTTCCATTATTTCTCAACAATAAATAGGCCTTCAAGCCTCATTTTAACACAGTTCAGAGGCATGTAGCCACCACATCTCTTCTCAGAGATAAGGTACCATCGCCCTAGCTGGTTTATTTCCATTTTTGTTTGTAAGCATATTTCAGTATTTTACAGTAATGAAATGAAGTATTATTTCTGTTGCATCTCTATATTTATGGTTATCTCTATAATTTTTTGTGTTCCTGTTTAAATCCAGATCAGTGGTATCAGAGCGGTCTGCTCTTTCTTTGTTTTTCTTTTCATGTCCCCAACGAGGTCAGAATATAAGGAGTTAGGGCTTGAACTAGTCGAACCTTTGCAAGACCAGCCCCGCAAATCCCACCGGCCTCCCATGACGGATGATAATAAAGACAAGGGGGCAGGAGATCTTATCAAAATCTTGCTCAAAAAATCCCTCGAGCGACAAAGGAATGCGATGATGGACAACTTTGTCCAGATCCTTGAGCGACTACTTAGAGGCAACGCATCGGCTTCCAATAGCTACTCTGGAAATGCCACACCGCTTAAGGTACAAATTAATTTTGAAATCCCCATATTCAAGGGTCAGATAGACGCAGATGCTGTAGATAAATGGTTAAATTTGCTAGAAGGGTATTTCTTTGTTCATGATTTTTCCAGTCGGGAAAATATTATTTTTGCTCTTCTCAAAGCAGCCCCCCATGTCAAGTACTGGTGGGAAACCTAATGCAAGCAAAAGGATGAAAGTATAGGCTCACTATTTTCAGCCGCACCCACTTGGAATTCCTTCTGGGATGCCATCAAGGAGCAATACTACCCTGTCAAAAGCTATGAGGACAAATACATAAAGTGGACCATGCTGCGGCAGGGAAGGGACCAAGATGTGCCAGAGTTCACAAACATTTTTCATACCCTTCGCACACAGTTGGGTATCAAGGATTCTGAGCTACATTTGGTACTCAAATACCATGGTTGCCTACATAGGTACATCCAAGAAGAGATGGAGTTCCTAAACATCTCCTCTCTCGGCACGACGTACCGATATGCTGTCAAAATCGAGTAGAAGTTTAAACAGAAGAAGCAAGACTTTGGATCTGCGAATTTGAAGACTAAAGGACAAAGCCAAGGCAAGGTGACCCAAGACAACCCGTCAAAGCCGCAAGAAAAGAACAACACCATGAAGTCGAAGAAGGACACAAGAAAGTGGTGTGAGTTCCATAAGAGACCCACTCAAAACACAAGTGAGTGTCAGACCAAGCAGTCGTTGATGGCCGAGTTGAAGGCTTTTGAATCAGATGCATGTTCTGACCCTGAGTCAGAACCTGACAAGGGGAATGGAAAAGGGAAGCAGAGAAATGATGCGGAGCCTAGCACCACTGTTTCCACTACCAAGATCTAGAAGAATGAGCCCGAAGATCTAGAGGAGGGGGAGCGACTTTTCCACTCACAAATTTGGGTGAAGGGTTCGCTGCTACAATTCATTGTCAACAGTGGCAAGCAAAAGAACCTCATTTCAGCAGAGGTCGTGAAGCAGTTGGGCCTACTGACTACACCACACTCGCAACCGTAAAGTATCGGGTGGCTTCACCAAGGATGACATCTCCATTTCGCCAGCAGTGTCGCCTGCCCTAAAGCGTCAAACCCTTCACAGACAAGGTATTGTGTGATGTTGCACCTCTAGATGTTTGTGATGTATTATTAGGCCAACCATACTGGTGGAGGCGACATGCTGCGTATGAGTCAAGGCCTCACGATGTCATTATTTCTTTGTGTAATTCATTATACAGGATACCGGAGGTAGACCCACCTATCGCCACCTCTTTGATCACTACTAAGAAAGGCAGCAAGCTCATCCCCCATACTAGGAAATTCATTTTCTATCTGGTTCGTTCCCAAAGTAAGGGGCAGATCATCGCCACATCCATGACCCCTGCAAAGAGTTCCTCCATGCAGCAACAGCAGCAGAGAGATACAGTCATGAAATAAAAAAGGAACAACTTCTCCTCACCCACAGGGGTACCACACAAGCTTTAAGTGGGCAATAAAGTCTGGTTGCATATGCAGACAGAACGCCTTACAAGAGCCCATTAGAAGCTCCGACCACTTCGACATGGTCCTTACACCATTAACAAGGCTGTGGGAAATAATGCTTTGGAGCACAACATTCCCCCATTCCTTCGCTTTCACCGAGTGTTCAATGTGGAACACCCTCGACCATGCTTCCCACCATTACTGGACACATCAGAGATTGCAGAACAACTCACTAGGGACCAAGTTAAGTAGATGGAGGAAATCAACGCAATGGGGACCATTGCTTCCTAAGGGGGGAGGAATGATCCAGGTGGATGTTGGTGGCCACCCACCTATCCCGCTTGGACCCCCATAACTATCTCTTTCAATTTTTCAGTATCCTTAATTGTAGCAAAATTTACTATTTTTAGCAGTTTTTTGCGTCCTGAACTTCCGAAGCCATTTTTTAGGCCCTAAACGATTTTTTTGGGGAAAACCAATAGAAACATGGGTCATATACCAATTTTTCTCTTCTCAAAGTTGTAGTTCTCGGATAGATCTTTCTAACGAGATATTGTGCGCGTCAAACGGAGATCATATGCCAAAGTTACGACCCCGAGAAGTTGATGTACCAATTTACCCGAAACGGGGCCCACAGTTTGATGTTTCATCTTCTAGGGTTAGATTTTTGGATGTTTATGGTTTTACATTGTTTCTCAACAATAAATAGGCCTTCAAGCCTCATTGTAACACAGTTCAGAGGCATGTAGCCGCCACATTTCTTCTTAGATATAAGCTACCATCGCCCTAGCTGGTTTATTTCCATTTCCGTTTGTAAGCATATTTCAATATTTTACAGTAATGAAATGAAGTATTATTTCTGCTGCATCTCTGTAATTCGTTGCATTCATGTTTAAATCCATATCATTTCACTTCCCTTTTCTCCTAATTTCCATTATTTTCATAAATAATATTGCCAAAAATGTCATGTTTCCTTTCTAAAGCCTTATCCATTGCCTTTGCCAATTTCCTTAGCCGTAGACAACCAAATTAACACCCCCTAGGATATCTTGCCCAACATTCAACTTGGAATAAGTGTCACATTCATCCTTGTTTTTTTTTTACATGGAATTTTTACCAGGGCTTTATAGTGTTAAGTTGGAAAAGTATTAACTCTTGTGCCTAAGATTCAGATGAAGCACTTGAAAATTAGTAGTAAATATTGCATGGAAGAGTATTAACTCTTGTGCCTAAGATTCAGATGAAGCACTTGAAAATTAGTAGTAAATATTGCATGAAGTATCCACTAGTAAATGTCGTCATATTATCTGCGCAGTGCTTTGGATTGGGACAAAAGTACATGATCCCCAAAATTTTGATGGTGTAATAAACATATATGACTTTTCGAAATAATTTGAGACACAGTTCCTCAACAAATCAGATTGCAAGGCCTAAATGTAGCCTTGAAAACAACTCTCACGCATTGGTGGATTGCACACAGGAGGCAGAATAACAACCTCCCATAGGCATCCTTGAAGATAGAAACAATGAATGAAGGGAAAGTAGCAAATATTAGTGAGGGCATCTAAGGTATCAAGGCAAAGGTTGTGGAGTTAGGATAACACATGAAGGAAACTACTCCACCAGAAGAGAATGAACACAAAGAAAAGGAATAGGTAGTTGCATTAACTACCAAAGAAATATAGGAATTGGATACAAAATGTAACAAGTTGTATGAAAAAGGGATGCAGGTATGGACAATGCTGATAAAAAGTGCAGAGCTCAAAGAAGTGGTGCAAACAATCCAAATTGCATAGGAGAAGGACCAAAAGACCTACGACAACCTGAGCACACTACAACTCACTGAACGTATGGATATGATGCTAGAAAGAGTGCAACTGGGAAAAAAATAAGTAACATGAGAAATGAGTAGCGAAATTTGTTACAAAGGTTTAAGACCTTGCAGGAAGAGGTGTTCAAAGTCACAAATGAGATTGGAACTGTCCATCAAATGGTTAAGAAAGTAGTTAAAACAACACATAAAATTTGTAGACCCCCATGATAATTGAGGTAGCATATCAAATTCTTGGGAAAATAAAGGAAGTAAAGACAAAGGTCATTTGTTGGCGCATAGAGGGCATACTAGGGTTTAGAATGAATTAGCCAACGAAACCCCTCAAACATCAATCCTTTCGACAACACATAGGAGTAAGTGAAGTCTCACCTGAGGCATCTATAAGGGATTGCAGGAACCAGAACAATTATGCAGTGCTAAAGGAAACATAGATCCTAAATTATTACTATTATATTCAATATATTCATAAAAATAAATTGAGGTATACCCATATTCTGCGCAATAAATCTATTCTTCACAAATATTCAACAAAATCATAACAAAGAAAGCATACAATTCATCACATAACACGTGAACAGAGAAGATAAACCATAACACAATCTTTTTATTATGATTGTGAAGCCTTCAATACAAATATGTCTGTCACGGCTCACTATCTTAATAATTCAACATCACAGCGCCAGATCCTATCTCAAAACATACAATCAAGTAATACTTTCTCTTTGCAACTTTAACCTATTTATAGTTTTACATTTTGAGCACAAGCCGACCAAAAACCCCATTTTACTATGGGCAATAAATATTACCATGGGCAAAACATCCAAAATAATCCTAACTAATTTCCGCATTTCCACATTTCCATGTGCTAACCCTTGGTCGATCTTCCTGCATGGTACCCTTCTGTGCAATGCTCTTCTGTGCAAATCCCAAAACTTGTACCTCAAAATGTTGCTCCAACAATAATTCATTCATATTGTTCCATATGAATAAAAAAATGTTGTTTTGTATCTGTTTTTAAAGTTTATTTAAAGTTTTCCAAAATTTATATTTTAAATCAAATTTAAAAAAGAACAAACAACCTTTCTTCTTTTTTGATAGATTTTTTTATTAGGAATGTGATGCTTAATATCATTCACGAATTCCAAAGGAGAGTAATAAAAATTTGTTCTTTGCTTCCTTTCTTTTTTTATATTTGGATTGTTTTATTGACATAGTGACCGATACACTAAATGAATTTTGTAATGGCTAGATAGCTTTTTATAGTTTTTTCCAAAGAGAAGAGATCTGTAATTTTCTTCATCTTGAAAACAAGGAACAAAAGTACATTTTTCATATGTTGTAAGCATTTCGTAAAATAAGTCTCTTGACTTATGAGCTAAAGAGAAAAAACTAAAAGAAAAATACATATGAAACTTCAAAGTTAAGTGTGATAATAATCACTTAACTTCTCTTTCTTGCCTTTCTTTTTCTACACTTTCTCTTATTCCCTTGTGTTCAGACCAACCAGAACCATTTCTAGTTTGCATCCTTTTGGCTCCAGCGGGGATTCTTTGTCTAAGTTAGAGCTCTCAGAAACCTGAGCTCTCTTTGTATCCCCCATCCCTTTTTTGTATGTGCCTCAATTTTTTGTTGTTTTGATGCCTGGATCTCTTGTGGTTCATTGTCATTCTGCATATGGGATACAAAACCATGTTGGACCTTTGCTTTCACTTATGCTTGGTATGGATGGTTCTCCGCTCTTTCTTCTTCTTCTTCTTTTTCCGATAGGTGAGGATTAAAGGCTTGCCATCCTTTTGATTTATGGTCCTGCCTCTTTTTCTTTTTTGGGATCTTTTTTCCTAAGGGCATGTGTTTTGCAAGTGTCCTGTTTGGAAGCATATTCAACATCTGAAAGTCATGTTCTCATAATCTAATACTTGGGTCCATTGAAATTTTGTGTTTCAGTAGTATGTGGTCAAGTAGACCTTTGTTGAGGTCTATCTCTATGCAGATTTTGGCAAAGGAAAAAAGGCCTTTCTCTATTCTTTTGAGGTCCATCTTTTTGAATTTTCCTAGTGTTTCCAATTTCCTCTAGAACCATGTGATGCCAAAAAGGGAGGGGGAGATTTGGTAGCCTCATCCATACTAGCATAGTTGAGACCACCATTTTTGTGGCATCAAAATATGGGAACCATGGGGTGATTAAGAGCCCATCCCTACCCCAAAACCATGACCCATCATTGAATACATTCTCTAGAGCTTCCTAAGTATCAAATTGGATAATAAAAAACCTTTGGAACATAAATAGATCTCATAGTTGGGGGTCTAGGATGAAAATACCCACTAGTGTAAAACATAAGATCTAGGCTAGAAACCATTAAACCTGTAGGTCACAACCTTGGATCAGAGAGAAGATAAAAGGGAGTTCACCTCTGGGAGATTAACCTCCATGACAGACATTTGTTTCATTTGTTCTATACTATAGGGTATTGGGTTGATTTGAGGCTAATTTGTAGACATGGAAGCCTTTTGTTGCATTGTCTCCTTGTAGCAGGCAAATCTGCTGGAGCTCCTGGGCCTCAGAGCTCTACCACACAACCTCATGTTCAAGATTATGGTAGAATTCCTTGATATGTGGTAGTCCTTCATCTAGAAAATTTCCTGACACAAATTCCCTTTAGAAAGAACACACTAAGTTTTTGCAGGGATGCCAAACCTATACTCCATGCACTAATTCAGATTTTCCACAAAGTCCTAAGCCCTGATCCAAAAAAGGGATGATTTCCCATTTGTATTCTTAATGAAGATCTGGAATATTTCCTGGTCTGACTCATCATGTCTTTGCCCAAAATAAAACTGTGAAAAGGAGGGAATTCTCCTTATGAAATCATATCGCTCATGTGTGTAGGTGACAACATCTCCGCAACTGCACATCCACCAGGGCTTTATAAACTAGGCCTGCTTGGTTCCTCGTAAAAAGAATACTAGTAAACTATATGTGGATATGCTTCTAGTCAACCAAATGCATTTGGTGAAAGAATGTAGGGGCATCCTTGCCATGACCATGCATCACATAACCACCAATTATTGCATTCCATGAGGCTAAATTTATCTAATTCATTTTGTTAAACACTTGTTGTGCCTTCTCAATACACCCACATTTAGCATACATGTCTATAAGTGCACTTGTCGCATAAACATATGACTTAGTGTAATTTTTAATCATATAACCATGGATTTCCTTACCACAACTCATAGCTACAAAGTCAGCACATGCTGGGATAGCACTAGCAATGGTAACTGAGTTAATTTTCAATCTTAACACCTAATGACCACATTTCTCGAAATAGTATCATGACATCCTCTAGCGTGCCATTATGTCAATGCCCTGCAATTTTTTAATTCCATGTAGCAATTTTTTTGTCACACAATTTGTCAAATGTATTGTGTGCATCCTTCATACTTCCATACTTTGTATACGTGTCTACGAGGTCACTTCCCACGTAGACATACGATTCAAGACCACTCTTGATAATATAATAATGGATCCACTTTCCTTGTTGCAGAGATTCTAAGCTCTCATAGTCAGGACGAATTCTCATTATTGAAATAGGTTTGGGTTTTCCACCTTATTCATGCATTCGACAAAATAGATTTAGAGCCTCTTCTCCATCGCTTCTCATCACACACCCTTCTAATCCAATGATGAATGACCATGCTCCAGCTGACCAAATTGCTTGTGCATAAAGTGAAGAAAATCCCCTGCCCATTGCCATTGTCATTCCGCTCCACACTCTTGCCTCACTTGATGAGTCTCAACGGTTGATCCCAAGCGAAGTTGAATTCTAATCCCAATTGTTAATTATTTTGTAGAGAACTTTTTATTATTATTTGTTAAGAGTTGGGTTTATTGAAGTTAATAAAAAAGTAAAGTTATTTTCAAGTTTGATATTGTTTTTCTTTAATCATTTGCCAATGAAGTATTTTTTATACAACTTAAGAAATATCCTTAAGGAAAATAAGGGTACAAAACAATACTGGATAGATAGGTGAATATGTGAATAATCAAAGAGTTCATAAGTTAATGCAATGCTAAAAACTATAATTCACCATTCAAATTTGACAATGAACTTAGAGGGTTGATGATAATTGTTAATTTCATTTTAAAATTTGTTATAATTGATGTATTGAAATTGTATAGTATATATTTGTAATAAAAATTGTTACGTCTGTTAGCCTCCTGCTGCAGCAGGTTAATCATCTTTCATGATCGACATTTTTACATGCCAAATATGTCGTACTATGCATGCTACAATGCTCCATATTTGCTACAGATGGCCAAAGAAGTGTCCATGAGAGTGTGCTAGTCTCACTGCCACTGCTGTGTTCCAATTTTGATAAGCAATCCATTTTTTGGTTTGAGGCAGTTTTTCAGTTGGAGGACTTCAAGCGAGGCATGTCTAACTCCTCCCTTCTTCCTCTTTCCCCAAATCACTCACTAAATTCCCCCAAAGAGGTCAAGATCTGCTTGATACCTCTTAGTTTCATCATTCTCCATATCATTTGCCTTGGTGAAGATCTGCTTCACTCAAGGAATGTACACACTTCTTCTATCAGTCATTTTCCCCCATTGATAGCCTAAGACATCATTCTTAGCGCTTTTTCTCATCATTGTCATATTAACTATTAACTTTACTATGTAGCTCCCTATTTATTTCCCCTTCCCCTACTAAAACTATGTATATTACTCCCCTATATATTTATCCCCTCCCCCTGGTTGAAAGATAACCATATACATCCTCTGGAATTGCTAAGTTTATCAGAAACTCAGCAAGAACCCATACTGCCCTCCTCTAACCATCTTCCAGATGCATAAGGACCCATTCCTTTGCATAGTTTCCCTTCATATGTATAAAAATCATCCTTTTGGCCTTGTTTTACCTTTTTAAGGCATAAACCCCTTTTTTTGGCCATTAAACCCTTCTCAAAACATATAGAAATCCTCCCAAGTGCCTTTGGAATCCTTCCAAGGCATGAATCCTCCCTTTTTGGCCATCGGACCCCTTCCGATGCCCTAGAAGTCCATTCCAAGCACTTACCTCACCCCTTCGAATTCATTTGCCTTGCCTTTTTTTATAATAAATTGCTCCGATATAAAAAAGAGTCTTTTTGACCCCCTCCGATGCAATATCGCAGTCGGGAGGGAGTTCTTGTGTTGAAACAACAACATTTTTTTCATGTCCGATCAACAATGGCCGATGCGATATCGCTTATCGGCAAATCGCAAATATTCGGGGTTATAAGGCATGGGTTATAATGGGCCACCGATCGCCGATACAACAACCAAATCTCAGCCGTCCATCGCCCCCGCCGATCCAATGGCCCGGATCATTTCGACGATCGCCATTTCGGCGATCTCATATATGTCAACCCTCCGCCTCGCCGATTGCCGAAGTCCTGAATTAATCACAGCCATCCATTTTTGGGCCCCAGATCAATGGCCCATATTTAATCACATCGCTCCCATATGGCTCCGACCAGCGGAGCCGAAAAGTAATAAAGCGCGGCATAAATATATTTCGGGTCCGATGGGTTTCGGCGTTTCTATGTGGCATCCCCCATGTCCCCGCCGATAGCGAACCTCCGACTTAGCGCCAGCCGTCGGATCGCCCTCCCAGATCAACGGCCCATATGTAATCGGCGGTCACCCCTTATGTTTGGCTCCGATATTCCGGAGCCGAAATATTATAAAGGCGGGTCTTATAAAAGCTATCGGGCCCGTAAGGTCCCCAGGCACAGCGAAAAGGGAGGTCTCCGATTTTCCGGAGCCGATAATTTATAAAGGGCAGTTTTGAAATGGATTTCGGGTCCGTTGGACCCGTTTCAAATGTAAATCCGCCGATATGATGGGTTCCGATGGTTCGGACCCAATCTCCATTAAAACTGGGCACAAAGGCATTTCGGGTCCGCAAACCAAATTTTTGTAAATCCGTCGATATGACATCGCCGATGGGCCGAACCCGAAATCCATCAAGAAAGAGCCTATAGCATTTCGGGTCCGCGGCATTTCGGAGGCATTGTGTTTTGGGACCGTCGGTTCGCCGATATGCGATTTAGCGCCAGCCGTTGGATCGGCCCGCGCCGGATCCAACAGCTAGAATTTAAGGTTTTGAACAATGTTCGCTAAAAGCACCATTTTTGTTAAAAATCATGTTTTTGATGTGTTCTGCGTATTAAGAGAAGAAGGCAGTATTTCAGTGTTATTCATACGGTACCCGCGCCCGCCCATGGTTTAAAGGAAATGATGGTTTCCTTAGCCATTTTGAGATCGCTCCAGGCCCAAATACTTCCAAATGCAGGGATTTCTCCTCGGCCTACCACCAGAGCTCCTTTATTCGGCCCAGTTTTGCAAATTTATCAGTTTAAGGACCATTTTTTTGGATCGGCCGAGCGCTGATAGCATCCCAAAGACCACGGAAGCATTTGCAGCAGTTATTCTTGCATTAAATTGGCAGATAAAGGGGCGATTAGACAGTTAAGAGTGTCAGAGAGAGAAAGTGGCCCGATTTAGTGTCAAAGTGTATCAGAGGAAGCGGTAAAGAGTATCAGTTCAAAAGATCAGCAGCCCAAAAAGCAGCAGAACATTAAAGAGGCCCCCATCAAAGTCAATAAAGTAGCTCAGAGCCATCAAAGCCCGCCAGACCACAGTTATGAGCATTAAAGCCACTCTACAGCAGCAGAACCGCCTAGAGGGGCAATTCAAGTGTTTAAAGCTCAGTTATTGCCAGAACAGTGTATAAAGACACCTGAGAGCAGCGCTGCAAGTTCCCAAGGCGCAGTTATGGCAAATTGCCAGCGCAGAGCTCCAAAGGACCATATTAATTCATTCTTGAGGCTGTTGTCCCTGCGCAGCTGGTAGATAGGCATTCTTTCATTTATTTGCAATAAATGTTAGGTTAGAAGCATTCATTTCTCCAGATCTGCTATCAGATCTGCTGTTGTAGATATTTTGTAGATATTTTCTCTATTTATACCACCCTCTGGATAGTGTAAAGGGTTGGTTGGTTGTATTTCTCATTCCAGACTTGCGCTATAAGTTTAAGAACTTCTGTAATCAAAGATTGCTGGAATATTTGCATCTGAACTGGCTGGTTGTGCTTTCAATGGCTGAAGAGCTTGATATGGAATTCTCGTGCTTGCTCATGGTCCAATAAGTCTTTCCTCCCTCTGTTGTCAGCTTATATGTATTTGTATCATCTATATATCATAATCTAAGTTGCAGGAAGAAGAAATAGTTCAGAAATGGTTTTCATGCCCTCTGTGCTCAATCCTTGTAACTTTTCTATGTTTTCCTCCGAATTAGTGATGAATATGAATACTTAATTGATCATGTTTAAGCTATTTCCTTCACATATGAATGTTGTCTAGGAAACTCTTCATTACTCCTATTTAGCCTTCATCCACTTTCCCTCTTTGGATGGATGAGGGATCCTTAATTGCCTCTCATCCCCTGACCTCCATTTCATCCTTGTTCCAGCATTAATCATTGTGCCATGTGTAGCTATCCTGCTCCATATTCCCCTCTTCTGCCAAGGAAAACACACCCTTCAGTTCACATTCATTGACTCCATGCCCAATGGTTTGAACTTCTTACACTTTGCATGCCAACTCTTCTTGAATAGATCAACCATCCCACCAAACTCAAACAAAACCCATGTGCATCATATCTAGCCTAAAATCATCCCTTAAACAAAGTTAAATCCTAAAGAGAGAGCCCTCTCTGACTGCAGGTAGGCTAGGACCTGCAGTCCAAAGATTGGTTTGTGGTTATCTCGGCCGTATTCCCTTGGGAGTCAAAGGGAACAACCTGAGTGATAACAACGTCTTTAAGTTGGATCGATTTAACCATTTAATTGGTGGACAAATTATTGTTCCATCCAACATTAAGGCTAACCCTGACCTAGACTCAACTTAGTTGTAAAAATAAATATGTGTTTGCAGGAGTCTCTGAATGCCATAATCAACATCACATTGGTCAACCAATTGTGATGCAATGCAACAAGCAATTCACAACCTCCAGTTGAAGAAGCTTGTATGTATGCCTCAACAATGCACTCAAATGATGATAAGTTTAATGAAGCTTGTTGCTCCTTAGTTAAATTTACAATTAGTGGCACCCCTAAAATTCATGAAGGTAGACCTATGGACATGGCTATAACTAATGTTGTAGGAGACAATCTTATGGGTTCCAAAGAAGGCACTTCTATTACTATTGGTTCATATTTATTAGTTGTTGGTTCTGTTAGAAAATAAAAAAGGCACAAATATTTTCTTATGTTGATAATTACTTGTGATATCTTATTATTCTTATTAACCTTTCTTATGTTCTTATTTTATCTTTTTTTCATCAAGCAATTGTCAAAATCAAAACACAAAGATTAAGACACCAGATGTAGGCACTTTTCCAAGGCTAAAACCACTATATAGGGGAAAACCCAATCAAACTCTTCCATTAGCAAATTCAAGTTGAGATAGATTAAGACCCTAGACCAAAAGACCTTCCTCCTCCACCAAGTCAGACTTCCAATATGATTATGAAAACTTTAGTAATCTCTTCTTGTCCAACAACTTCAACCCAAAAACAATCCAAAATTTCGCCCCCCCCAATAACTCCAAAATTTCGACCTAGCTATAATACTGCAACTTCAACCCTTCTAGTAGCTCAACAAATTCACACGTGAGAGAGAGAGAGAGAGATAATTTCAACTTCTTGTGATTGATAAAGACCTCCTCCTCTGATTTCACACTTTTTATTGCCCCCAACAACTACAGATCAAACTTGGTGAGTGGGTGCTCCAAATGAGGTCGAGTTGATGCCTTTATATAGGAGATTTTCCCCCTAAGTTAGGCTAACTTGATGGAGGAGGCATAATTGACCTGTTTTACATTAAAATAAATTTCTTTCTTGACAAATGAAGCCCAAGACAGGTTTTTTACATTATTACATGGACACATACACTTGAAATAAACCCTAGAAGCCTTCAATGGAGGATTTGACCTAAAAACAATTGACCCAAGCATGAAACCCATGCTTTAATAAGTCAATTTCTTTAATAATGAAATTTATTTTTCTTTCTTTTGCCAAATACATTATATCAAGACTCAAAAACAATTATGAAGACCGACACTAGTTACATTCTTCAACACTCCCTCTTAACTAGGGAGGTATTCGTAATTACATATATGTAGAGGTACATGGAAGATCTCAAAATGATATGCTCTATGAAAAGTCACAACACATGTAGTGTTATAGATGAGATATCTGATTAGGGTACTCTAATCAGGTGGGACTAACATGGACTCAAGCTTTAGCCACTATAGGTACCATTAGGCTTTCAAGCTCTAAAAACAACCCAAGGATGTAGGTGTGTATCCAAGGTCAGAGCTCCAAGAACAACCCCATCCACCCTACTTCGGGATCTAGACATCAACACATAGGCTGACCAGATGTCCTCCCGAGCATCTTTCCATAAGATGCTTCATCTCTCCTAATAAACTAAATAAGATATATCCACAAATTCAAGCATGCTTCAAATGTTCAATCTTTTATGGGGAGTGTTATCACTTTTTCTTTAGAAGTTATTGAAAAGAAGGAAAGGATCCAAGGTAACTACAAACCAACTTTTAGACTCAGGTGCTAGCCCACCTAAGTCTAGAGAGGGCTCTCTCTTTATGATTTAGCTATGTTTGAAAGGATTTTAGGCTAGTATTAGTGTTCATTGAGGTTGTTTTGTTTGAGAGTGGTGGAGTTCTGAAACAAATGGGCAAACTAGGCTTTTAGGCCATTGGGCTATGGAGTCAATAAGGGATAATTCACTGGATTAAGTCAAATTGCTGAGGTATGAGTTCAACAGGTAGGATAGCAGAATAAAAATAAACTTTGGGACTTGAATGGGTGATAGTTCTGCTCAAAACTAGAGGGCAATCAAGAATCCTCAAGTTAGGATTAGAAAGAGGGAAGGAAGATAGGTCAACTAGCAGAGGGCAATTAAGAATCCTGTTACACTAAAATTTGTCACCATGACTATTTGCAGTCAGTATGGCTCCATCAATTGTCATACTGTCCTCCTTGGCAAGTCTTATACCTCTGCTCCTCATGTCAAACTCCACAAAAGAGAGAAAGTCCTTAAAAATCAATATAACTCTGGTTACGCAGTTTCTCTTACCTTTACCTGCGTGTATGCACCTCAAGTTCACAATACCTGTGTACTTGTACGCTCTGTCTGTAAAGGGGTGGGTGCGTACTCCTGTAAAGGTCAAAAGGCACAAGTTTTACTTCAAAAAAGTTACTTGTGGTCGATTCTAGAGCATTCTAGAAGATGGTTTGACGTGGATTGAGCGCCTCCAGATGGTTCATGCATCCCAAAGAAAGAGGAATTTATCCCATCAAGAGGGGAGTTATCCCATATCAAGAGGGGCTTATCCCATTGATGGTGGACCTGATTAACTTCCTCCAAAGCATTATAAATACGGGCATTGGGCCAGAGGGAGGAGAGGTTGAAAGCTGAACATTCCTAAGGGTAGATGCTGCTGAAATTAGGTCTCCCTTTTAGAGCTTGAGAGGAGAGATTCCAATCCTTTCTTAGCTTCATTTGGAAGTGGGTGAGCTGATCAAAGTAAAGGAGAACTCTTGCTGGACCCTGGGAGGGACCTGCACAACACCAAGGCACTGGTTGTAATGGTTTCTTTTGTTTCCAATTAATACAATTAAGTTCATTTTTCTCAACAAGTTGTTATATATAATTTGTTTCATATACTCCTTGGTCTTTATGATGAATATGTTTTATTATATGAGTTGTTCAGGTGCTATGTAATCGTTTTCTTGTTAGTGAATGTAGGTTTCAAAGAGAAGGAGGAGCTCATCTCGATCGGAGAGGCTTGGCTGCTACAAACAGCGTTGGACTAAAGGTAACACTTAAACACCTAGTTGCTTTTATTTTAAATGCATATTTAGGGAAAGATAGTGCTTGATTGTCTTGTTCGTCACTAGAAAGCCTTAGCTTCTAGGGAGGTCGGTTTTGTCCGCAAAATTGACTCTTTCTGCATGACAAAATGGCGACTCCACTGGGGAATCCATGGATTTGATTGATTTCTCTTTTGATTGATACTTTGATTTGAGAAAAGTCGATTTCTTTCTGGTTTTTGACTAATTGACTGTGAATTTGGGTGGAATAGCTTAGGGTTGAGTTAGTTTTTATTTTTCTTGGTTTTGAGAGCAGTACGCACCCTCTGCGTTAAGCACAGTGCATACCTGTACGCACTTCTGCTTTATACACAGAGCGTGGCCGCACCTGTGCAAACAGGCTGCCTGCGTACCCTGTCAAAAGTTTAGAAAATTCCATTTTTTTTCCTTTTTTACCCATTAGATTCTTGTTTATAGTTTGTTTTTGCTGCCCAGATCCACTGGTTACCTGTCAAAATTTTTCATCTCAGCTTGTTTCATTAGCATCAAGGGTTTTAGTGAAGTTCATAGAAGTTCTAGCCCTAGGTTTGATTTTTGTATTGGTCTTGTAGTGACTCTGGCTTTAGAAGTTGTAAAAACCTTGTATCTCCCTGGTCTTTTCAGTCTTCTTAGGAGTTGGACCATTCGTAAAATCCACCTTTGTGAGAAACCTACCGTTGTGTTGTCTCTTTGCGGAATTTCGAGAAGGCTTGTTGGTTAAGCTGTGAATTTCATTCTTAAGAAAAAGAACAAAAGCTTTTCATTTTTGTTTTTGACTGATTTATGATCTGCATGAATTAGTCCTTGGTTGAATTGTAACCGAGTAAAACATCCTGGAATTATATTTTGTAGGCTTTCACTGCATTGATTTTGCTTTTAGGTAAATTTCTCTTAGATTTTCATAGATTTTAAAATTGATTTTTGTTGAGTAGTTTTTCATGCTTTGTTAAAATTAAAAAAAAAATAAAAAACTATTTTAGAATTGATTTGCATTAGTTTTTCTTGATGAAATTAGTGCATTAGAGAATTTGTTGTATTTTCTCTTAATGATCGATTTTTTGCATTGTTGGAAGTGAATGGAAACTCTATCCTTACTTTAGTTAGGATTCATCGAATTGAAAAGATTACATTATCATATTCGATTGCATTCAGTTGAGTCGGGTCATAACACCATTGGTTTCGTATCCATTTACCCATTTGAGTAATAACAGCCTTAATAACACAGCGCTTAATTAAAATTCATCTAGTAATTTTTACATTTCTAGGGCTCTGAAACACCAACATAGCTTAGGCTAGTGTCTTGGAGTAGGAGAGTAATTAACTCTCCAAGACAGCAAAACCAAACAAGTAGCTTATCTTGCGGTAGGATAAATCCAACTGTTACATTTATACTCTGGGAAAGCTCCTCTTAAAGGAGAAGCACGAGATCGTGTCCGAACCAGTGAGGGAATCAATCCTCCTTCATTGGGAACGATGCCAGATATGCACGTACTACAAACGGTAAACCTCGGATTAATCATTGTCGAGGAGCCTGGGGTCACTTGTAGGTAAACCTTGGATTATTGTCAAGGAGCCGGCAAGGGGATTGAGCTTGTTACTCTGCCCTTGCATGCTATCGGATCGTAGATTGTTCCCCCAGGTATATTTGTTGTTGTTGGTGACCTTAGTGATTATTATCTTTAGGGTTCTACCCAAGGTGACGGTGGAGGGAAGATCCCACTGTACCTGGAGCAGACGTCGGCTAGACTCACTTGGATTTTCTGGGGGGTTCACTTCACTCGAGACGGTTAAAGTGGAGGAACTTGGTCCCGTCTATTCATTAAGCAGGTTGTCGGGGTAACTGTTCCACCCGCCACTTCTGTATTGAATTCTGCGATGTTGGATTTCATCACCAACTAGTGTTTTCGGTCCGGAAGGTTACTGTTTGTGTGTGGTTTGACTCCTAGATTTGATAGCGCGTGTTAATTTGTTTGTTTTTACTTTTAGAGACCATAGGTGTGAATTGTGAATTTTAATTGTTAAGTGTGAATTGTGAATTGTTAATTTTAGTTATAAATTGTTAATAAAATTCACTGAAGTTGAATATAATGGCAAATGTTCTGGAATTTACCAACCTAGGAACCCCTCCTAACGAGAATCCTAGTACTTTTCCTTACTTTGGAAATGTTGGTCCTCCTTATATGGCTACTTTGTCATTACCTGGATTTACAATAGGTTTACCGATATGGTTATTTTCAACTTCGTTGGCCCCAAATACTCCAATTGTTCCACCTCAACCGAATGCTTCACCTCAACAGAGTTCACCATCTCAACATCACCAACCTTCTGTTGACCCTTTACCTTCTTCGCCTAATTTTTCTTCCTCCATTTCTTCCTCTTCGCTTGGTAAAAGCCTTGATGCTAGTAACCAGGGGGCTAAGAAGAAGAAGAAAGGGAAGAAGAAAAAGAAGAAGAAGAAGAAGCAAGATAAGAAAGAAGTCAACCAACCAACCATGGTTGTAAGTGTTAGTTGTGTTGAGGAAACCTCCAACACGCATCGTAAACCCAAATACCCTTGCAGGCTTTGTAAGGGTGACCACTTCCTTGTCAATTTTCCTGGTATTCCAAAGGTCTTGGAAGTATGGTCAGAAAAATCTCATCAACTTTCCATTGATCCATCAACCAGTGATAGTCAGGTTCCTGGGAAAAAGGGTAAAGTTAGGTTTCCTTGTAAGTTATGCAAAGGGAGTCATCAAACTCACATTTGCCCTCACATGGATGAAGCCTCAAAATTGTTGGAAAACCTTACTGTTCCACAGCAAGAATTTCCAACTGGTTACCATAAACTTTCTCCCAACCTACCGTCAACTGACGGAGTGATTGATCTAATTTCAGGTACAGTCGATCACACTCTTCCATTGGAGAGTGAAACTCATGTCACTCAGGTTGATGATCCATTAGTTGATCAAGTGGTCGATTCAATTTCACATTCGGTCGATCCCACTTTCCCTTTAGAGAGTGAACTTCATACTGCTCAGGTTCTTCTTGTTACATCAGATTCTTCTATGCCGGGGGGCATTTTACCTGTTTCTACAGAACCCCCTCCAAGTACTGAGGTCTTTTCCTTTGATTGGAATAGACTGACAGAACCTCATCTTCCTTCCTCCATCCCTTTCCAAATCATTGTCAAGGCTGGTGGTAGGGACATACATCGTACTCAGGTAGATGAAGGTGCTTCTGTTAGTATTTTATCCTCAACTGTTTGGAAAGCTTTGGGTTCCCCTCAGCTTGCGCCTATTACGCAGAATCTGAAAGCTTTTAACAGAACCATTAGTGAACCTTTAGGGATCCTTCCTAAGTTTTCTATTACCTTGGAAGGTAAAACTGTCTATATTGATCTTATGGTAGTTCGAGGTCCCTTGGATTTCAATTTACTCCTTGGGCGAGACTATGTTTATGCAATGAAAGTTGTCGTATCGACACTCTTTCGTGTGATGTCTTTCCCTCACAATGGCAGTATTGTGACTATAGACCAGCTTTCGTTCCCTAGTCTTGTTTCAACTACCAATAATATGACACCCCTAAATGTTCCTGATTCTAAAGTGGTATCTACCCTGCCACGGGTTAATTATGTGGCAACTGGTCCCATGTTTTCAGTTACCGATATAAGTGAGCCTCTCACTGTTTGCTCATCTTCCTTTGATTTAGATCCGGTAATTGACATGGAAAACTCTATGGGATTACTTGAACACGATGTTCTTATTCCTTTTGAGTCCCTTGACATGTGTTCCTTCCAGAGAACTATTCTTCCTTCTGATGAAGATCTCTTGGAAGCCATGATCAAGGTGTGTCCATTGACATGTCTTTCTTCCAGTCGGCAGCCATGATCAGTGGTGCGAGGATAGTTTTTTTTTTCTTGTATCAAACTCGTTAAAAAATGAAACAGGCTAGTATGAGGACAGTTCTTTTCTTGTGTCAACCTCATTAAAAAATGAATCAGTGAGTATGAGGACAGTTCCTTTTACTGAGTCAACCTCATTAAAAAATGAATCAGGTAGGTTTTAGGTTATATAGGTAGATTGTAGAAAGTAGTTGTTCGAGGAAAGTTCCTTTTACTGTGTCAACCTCGTTAAAAATAAATCAGTGTGTGTGAGGATAGTTTGTTCCCATCTCAACCTCGTTAAAAAATGAAACTGGATGCTGCGAGGACAGTTCCTTTTCCTGTGCCAACCTCGTTAAAAAATGAAACAGGTGTCCATGACGATAGTTTTTTCCTGTATCAACCTCGTTAAAAAATAAAACAGGCTGTAGTGAGGAAAGTTCCTTTTACTGTGTCAACCTCGTTAAAAAATGAATCAGTGTCTGTGAGGAAAGTTCCTTTTACTGTGTCAACCTCGTTAAAAAATGAATCAGTGAGTATGAGGAAAGTTCTTTTCCTGTGTCAACCTCGTTAAAAAATGAATCAGTTGTTCGAGGAAAGTTCCTTGTCTTGTGTTAACCTCATTAAAAAATGAAACAAGGATAGGTTATTTAGGTAGATTGTAGAGAGTAGTCATGAGCATAGTTCCTTGTCTTGTGTCAAGCTCATTAAAAAATGAAACAAGGATTTTAGAGCATAGTTCCTTGTCTTGTGTCAAGCTCGTTAAAAAAAGAAATAAGGAGTCATGAGCATAGTTCCTTGTCTTGTGTCAAGCTCGTTAAAAAATGAATCAAGGTTTTTAGAGTAAAGTTTTTTGTTAGGTAGATTGTAGAGAGTAGTTATGAGCTTAGTTCCTTATCTTGTGTCAAGCTCGTTTAAAAAATGAAACAAGGGTTTTGAGGATAGTTCTGTTCCTATGTCAACCTCACTAAAAAATGAAACATCTCCCACGAGTCTTTCCAAGATTTCGAAAGTAAACCTTCATTTCATCCACCTGGTTGAATGCAATGAAGCTTGGGGGAAATGTACCTTGATTTGCGTCATTATGTTTGGGGCATGCGAACTTATAACAAGCATAGTTTTTTGTTTCAAGCTTGCATAAACATGAAACTGAATCTGAGCATAGTTCTTTTCCTGTGTCAAGCTCGTTAAAAAATGAAACAAATCCTCCTCTACTTGAGTCGAGAGTTTGACTAGATCTCATAAATGTTAAGTTGTATATTTAGGTTAGTTATTTCAGTGTTTTGCATAATTTTCTTACAGTTTTAGGTCGAGTCTTTCAAATGATCTCGTACATGAACCTTCATTCCATCCAGCTTGTACTTAGTTGAATGAAATGAAGCTGGGGGGCATGCGCTCTAGCAGTTATGCTTAGGGGGCATCAAGCACAGTTTTCTCTCTGTTTCAATCTTGTGTAAAAATGAAACTACTTTGAAGCATAGTTTTTCTATGTTTCAAGCTTTTGTAGAAATGAAGCCTATCTCGAGTCAATTTCAGTTATTTTCAAGACTCGTTAAACTCATGAAAATCCCGAGATTATTTTGCTATATTTCATTCTCGTAAAACAAATTAAAATGCCGAGTTCTTTCCGTCTTTTCCTGCTCGTAAATTAAATTGAAAGTCGGCCATATGAGTACATTTTTTATCATTTTTTCGAACTCATTAAAACTTACGAAAAAATGAAAACCATGAGTACATTTTTATCATTTTTTCGAACTCATTAAAACTTACGAAAAAATGAAAACCATGAGTACATTTTTATCATTTTTTCGAACTCGTTAAAACTTACGAAAAAGTGACACCTTGGAGTTCTCTTTTAAGCCCTTTTCAGACTCCTAAAACATGAAAAGATTGCCGAGTTTTTCTTTTTAAACTCGTTAAAACGGAACTAAAAGACGGTCCACTTACAGCTCTTTTCCGACCGTAAAAATACGAAAAGATTGCCGGATTTTTGTCGTTTCAAATTCGATATTGGAAATAAAACAACGTGTCCTTGATCACTTTCTACTTTTCAGATCAGAGACACTAATCATGAAAGTACTCCTTGGTCGTAAAGATCAAGCGATTCTCTCAAGTATTATTTTATACTTTTTCGGGCTTGGGAGACACAAATTTACGAAAAAGGTCAACCCTGGAGTCTTCTTAAAGTTTTTCACACTCTCTAAAATTGAAAAACGCCGAGTTTCTCATATACTGGACTCGTTAAAATTTCACAGTAAAGGACCTATTCGATTGCAAACAGGAATGGACCACTCCTTCTTAGGGTTCGAATCTAAACTAAGTTGGACTCATCCGAAGGATGAGCTTATAATCAAGCAAATGTTATCCTCCTCAAGCTTGTAAAAAAATAAAGAGGTACTTGCCAGAAATGGTGGGGGAAAAGAGAGAGAAATGAGCCTATTTGTTATCCTTTGTCTCAGAAAAACCTTATCACCACTCTTGAACACGACACTTTTCATTCGCCTGGGTTGGGAAATCCTTTGCCTAACAATTGATCAAACCACATTGAAAATTAACTTTGGGTCAATCGTCACCAAGCCATCTGTTGTGTCGTTATGTGTTCAAGAGGTCACTGCAAATAAACCATTCATCTGCAAAATACTTGTCATCCATATTGACCATCCCTGAGTCAGTCCTTACAGCTACATTTATTCAACTTGATTTATGATTTCGTGTTGTGGGCTTGCCTGCAACGGGTCGCATTCTATCGACATCAGCACATTATCTAGAAAGATGACCTAGAAATCGTCAGTACCTTGAAATCTGCATGCCTCAATGGCAGGTTTCTCGCCTTCGACGACAGTTTACATCATTGACTTTTGATCGAGGGATTCCGTGATATGTTCGACATCAACACATTCATTCACATCTCACGAATTGTACTGGGTACTTTGAGAACCATTGACATCACCGGTGGTCTCTCTCACACTTGTTAACAGTTTACATCATTGACTGGTAATCAAGTGGTTTCTACCATGTTCGACATCAACTCATTTATTCGCATGGATAGAATCGTACTATTTCGGGAAGTAGAAATGAAGACCCTGGATCTAGTTTCCACCATCCAGGCTGCAAGGAGTTTTGTATTGATTATACAGTAGACTAATCATAAACAGATGGTTGCGTCCATACTGTGTCTACATGAGTCTATGATTATGATGTACTGTGAAATCATTCCTATATCAGAGCAGTAGTTAGTTTGTTAGTTAAAGTTTTTGATCTGAGTATGGGAATGCCTACCTCAGCGATGATATGATCTCATATATGTATTTTGTGTTGAATATTTGCAGGTTCCGACTGGGCTCTCCACAAGATAATCCTTGAAATGATAAAGTGCTTCACCCTTCCTAGATGATATGAAACCCTAATCTACTACAGGCTTCGCACTTTAGGGGGAAATCTGTTACACTAAAATTTGTCACCATGACTATTTGCAGTCAGTATGGCTCCATCAATTGTCATACTTTCCTCCTTGGCAAGTCTTATACCTCTGCTCCTCATGTCAAACTCCAAAAAAGAGAGAAAGTCCTTAAAAATCAATATAACTCTGGTTACGCAGTTTCTCTTACCTTTACCTGCGTGTACGCACCTCAAGTTCACAATACCTGCGTACTTGTACGCTCTGTCTGTAAAGGGGTGGGTGCGTACTCCTGTAAAGGTAAAAAGGCGCAAGTTTTACTTCAAAAAAGTTACTTGTGGTCGATTCTAGAGCATTCTAGAAGATGGTTTGACGTGGATTGAGCGCCTCCAGATGGTTCATGCATCCCAAAGAAAGAGGAACTTATCCCATCAAGAGGGGAGCTATCCCATATCAAGAGGGGCTTATCCCATTGATGGTGGACCTGATTAACTTCCTCCAAAGCATTATAAATACAGGCATTGGGCTAGAGGGAGGAGAGGTTGAAAGCTGAACATTCCTAAGGGTAGATGTTGCTGAAATTAGGACTCCCTTTTAGAGCTTGAGAGGAGAGATTCCAATCCTTTCTTAGCTTCATTTGGAAGTGGGTGAGCTGACCAAAGTAAAGGAGAACTCTTGCTGGACCCTGGGAGGGACCTGCACAACACCAAGGCACTGGTTGTAATGGTTTCTTTTGTTTCCAATTAATACAATTAAGTTCATTTTTCTCAACAAGTTGTTATATATGATTTGTTTCATATACTCCTTGGTCTTTATGATGAATATGTTTTATTGTATGAGTTATTCAGGTGCTATGTAATCGTTTGCTTGTTAGTGAATGCAGGTTTCAAAGAGAAGGAGGAGCTCATCTGGATCGGAGAGGCTTGGCTGCTACAAACAGCGTTGGACTAAAGGTAAGACTTGAACACCTGGTTGCTTTTATTTTAAATGCATATTTAGGGAAAGATAGTGCTTGATTGTCTTGTTCGTCACTAGAAAGCCTTAGCTTCTAGGGAGGTCGGTTTTGTTCGCAAAATTGACTCTTTCCGCATGACAAATCCTATACCAAGGAATTATTAGAGAAAAACTACAGGGATAGAGGATCAGTTAAGAATTCCTTTATCGAGATAGTTTAGAAGAAAACATAGAAATGGTAGACTGTTGATAGCAGAGAGCAATAAAGCTAATTTTGATATACTTTGACTATTTTACCGTTTAGATTTAAAAT
The DNA here is from genome assembly GCA_031772625.1 of Pinus tabuliformis. NCBI lineage: Eukaryota > Viridiplantae > Streptophyta > Pinopsida > Pinales > Pinaceae > Pinus > Pinus tabuliformis. Next base: position 447,574,209 of record CM062804.1, on the reverse strand, counting down.
GCATGAAACATTGAAACATATAGAAAGCACATAAATCACAAAGATAGAATACTTATTTGTAATTATACTGCACGAGAATCTGATGAAATGTCCTCAACTTTCATTCCTTTTTCAGCAAAAATCCAAATTTGAGTACAAAAGCTTTCTCAGCTTGATAGCATAGATTTACAAAGATGCTATAGAATCCACCCACAATACTTCGAATGGAGAAGTATTTATACAAAAATTACATCAAAAATATCTCATAACCACATGAGATTTATTATAGGGAATACAAAATATCTTTTACAAAAAGATAGAGATAGATGGAAAACTGATTGTTGATGTCCCTTTATTTGTGAATGAGCTGGAGGTTGAAACTCGGATTTGCCTCTTGCTGTTGCTTTAGTAATTGTGTGTTGGATCTTTGCTTACTTTTCCCTACTGATACTCTTTACCTGTTCCTAATACTCTTTACTTGTTTACCAGACTTTACCTCAGTAAATATTTTCTATTTACCTCAAAGTTACCATAGTAAATTATAGGATATCAGTCATATTGGTCCACCATTCTTCCTTTGGTATCTTCATCCTGATCAATTTCCTGTATATTTCGTCAGCTTCAGTGTACTTAGCAAAATTGGGTTGGACGGTAAATAGGTGTTTCACTTCATGCTCAATATAGAAAATATTTTCCAAACCATCATACAACACTTTTCCTGTAGGTAGTGCTTTCACTGTGGAAGAGCTGGCTTGATTTCTGGCTTCTTTGTATAGATTCTCAATGTAGTCATCATGAGTCATCAACTTGTCATTTATGACCAGTGGGCTTGGAAGTCCTTTTTCCCTTAGAATGCCATATTTTAACATAAAATCATCTATGTCCTCTTGAATACTTTGACATCATTTTTCCAAGTTAAGCATTAAGTTCTTTTTAATAATAACTTTCTTAATTTCAAGGATAGTAGTAGTTCGATCTTCGATATCCCATTCTTCCAGCTGGTGCTTGCTTTTTCTATTCAAGAAGTTGATCAATTGGGTTGCCTCTTCAGGTTTCTCTCCCAATTCTTCCCTGGTCTTCTGTATAGCCTTTGTAGCTAGTTTAACTAACTCAGTCTGTTCAAAAATGATCTAGATAGAAGACCAAATATCATTGATGGAATCAATGATATTGGTCCATAAAATCTCTCTAATATCTCTCAAAGGCTTTTCCAATGTTAAGTCCTTCTCTAATGTCTTGATTCTTTTAGTCATCCTTCTATTTTTTCTCTCTTCTTCAGTGTAATTAATTTGTGATAGCTCATAATTGTTTTCCAAGTTGGTAACCATTTCTTTTAGTTTCTTTATTTCAGTTGCTTGGATTTTCATTTCCTCCATGGACTTTATTAAGTCCTCTGTTTGCTTTGTTGAAGTTGCTGCTACTTCTAATGTACTTGTTGTTGTTGTTACTGGCAGAGATGTTGCTAGGGGAATGTTGGGTATTACAGTATGAGGAATGCTGGTCAGCTCACCCTGTTTGGACTGTAAATCTATTTCTAGTTCTTGCTCTGTTTCTTTCAACTGCTCATTCAACTTAAGGACCAAGTCCATAAGTTATTCCTTGTTTTGTTTCTCAATTAATTCTGCAGTTTGTGGATGTAGGAGGGGAGGGAGTTTGAGTTGTTTCCTGAGTGCAGCAATGTCATCATTCGTTTTCTTTATCAATCTTTCAGCTACTTTAACATCTTTGGGATCATGTCCCAACTCAATCACCAGGTCTTCTAATGATTTTATCCTGGTGTCCTTAGCCTGAGAAGAGGCATTTTCCAGCTGTGATTGTGTTGTAGTATTATTTAGAGAACTCTGCAACTGATGCAGAGTGATGGCTTTACTGGTCAATGTGGAATAGACCATCTCACCCGTTTGCTTATGGAGCTCAATCTGATCAATTGGGTGGATGTCTTTGGCAAGAACTTCAATTTTTTTTTTAAATAATCAGCCATGGACTTTGGCTGTTGTACTGTTGGCTTCAAAAAGCTCATTTGCATCTTTCCCTCTTTGATGTCAAAGGCTGACATCAACCTTGTCTGATTTGTAGGAGCCATTTTCAGATATTGGGCATAGGTTTGAGCTTTGAGCTTCTCATTCCTAGCTTTAATCTCTTTGTACTTTTCTTTCAAATCCTGGCTCTGCTCTGAAGCTATCCTTAGTGATGACACTTCTACACTTTGTTGCCTGCTTAGTGCCTGTGTTTGAGAGGTAGATGGTGTCTCCCTTGCTAGTGTTTTCTGCACTGTGTCACTTCTTGTCTCTTCATATTCCTGATAGGACAGAGGATTCAATCTCTGTATCTTTACATATACCTGGTCCAATGGCATTGTAGAGGGGCTAGCCTCGTTCTGACTTCTTTTTTGAATTCGCTCCTCATTAAGAGTGTTCTGCAATACTGGAGGGTTGCCCAAGTTTGTATCAGTCTAGGTCAACTCCTCAAAAATGCTCTGTGACCCTGAATCTTTTCCCTGTCCTGAAGTCTCAAGTTGTCTTGATGTTTGTGCACTATGCTCCTATGTTGGTCTCTGTGAAGATTCTCCAGGCACCTGTACAAAGGAATCCAGATCAAGTCTTCTTTCCAAATCTTTCAAAACATTTTCTACTTCAACTTGTGTACTATCTTGTTCTATAAGTGTTCCCTCCACCCATTCATTTTGATTTGCATATTGTTCTATCTCTGGAATTCTATGATGGATGTAGGGGGATAGCTTATGCTTTTGCCTTCTATCACAGATGAAGCTGTGAGGATCATAAGGCCAGATGAAACTCTTTTTCAATCTCAATCTCTCAAGGATTTCCTCTGCCTCTTTCCCTGCTTTTCTGTTGTTGCAAATAAATGGGCCTAGGTGATCCTTTATCCTTAGCTGAGCTTTCTTCTTAGTCTTCATAAAGTGGATTTCATCAGAATTGATCATTTGCCTGTAGTACTCCAGGGCAAATAATCGCATGGGGAGGTATTTGGGCAGTTTAAAGGGAGGCAGCTCACACCCATAAATTCTGATCTCGGTATGGTTCTGGTACAAGTACTAGTCCCCAACCTTGTATTGCTTGGATAACTGAAGAATTCTCTTAATATCATCACTTATTATGGGAAGGGGTCTTCTTATCAACATGGTAATTACCGGATGCACAAATTGATCAATAAAATATGTATAAGGATGGGGAGAAGAAGGTGAATAGTGAAAAATGGAAGTCTAGAAGATGATTGACCTAGGGTTCCCTCTGGTGTCAAGATTTTGTACAGAGAAAGGGAATTTATCAGTTTGGTAGTAAAGGAAAAGATGATACAGGACTGAAGAATATTTAAATACTCTCTCGTTCTCTAATCTCATGAATTTGTCATGCATCTTATCAGCAATGAATGCAGCATAGTCAAATTTGGCTGTAGGAGGTTGGCCAGGGGTGAAAATAGACATGTAGGCAAAGGTCATTTCATCTACATACTCATTAGTGGTAAAACCCATAATGCAAGCAAACATGGTGACAATATCCCTGCCCAGACCAGTAAAGGCACATGACATGTAAGGAGGGGGGTCTTTTGATCTGTATTGTTCTTCAATGAAAGTCTGACTGACTTGGTTAATTTCGGAACTAGACAACCTTGAATATTTTTCAAGTAAATCGGAAATGGAAAGGGGAGTGAGGTCCTGGCCAGGCTGTAATTGCAACATTTCATTTATAGACTCAGCTGTAATGGTGAAAAGGACTTTCTGGTCAGGGGACATTACAGCTCTCATATTGGGGTCATAGTTTGCATGGCATTGGTGGACAATATCTGGGAAAATATGGATAGTGGGGAATTGATATTTAGGTAGGTTTGATTCCCAAAGACCTATTTTATCAGCATTGTTCAGATAATTGTCTCGATACTTGCAGTATAGCTTCAAGGGGGTTTCATCAAAAGTAAGGTCCTTGATTTGAAAATCTCTATCGGCCAAGGGAAGGTGGTCCAAATCCCTATGGGGAGTAGTGATTGGCGTGACATTTAGGGTGACAGGAGCTTCCATACTTGGTTCTTGTGTATTCAAGGAAGAAACTTGGGTTTTTCAAAGATTTTAGATAAAAAAAAGGTGCTTGGGGAAGCCTTGGGGCTAAGAAACGGCTTAATTGTACTAGATTACTTGAGTTTAGAGTAATTTGGTAGAGGTTTCAGTACGAAAACAGGGTTTCTGAGAAGGAAATGCGGTAAATACCTGGTTATGGTTGACTGAAGGGACAAATGGCTGTGGTGAATGCTTTGCTGGGTGTGCACAGTAGTTTGCAGTGGCCTGGAGTTCATCAACTAATGGTGGTTGGCGGTTGGGAGTAAGTTGCTCGTCTGGACATACTTTGCGCGTGCATGGAAGGTAAAAATTTCTTTTCTCGGTAAAAAGGAAAATAATGAATTTTTTTTTTTATGCACAAAGTCAATGACTTTTGGTGGGTGAATGGGAAAACGACAGTTGGTGGCAACTAAACGATGGGACACTTTTTCGTTTAATGGAGGCGGTAAGCGGGATCGATTACACCGCTTTTGGGAAGTTGGTGGTTTTGGTAGAGGGTCGCGCAATGCCACAAATTGGATGACACATAGTATCGACAAAAAGTCAAAACAGCTTGTGTCGAGTGGTTAACGTTCGACCCAAAGGCCCGCACGATATGAGCAAGAGTCATTGGATGAGGGAAGGCAGATCGAACGACAGTCGACAACGGAAAGTGTCAGGGAGTTAATGGAGGGGTCTAATCAACATATTTAAAATGACTTTAATTATATCGGGGATGATTATTTTGGTGGAGAGGCTATTAATTAATCCCTTTTTAACACATCAGGGGTTTTGGCTCTTAATTAATCGTGATTCGATTAATTAATCCAACTTAATTAACTTTATTATGGTTTATTTTCCAAACCATCGGGACGGGATATTTATTTATTTTGGAATTTTTATTAATAATACGGGAAAAGGTGATTTGTTTCGGGAGTTAAATAAATAATAAGAATTAAAAGTTAATATGACCATGGGAAAAGAAAATGCACTAAGTAAATGTTTCCAAAAATACATTCATCATCCAACATTATGACTTAGGCTAAAATGTGTTTGGGGGGGTTTTTATAAAGAACCATTTATTTTTCCTAAGTAAAAGAGTGATTTTACCCCAGGAAAAGGATTTGAAGGGAATGCATGAATTATGAAGGGGGTGAATTTTGATGAAGGGGCTTTAGCACTTAGGCCTAATTTATTGGGCTGAGGGTCCGGTCCCTCCAAACGTTAGAGAAATGCTCTGAGCCCCTTTAACTTTCAGGTTGTTGGTGCCTTAAGTACTTATGGGAAATTAGTAAAATTTAGGGAAAAATTAGTGACGAGGTTAATTAGTTTGACTTTTGTCTATGATGTAAATGTCTTCATTGTCATCCATATCTTTAAGTTCTTTTGATGATGAAAGTATATGACTTGATATCTGGATAATCATTCAACATACATAATTCTGCAGCCAATCATCTACTTACCCACCTACACATCCTACCATTTTTACTTCTTTTATTAGGGTGCACTTAAACTGGCAAACCCTTATCAAACTTTTCTTTTCTTTTACAATGGAAATCTATCTAAGTCTATCCTTATTACATCCAAGGGCTCAGATTAAACTGTTGAGCTCCTTCTTTTATTTACTCTACCTATCTACTTATCTACCAAGATTAAACAGTTTGGTCAGATTTTATTCTCTATATCTAAGCATGAAATTGAAAACATGGAATAACCAAGATTAAATTGTTTGGTTACCATGGATTGTGGCATAACAACACTTTGCACACAATCATTATTGTACAAAAAGTAAAATAGCAGTGGCATTTGGACTTGCACACTTTCCTGGTCTTTTTCTTTTTCTTTTTCTTTGGGGTTCATTTTCATCTTTTTTGACCTTTTCATTCTTTTTGTCCTTTGATTTTTCTTTTAGGATATACCCTCTTTACATTTTTAAATTTTTTTGAATTTTTGAATATGGAAAACATTTGCAACAAGCAAAGGTATGTACATATATTAGAGCTAAACCAAGTCAATCATGATATATGACACCTATTGGTATAGGAGCATAATAGTGGCTCCACTTGGGGATGGCTTTTCTTGGTGGAAAGTCAAGAACTGTAGATCAATGGCCTTTGAAAGGCTTTGATTGTGCTCTGCAAATCTCTTTTCCATGCCGCTTTATTTGTATGTATAACAGTAATACTTCTGAAGCTTAGGGCCTTCTCTTCGGGCTTCAACTTCAAAACTTTTACCATCCAATCAACACTGAACTGTAAAAGGATATAGTATATACAGTTTAAAACCTAGTAACATTAGAAACTGGGATCAATGTAGTGCTTTAACATTCTACCATTGACTGGTCCTCCTTCAATCTCTGCACCATACAATTCTTTAAGAAAATATGAATTATTTCCTCTGAAGGCATATATTATGTATGGACCTTTCCACAGGAAGTCAAACTTCCCATGTTTCCCTTTGTCTTCTCTTCTGGAATCCCACTTCAAAACTTTGTCACCAAGATAGAAGTCTTCTGCCTTGGTTCTTTTATTAAAAACTTTCTTAAGTTTTTCTTGCAGTACTTGGGCTCTGAGGTATACTTCTTCCCTGGTTTGCTGTAGGTGAATAGTTTGATTGATTCTTCTCTGAATATCATTTTCTTCAACTTGAGATTCCTGGAGCAGTTTCATAACTGGAACTCCTAATGATGAGGGGAAAACTGCCTCCATCCCATAGACTAACTGATAGGGACTGGTACCAATAGATTTCTTAGTTGTAAGCCTGTCTGCCCATAAAGCATTGATCAATTTCTTGTTCCATGTTTTCTTATTGTCTTCCAACAATTTTTTAATAATATTAATTAAGCTTTTGTTGGAGGATTCAACAAGTCCATTTCCTTGGGGATAGTAGGTTGTGGAGTGACCAAGGGTGATATGGTATTTATGATAGAAATCAATCATTCTTTTTTATTTGAATGTTGCAGCATTGTTTGTGATAATTTTGTTGGGGCAACCAAATCTGGACAGAATATTAGCCTCTAGGAAACCTATGATAACAGTGTCAGTGGCTTGTCTGGAGGGAATGGCTTCTATCCACTTGGTGAAGTAATCTGTGGCAGTCAGTATCCATTTATGTTGAGTAGAAGAGGGGGGATGAATTTCACCAATGAAATCTAGACCCCATTGTTGAAATGGTTTTTCTGTAGAAATGGGTTTCAAAGGTAAAGGCAGAAGTTTTTGTTTTCCTTCAAAGATCTGACACTTGTGGCAGGATGTTACAAACTTTTTTACATCAGAAAACAAAGTTGGCCAGTAAAACCTTGCTCTCAGGATTTTATCAGCTATTGTCTTCCAATAGAGGTGTCCTCCACAATCACTTGCATGAAATTCTTGGAGTACTTTGTCAGATTCTTCCTTTAATAAACAATTTAACAGAATGCCTTCATGATTTTTCCAAAATAAAGTATTATCCATTATGCAGAATTTTAAAGATTTCATTTTCAAAAACCTACTTTTAGTTCTGGACAACCCTGGAGGAGCTTGTAAGTTTTGTAAGACATACTATATCAGCATACCAAGGTGAGTCTAAAAAGGCCTAGTTGATATGTGGAATCGCCATCTCCTCTCCATTGTCCAGTTCTGCATGAAATTTATACCTAGGGCCTGGCAATTAGTTTCAGCCATGAGTTTAGCCAGCCCTTGGCCTTTGATTAATTTTGTAGGTTTAATCTCTATGTCATACTCCAATATGGTAGCTATCCACTTTCCCCTTTTGCCATCAACTCCATTCTGGGTGAGAATGTCTTTGACCACAGCATTGGGAACATAAGCTACAATGTGAGAATACATGATATAGACTCGGAAACCTTTGATGGCTTGTACCAAAGTGAAAGCCTGTTTTTCCATTATACTATACTTTAAGGATGCATCTCTTATAGCTTTACTAAAGAAAGCTATTGGTTGTTCAAATCCTTGATCAATTTTCTGTAGCAAAACTACAGCAATGCTATGTTTAGATGCAAAGGAAAAAATAATAAATTCTCTGTCAAACATTGGACTTATGAGGACAGGTGTCTGAGTTAAGGCTAGTTTTATTTCTTCAAATGATTTTTTAGCCTCTATTGTCCACTTAATGGCCAAATCCTTTTTCAACATGTTATTCAATAATCTAATTAGTTCGGCTAAATTAGAGATGAATCTTCTTAAAAAATTATTTTCCCTAAAAATGCCTGAAGTTCTTTAATGTTTCTTGGGTGAGGTATTTGCAAGATAGCTTCAATCCTGGTTGGGTCAATCCGGATTCCATCTTTAGAGATAATGTGGCCTAACAGTTTTCCTTCTTCCAAACCAAATAAAGACTTCTTTGGGTTCAGAGAAATGCCATATTTCCTGCATTTAAGAAAAACTTGCCTGAGATGATCCAGGTGTTGTTGATCTGACTTAGAAAACACTGTAATATCATCAAGGTATATAACCAGGAAGTCATGGATTTCCTTTGCAAAGGAAATATCCATTGCCCTTTGAAAGGTGGCCCCTGCATTTTTCAATCCAAAGGGCATTTTGACATACATGAAGGTGCCCCATGGGGTTGTGAATGCAATTTTTGCTTGGTCATCAGGATGGACTAAAATTTGGTTGTAACCCGAGAATCCATCTAAAAGTGAAATCCTTGTGGAACCTACTACCCTTTGTAGTATGTGATCCATTTTAAGTAAGGGATAGTTGTCTTTGAGTGAGACTTTGTTCAAGTTTCTAAGGTCAACACACAGTCTGATTTCTCATGTTTTCTTTCTTGTAGGGACAAGATTAGATACCCAATCTGAAAACCTAATGAGGGCAATGATTCCTACTTCATATATTCATTTGATCTCTTTTTCAATGGAAGGTAATAAAATAGGATTAATTCTTCTTAGCTTTTGCCTAAAAGGTTTCTGATCTTCTTTCAAAGGGATAGTGTGTTGTATAATACTGGTATCATAGGATTTTAAGTCTTCATAACTCCAGGCAAAAACATCCTGGAATTCTTTCATTAGCTCAATATATTTCAGCTTTTCATCAAGGGGTAATGATTTAGACAATTTTATCAGCTTAGGATTCTCTTGAGTTCCTATGTTGCATTCTTCAATGTCTGCTTTCAAGGGCTCCATCTTAGGCTTTTTAGGAATATCATTGGAGTCAAATAAGTCCTCCAAAGGAGTCAATCCCTTGGGTAATTGGTTATCTTTGAGATTTATGACTTCAGTTTCATCATCAATTATTTCATCAATATCCATTTGCTTTAAGTCCTGAATATTTGTTTTCATGAATTTAGTAGGGTGAAGCATGTTTATTGAGTTTTCTTCCAATTTGTTAATGTCTAACTCATTAGTGTGATCAAAATCTGAAACTATGTCTACATCTATATTAATGCTAGAAAATTCTTCATCTAATGTCAGAAAGTGATTAATCTGCTTATCATTTTCAAAAACTTGCCAGTTCTTAAGATTATCAGGTATAGCTGGCATGTGCCTAACCTTAGTAGTATACTAGTGATTAGGCTGAAAAGGAAATTTGCAGGTGTTGGCAAACATAGCCAGGCTATGAGCTTGCATGTTATGTTTTCTAGGAATGGTTGCAAGCTTGGTTTCTAAAAAAGTGTTAAGGATTTCTACAACTGTACCTCTGTAAAGTCCTAATCTAGGGTCTCTGGTTATGTAAACTCCATTAATCTATTTAACTATCAGTTCAAAATCTCCCATGATTGATACCCTTATAGCTCCTAATCCTTTGACTAGCTTGAGGCCTAGCAGGAGTGCTTCATATTCTGCCATATTGTTTGTACATTTGAAATTTAACCTATAGGCATGTCCCTCTGCATGATCATTCTCTAAGTTATATATCCATACCCCTGCCCCTGCACCTAGTTTGTTTACTAAACCATCAAATTCTAAATGCCATAAAATTTCATGTTCATAGTTTTCATCCGGGGTAGTGGAATCTTTTTTAGCTAAGGCATTTGGATTTTCTTTTCCATCTGATATCTCTTGAATTTGGATAGTTGACTTTTCTTTTGGCTCTGCTGCTATATCATTTGGAGTATCTTCTAGATTAGTTTCTGCATTATAGAGAATAAAGGAATCCATATCAGAATGCACTGAGTAAATAGGAAATTTTTGAGGTCTCTCCTGACTACTCACTACATACTTCATTAAAGTTTCTCTATATAGCTTCTTTGGTTGTCCAAAAACAGATATGGTGGCGTATGACATGTCTAATTGTAGAGACCCTTGAAGTTTGGCGCCCCGGGATCTGGACAACAGCATGCCATACTTGGATGGGATATCTGCGACAACAATGTCCATGAGTATAGTTTTCGCAGGGTATTGGACTAGAGAAACGCACATGTCCTTAATAAGTTCTAAACGCCTAACTTGACTCAAATCAAAAGAAAATAAATCCCTATAGGGTCTAGTGATGTCTAAGTTAAGTTTCTCCATAACAGACTTGGGCATGAGATTGTGCGAAGCACCAGAGTCGAACATGGAATTATGCAAAATTTTGTCATGGATATTGAGATTAACATAGAAGGGTGGTATCCCTCCTTCCATTAGTTTCCCATTTACTTCAAGGCCAAAAATAAACTCGGGCTGGTCATCAAAGAGATTTACAGAATCTTCATTTTCAATGATATTTAATGATTTGTTTATCTGAGACCTGTAAGCATCATGTTTTACCAGTTTTGTCAAAGGAACTGAAATTTTAAGCTTGGCCACCTCTGCTCCAAGATTAAAGGGCAAGATTACTTTGTCTGTTTGAACTTTTGGATTTCTAGCAACAGTGTTTTCTATGTTTTCTTCTCTTTCAGGATTTGGGACATCCTTTGCTGATTTTTCTAATCCGATCTTTGGAGACTCTTCCACTATTTCCTTGGAGGGAAGTGAAGTGGAAGGTTTTTCATTGTTGGGCTGATTATCAGACACATCTTCTATGGTGGGGCTGGAGGGATTTTGATTTGTTTTAGAAAGGATTTGAAGTGTTTTTGTCACTGGAACTGTTTTACCCTTTTTAGGTTGATTAGGACCTGTTTTCTGGTTTGGTTCCGAGGTATCAATACTTTTTCTGCTTCTTAAATTATACTGCTTATGTACCTCAAAAATGGCAGAGTCATATCCCTATCTAAAATCAAATGACTCTCCTGTTTGGGTTTGGAATTGTTGCAGTACATGGGACTCTTGGTCGTCCTAAGTTAGGAAGACATCTTCCTCATCATCTAGACCCATTAAATTTATCTGAGTGTCTTGTTCAGGGTCTTCTAAGTGGGAGGCCTCTGCATAGTTTTCTTGGAAAGGTGGTTTGATGTTCTGGTCAGGAATATTCTTTCCAGCATTTTGGTTCTGATTTTTTCTAAAATTAGGATTTCTCCCTGAATTAGCCTGTTGGCCATCCCAAGGAGATTTTCTTTCAATTATTTCAACTCTGTCCAACAATCTATCCATTCCTTTAACTATAGCATCCATCTTTTGTTCAAAGGGTGTATTCTCTTCTTTTGCAGGTATTCTTCTCTCGTTCCTAGCTTTGGTTCTTTTGGAAAGTAGGTTAGCCTCAACACTTACTGCTACACTCTGCATTTCTTCCAGAGTGGGGGGGTTCTTTTCTCTTAACTGGAAAGCCATATCTGAATCAAATCCATCAGGAAATTTGATCAGGGCTAAACCAGGTGGGGGTCTAAGGTCAAGTGGAATGGCACTATAAACACTATTGAACCTAGTGCAATAGTCCTGAACGGTTTCATGAGGTCCCCTTTTAAGGTTCTCATATTCAGATAAAATCTGCAGGGGGTCCTTCCTTTTCTCCCACCTATTCAAGAATTGTTGGTAGAGAACTCTTAAGCTATCTATACTTTGGGGGGCTAAAGATCTAAACCAAGTTCTAACTTCCCCAGTCAGACTCTGAACAAAAATTCTCATTTGAACGTCAACTGTGTCAATTTCATATATCTCAAAATAGTTGGTCATTTTCTTAGTGTGCTACTGAGCTGTGTAGGTTCCAGTGCCATCAAAAGTAGTAATTTTACTCTGATAGTCCTGAGGCATGGCACCTAGGGGAGCAGGCATCACAAGGGGAGCATATCTATTGGCCATGATTCTAGGTTGGGTAGTAGTATGAACGGGAGTTGGGGTAACAGGAGGTGTTTGGGTTGTGGAGGAAGAACTGGAGGTGGTAGTGGGATGTTGGGTGATGATTGGCGGGAGAGGAAGTGAAGGGATGAAGGGAGGGGTGGAATGGATTTCAGAAGAGTGAGGAAATAATGATGAACTAGCAGAAAGAGAAGTAGTTTCAGAAAGTTCAGGTGTTCTATCGGTGGTAAGAGATGACTGAGTGGAATTCTGCAGATATCGATCAATTGACAAATTGGCTCATTGGGTTTCAAGTTCTCTAAGGAATTCTGGATCTTGGACTAGGTCCAATAATTCACTGTCAAATGTGGTTCTAAACAGAGAGAGTTCAAAGTGTTCGTCAAAAGGAATATCTTCTAGGAAAATCCACTCAACAGGACATGAATGTGATCTGAACAAAGGTCTGGGGCTCAATGAACTTTCTTGTCTTCTAATGATTCTTGGAATTAGGTTGGGATTTTCAAACACAAGGGGAGGATTTGGATCAGGGTTAGCCCTGGTGTAATGAGTTCTTCCTGAAGCCAGATTTCAAGCTTTTCAATGCTATTCTTTTATGGATTTTTCAAAATAACTTCTATCACTCCTTTAAGATATTTCAAATCAAGCTTTTTAGGTTTCTTAAAGGTTTGTTTCAACTGAGGATTAGTTCTTCCCCAGTATGGTCGCCACTATGTTATCACTCAGATTTTCCTTAGAAGTTATTGAAAAGAAGGAAAGGATCCAAGGTAACTACAAACCAACTTTTAGACTCAGGTGCTAGCCCACCTAAGTCCAGAGAGGGCTCTCTCTTTATGATTTAGCTATGCTTGAAAGGATTTTAGGCTAGAATTAGTGTTCAATGAGGTTGTTTTGTTTGAGAGTGGTGGAGTTCTGAAACAAATGGGCAAACTAGGCTTTTAGTCCATTGGGCTATGGATTCAATTAGCGATAATTCACTGGATTAAGTCAAATTGTTGAGGTATGAGTTCAATAGGCAAGATATCTGAATAAGAACAAAATTTGGGACTTGAAAGGGTGATAGTTCTACTCAAAACTAGAGGGCAATCAGGAATCCTCAAGTTAGGATTAGAAAGAGGAAAGAAAGATAGGTCAACTGGCAGAGGGCAATTAAGAATCCTATACCAGGGACTTATTAGAGAAAAACTACAGGGATAGAGGAGCAGTTAAGAATTCCTTTATCGAGATAGTTTAGAAGAAAACATAGAAATGGTAGATTGTTGATAGCAGAGAGCAATAAAGCTAATTCTGATATACTTTGACTATTTTACCATTTAGATTTAAGATGCATGAAACATTGAAACATATAGAAAGCACATAAAATCACAAGGATAGAATACTTATTTGTAATTATACTGCACGGGAATATGATGAAATGTCCTCAACTTTCATTCCTTTTCCAGCAAAAATCCAAATTTGAGTACAAAAGCTTTCTCAGCTTGATAGCATAGATTTACAGAGATGTTATAGAATCCACCCACAATACTTCGAATGGAGAAGTATTTATACAAAAATTACATCAAAAATATCTCATAACCACATGAGATTTATTATAGGGAATACAAAATATCTTTTACAAAAAGATAGAGATAGATGGAAAACTGATTGTTGTTGTCCCTTTATTTGTGAATGAGCTAGGGGTTGAAACTCAGTTTTTCCTCTTGTTGTTGCTTTAGTAATTGTGTGATGGATCTTTGCTTACTTTTCCCTATTGATACTCTTCACCTGTTCTTGATACTCTTTACCTATTTACCAGACTTTACCTCAGTAAATATTTTCTATTTACCTCAGAGTTACCATAGTAAATTATAGGATATCAGTCATATTGGTCCACCATTCTTCCTTTGGTATCTTCATCCTAATTAATTTCCTGTATATTTATTCAGCTTCAGTGTACTTATCAAAATTGGGCTGGACGGAAAACAGGTGTTTCACTTCATGCTCAATATAGAAAAGATTTTCCAAACCATCATACAACACTTTTCCTGTAGGTAGTGCTTTCACTGTGGAAGAGCTGGCTTGATTTCTAGCTTGTTTGTGTAGTTTCTCAATGTAGTCATCATGAGTCATCAACTTGTCATTTATGATGAGTGGGCTTGGAATTCCTTTATCCCTTAGAATGTCATATTTTAGCATAAAATCATCTATGTCCTCTTGAATACTTTGACATCGTTTTTCTAGGTTAAGCATTAAATTCTTTTTAATAAGAACTTTCTTAATTCCAAGCATAGTAGCAGTTTGATCCTCGATATCCCATTGTTTTAGCTGGTGCTTGCTTTTGCTATTCAAGAAGTTGATCAATTGGGTTGCCTCTTCAGGTTTCTCTCCCAATTCTTCCTTGGTCTTCTATATAGCCTCTGTAGCTAGTTTAACTAACTCAGTCTGTTAAAAAATGATCTGGATAGAAGACCAAATATCATTGATGGAATCAATGATATTGGTCCATAAAATCTCTCTAATATCTCTCAAAGGATTTTCCAATGTTAAGTCCTTCTCTAATGTCTTGATTCTTTCAGTCATCCTTCTATTTTTTCTCTCTTCTTCAGTGTAATTAATCTGTGATAGCTCATAATTGTTTTCCAAGCTGGTAACCATTTCTTTTAGTTTCTTTATTTCAGTTGCTTGGATTTTCATTTCCTCCATGGACTTTATTAAGTCCTCTGTTTGCTTTGTTGAAGTTGTTGTTGCTTCTGATGTACTTGTTGTTGTTGTTACTGGCAGAGTTGTTGCTAGGGGAATGTTGGGTGCCAAAGATGTTGCAATAGTAGATGGCACTGCTGTAGAAATTATGGGTATTACAGTCTGAGGAATGGTGGTCAGCTCGCCCTGTTTGGACTGCAAAGCTTTTTCTAGTTCTTGCTATGTTTCTTTCAACTGCTCATTCAACTTAAGGACCAAGTCCATAAGTTCTTCCTTGTTTTGTTTCTCAATTACTTATGTAGTTTGTGGATGTAGGATTGGAGGGAGTTTGAGTTGTTTCCTAAGTGCAGCAATGTCATCATTCTTTTTCTTTATCAATCTTTCAGCTGCTTTAACATCTTTGGGATCATGTCCCAACTCAATCACGAGGTCTTCTAATGATTTTATCCTAGTGTCCTTAGCCTGAGAAGAGGCTTTTTCCAACTATAACTATGTTGTAGTATTATTCAGAGAACTCTACAACTAATGTGTAGTGATGGCTTTACTGGTCAATGTGGAATAGACCATCTCACCCGTTTGCTTATGAAGCTCAATCTGATCAATTGGGTGGATGTCTTTAGTAAGAACTTCAAAATTTGTTTTTAAATAATCAGCCATGGACTTTGGCTATTGTACGTTGGCTTCAAAAAGCTCATTTGCATCTTTCCTTATTTGATGTCAAAGGCTGACATCAACCTTGTCTGATTTGTAGGAGCCATTTTCAGATATTAGGCATAGGTTTGAGCTTTGAGCTTCTCATTCCTAGCTTTAATCTCTTTGTACTTTTCTTTCAAATCCTGGCTCTACTCTGAAGCTATCCTTAGTGATGACACTTCTACACTTTGTTGCCTACTTAGTGCCTGTGTTTGAGAGGTAGATGGTGTCTCCCCTGCTAGTGTTGTCTGCACTGTGTCACTTCTTGTCTCTTCATATTCCTACTCGGACAAAGGATTCAATCTCTATCTCTTTACATATACTTGGTCCAATGGCACTATAGAGGGGCTAGCCTCATTCTGACTTCTTTTTTGAATTCGCTCCTCATTAAGAGGGGTCTGCAATACTGGAGGTTTGCCCATGTTTGTAACAGTCTGGGTCAACTCCTTAGAAATGCTCTATGACCCTAGATCTTTTCCCTGTCCTGAAGTCTCAGGTTGTCCTGATGTTTGTGCACTATGCTCCTGTGTTGGTCTCTGTGAAGATTCTCTAGGCACCTATACAAAGGAATCCAGATCAAGTCTTCTTTCCAAATCTTTCAAAACATTTTCTACTTCAACTTGTGAACTATCTTGTTCTATAAGTGTTCCCTCCACCCATTCATTTTGATTTGCATATTGTTCTATCTCTGGAATTCTATGATGGATGTAGGGGGATAGCTTATGATTTTGCCTTCTTTCACAGATGAAGCTGTGAGGATCATAAGGCAAGATGAAACTCTTTTTCAATCTCAATCTCTCAAGGATTTCCTCTGCCTCTTTCCCTACTTTTCCGTTGTTGCAAATAAACGAGCCTAGGTGACCCTTTATCCTTAGCTGAGCTTTCTTCTTAGTCTTCATAAAGTGGATTTCATCATAATTGATCATTTGCCTGTAGTACTCCAGGGCAAATAATCGCATGGGGAGGTATTTGGGCAGTTTAAAGGGAGGCAGCTCACACCCATAAATTCTGATCTCGGTATGGTTCTGGTACAAGTACCAGTCCCCAACCTTGTATTGCTTGGATAACTAAAGAATTCTCTTAATATCATCACTGATTCTGGGAGGGGGTCTTCCTATCAACATGGTAATTACCAGATGCACAAATTGATCAATAAAATTTGTATAAGGATGGGGAGAAGAAGGCGAATAGTGAAAAATGGAAGTCCAGAAGATGACTGACCTAGGGTTCCCTCTGGTGTCAAGCTTTTGTACAGAGAAAGGGAATTTATCAGTTTGGTAGTAAAGGAAAAGATGATACAGGACTAAAGAATATTTAAATACTCTCTCATTCTCTAATCTCATGAATTGGTCATGCATCTTATCAACAATGAATGCAGCATAGTCAAATTTGGTTGCAGGAGGTTGGCTAGGGGTGAAAATAGACATGTAGGCAAAGGTCATTTCATCTACATACTCATTAGTGGTAAAACCCAGAATGCAAGCAAACATGGTGACAATATCCCTGCCTAGACCAGTAAAGGCGCATGACATGTAAGGAGGGGGGTCTTTTGATCTATATTTTTCTTCAATGAAAGTCTGACTGACTTGGTTAATTTCGGAACTGGACAACCTTGAATATTTTTCAAGTAAATCGACAATGGAAAGGGGAGTGAGGTCCTGGCCAGGCTGTAATTGCAACATTTCATTTATAGACTCAACTGTAATGGTGAAAAGGACTTTCTGGTCAAGGGACATTACAACTCTCATATTGGGGTCGTAGTTTGCATGGCATTGGTGGACAATATCTGGGAAAATATGGATAGTGGGGAATTGATATTTAGGTAGGTTTGATTCCCAAAGACCTATTTTATCAACATTGTTTAGATAATTGTCTTGATACTTGCAGTATAGCTTCAAATGGGTTTCATCAAAAGTAAGGTCCTTGATTTGAAAATCTCTATCGGCCAAGGGAAGGTGGTCCAAATCCCTGTGGGGAGTAGTGATTGGTGTGACATTTAGGGCGACAGGAGCTTCCATCCTTGGTTCTTGTGTATTCAAGGAAGAAAGTTGGGGTTTTCAAGGATTTTAGATAAAAAGGTGCTTGGGGAAGCCTTGGGGCTAAGAAATAGCTTAATTGTACTGGATTACTTGAGTTTAGAGTAATTTGGTGGAGGTTTCAGTACGAAAATAGGGTTTCTGAGAAGGAAATGTGGTAAATACCTGGTTATGGTTGACTGAAGGGACAAATGGCTATGGTGAATGCTTTGTTGGGTGTGCATAGTAGTCTGCAGTGGCCTGGAGTTTAGTGACTGATGGTGGTTGGCAGTTGGGAGTAAGTTGCTGGTCTGGACATACTCTGTGCGTGCATGGAAGGCAGAAATTTCTTTTCTTGGTAAAAAGGGAAAACAATGAATTTTTTTTTTTTATGCACAAAGTTAATGACTTTTGGTGGGTGAATGGAAAAATTACAGTTGGCGTCAACTAACCGATGGGACACTTTGTCATTTAGTGGAGGTGGTAAGCGGGATCGATCACACCGCTTTTAGGAAGTTGGTGGTTTTGGTAGAGGGTCGCGTGATGCCACAAATTGGATGACACGTAGTGTTGGCGAAAAGTCAAAACAAATTGTGTCGGATGGTTAACATTCGCCCAAAGACCCATGCGATATGGGCGAGAGTCGTTGGATGAGGGAAGGCGGATCGAACGACAGTCGACAGCGGAAAGTGTTAGGGAGTAAATGGAGGGGTACGATTAACATATTTAAAATGACTTTAATTATATCGAGGATGATTGTATTGGCGGAGATGCTATTAATTAATCCAGGTGGCTAATTGATCCCTTTTTAACACATCAGGGGTTTTGGCTCTTAATTAATTGCGGTTCGATTAATTAATCCAACTTAATTAACTTTATTATGGTCTATTTTCCAAACTATCGGGACGAGATATTTATTTATTTTGGGATTTTTATTAATAATATGGGAAAGGGTAATTTGTTTCAGGAGTTAAATAAATAATAAAAATTAAAAGTTAATATGACCATGGGAAAAGAAAATGTGTTAAGTAAATGTTTCCGAAAATACATTCATCATCCAACATTATGACTTAGGATAAAATGTGTTTAGGGGGGGGGTTTATAAAGAACCATTTATTTTTCCTAAGTAAAAGAGTGATTTTACCCTGGGAAAAGGATTTGAAGGGAATGAATGAATTATGAAGGGGGTGAATTTTGATGAAGGGGCTTTAGCACTTAGGCCTTACAAGTTATTGGGCTGAGGGTCCGGTCCCTCCAGAAGTCAGAGAAATGCTCTGAGCCCCTTTAACTTTCAGGTTGTTGGTGCCTTTAGTACTTATGGGAAATTAGTAAAATTTAGGGAAAAATGAGTGAGGAGGTTAATTAGTTTGACTTTTGTCTATGATGTAAATGTCTTCATTGTCATCCATATCTTTAAGTGCTTTTGATGATGAAAGTATATGACTTGATATTTGGATAATCATTCATCATACATAATTCTGCAACCAATCATCTACTTACCCACCTACACATCCTACCATTTTTACTTCTTTTATTAGGGTGCACTTAAACTGGCAAACCCTTATCAAACTTTTCTTTTCTTTTACAATGGAAATCTATCTAAGTCTATCCTTATTACATCCAAGGGCTCAGATTAAACTGTTGAGCTCTTTCTTTTATTTACTCTACCTATCTACTTATCTGCCAAGATTAAACAGTTTGGTCAGATTTTATTCTCTATCTCTAAGCATGAAATTGAAAACATGGAATAACCAAGATTAAACTGTTTGGTTACCATGGATTGTGGCATAACAACACTTTGCACACAATCATTGTTGTACAAAAAGTAAAATAGCAGTGGCATTTGGACTTGCACATTTTCCTGGTCTTTTTATTTTTCTTTTTCTTTGGGATGCATTTTCATCTTTTTTGACCTTTTCATTCTTTTTGTCCTTTGATTTTTCTTTTAGGACATACCCTCTTTACATTTTTTAATTTCTTTGAATTTTTGAATATGGAAAACATTTGCAACAAGCAAAGGTATGTACATATCTCAGAGCTAAACCAATTCAATCATGATATATGACACCTATTGGTATAAGAACATAACAGGGAGATCCTGCATAATCACAACCCCAATCAATAATAAACTTTCAAATGTATATATACAAGTAAACACAAACCTTTAGGGTCCTCAATCATTCTGATGTTGCTTATATCATCTTCAATCTTATCGGAAGTTTTCCTTTTCCATTTCTTCAGCAACACCAAAAACAACCTCTGTAATTGTCAAGTTTTTGTGAACATCTATCTATATTACTTTCGTTCTTCAGTTTCATTCTTACTTTAAGGTATTCATTATGACTATCATAATATGCCCTCCCTCTCAATTGGGGAGATATACACTTTCTTCTATCTAGGCTCCCTCTCAATTTAGGGTGATCAACAACTTCATAACATCAAAGAAACTTCATCATTTCAAGGTTTTATTCATGTCTTCATTATTCTTATAGCTTCCTATATCATGCTTATCATTATCATCTTCAACTTATGTATATCTTGAAGATTATGTACCTGCAAATCTTTAATAGCAAGTATAACCAAATACACATATACAAAAGCAAGAATTTAACTATATCAATGTCATTATAATGGAAGCATCAAAACATTCAAACTTTAGACATCAAATACCTAAACCTAATTAGGTTCATAATAAGCAAGAGACACATCTTTTTATATACTAGTCTTCAACTTCTTTCTAGGGTTTTGTCATAAACCCTAGACTTGATCTTTGAGACATAAAGCCTTAGATATCAGTAATAACAATCCAACCATAATACAATATATCTAAGGTTTCAACAATAAGTTTTTAGAATTACATGTCAAAATCTATTAGGGTTTGTTGAAAACCCTATAATATCAATTTTTGCTAGGGTTTTGTTACAAACCCTAGATTTTACAAACTAACATGAGCATCAACAATTAGGGTAGCATACTCACATATACATATCTAGGATGCATTATCGTATACTAGAGACTTATATCAATACTTACTTGGGTAAACCCTAGATACAAACATCAATATATCAAAGTTAGATATGCAACGATTTCAATCAAATTAGATTTTTGATTATGTAGAATAATACACACCTAGGGTTTCATTCCTAGGACCTTATTTTAGCTAATACAAGGGGATTTCGACTTATTAACAACAAACCCTAACTTACCAAAATATTAAAGATTTAGGGTTTTGGTTTTTAACTTGGATAATAACAACAATCCCTAAAAGACCAGGGGTTTTGCTAAAACAACATTAAACCTTAATCATCAAAAGAATAGAGTTTTCATCATAGGTTCTAGATTTCATCAACAACCCTAAGAGGATTAGGGTTTCAATATTATTGGTAACACACCCTAAACACTAAAAGGCTAGGGTTTTATAGTGAACCCTAAAGGTTAGGGTTTCACAAGAATGATCAAATGATAGTATAGCAGGGGTAGATTCAATCTATTGATTAATCACCCCAACAAGAATCTTTAAGATTCAAAACCCTAAACATAATGATGTTAGTAATGTAAAACAAATTTCAAAAGAGAATGAACACACCTTTTTCTATGAAGAGAACCTTGTAACAAAACTTGAAGTTTAATACATACCTTGAGTTGTTCTTTAATAAACCTTGTAGGACATTAACCTTTGAAAGGTTTCCTTTGTAGCGCAACTTCTTCCATTATTCAAGTCTATCCTTTGAAGTCTTCTCCATAACCTTTGTGTATTCTACAATCTTTTCTACCAAGGAAAATACAAATAAAAGGTTATTAGCGTATAATACAAACAAATCTTAATATGAGAGGAAAACCAAACATAAAAGAGGAAACAAGGAACAAGATACTTATCTTTTGGTAAAATGGTGAAGGCTTCCTCTTAATCCAATCTTGAGGGATACTACATCTTATCAAAATAATTCAAAAATGTTCTAACAAGATACGTTAGGCCTACAAACTTTAGAAATCAAAACATAAAGGAAGATAATGCAAAACTTAAGATAAAAGGATATGCGAGGGATAATATTCCATAAAAGTCTTTGGCAAATAGTTCTTTGATTTCATATTCTTCAATCTTGTTTCTCTTAGGTGGAGCTTCATCAAAAGCATTCACATGTTCTCTTTCTCTCTTCTTATTTCTTGGATCTTCAGGACAATGACTTTTGTAGTGACCCATCTTATGACAGTTGTAACATTCAATCTTGGATAGGTCAACTTTCTTCTTTGGTCCTTTGAACTTCTTGAAGGTTTCATTCTTCTTGTGATGAGCATAATAGGCATTAGATATGTTTTCTTCTTCGCCCTCCTTATTGTTTACTAATGATATTCAGGCTTCTTCTTGACTGCATGCATTCCACATTTGTTCAAATGTTGGAGTATCCTTCCAACTGCTAATTCCTGATGCAAAATCACTCTAAGATTTTGGTAGTCCTAGAAGAGCAGCAATTACAAGCTCTTTTTCTGGTACAACTTCATCTATTGCTTGGAGTTCATCTCTTATTCTAGATATCCTTACAAAGTAGGATGATATAGTATTGTCTCTTGTCATCCTTATTGTCCTTAGTTCATTCTTGAGGCTTGCTATTTGACCAATGTTTTTGATGGTGAATAATTTGGAGAGAGCCTCATACATTTCTTGAGTGGAGTCTATGTTGGATATGTATGGAATTAAGTTATCATTTACTCCATCCACTATTAGATTCATGGCCAATATTTTGGTTTCTCTAAACTTCTCTTTCTCTACTTCATTTGTAGGCTTCTTGACTTTTCCTTGAACAAGGTCCAATTTTTTTTTGCTTTGCGAGAATAAGATCTATCCTCTTTTTGTATGCCCTGTAGTTGGAGTTTCCTTCTAATTTGTTTTCTCCCTTCATTAAGTTTGTCATATTGATATCTCCTATTCCTTGAAAACCTTTTTCTTATATATCTCTTTTCAATAGACCTTCAATTTGTCTTTTTCTTCTTCATCAACTTAGCTCTAATACCATGTTAGAAAATCAGAAAGGCAAAAACATTTTCTTATGTTATTTTTTTATCTTTGTTTCATCAAACAATTATCAAAAGCAAAACACAAAGATCAAGGCACCAGATGTAAGCACTTTGGTAGGGCTAAAACCCCTCTACAAGGGCAACCCAGTCAAACTCTTCCACTAGCAAATTCAAGTTGAGATAGACCAAGACCCTAGGCCAAAAGACATTCCTCCTCCACCAAGTTAACCTTCCAATATGATTTTGCAAACTTGAGTGGGCTCTTCTTGTCCAACAACTTCAGCCCAACAACAACCTAGAATTTCAGCCCCCCAACAACTCCAGGATTTCAGCCCAACTATAATATTGCAACTTTGGCCCTTCTAGCAGCTCAACAACTTCACACGTGAGAGAGAGGGAGAGGGAGAGAAAATTTTGACTTCTTGTGCTTGACAGATACCTCCTTCTCCTTTGCTAGACCTTTACACCACCTTCGTTTAATTTCACACCTTTTACTATCCCCAACAACTACAGATCGAACTTGGTGAGTGAGTGCTCTGAATGAGGTCGAGTTACTGCCTTTATATAGGAGATTTTGCCCCTGGGTTAGGCTGATTTGTCTAGTTTGAGGCTAACTTGGTGGAGGAGCCCTGATTGACATATTTTACAAAAAAATAAATTTCCTTCTTAACAAACAAAACCCAAATTCTTCAACATGTTCGAATGACAAAACTCCCCTAATTCTACTACCATCATAGCCAATGCACAAAAGTGGACGTGTAGTCGTTATTGTTTCTGAGGATTGAATCAACAATATTAATATTTGTTTCAATGGAAGCATGACCATCTAAGCCAAGAATCTTGTTTTCAAGAGATTTTGCTTGGCATATATATATATATATATTTTTGGGAGATCGATATCAATTTAAATTGAACACATTAAATTTTGTTTTATTACAAGTTACGATTGTTGAGCCTGTAGAATACAACTTGAAATATCCTACTTAAATTGCTGACACTCGTAGGATAACATTGCAGACACTTGTAGGATAGTGATTATTTAGAAACATTGCAGATTTTTAGAAATATCTGGGAAACTGAAGGACAACAACAACTAGATCAATTGGTTTGGCCTTACTGTTGGTGTGTGAATAAGGATGGCCTTTAGAAAATCTGACTGAGATAATAAAGGCAAAATCAATTATTTGTTATTAATTTGGAATTTGAGAGAAAAAGGCTAGTTCAATTTGTTTGAATTTATTATTTGTATGTGAATAAGGATGACCTTTTAAAACTCTAATAGAGATAATAAAAGTAAACTCAATTGTTTGACTTAACTTCTGTATATCAAGTTCTTAAAGCATTCCAAATCCTACACTTGAAGAAATAGTGTATTATAACTTCACTTTTTAAATATGTCTTTTTGAATTATGATAAGACGGGTTATAGAGATACGCTCAAGGAAATAATGTAGTATAACTACACTTTTTATGGTTTTTTTTTTTTAATTATCACAAGAGTCGTTATAGATATCAGATATGTGAACACTAAACACCATTGTGTTAGTACAACAGCAATGGGAAAATACACTGTTCACTTCGTAAAACACAGATACTAGTGTCTCAGGCTGACATGGCGTTTCCTGCAACCGTTCCCCAATAGTTTCATTGCAGTTTTAATGAATCTTTCTGAGTTTTACAGAAAATGTGCTGTTCTTCCGAAATAATTTTGCAATTGCTATAATTCTAATTGAACCATTGACCTTTATGGTTTGGCGGTTTCAGAATTACAAAACAAGATAGATAGCGGCGCAGTGACCAGCCCGTGCTATATTCAATGTTAGTTGAAAATGAAATTATAATAAATATAAAATATGTGGTGTATTCGGTTTTGAATAGGAGTATTTTTTAAAATCATTTTTGTTTGTTTAAGAGTTAGTTTTTTTAGATGTAAAGAACTAGGTTAACGAGGTAAAGAAGTATGTTAATGGCTCAAGATCCAGCTGTATTTGGCATTTGGCCTGATTTATGGTTACTCGCTGTCCTCACTACTAATTTGACAACTGAGTTATGATAGGTTTTCCACTTTTTAAAGTATTAAAAAAGAAACACTACTTTTGCTTGGCCAAGAGCTCATCATCTTCAAACCAAGACCCAGAGGTATATGGCAGGAGTGAAAGTCTCCTCAACCACATTTAGGGTAATTCTGGGGTGGTTTTCCTTGAATAACATTGATGAGTCAAATTTCATGTGACTTGGTTTTCCTTGAATAACAATAATAAGTTAGCATGCATTCCCTATGATAGCTAGCGATAATTGTCCCACTATTAATTTGACCACTAAATTATGCTAGATTTTCCCAATATAAAAAAATTGAAAATGAAATAAAAGATAAGATATATAATAGTATGCATGATAACGTTTCATTTTATCCATGTGCATACTTAGGTTAGATGTTAATATTAAGGTTAAATCATAATAAATGTAATAATAATAAATATTGTGTAATAATATCATGTAATAATGATTAAAAAATGTTATATTATTATTTTATGAATATTTAAGTTTACATTGTTTATGAGGTATAATTGGTCAATAGTTGCACTATTAACACACTCCTTACTTTGGAGTTTTGTAGGTGTCTTACTTGTTTATCTTTTAATTAGAAGTTATAGTGGAAGTGGTGGGAATTGACTCTTGTTAGTACTAGAGCCCCCTAGTTGTGAATTCTTGTGGTTGTTTTTTTTTTTTTAACATATTTTTATGAATAAAAGGTGAAAATAGAAACTATTCAATATCATAAATAAGTTATCTCTCAATGTCAATGTTAGTGTTGTAGCTAATATGGAAACATTGTTAGAGTATTCTTGTAATAACAAGCGTGGCAAGTTAGTGTAGTCAATGTAGTCCTTGTCTCATAAGTTTGAATATAAATGTACAACATCATTTATCAAGATGGCAAATTTGCCAATACAACATTTTTTTTTTTCAAAAGATCAGGCAATAAAGGCTTTTGAATCGTGTTTTTGAGGGTGGAAATAGATTCAACACCATCAAAAACTTCTGAAACACCCAAAATCTTGGATTTAACAACTATAACATGAATTTACAAATAATACATAAATTTATGCGTTATAATAGTCAGGAAAAAAATACACAAATATAATTCAAAAAAATTTTATCACTAACAACAATGTTGTAAAATGTAATAAGAACAATAAATTAAAAGCCCCCTCTTTTCTTTGGCAGTCATCAATATGATAATTTACGTACATCATTATAGATGACTAACCTGCATTATACATTAACCCAACTCAACAGTTAATAGCTATGCCTAGTTACATTAATATGAGCAATCAGGTTTTTGAATGAATTGATACCATCCATTAGAATATGAACAATGATAACACTCATTGTAAGGTTGACAGATGCTATGCATGCAATAATAGCTGCCTTGAACCTTGCTTTCACTGTTTCTGTAAATGCAAAATTGAATATCATAATGCCCACAAATTAATAATTAATCCACCATAATTTATTTAGGAATAATGTAAATGAGTCCATTAAAATTGAATGAAAGGGATTTAGCCACACAATCTCTAGGCATAGCTAATGCTCGAAAGAGTGATTAACGCAAAGGGATTAATGTTAATGAGTGGGTGAGAGATCGAAGTATTTTCATTACTTATCTTTTGGAACGTTATTTTGTCTCGAGAATTTTTATGTTAATTTATTGATATGGAGTGGTCATTTTCTTGTTATTTGTGTTATAATAATTAGTTTTTAGTCTGATTTTTTGAATTTTATGGTGTTGGAATTTGGTTGAAAAAATTAAGGTTAATTTTTTATTTGTGTTATTTAAATTGGTTTTTCTATTGTATATATATTTAACATTTTGAAAAATTATATTCCTTGAACACTTCGATTGTGCAAAGGTTATCTATTATGCCTGTGATTTGTATATATATTTAGCACTCTGAAAAACTCTATTCCTTCAACACTTGGATTGTGCAAAAGTTATCTATTACATCTGTAATTTCAATAAATTTCTGTCGGATTTTAGATAAATTAAACCAGAAAAACCATTAGTAAAAACTTCCAAAAAATCTCATTAAAAACAACTCAATAATAATCCCCTCACCTCACTACTTAAAAACACATAAAAATCATTTATAAGACTAAACGCTTAATAGGAATGACACTAAATCTTGAAAACACATAGAAGTAATTTATGACACTAAACGCTTGATACGAATGAAACTAAATATTCGATATGGGAAATTCAAACCCTCTGGGGGTATATTATTTTTCAGCACGAAAAAAAGCTTTATATATGTATTATATTCAGAAAGGAGAATTATACAGGCATTATGCTATATAGGAAAGAAAGTCTGCAACAGTGCGTATATGGTTTTCAGAATCGGCTGTTGGGAAAAACATACCGATAGGATGGGTTTTATCCCAAACAGCAACATTTGATCAAGTGGAGATAGATATATATGAGCATTGTATAGAGGAATATAGATCCTTTGGCCAGATTATATAAGTGCAAAACCTTCGCAAAACAATGAAGGAAAAAATGATACATACCAAGTATTCTTCATAAAGAAAGAAAATTATGTACCCGGAAGGCAGAAATCCTGGATCTGATAGGAGAAATTGTCAATCTTTATCTGCATCCTCCAAATACCTTGTGGGGAAGATAGGCCCATCTTGGATAATTCATCTGCTTTATTGTTTATGTCCTTGTTGATGTGTGTGATAGTGTAGTCCTTATGAAAACTAAGAGAGAAATAAGTGTGGGATATGTGTAACTGTTTCGAATTCTCTCTCTGGTTCTTTTCCATCAAATCTAAATTCAATCATGAAATCAAATGCACATTTTTCCATTTGAAGGTGCAGATATTACAAGTATCTGTTAATAGATTCAGAAGTAAGTCATATCTCTGGGTTTGGTTTCGGATTTGAGTAAGTGGAGAATTGAGAATTAGAATGAGAGACCATTCATGGGATTATCATTTGTTTTGCGTTTTATTGCGTAAATAAAAATATTAAATTTTTTTAAATAAAAATAATAATTTTTTTATTTCACTGTTTTTCGATGGTTAGTTTTCAATGGTTAACCTGGAGCAATGATGCATTCTTACTATTTATTCAATTGTAAGATTTCTTTCACCTTGTCCCGAGGACGAAACACATTGGTTGTTCGAAACGTCGGCCAAATCCTAATGATGTGATTATTCACAAAGATATTTATCTACAATATGGATCACAAAAGTCTCAAATCTAACATTATAATTTGTATTGGTGAATATTGTACTAATGATGGTCAATGTGCAAATCAATTGTTATAATCATACTTTGATAGAGACTAATTATAAATATTTTGACTTCATCAAATTACATAAAATAAATAAATTAATTAAAATAAAATAAATAAATAAATTATTAATTTAATTTAATTTAAGATGAGGCTTTTGTGAGAAGAGTAATTATGTTCAAGCATTTCCTGATTACTCATATGAGACATTTTGATTGTTAATGTTTCAAAATAGTGATATTGTTTACAATTTTTGTGTTAGGTAAACATTTTGACTTGCAGTTATAAAATTAAATTATTATTAAAATAAAAATGAAGTAAAATAGTCAAATTGAGGAAAAATAGTTACCGTTGGCAGTTTTTGTGTAATCCAAACATTTTAATTATGGGTTTTGACAACCCATGATTTTTCC
Organism: Pinus tabuliformis; assembly: GCA_031772625.1. Taxonomy (NCBI): domain Eukaryota; kingdom Viridiplantae; phylum Streptophyta; class Pinopsida; order Pinales; family Pinaceae; genus Pinus; species Pinus tabuliformis. Next base: position 447,545,976 of record CM062804.1, on the reverse strand, counting down.
ATGGTATTCTTTTTTAATGTAGCCTTTTTAAAAACATAAAGCTCCAATTCCACACATAAAAATAACCAAAATTTTGATCCATATGCTGATAGCGGAAATATTTTCCTTTGTGTTTTTTCTTAATAGGCTCCAACTATCATTGGTAAAGGTGAGCAATAGCATGAAATTTTTTTTTTTTGGTAAGACACGGATAGAGCAACGAGGAGAGTGTGATACCCATAATTCGAATTCCATTGTGCAACATTGCTTAACCTTATTGGTAAAGGTACGCTGCGGCATAAGAGCTAAAGCTCTGATTCAAAAGTGTGTATGGTATTATATTGTTGTAATATATATATATATATATATATATATATATATATATATATATATAGTCTCTGAGATTAGTGACTGCTATGGTCATAGAATATTGTATAAGTTAGATTTACAGAAAGATCACTTCTTGTAAGCTCATCCACAAAGCCTGATTCAATAATGTTGTAAAGTTTTATCATAAGATTTTAGAATTCCTCCTCAATAATGACTATAACAAATATTTTAAATTTAAATATTTATGTGGATTGAAATTTTTTATTTGTATAATAAATTTAATTTAATAAAAAAAATGTATTTTTCTAATTTTACAAAGTATCAATTTTGAGATTTCTTTGTAATGGTTTAATGTCATGGAAAATATATATATATTTTTAACAAGTCTTAAATTGTTAATAATTTCTTATAAATAATTTTCAACTTGTAAATTAAAAAAATGGGAAGCAGGGTTTCAAATTAATTGAAAGCAAATTTACAACTATGGGAGGTAAGCAAAAGTTGCAAATTAACAATTGATGGAAGCAAACATAAAACCATAGTAATAGTTAGAAGCAATTAGAGTTACAAATTCACAATAATTAAAAATAAACATAAAACCTAACTCTATTTATAAAATAAAAATGAAAAATGAAAATATAAACTAGCATAGATCTATCTCAACTTCAAATCTACCTACCAAGCTCCTAAAATGATCAAATCTATTTTCACTCTAAAAGGGGTTTGCACTTCAAAAGATTTGATCCCTCTTGGCACTTGGTAGATCCAGAATTAAAATGGATCTAGGCTAGTAGTTAATAGTTCTTACAGAGTTTGTCATCATTACTTAATTTTAATAATAAACAAAGTTAATAGATATATTAGTGTTTATTCAATAGAAAATATAATATGTGAATTTTAACTATGGCAATTTATTAAATTTAATGATAATTATTGAATTTATTTTATCAAGTGAAAAATATTATGAGTTAGTTTATTAATTTTAATTTGCCTAGTAAATTAATAATTTTATGTAATGAATTTTTAAATCCAATTGAAAATGAAATATATTAATTAATCATGGTCATAATTAATCAACTAAATTTTATATTAATGGATTTTTTTTTGTTATTGATTATTATTGATAAGAAATAAGTATTATGTTCAACAACTATGAAATCCATTACATTAGTGGATTCATAGCTATGATAAATCTCACAAAGTCCTAGTCAGGGATAACTTACTTGATCAAGTTCCTAGTTCTAAGTACCTCGCTTATCAGGAGATTACGGGGTCAAATCTCCTCGATGCCCTTGGGGTTAGGCCTTGCTAGTTTGGTCGATGGGTAGATCCTTGTGGGTTGATCTACTTGAATTTTTCTGTGGATGTAGCGGCCACCTAGTGTTCTTGAACCACCATTAAAAAAAACTCTCACAAAGTCCATTGAGTAGTTATAGGTAATCTTGGACTAGAGTTACTACAAACAACTAGTGGAGACCCTACCAAATACTTAATCATTAAAGTGAAATTGTAAACCAAAGGAACTCAACCTTGATATTTGAAGGTTTACCATGATTTTCATACACTACCATTGTCTTGGCTCAAGCCCTTTGTGATGGACTAAACTTTCAATATCATAAATGATTACCACCTTCCTATCTCTACTATTCAAATCAAAGATTTTATTTTATATTATTCATAAAAGATGAACTATATACCATAATCAACATTGACTTTATCCCTTCCAATGCTTGACTAGAATGGAGAAAGACTTAGCTTGCATTTCCATAGAACTAGCTAGTGTGATCTTATCATCTAGGGGAAACAATGACAAAAAATAATCATGAATTTTTTGAAGCTTATGGAAAACTCATAAAGTCCCTGTAAAAAAATGTTAATGGATCTGCCATATTTCTCTAAGGAAAAAGTCAAATCCTTATTGTTTAGGGTGGTTGTCTATATTCACACTAAGGCCACAATTATTGCATAAACAAAGCTATTCAATAGCAAATTTAGATGAATAACACAGGTTCACGGTTGAAGAATTTGAAGAATTTGTTGTTGAAGATTATCAGAAACCATAAGATGACGTCATTGTGGATCATCTATCAAATCGTAGTGTGGAATTAGATGTTGAATATTTCATCAAAAATGAAGAAGACCAACATGGAAGATCAAGAGGTAAGTTTAAATATTCAAGATTCTCTTGTGAAGACATTCTGAAAGGTACCTATTTGTGTTTAACTTCACCTTCAAATGAAATTCAATGTTTTTCCATGGAGAATGAGTTGTAGGAAGATAATTATTCTATAAAATTGATTCATTCTAGACTCTGCATTGGTCATGATTTATTTTATTGTAGGCTTATGATGATGATTCATGAAATCTCTAATGGTATTGTTGATGATGAATATGCATTTTGGTAATTTTGAACGATTCTCTTGAGTCAAACCCTATAACCCCATTAAGGTGTGTTGAGTTTGATAATAACAGTAACAACTATAGGGTTTTGAAGATTTTGTAGCTGAACTTTGTAGTTCCACATATATGAGTTATGTTGGATTGTCTAGGCAAAAGTTCGTGATGTTCTTAGGTAATGGAGTCTAGGCTTGTGATTTAAAACACTAGCTAGATGGTTCCAAATTCCATTGTAACAGTGTTGATGATATAGGTATGAGGATTAGTAACTTGTACAATCTCAACTAGCCAAGGAAAATATGGACTACAAAAGAGTGGAAATAAACGCATAAGGGAGGAAAGGTACTTACCATCCTTGTGGTCTTTAGAATATGGTAAGACTTGTTTAGTTCTGCCTTAGCCATACAATCCACTTTTCTTCTAGAATATTCACATTAGTGTATCTGTTGCTAGGGTTAGTTTGACTTCCACTAAAATGTATGCATATGATGATCTGTGCAATATAACTTGACCACAATTGTCCATTTGTCCTTAGAAGCTAAGTGAGGCACTAGTATGGTGTCCAACCTAACACCCACACACGTCTTTGTCCCTTCTCAAGCTAAGAAATGATCCCATCAAACAAAAAAAACTTTCCAGGTAGTGCCACCTTTGAGGGGAAGTTTAAGGGGTTAACTATAGGACAATGAAGTGCAATGGTGCCATTCAAGGTCTCATTTTCTCTTGAATTTATCACAACCGCATCATCTACACAATCGAAATCTAAGAGATGAAATGTTTAGATCAATAACTTTGCTCTCAATGACCCTCTTAGAATAAATTATCTTCCAGGCAACAAGAACAAAAACCTTTTGAAGTCAATATTTTTGTGAGCATTACTACTACCCATGGTTATGCCCAAGTATTTGATATTGTAAAAATTCATACATGATGCATCAGAAGGGGGAGCAGATTTAGCAACAACCATGTTCTTGGGACTCGACTAAGATTCCACCTCTCTAGTATAGCTACTACTCTGGTTGTCCTATGGGGTTGTCTCATATTGCTTAGCTTAATGGATTCAGAGGATTTTTCCAAATATAAAATGTCAAAATTTAGAAAGAAGAAGAAGTTAATGCAGAAGTAGTGGGTGCGCTGGAAAGAAACATGGCTTTAAAGTTCTAGGCTTGCATAGTGTTAGATCACGACATTAAGTGGAAGGCTTGCATGATGTTATATAGTGGAATTAGATGGAGAAGAACACAACATTGTCCATGTTGATATCCATGAGTAGTTGGGAGCTCAGAGGAGGCAAAGAGGCTGATGCAAGATCTATTATAAGGTTGAAGCAAAAGCATTGTCAATGGTGGCAGAAGGTCAAGGTGACACAATGTTAGTAGTGGTAGAAGCACCCCAATGGTGTAAAACAACGATGTCATATGCAATGCACTAGTCAATTATAAATATTTGGAATCATTTAAAATTACTTTAAAATCCTGACAAATATAGAAAATAAATAAACATACGCCAAAGTTAATTAAGTGAAATCGTGACTAATAAACTAATTAATTGCTTCATAATTTTATAAAAATAAAATAACTAAAGATTTCAAAAAAATAATAATAAACCTAGTGGAAAGCTTGATTACAAGGTGTATCGAAAGAAAACACATACTGAGAGCTACCTTCATGCAAACTCTCATCATCATCCCTCACAAAAGATTGGAGTCATTACGACTTTGGCTTCTAGAGCTCTTAGAATTTCTCGAATGGATCATAGAGATGAGGAAAAGGAGCACCTTATTAAAGTCTTTAGAAACCTTGGATATAACATGAAAGATATTAAGGATGCCTTTCAAAAAGCTCTTATTCATGACAATAATCCTCCCAATTCTAACATCCATAACCCTGGGAAGACTACATACCTACCTTACCTTAAGGGCACCAGTGACAAGATTGCCAACGTTTTGAAGAAAAAAAAGATTATAATATGTTTTAAATCCCATACTACCATCAGACAAGTGATGAGATCTGCAAAAGATGACATTGACCACTTGTAAGTTAAAGGTGTGTACAAGATAGAATGTTCATGTGGTAATATTACATCGGAGAAACTCATTGTTCCTTGAAAGAAAGAAGTAAAGAGCACAATTCAGACATAAGACATGAAAAAACAAAAGACTCAACTATTACAGAACATGCTAAGAACATCATGCTTACATAGAGAATGCAAAAACCCTTACTACTAAAAACCTTTCTTACAAGGATAAGATAAAAAAGACTCTCGAGATTAAAAAAAAAATTTAACAATATTAATAGAAACAATGACATAGAAATAAATAAACATTGGTAGCCCCTTCTCAACACTAATAATAATATAAATAAAAATTAATACATTAAAAACTTTTTTCGCACACAATTTATATATTATATAATAAATCTATATAAGCATTCTCATATACATAAGACCATATATTATAATCTAATAAATTATCATATTATAAAAATGATTTATATTATAAAGCCATATATTACAATCTAATAAATTGTTATAAATATAAAAATAATTTACTATCATATTATTAATAATTATTATAACTTATGTATAAAATATATATATATATATATATATATATATATATATATATATATATATTAAATTATCATTATTAAACTATATTATCAACTTTACATAAATTATTTTATATTTTTATATATTAATTAGTGACCTAAACTTAAATAATATTATCTCTCTCTCTAGATAATTAATTTTCTATATTAATCATATTAGATATATATATTTAAAATCTAATATATAGATTAAAACATTACTTTTTTAAATTATGAAATTCATCAAGTGGATGGGGTGTTGCTTCACATCGGTTTCCTTCAGCGTCCTGATCAATGGAGCAGCTTCAAATTTCTTCCATGCAGAAAGGGGCCTCAGACAAGGCTGCCCTCTCTCCCCTATGCTTTTCCTTCTAATAATGGAAGGACTCAGCAGACTCATAACATCAGCAAGGAACAATGGCACTCTGGGAGGAGTGGAAATCAATGACAGGACCACCATTTCTCACCTTCTCTTTGTTGATGATATTCTAATTTTTCTAAATGGAACCTATAGGGATACCACTAGTTTCAAGGCAATCTTAACTCTCTTTTGTAAAGCTACAGGAATGGAGCCGAACTATACAAAATCAACAATCATATTCAGCTCCTGCCTACGGAATGAACAAAGATTCGCCTCCCAACATTTCGGCTTTGTGAGACAGGAGCTGGAAGACGGCCTAAAATACCTGGGATTCAGACTCAAGCCAAATGGGTACCACATTGCAGATTGGGCATGGATGATAGCTAAGATTGAAACCCGCATAAACATCTGGCAACAGAGGTGGCTCTCCAGGGCAGGGAGACTCACTCTCATCAAATCAGTCCTTGAGGCCATACCGGTATACTGGATGTCCCTGGCTTGGATCCCTAAAGGCATCCATCGCAGAATCCAACAAATCTGTTGCAGATTCCTTTGGAGGGGCCAAACAACTGGCAAAACTTTCGCCTGGGTCAAGTGGGAGAGGATAGAAAAACCAAAGAAGTGGGGAGGCTGGGGATTAAAGGAACCCCAAGATTTTGCCAAGGCTTTGGGAGCAAAATTGGCCTGGAAAATCATCACCACAAATAGTCTCTGGATTGAAGTGATCTACAACAAATACATCTATCCACAATCAACCACAGATTGGCTACATAGCACAAATCACCACCAAGCGGGGGTCTCAAATATCTGGAAGGCAGTCATATACTCTATCAATATCATCAAACTAGGACTGGCCTGGAAGGTGGGAAACGGCTCACAAATCAGAATTGGGGCCGATGCCTGGGAAGGTAGTGGAAATGCCCACATTCTACCACAGGAAATGAGACAGGAACTCAGCGCGGCCGGATACACACACCTAGCCCATATCAAAGAGGAGGGGCGGGCCGAGATTCCTTACAGACAATGGCGGGCATTTGGAAATTTGGGCATCAGAGATAGATGGAGCATGGACTGGTCACATTTTGTGGGAGGCCTGGAAGAGGCAAACATCAAGATTACAGCAAGAGAAGACAAGCTAATCTGGGCAAAGGCACCCAACGACAACTACACCCCCAAATCTGGGTTTGCGGCCATCATGGAAGCTCGAGCAATCGGCCCACTATGCTGGTGGTGGCGTTCCATATGGAAGCTGAAAGCCCCCCACAAAGCGCGACTCCTCCTCTGGTCTATCCTTTCAAACAAAATCCCCACAGACCTCAACCTGACAAAACGGAGCATACATGGGCCTTCAAGATGCAGCCTCTGCAATCTGGCGATGGAGGATACCGACCACCTATTTCTCCACTGCCCTGTCTCGGTGGACATCTGGAATATAATTACCACAGGGCTAAATGTTCCTTGTCGCTGGATCGGCAATAATATAAGGGAGGCATGGGAAAACTGGTGGTCCAAGACTGACAGCCAGAAGCAAAAAAATATGCCTCCCATCATCTGTTGGGGCATCTGGATTATCAAGAACCATAAAATCTTCCAGGACAAAGACATTCTGGGAGCGGCAATATGCAACAACATCCAGGCCATCTACAATTCCATCCCCGAAGACCAAGCACCACGTCCCCTTTGGACAATAATCCCAGAAACTATAGACAAGGGCCAACCTTGGGCATATTTTGATGGCTCAGCCCAACCGGAGGGATGTGGTGGTGGAGCAGTCCTTCACCTGTCCGAGTCAGTGAGCTATAAAATAAAAGTGGGACTAGGGAGAGGCACCAACAACTTCGCAGAACTAAACAGTCTCAGACATCTACTCCTCTTTGCCAAGGAAAAACACTGCCACAATATACAAATTTTTGGGGACTCACAGCTCATCATAAATTGGCTAAATGGGACTTATAATTGTCACGTGCACACACTCAGAGACCTGGTGGAAGAAGCTATTGCTTTAAAATCACAGTTTGAGTCTTTTGTCTGCTCTCATATTTACAGGGAAAGGAATGAAGTCGCTGATCTTCTTTCCAAAGAGGCCGCACAGCTGACTAGAGGACAGTGGATAATCCAGGAATACAGGGATGGAGACTTTTTCCAGATCTACCACAGGCCTTACATCAACGAGGCGGTACATCCACAAGACTGATCGATACGATCATCCTAGTTTATGTTCACTATACTTTTGTTTTTTACTTCTACAGAACTTTGCAAAAACAGTAACGGTTTATTTTTTGATCCTTCAAGTTTAATGAAGGAATATGTAAATATTTTTGCTCAAACAACATAACTGAACAACATAATTGATCCACCACCTGACAATAGTAAAAGCATTGCACAAATGTTGACATACAACTTGTAATTTTCTTAAAAACTTAACAGAAATTACACATTTTTCTTTGGGAAAAAAATCATTTAAAATTTTATTTATTTATATTTATTATTCATCCAATCTTAATTCTAAAAAGTCAACTACACTACTTAAATCTATAAATATTACTCTATCTATCAATCATCCAAATCATATAAATATTAATACAATAAAAAATAATAAATATCTAAACCAAACTTTAAAATACTATTTAAAAAAATCAATCAAATTAACATGAATCTTTTAATTCCTTTAATTATAATAAAAAACTATAGTCCTTATCAATGAAGAAGTTTAATCGAAAGCTATAAGTCCCCGTGAAGGCAGGGCTGGAGTGACGTATAGAATAAACCACACTATAAAACCCTTCTTCAACTCTGGGTGTTAGTTATATATATATATATATATATATATATATATATATATATATATATATTTATTTATTTATTTATTTATAAACTTTCATTTAAGGGTTATATATTTTTATTTAAATACAAAATATTATAATCTTAATTTATATATATATATATATGTTTTTATAGGGTCAAAAAATTTATTATAATTTAATTGTCAGACTAAAAGATATTTAAAAATAAATCTTATAAAAATAATTGTATTTTAATTTTTTATATTTTATTATTTTTTAAGTTAATTTTATCTAAAATTGGTTGAAATTATAAATTTAAGTTATAAAATTTGTTAATTCAAATGTTAAAAGAGTTTTTCTAGATAATGAGAAAACTTATCATAATTTAGTTGTTAAATTAGCAGTGAAAACAATAAACATTGGTTGTTGTGAATACAAGTTGACTATCAATATTATTCGTTATTATTCAAAGAGCAGTGTTTCACTGCTACCAGATGACTTTGAGTCTTGGGCTATTAAATTGTTTTTTTAGGCTTGAGTAAGACCTACGCTTAGCCAAGCAGAAGCGGTTTTAAGACATATTCCAAACTCAAACTTAACAATTGAACATACTCCAAATCCAAATTTAAAAAAATGGTTGGAGGGATAAAATTCATTTATACTTGTAAAAGTATATTTTAAATAATAAAGAACAAAATAATACTATGTGGTGAAAAATTTATTAAAAATTAAATTAAATAGTTAAACTTAAGCTTAAAAAACAAACCAAATTTGACATTTCCAAAAAAATGAAATCTTTTGATTAAGGACTGAAGTCCTGGGGATTCCCTTACTCTGATCCAAAATCTTTAGGACACTTCAACCTTGGGATCCACTCCCTATTTAATTGGATGCTTAGTATCAGGGATTTAAAGTCTGTTTTTTCCCAAGTCTCCTTCCAGCATATTTACCAGGACCAGCATATTTACCAGGAACAAAATTTTGAAGCTGATGCCCTCTCCAAACAGGGCCTGTCTCTTTCTCCTGGTTTTATACCTTTTTGAGTACTTTGCTGATGGTTTGATATGTGGGCAGGGCTTTTTCGAGTTTTCTTAGTGGATTATTATGCAGGTTTTTGCTTACCTCTGGAGATCTCTCCTTGGCCTGTTCTATGTTGTGGTGTCTTATTCTGTATGCTTTTTCAGTTTGATTGCTGCTCTGTAACCTTTTCTCAAGAGGTTTCAGAATCTCAACAGGTTTTCTGAAACCTTTTTTGTTTTTGGAAATGGCTTTTGGTTTTCCAAGACAACTCCAGAATAGACTTGATGAATAGACTTGATGTTTAAATTCTTGGAACTCCAGAATAGACTTGATGTTTTAAATAATCCAAGCAAATATAAAACTCTTCCTCATTTATAATGAAAAATAGTTCTGTTTTTTTTCCTCCGAAAAGGATTGAAATCCTCTGGAATTAGTTTCAGCATCCTCCAAGATTCCAGACAGGCCTCCGACTCTCCGGGCCTGTTATATATTTCCGTGTTTTCCAGCACTATGTTTTCCATAAGTTTGTACTCTCATTTCCAAAATATTTCTCTTCCAGTGAGACTTCAGTCAGTCAATAGATTTCTCGGCCTTGACAATGCCCCCTAACGAATGCCACCTGTCAAGGAAAACTACCTGGTGCAGAAATTTTAAAGAAACCAAATGGAAAGGAATTAGTCATACCTTTGGATGAATGCAGTGACTGGGCAATATCTCAGGAAAAATGGACATGTGTTATATAAATATATTTCAATCACAGTAATTCATCAGGTTGTACATCAGAGTGCAGTTCTGTACTATCAGAAAACCATTGTGTATCGGTGACAGTTCATGCTATGTCTGTTCATGTCACAGAAGTTATTGTTGGATTTAGAGACGTCTAAATTGCAATAATTAAGTTGGACATATAGTGCATCATGATTATAATGTCAATTACTGTCAATAAGATTACATTCATATGCCAAATAATGTGATTAGTTAAGTCATGGCATTAAACGTATTTAAAAAAAAATAAGGATTTGCATGTAGATTATTGTTAATCAATTATGATTGTTAATGGACCGATTATAGTTGATTAAAATAAATAGCAATATTAAATTTGAGCTGAATAAGGAAATCAAAATCTGATTGATTGATTGATTGATTTCAATCAATCTGAAATTTCAGACAGACTTGTTTCAGCTAAATTTTAGGCTGCCCTAGGATTGGGGTTTTGCAGTGCTATAAAAGCGCTGAGTCTCCAAGGCTTGCAATCGACTGATAAAAGATTGTCTGCTCCATTGAAGACTGGAAGGATTGCAAGCTCTTGGAAGGATTCAAGAGCCAACAACTCAAGCAAAGACCAGGAGCATTTGAACATGGAAAGTAAGTTCCGCTGTGCATTATTTTTTTTTTTAATTTCTTACAAAGGAGTAGATCTTGGTTAAGAGTTTAAAGTAATTAGGAAAACTCTCAAGTTAAATCTATCAATTGGTATCAGAGCTCCCTTATGTAAGAATCCGTGCTTGATTTTTGGAGATTAGCTGATTTTGTTTCGTATGTGAAGTTGTGAACTCTCATAACAATTTTAATCCAAATGCTCACGCAGAAGAGGATCTAATATGCAGACATATAACTGGAGAAATTAGATGGTTTATGTTTCAGCTCTTATTTCTCCTTTCACTTATGGTTTTCGATTTCTTGCATCTCGTTTTATATATGGCCAGTGCGAAATCGAAGTTGGAATTCGAATCTTGCATAACACGATATTGTTCAGAGATTTATTTTTCGATTCCTTCTCTAACCTTGTTTTAATTGCAGGTTAATTTCAAATCTATAGGTTGTATATGCGAGTATCATTTGTTTCCTATTTGACATGATAAGGAGAGAGTGACTTATTAATTTAGCAGCATGTATATTGAGTCACTTTTAAATTGGAACCCGTGACTTTGGAAGCATCTAATGCATGTAATTGAGACCTACTGAATTGAACTTTAATTTGCTGCCGTCTTCTGAATTTTTAAATTAATTGCCTCATCAAACAAAACCTTCTAGAACGTGGCAGACTCACCCATGGTTGAAGCCTCATTGACAATAATTTTTTTTTTTTTTTTTCCTGCTGTACACTATCAGTCCGTCTCTATTTAATGAGTGAATGTCAATAGGCCGTATTATTGTTTCTTTAATTTATTAATCACTGGGCACTGGTCATGCCCGGGATCCGGGATCATGCTGTTGGAGTCCTACTCAACGCCATTTACTTAGTAGATTCGATTGCTTTTTCCAAGCGATTGACTGTTTTGGTTTCTACGAACTATAATTTTTTGCTAATAATTTTACCAATACAAATCGATATTAGTAAGGAGTGATTTTATGTTCTGAAAGGCCTATATATCTCTCTAGTTTGCTGGATGAAGTTCTACATTTATACCATATCTGTATGCAGAAAGAAAGTAATTGCAGGCCAGATTAGTATTTCATAGTGAGCATTGGTATTTTCTCATTGCCTTTATGGATCACTTACTAAGATTCATTTTTCACGGTCACGCTGATCATTAGCGGGTGGAGCAACCCCAAAACATTGTAATGCATGATTCCTGTGGATCTCTTGTAAAGGTATATTTCCATCTTTTACTCTTTTAATGCAAAATAAGATGGGAGCCTGAAGGTAAGGGGCGAATTTTAATTTCCTGTTGAGGAATCACAGATGAAGACATAAACAACCAATGCATTCAAATTACAACCATTGTTTGATTAAAGTTTAAACCATGCATTGGAACTTCTTAAAAGTCCAAAATGAAGAAATGATTCCTCTTGTTTGGGTTTGTAAAGAAAATGTAGGAATGCGTGATTATTATGGTGGATACTAATGGTTCCCAGTCTGTGATTGTCCTTTCAACATGGATGATCAAATTGAAGTGATTTTGTGTCTGCACGTATCCCATCATTTATGCATTCCGTGCATCAAGAAATATGTGTTTAATGCAGACTATAAAACTTTCAAATTACAGGACTAAAACATTTCTTTCTATTTTCATCGTCAATTTATACGCTGTAACAAATGTATAATTTTTATGGAATCTCAACGTACACGGAGTCAATGGGACATTCCGTTGCCTAAAATTTCTCTAGCTCAACTGATATAAGAGGGAACCGTTCATAAGATCTAGTTTAATATAAATTTAGCAGTATTAATATTTCAAAACAATATTTAGCAGTATTAAATTTAGCAGTTTTTTGAATATTTTTCTTTAGAATTGGCTTTATTGGAATATATTGTTTTGGAATATATTGTTTTGGAATATAAATTTAGCAGTATTAATATCTTATGAAGGAACTGCTCATAAGATCTAGTTTACTATAAATTTAGCAGTATTAATATCCATGTTAAAGAGATTTGGTTAAGATCTAGTATGTGATCGTTTTCTGTTAGAACTTCTTAGCTATGAAAAAAATGATATTGCTTGGCTAAAGTAGGTAAAATGAGCATACCTTTGCCTCCAGAAATAAGCATAATTTTGGAATCTAACTAAAGACAGTTTTTTGGTATACATGTGTTGTTTTCGCATGAGTCAAGCATTGATGTTCGCAAACGAACCGCTCTCTGTAAGACGATTGCAAGGATGACTCATGACAAGATGAACTAACGTGCTGGCAATGGACGTGGGTGTTAGCTTTCCCAAAGGAGGGTTGGCGCCTGCTAAGTTGTTTGGTGCATAAGGGTTGCCTGAATGTAATGATTGCACCCAAAGGTGTTTCATTACTGAATGGTGTTTTGGCTAAAGTTTTAATTGAGCAAATAGTTTTACACATGCCTTTAGATAGATTTTAGAATTATGATTAAATCGTGACGCATCGTATCTAAAATATTTCCTTGTTCTTGAATTTTTTTCAGATCCAAACATAATGTTAAGTCTAAGTCAGATTAAGCCCCTCATGGGGAACAATTTCAAACAGTGGGAGGAAAAGCTGAAATTAGTCTTAGGGATCATGCAATTGGACACAGCACTGAGATTCGATCGCCCCAAGCCTAATAAAGAGAGTGAGGTAACTCCTCAAGAGAAGGTTGATATTGCTAGATGGGAGCATTCAGATCGCATGTGCATAATGGTGATGAAGCAAACGATCCATGAGACTTTTCGAGGCATCATACCTGATACAGAGACAGGCGCTATTGAATACCTTAAGGCCCTTGAAGAAAAATTCACAAAGAGTAAAAAGACTGATGTGAGTACACTCTTTGTGAAGTTGGCAACAATAAAATACAAGGGAAAAGAAGGGGTTAGAGAGCATGTTATTGAGATGACAAGACTTCAACGTGCCTTGAAAGGGCATAATTATGACATCTCTGATGAGGTTCTCATTGAGTTCATTTTTCTGTCTCTCCCGTCTAACTTTAGTCAATTCAAGATGACTTATAATTGTCAAAAAGAGACGTGGACATTACCTGAGTTTGAGGCTCGGTTGGTGCAGGAGGAAGAGAGACAGAAAATGACTAAGGGAGAAAGTGCTCATGTAGTAACATCTAATCCTAAGGGTAAAGGCAAGAAGCGCAAGTTTACTGCCAAGGAAAAGGGACCTACCAAGGTAGCTGCAAACAATGTTGCGCAGAAAAGCAAGAAGGAAGATACTTCTGTGAAAGCAGGAGAAAGGAACTGTTTTTTCTGCAAAGCGCCAGGACATACAAAGAAATTCTGCACCAACTATCATGCATGGTTGGCAAAGAAAGGTATGTCTCTTGCTTTGGTTTGTTCTGAAGTTAATTTAAGTTCTGTATCTAGATATACTTGGTGGATAGATTCAGGTGCAACGACTAACATCAGTATGTCGATGCAGGGTTGCCTAAGCCATCGCAAGCCAAGTGAGGCAGAGCGCTACGTTTACGTAGGAAATGGCAATAAAGTAGAAGTGGAAAGCATAGGAAAATTTAGATTATTATGTAAGACATGATTTTATTTAAGTTTTGATGCTTTAGTGGTTCCATCTTTCAGAAGGAACCTAATTTCTATATCTTATTTGGACAAAAATGGTTATGTATGTTCATTTGGTAATGGAAATTTCAGTTTGTGTCAAGATTCTAAGCTTCTTGCTTCTGGTATCCTGTCTTCTTATGATAATCTTTATTTTCTAGATATAGACACTTCACATTCAGAGGCACTGCATATAGATAATAGAAAACGTAAATTAACTTGCGAGAAATCTGCAACATTATGGCACAAGCGATTAGGACATATCTCTATGAAAAGGATAGAACGTCTTGTGTCTAATGAAATTCTCCAACCTTTAGATTTTACAAACTTAAGTGATTGTGTAAATTGCATAAAGGGAAAACAAACTAATAAACGTAAGTATGATGCAAAAAGGTGTAATGATGTCTTAGAATTGATTCATACGGATATCTGTGGTCCTTTTTCAAAGGCTACAAGAAATGGTGACTGTTACTTTATCACATTCATAGATGATTATTCAAGATATGGTCATATTTACTTAATAAAAGAAAAGGCGGAAGCATTAGACGTGTTCATAAAGTTCAAAACTGAAGTTGAGTTACAACTTAACAAACGTATAAAGTCCATTCATTCTGATCGTGGTGGTGAATACTACGGTCGTTATGATGGATCAGGAGAACAACGTCAAGGTCCCTTTGCAAAATACTTAGAGGAATGCGGAATTGTGCCTCAGTATACGTTGCCAGGTTCGCCTGCAATGAATGGTGTTGCTGAGCGACGAAATCGCACCCTTAAAGACATGGTGAGAAGTATGATTGCTCGTACAACTCTACCTGAGAATTTGTGGGGAGAAGCCTTAAAGACTGCAGCATACATACTTAATAGAGTGCCTACTAAAGCAGCTAACAAGACCCCTTACGAGTTATGGGTTGGGCGCAAGCCTAGCTTGAATCATTTGAGAGTTTGGGGATGTCCATGTGAAGCTAGGCCTTATAAGCCAAGCAAAAAGAAACTGGACGAAAGAACCGTTAGTTGTTACTTTATAGGCTATTCTGAACGATCTAGGGGGTTCAAATTCTATAATCCAACAGAACATACAGTTTTCGAGTCAGGAAGTGCAAAATTTTTTGAGGATAATGAGTTAGTGGGGGGAGATATGACAAAAGATAGTATTTTTGAAGAAGAAGAGACGAATGCGAATGAGACTATGGACCAAAGTCCTAGTTTTGTTCAAATTCCGATTGCGTTTAGAAATACATCTTTTGACAATGTGCAAACTTCATCATCCCAAACAACTCAGTTAGAAACTCAACATGGAATAGAGAACACAAATGGACCTGAACCCAACCCAAACCCTCACATTGACATGACAAATGTTGATGGCCTAGGGCCTGTGGGAGAGTCAGAAGTTGGTAATGATGTTCTTCCTCCTGTTGAAGATCAAGTTGTAAATGAACCTCAAGAAAATCTAGAGCCTGTGCCAATTAGGAGATCTACTAGAGAGAAAAGATCTACAAAATCAAAGGATTATGCATATCTTCAAGAACATGAGTTTGACATTGGCATGTTTGAAAATGATCCTGTTAATATCAAACAAGCTGTGGAAAGCTCTAACTCTCAAATGTGGATTAATGCCATGAATGAAGAGATGAAATCTATGTATGACAATGACGTTTGGGATATCGTTCCGTTGCCTAAAGACAAGAAACCCGTTGGTTGCAAATGGATATTTAAGACTAAGCGGGATTCTAAAGGCAATGTTGAAAAATACAAGGCACGTCTTGTTGCGAAAGGTTTCACACAGAAAGAAGGCATTGATTATAAAGAGACTTTCTCTCCAGTTTCATCGAAAGACTCTTTAAGGATTATATTGGCGCTTGTAGCTCATTATGATTTAGAACTTCATCAGATGGATGTAAAGACGGCATTTCTCAATGGTGACATTGATGAAACGATCTATATGAAGCAGCCAGAAAACTTTGTATCAGGTGATGCAGGGTCTATGGTTTGCAGACTTAAGAAATCTATCTATGGGCTAAAACAAGCATCTCGACAATGGTATTATAAGTTTCACCAAGTTATTAGCTCATTTGGTTTTGAGTCTAACATAGTAGATGAATGTATATACCTTAAGTTCTGTGGGAGTAAATTTATTTTCTTGGTTTTATATGTAGATGACATATTGCTTGCCAGTAACGATAAAGACATGTTGCATCAAACTAAGAATTTTTTATTTAAGAACTTTGAAATGAAAGATCTTGGTGATGCATCATTTGTTCTAGGGATTGAAATACTTAGAGATAGATCTCAAGGTATTCTGAGGTTATCCCAGAGGAACTATATCGATAAGATTCTAACAAGATTTGGCATGCAAAACAGCAAACCAGGAGATACCCCTATATCAAAAGGAGATAAGTTTAGTCTGAAACAATGTCCCCAAACTGACTTAGATAAAAATCTCATGAAAGATATTCCCTATGCCTCAGCCGTGGGTAGCATCATGTATGCACAAGTATGCACGCGTCCGGATATTGCGTTCATTACCGGAATGCTAGGGAGATATTTGAGTAACCCAGGTATGGAACACTGGAAGGCAGCCAAGCGAGTGTTGAGATACCTAAAGAGAACAAGGGACTATATGCTCACGTATCGGAGATCGGAACAGCTCGAGGTCATTGGATACACCGATTCTGATTTTGGAGGATGTGTCGACAGCATGAAATCAACATCAGGATACATCTTCATGATGGCAGGTGGTGCTGTGTCATGGAAGAGCGCTAAACAGTCATTGGTAGCCTCCTCCACTATGGCAGCTGAATTTGTTGCATGTTTTGAAGCATCTAATCATGGCGTATGGCTGAAGAACTTCGTCACAAGTCTGAAAATTGTGGATTCTATTCAGAAACCACTCAAATTATTATGTGACAACAATTCAGCAGTGTTATACGCATCCAACAACCGAAGTTCGTCAAAGTCGAAGTACATTGACATTAAGTTTTTGGTTGTAAAAGAGAGAGTGCAGAATAATGAATTATGTATAAAACACATAGGTACAGACTCCATGATTGCGGATCCTCTTACTAAAGGATTACCACCCAAGAAGTTTCACCAACATGTTGCTTGTATGGGTGTAATATCTGTTTAGGATAATTAGAAAAATGTGGGAGTCTGAATATGTTTTAAGTTCTTTTTTTGATGTTCTATGTAATGCAATTGTAAACAATTTTGATGATATATACAAGTTGCATTCAATTTCAGTTTCATTATTTCTTTCTTTAAAGTTTAAGTTTTTTGGCCTCATACAGTAAAGTAAAGGTGACTCAATTAGAAATAGGCACGTCTAATCACACTTGCGTGTAATTTCTAAACTATATGTCCAAATCAGATTCATGTCATTCAGTTATGTTGGCAGCGTGATTTATGTCAGTTTAGTTGCGAATAAATGTGACAAATGCCGCTTAAGTCCTTTGTTAGCATAATTGATGGACGGAATTGTTTAAGAAATACGATAAGTAAAGACAGAAAAGTTGCATGCAATAAAATTAAGGACATATAATCAAAAGGTTGCACTTGTCCATGTGGGAGATTGTTGGATTTAGAGACGTCTAAATTGCAATAATTAAGTTGGACATATAGTGCATCATGATTATAATGTCAATTACTGTCAATAAGATTACATTCATATGCCAAATAATGTGATTAGTTAAGTCATGGCATTAAACGTATTTGAAAAAAAATAAGGATTTGGATTCAAATACATGTAGATTATTGTTAATCAATTATGATTGTTAATGGACCGATTATAGTTGATTAAAATAAATAGCAATATTAAATTTGAGCTGAATAAGGAAATCAAAATCTGATTGATTGATTGATTGATTGATTGATTTCAATCAATCTGAAATTTCAGACAGACTTGTTTCAGCTAAATTTTAGGCTGCCCTAGGATTGGGGTTTTGCAGTGCTATAAAAGGGCTGAGTCTCCAAGGCTTGCAATCGATTGATAAAAGATTGTCTGCTCCATTGAAGACTGGAAGGATTGCAAGCTCTTGGAAGGATTCAAGAGCCAACAACTCAAGCAAAGACCAGGAGCATTTGAACATGGAAAGTAAGTTCCGCTGTGCATTATTTTTTTTTTTAATTTCTTACAAAGGAGTAGATCTTGGTTAAGAGTTTAAAGTAATTAGGAAAACTCTCAAGTTAAATCTATCAGTTATTAATTCTCTGAAAGGTTCAGTCACAGATTATGCACAACAGTTTTTAGTTTTAAATGATGATAGGATGTCTTGGAAAGTTTCAATAATATTTTATCATATTTTTATTAGGGTGTAGTTTAATCAACTCACACATTAGTTAATGGGAATTTCATTAAGATTATAATAAAATATGGTATAATTTTTTGAAAGTCTGAGTTACAGTTGTCAAACTCCAGGGTATTGGGTGTCCTGGGTTTTTGATAGTGTTGAATCTATTTTCACTATAAAAAACGATTCAAACAATCAAACATTCTGAAATTCTGAATTTTTTTTTACCAAATTCCAAAAAATTTACAAGCATCCATAAACAACTCCTTTAATCAACCTCCCTTCGCTATGGTAAAAAAGTTCCGAATATATCATAAATGGATTACTATTTTTTAAATACTAAAAAAGTCCAAAACTCCAGAAAATATACAAATTAAACAAAACTATATATATAAATTAAACAAATATATATATATAAATAATAATTCTGATATAATAGTCAAACAAAAAGTAAGCGTTAAGTTTACTTTTCGTTATAATCATTTTCTTTTAATTTTAACAGATTGTACTCACAAATTTATCATTATAATAGTTAAACAACAAGTATTTTTTCCAGTGGGGGAGAGATCTCCTCTGAAGAATCAACATACAACATATGTGGTCGAAGTCAGCAGATATACATATCGCCGAAGCGAGAAGAGCATCATCATCATACAACATATGTGGCCGAAGCCAGCAGATAGACAAATCGCTGAAGCATGAAGTGAAGGGCATCACCGAAACAAATAGTGGTCTCCTGTCTCCGCAGGAATTGAACGTGACTAAGGTACGAAAGCCAACCGCCCCTGCGACCACATCGCCCACTCACGTGCAGTATATATACAATTATATATAATAATTCTAATCATAGCGTTAAGTTTACTTCTCGTTATAATCATTTTCTTTTAATTTTAAAAGATGTACTCACAAATTTATCATTCAGGCTTTATTGCCTTGACACATTCTACGAGAAAGTCGGACGATGGTTCAATCACCGGGACAAACCTAGGAAGACTGATCTCAGTCAATGGTAACCACTTGAATTACAGTTTTACTAGTTCTATGTAGGCTAGTCGATTTTTTAGATTACAGAGTTTAAAATTAAAATTCTAAAAAAAATATCTGAGATTTCTAATAAAATGCAGGGAAAAAGCAAAAATATTTAACATTTAAATTATTGTTATTCTAATTGATATTGTGAATTATTGAATTATTTTAAGCTTTGGTATTTGACGTGGTTTATGGTTAATTTTTGTCTCACTAATAGTTTGACCACTAAGTTATGATATGTTTTTCCACTATTTAAAGTATTTAAAAAATATTATTTTTGTTTGGCAAAGAGCTCATTTTTTTCAAATCATAGGGTAGAGGATCAAGACCCAGAGGCACAAATCATAGGGTAGAGGCTCAAGACCCAGAGGCATATGGCAGGAGTGAAAGTCTCCTCAACCACAATCAGGGTAATTCTTTGAGTAACAGTTATGTTCGCTATAATAGCTAGTGATGATTGGCTCAAGACCTAGAGGCATATGGCAGGGGTGAAAGTCTCCTCAATCACAATCAAGGTAATTTCTTGAATAATTCCTTGAATAATAGTTATGTTCGTTGTAATAGCTAGTGATAATTGGCTCAAGACCTAGAGGCATATGGCAAGGGTGAAAGTCTCCTCAAGCACAATCACGGTAATTTCTTGAATAACAGTTATGTTCCCTATAATAGCTAGTAATAATTGTCTCACTGTTAATTTGACAACTGAGTTATGTTAGATTTTCTCTCTCTATATATATAAAATATTGTGCATGATCATGTTTCATTTTATCTCTATACATACTTAAGTTAGATGTTAATATTAAAGATAATTCATAATGAATATAATAATAATAAATTTTGTGTAATAATATGGGGCAATAATGATTAAAAAAATGTTATATTATTATTTTATGAATATTTAAATTTACATTGTTTATGAGAAGTAGTATTGGTTAATAGGAGCAATATATTCCTTTTTTGGAATTGTGTGGGTATCTTACTTATTTATTTTTTAATTAGAGCCTATAGTGTTAGTAGTGGAAATTGACCCTCGTCAATGTTAGAGCTCTTAGTTGTAGATTCCTAGAGTCATTTTTAATCTTTTATTATATTTTATGAATAAAAAGTAAAAATAAAAACTATCAAATGCTAGAAATTGGTTTTCATCTCTCATGTCAATGTCAATATTAATGTTGTAGCCAATATGGAAAACATTGTTAGAATATTCTTGTAATTGTCAAACTCTACCCTGCAGTGTAGTGAATGTAGTTCTTGTAGAATAAGTTTGAATATAAATATATTGCTTAACCACATTCTTTTGCTCTCTTATGAATTTATCTAAATTTCATGAATAGTGCATGGGTCTATGCATTATAAAAAATATATAGATCCATCTTAAATATGGATTTAACATGAGAAGGATCTAATTTTTTCATGTGTAATTTTTTTTATGAATTGACATTATTTAAATGTTTTGTATAGTTATTTAATTTTTTTAATTTTTAGATTTAAAAATAAAAAATTAAAAAATAAAAATAAAAATTGTTGATGTGAGAAAAATTTCAACTTTAATGATGGACGAACAAGGTTACACATCAAACTGAGGTGTAGAATGAACCTCTTTGCTCAATAATACCTACAAATTAATCCATCCCAATTTAATTTATTTAGGAATAATGTAAATGAGTATATTGAAATTGAATGAAAGGAAACAAATGAACGATGGATTAATGCAAAGGGACAAAGACATTAATGTTAATGAGTGAGAGATCAAAGTATTTTCATTAGTTACTCTGTGGAGCACTTCTTTTCTTTGAGAATTTTCATGTTACTTGATTGATTTGCACTTGTAATCTCCTTGTCATTTGTGTTATAATAATCCCCTCAACTCATTACTTGAGAACACATAGAAGTAATTAACAAGACTAAACACTTGATATGGGAAACTCAAACCCTTTGGGGTATATTATGAAAAAGAAGAGAGAAATAAGTGTGGGAGATGTGTAATTGGGTATATTAGAAAAAAAAAAGAGAGAAATAAGTGTGGGAGATGTGTAACTGTTCTAAATCTTTTTTCTTGTGTTTTTCTATGAAATCTAAATTCAGTGATAAAATCAAATGTACATTTTTTCATTTGAAGGTGCAACTATTACCAATCTTTGTTGGTAGATTCAGAAGTAGGTTATGTCTCTGGTTTGGTTTCATATTTGAGCCAGTGGAGAAGTAGAATGAGATAGACATATCCATATTACAATGCCTTTGGTAAGTAGAAGATTATTGAGTTTAATCATAAAAAAAAAAAAAAAAAATTGTACGAATATTTAAAAATTATGGCATGAATATCATAAGTGTATCTAGAAATCAAGATAGATAATCCGTAGGGCAGTCATCCACATGGCGTTGTTTTGTGGAAACATTGCAATAAGGTCTTCTAATTATGATTCAATCTACATGGCATTTTTTTTGTGCAAAGGTTGCAATAAGGCTTTCTAATTATGATCTAGTCAAATATTTATTTTTTAAATTAAACGTTATAATTTGTATTGGTGAATATTGAACTAATGATAATCAATAGGAAAATTAATTGTTATAATCATACTTTGATAGGAACTAACTATAAACATTTTGACTCGGTCAAATTAAATAATAAATAAATTAAATTAAATTAACATAAAATTAAATTATTAATTAAAATTAAATTTCAGGTCAAGGGCTTTTGTGAGAAGAGTAATTCTTTCAAGCATTCCTAGATTACTCACATGGGACATTTTGATTGTTGTCGTTTCAAAATAGTGATACATTTCACAATTTTTGTGTTAGGTAAACATTTTAACTTGCGGTTATAAAACTAAATTATTAATTAAAATAAAAATAAAGTAGGAAGGCATACATTTTTGAACTTGTGACCACTTAGGAGGAAGCACATGCTCTCAACCATTAGGCTCACTCAAACTCATGAAAAAATTATTTGTATGTCTAAAATGTTTATTTGGTCCTATATATACTTTATTTAACATTCAAAAATACAATTTGGCCCTATATATATTCTATTTAGCATTCAAAAATATAATTTATTAAACAATTAAAAAAAATAACAAATTTTATTTTATACTCTAAATAAATTTACACGTGAAGAAATTTGATTTAGATCCCTACTTAACATAGATCTATACTCATATTCTTCTTTAATATAAATTTTTTAAAAACATAAAACTCCAATTCCATACATAAATATAAATATAACCAAAAATGTGATCCATATAAAAATAGACATTACCCTCAAATTTGAAACACACTTTTCTTAATAGACTCCAACTATCATTAATAAAGATATGAAGTTTTCTTAAGAAACCTATACATCAACTCGGAGCCTGTGATATCCATAAAACGGGATTATTGAAATTCCACATCCATTGTTAACATTAAAGTTATTTTTTTACATTTCTCCTTTGATTTCAATACTTTCTTATGTGTTTTTTTCTTTGTATTTTAAATGTTTATGGTAATGATAAGATAGGTATGTGGGGAAACGAATTAATCTTATATATAAATTTAATAATTTTAACATTTTATTATTATAATATACGTAAATATATTGAATGTGAAATCAAAGTTTTATTTTTCATAAGCATCCATTCTTGATTGTGTATGGTATTATATTGTTGTAATTTATTTATTTTTATGATATTAAATTGTTGTAATTTATTTATTTATTTATTTTATGTGGTTCATAGTTTTTGGAGATAGGTGATTGCTATGTTTATGGAATATTGTATCTGATAGATTTACAAAAAGAATTACTTCTTGCAAACTCATCCACAAACCCTAATTCAATAATGTTGTAAAGTTTTATCATAAGCTTTTAGAATTCCTTCTCAATAATGACTATAAGAAATATTTTAAATTTAAATATTTATGTAGATTGAAATTTTGTATTTGTATAATAAAGTTAATTTAATAAAAAAATATTTTTTTCCAATTTTACAAAGTATCAATTTTGAGACTTCTTTGTAATGGTTTAATGTCATGGAAAAAATATATATTATTTATAAAACTCTTATATTGTTAATAATTTATTATACAGAATTTTCAACTTGTAAATTGAAAACAATGAGAAGCAAGGTTCCAAATTAATTGAAAGCAAATTTACAACTATGGGAGGTAAGCAAAGGTTGGTAATTAACAATTGATGGAAGCAAACATAAAACCACAGTAATAGTTAGAAGTTACAAATTCACAATAATTAAAAGTAAACATAAAACTTAACTCTATTTATAATAATAAAAAAAATGAAAATATAAACCAGGATAGATCCATCTTAACTCCATATCTACCAAGTGCCTCTGGATCTCCATCTTAACTCCATATCTACCAAGTGCCTTTGGATCTACCAAGCTCCTAGAGGGATCAAATCTACTTCACTCTAAAATAGGTTTGCACCACAAAATATTTGATCCCTTTTAGCACTTGGTAGATCCGAAGTTAAAATAGATCTAGGCTAGTAGTTAACAGTTCTTATAGACTTTGTCATCATTAATTAATTTTAATAATAAGCAAAGTTAATGGATATATAAGTGTATATTCCACCCTAAAAAAATCAATGTATAGTCAATACAAAATATAATATGTGAATTTTAACTATAGTAATTTATTAAATTTAATGATAATTATTGAATTTATTTTATCAAGTGAAAATTATTATGAGTTAGTAATATTACTTTGCCTAGTAAATTAAGAATTTTATGTAATGAATTTTTAAATCTATTTGAAAATGAAATATATTAACTTGGTTATAATTAATCGACTAAATTTTATATTAATGGATTTTTTTGTTATTGATTATTATTGATAATAAATAAGTATTATGTTCAATAACCATGAAATCCACTACATCTCACACGCATTTAGTAGATTCATAGCTATGATAACTCTCACAAAGTCCATTGTGCAATTGTAGGTAATCTTGGACTAGAGTTATTACAAACAACTAGTGGAGACCATACCAACAATTTAATCATTAAAATGAAATTGTAAACCAAAGGAACTCAACCTTGATATTTGAAGGTTTACCCATATACTACCATTGCCTTGGCTCAGACACTTTGTGATGCAATATTCTTACAATATCATAAATGATTACCACCTTCCTATCTCTACTATTCAAATCAAAGATCTGATTTTGTATTATTCAGAAAAGATGAACTATATACCATAACCATCATTGACTTTCTCCCTTTCAATGCTTGACTAGAATGGAGAAAGACTTAGCTTGTATTTCCTTAGCACTAGCTAGTGTGATCTTATCATCTAGGGGAAACAACGACAAAAAATAATCGTGATTTTTTTAACCTTATGGAAAACTGATAAAGTCCCTGTAAAAAGCGTTAATGCATTTGCCATATTTCTCTAAGGAAAATTTTAAATCCTTATTGTTTAGGGTGGTTGTCTATATTCACAGTAAGTGCACAATTATTACAAAAACAAAGCTATTCAATAGTAAATTTAGATGAACAACACGGGTTCACAATTGAAGAATTTGTTGTTGAAGATTATGGGAAACCATAAGCTGACGTCATTATGGATCCTCTATCAAATCTTAGTGTGGAATTAGATGTTGAATATTTCATTAAAAATGAAGAAGACCAACATGGAAGATCAAGTGGTAAGTTTAAATATTCAAGATTCTCTTGTGAAGACATTTTGGAAGGTACCTATTTGTGTTTAATTTCACCTTCAAATGAAATTCAATGGTTTTTCATGGAGAATGAGTTGTAGGAAGATAACTCTTCTATAAAATTGATTCATTCTCGACTTTGCATTGGTCAAGATTTATGTGATTGTAGGCTTATGATGACGGTTCATGGAATCTCTAATGGGATTTTTTTATGATGAATATGCATTTTTCTTATTTTGAACGGTTCTCTTGGGTCAAACCCTAGAACCCCGTTAAGGTGTGTTGAGTTTGATAATAACAGTAACAATTATAGGGTTTTAAAGATTTTGTAGTTCTAAAGATGTGAGTTGTGTTGGATTGTCTAGACAAAAGTTCATGATGTTCTTAGGTAATGAAGTCTAGCCTCGTGATTTAAAACATTAGCTAGATGGTTCCAAATTCCATTGTAATTGTGCTGATGATATATGTATGAGGCTTAGTAACTTGTACGGTCTCAACTAGCCATGGAAAATATGGACTACAAAAGAGTGGAAACAAACACACATGGGAGGAAAGGCACTTACTGTCCTTGTGGTATTTAGAATATGGTAAGACTTGTTTAATTCTTCCTTAGCCATACAATCCACTTTTCTTCTAGAATATTTTCATTAGTGTATATGTTGCTAGGGTTAGTTGGACTTCCACTAAAATGTATGGATATGATGATTTGTACAATATAACTTGACTGCAATTGTCAATTTTTCCTTGGAAGCTAAGTGAGGCACTAATATGATGTTCAACCTGACACCCACACAGGTCTTTGTCCCTTCTCAAGCTAACAAATGATCCCATAAAAAAACAACAACTTTCCAGGAAGTGCCACCTATGAGGGGAAGTTGAAGGGGTTCACTATAGGACAATGAAGTGCAATGGTGCCATTCAAGGTCTCATGTGCCCTTGCCTTTATCACAACCACATCATCTACACAACTGAAATATGAGAGATGAAATGTTTAGATCAATAACTTTGCTCTCAATGACCCTCTTAGAATAAATTATCTTCCAGGCAATGATAGCAATAACCTTTTGAAGTCAGGGTTTTTGTGAGCATTGCTACTACCCATGGTTATGCCCAAGTATTTTGTATTATAAAAATTCATCCATGATGCATCAAAAGGGGGGGCGGATGGAGCAACAACCATGTTCTTGGGACTCAACTAAGATTCCACCTCTCTAGTCTAGCTTCTATTCTGATTGTCCTATAGGGTTGTCTCACATTCCTTAGCTTAATGGATTTAGAGGATCCATCCAAACATAAAATATCAAAATTTAGAAAGAAGAAGAAGCTAATGTAGAAGTAGTGAGTGGGTTGGAAAGAAATGTGGCGTTAAATTTATAGGCTTGCATAGTGTTAGATCATGGCATTAAGTGGAAGGATTACATGATGTAATATAGTGGCATTAGATGGAGAAGAACACAACGTTGTCCATGCTAATAGTCACGAGTAGTTTGTATCTTCGAGGAGGTAGAGAGGGTGATGCAAGATCTATTCTAAGGTTGAAGCAAAAGCATTGTCATGGTGGCAGAAGGTCAAAGTGACACAATGTTAGTAGGGGTAGAAGCACCCCAATGGTGTAACCCAATGATGACATATGCAATGCTCTAGTCAATTATAAATATTTGGAATATTTTAAAATTACTTTAAAAGCCTGACAAATATAGAAAATAAATTAACATACGCCAAAGTTAATTAAGTGAAATCATGACTAATAAACTAATTAAATGCTTCAAAATTTTATTTAAAAAAAAATACTTGATGGAAAGCTTGATTACGAGGTGTATCGAAAGAAAACACATATTAAGAACTACCTTCATGCGAACTCTATCATCATCCCTCACAAAAGATTGGAGTCATTAGACTTTGGCCTCTAGAGCTATTAGAATTTCTGGAATGGATCATAAAGATGAGGAAAAGGAGCACCTTATTAAAGTCTTTAGAAACCTTGGATATAACATGAAAGATATTAAGGATGCCTTCCCAAAAGCTCGTATTCATGACAATAATCCTCTCAATTCTAACATCCATAACCCTGGGAAGACTACATACCTACCTTCCCTTAAGGGCACCACTGACAAGATTTCCAAAGTCTTGAAGAAAAAGGACGTTATAATATGTTTTAAATCCCATACTACCATCAGAAAAGTGATGAGATCTGCAAAACATGACAGTGACCACTTGTAATTTAAAGGTGTGTACAAGATAGAATGTTCATGTGGTAATATTACATCAGAGAGACTGGTTGTTCCTTGAAAGAAAAAATTTAAAGAGCACAATTCAGACATAAGACATGAAAGAACAAAAGACTCAAGTTTTGCAAAACATGTTGAGAACATCAAACATTATGTATGCATAGGGAATGCAAAAATCCTTGCTATTGAAAACCTTTCTTACATGTGTGAGATAAGAGAGCCTCTCAAGATTAAAAAGAACCCTAACAATATTAATAGAGACAATGACATAGAAATAAATAAAAATTAGTGGCCCCTTCTAAACACTAATAATAATATAAATAAAAATTAATACATTAAAAACGTTTTCACACATAATCTATATATTATATAATTAATCTACATATATATATATATATATATATATATATATATATATATATATATATAGATATTATAATTAATCTATATGAACATTCTCATATACATATATATTATTATTATTATTATTATTATTATTATCCAATTTTAAGGTCAAGACCAAGCCAGACACCAAATTGGTGTATGAGACCCTCTTGTTTGTGGGACAAAGGACCCACCTTCACGGAGCGATTTGACTGCTAAAGTCTATAAAGACATACATATTCTACCCTTCTAGTTTTGAACTTGTAACCTCTTGGGAAAAAACACATGATCTTAATAATTAGGCCCACTCAAACTGTATTATAATCAATATGTTATAATCTAATAAATTATTATATTATAAAAATAATTTATTATCATATTATTAATAATTATTATAACTTATCTAATAATATATATAGCTAACTTACTTTATAAATTAAATCATTATATTTTTTAAACTATCATTATTAAACTATAATATCAACTTTACATAATTTATTTTTATATATATTTATTTATATATATATTATAGTCATATTAAATATATATATTTAAAACCTAATTTATAGATTAAAACATTATTCTTTTTAACTTTTATATATATATATATATATATATATATTATTGGTTTATGTTACATATTTATATTTATTACTCTTTATACTATTTTCATATTCTTTAAATCTTAAAGATGAATCCAATTACAAGTTCCGAAAAGTCAACTATAATACTTAATCTTACTCTATCTATTAACCATCCAAACCACATAAATGTTAATACGATAAAAATAATAAATATCTAAAACAAAACTTTAAAATATTATTTAAATAAATCAATCAAATTAATATGAATTTTTTAATTCCTTTTAACGATAATAAAAAACTATAGTCCTTATCAATGTGAAGTTTAAAGAAGTTTAATCAAAAGCTTCAAGTCCCCGTCAGGCAGGTATGGAGGGACTAATAGAATAAAGCACATTATAAAACCTTTCTTCACCTGGGTTTTATTTATTTATTTAAATATAAGATGTTATTACAAATTTAGTTTAAAAATAAAATTTATAAAAAGAATTGTATTATATTTTTTCCGTTAATTTTATTTAAATTGGTTGGAATTATAAATTTAAGTTATAAATTTTGTTAATTCGGGAGTTTTTTAAATAGTAAGAAATTATATTTTAATTTAGTTGTTAAATTAGTAGTGAGTACAATAATAATGGGTTGTTGTGAATATAAGTTGACTATCGCTATTATTCAAGGAAAATTATGTCACCTAGAATTACTTATTGTGGTTTGTAAGGGGCAGGCTTTCATTGCTACGAGATGGCTTTGGGTCTTGGTATATTACACTGTTTCTTTAGGCTTGAGGAAAATCAACGCTTAGCCAAGCAAAAGCAATTTTAGGACATACTCCAAGCCCAAACTTAGGAATTTTAAGACATGGTCCAAATCTAAATTTTAAAAAATTTGTTTGAGCCATTGAATTCATTTATACATTTAGAAATATATTTTAAATAATAAAGAACAAAATATTAAAATGTGATGAAAATTTTATTAAAAATAAATAAAATAGTTAAACCTGGGCTTAAAAAAAAACCAAATTTGACCTTTCCTGGAGAATTGAAATCCTTTGGTTAAGGATAGAAGTCATCTGGACATATAGCGGATTTCAACTTTTGTGGATTCTCTTACTCTGATCCAATGGATTTTGGGCCACTTCAACCTTGGGGTCCCCTCTTGATCAAGTGCTCAAAATTATGCTCAAAAATCAAAGTGTCGGAATCTAGATAAGTTTAGCTTCAAATCAAAGAGCTCGTCATTTTGAATCCAATGGTGCAAACAACACTCAAATCCGAGTTCGTATGCAAAAGTTAGAACAAGTCAAAGTTCAAGTTTGACTTGTCTACATGGCAGGATTGGATGACGTGGCAAAACCCTTTAGCGAATGAGGAGGCGCCAAGTGGCAGGCCGCCATTGGCCCTCACATATCTCATATCACTAGAAACAGGGGGATCAAGTTAAGAATAGCCCCCCATGCAGTGTCGATTGCAATTCACATATCGCAACTGCAGGTAAGGAGGAGTTAAGGTAATCGGCCCCAGCAAGGTTGGGAGTAGCGATGCGATGCGATTGCATATCACAATCGCAGTGGCAATAAGAATCAGCCCCTAGACGTTGTGATGCGATATCAACCCAGGTTGCGATGCGATATCGACCGAATTGCGATGCGATAAACCGCAATCGCATATCGCAATCACACAGAGAACAAGCTCACAATTTATTACCGCCAGACATCGCCAATTGCGATTCGCGATTCAGCCGACATGTTATGGCCCGTGGCATAGAAAAATCTTGCTCTATTAGTGGATTTTGGAGCAAAAATGTGGTTTTCTATCAGTTTTGGAGCATTTTGTGGAACAAATAGTGGGAGAAGTCATAACTTCTTTAGTTCTTATCCAAATGGGATGAAAAAAGAGGCTAGATAATCATTTTTGAGTATTTTGAACTCATTGAGACATGTTTTAGAGACGTCTGAGCGTTGTAAAAACACTTTTGTTGTAATTTTGAGCATAATAGAGAGGCCCAAGCCATTGGAAGCTGGACCAAGGAGACGTAGCCCTGGAGGGGTGAACTCCTTTATCATGTGCTTGTTGTGTGTTGTATTTTGATGTTCTTTGCTATTATATTGTTGATGTTCTTTGCTATTATATTGTTGATGTCCAGCATATGTTTTATGTTAAATTGTTTATAAGATTTACATAAGAAACTCTTATGGGAATCAGTTAATTAAGCAAACATGGTGAATCCTTAAGCACTTGATCAAATTATAAGCATCTTGGGGTTTTATTCTGATTGGGGAATTAGCACAGCATTACTAATCTGCTCCATTTTAGATCAAGTTGGTATCAGAGCACTGGATTTTTCTTTCTAGATTTTCTTTGTGAAAGAAGGATTTAATTGTTTGCAAGTTTATGCCATGCTTACAAGGTTAAAGCTCAAAAGAAGTGAAGAAAAGCTGGTTGAAAGCCCCGACATTGGTTCAAGGGGAAGAAGAGAAAGGTTACCGAAGTCTTCTACACCAGTACATCCTCAAGTTGCAGAAGTTGCAGTTGAGACTTCAGAGACCATGTCTCATGAAGGAGAACCTATCATGACATAAGATGAGACCTTCAGAAATACTTTCTTTGATATGAAAAAGATGGTGAAGGTCCTCTATGAAAAGAGGAATAACATATTGCAAGGAGAAAGTTCTAAACCTCCCAAAAGAGAAGGCTCTTCAGGAGGAGGTAATGGAAAAGGAGGTAATGGAAATGGAGACAAGCCTCCACCCTCTCCACCATCTTCTTCATCTTCTTCTTCACAAGTATCTTCACACTCTTCCACTAATGCAACCCTTACTCATACTCATCATCATTCTTCAAAAGGAATTGGTAAATCACCTTTTCTAAATCTTGATGTTAAATTCGAGTTTCCTATGTACAATGGAGAAGTTAATGTAGAAAAGTTGGATAACTAGATTCGTCAGTTGGAGGTGTATTGTAGAATTCATAACCTTCAAGAGGGTGATATCAAAATTCAGTTGGCTTCATTGAGAATGGAGGGTGCAACACTCATTTGGTGGGAAGCAAGGACTCAAGAGGAGATTAAAAAACATGGTAAGATCTCTATTACTTGATCTGATTTCATTGCTGCTATAAAAAAACAATTCTACCCTTTAGCCCATATGAAAAAAGCTATCATGAATTGGCAAAATTTCATACAATTAAAAGGTCAAAATATGCAAGAGTATACTCAAGAGTTTAGTAGAAGAACTCTTATGCTAGGAGTAAACTTACAATCACAAGATACCTTGTTGAACTACATAGGAGGGTTTCATAGCTATCTTCGACACACCATTCTTATGTTTAGTCCCACGAACCTTGATGAGGCCTGTGCTCAAGCTACACACCTCGAAGCAAGAGGGAAAAATGTACAAGAATAAGGTAAGAAGAAGCCATTCCAGAGTGGTGAAAAAGGGAAGAAATTTAAAGGAAAGCAGAAGAAAAATTCTTATGTTAAGAAAGAAGGGGGAAACTCGTGTGCAGGAATTGTTCCAAGGAAGACCATGATGAAGCGCATTGTTGGAAGATTCATCCTAAATTAAGATAGAAGAAATCCAGCAATAAAGGGAAACAGAGGACAAACGTTGTTGTACAACAAGACTTGGGTTCAGACTTAGGAGATGAATCAAAAATTGCAACCATAGTCACTAAGGGAAAAGTCGTGGCAAAAACAAGAAAAGAGGCAATCGTGGCAAAACAAGAAAAGAGGTAGTCGTGGCAAGCACCAGTGCATCACATAACTCCAACATCGTTTCAAATGAGGAAAATCGAATAGAGTTGTTCCATATCCGGGTTATTTCTAAACACACCAAAATTGATACGTTGTTTGATAGTGGATCCCAGGCAAACTTAATTTCTACAGACTTGGTCAAGAAATTGAATATGGAAACCATGCCTCATCATAAACCGTATTCGTTGGGTTGGATAACCAAGGATGCCAATCTACAGGTCACACGAAAATGTGTATTCAGGTTTGCAATCACTGCCAATTTCATTGATGAAGTCGAATTAGACGTTGTGCCACTGGACATTTCTGGAATTGTGTTGGGAAGCCCGTATTTGTATGATAGGAAGGTCGTTTTCCATCAATTTGAGAACAAGTATCATCTGTTCAAAGACGGAGTGGAGTACATTGTAAGAGCCCATCGCAGAAAGCTTAATCTATCTTTGGCAAGCACAGGGCAAATGAAGCGACTAGTCAATTCCAACAAGAGTCTTGTGCTCCTTATGATCAAGCAGAAGAATGACACAGAGCAGGAATCCTTTGCAGGCTATGATGTAAAGCTGAAAGTTGAACTGGTTGATGTGGTCAATCAATATGGAGACATGTTCCAAGAACCAAAAGGATTGCCACCAAAAAGGGGAATTCAGCATGAAATACAGCTACAGCAAGACTGTCCACTCCCGAACATTGGTATGTATCAAATGTCAATTTTGGAAAGTTTAGAAATTAAAAAACAAGTCCAGGAATTGTTAGATAAAGGTGTAATTTGTCCCTCTATTTTGTCATTCACCAATTGTTTTGGTACCCAAGAAAGATGGAACCTGGCGCATGTGTCTAAATTATTGAGCTTTGAATAAAATTACCATAAAGAATCAATACCCATTGCCCATAATAGATTATTTTCTAGATCGGTTGAAGAATGAAAAATATTTCACTAAATTAGACTTGGGAAGTGGATATCATCAAGTTAGAATAGTTGAGGAGGATATTTGGAAGACTGCTTTTAAAACCAAACAGAGATTGTTTGAGTGGCTGGTTATGCCTTTCGGTCTTTGCAACGCTCCAGCTACATTCATGAGAGTTATGAATGACGTTTTAAGATCATTTCTTCATGAGTTTGTAATTGTCTATTTAGATTATATTTTGATATTTAGCAAATCACGAGAAAAGCATGTCAAGCATGTGAGGAAAGTGTTGGATGTCTTCAGAAAAGAACAGTTATTTCTAAAGATGTCTAAATGTGAATTGGGGAAAACTTCCTTAGTGTATTTTGGCCACATAGTTGGAGGAGGTGAGCTGAAGATTGACACCTCTAAAGTTTCGGTCATTTTTGAATTGGCCAATTCCCAAATCAGTTACAGAAGTAAGGAGTTTTCTGGGAGCAGTGCAGTATTGGAGGAAGTTCATTGCCAATTTCTCTTCCATAGCAGCTCCACTACATGCTTTGACCAGTGTGAAGGTTGTCTTCCAGTGGGGAGGCAAACAGCAAAAAGCATTTGATGCTTTAAAACAAAAGATCATTTTAGCCCCAGTTTTAGCATTGTCGATTTGAAACAACCATTTGAAATACAAACAAATGCAAGTGACTATGCCCTGGGTGCAGTTCTTTTACAAAATGGTAAGCCCATTTCATTTCATTCTGAGATTTTTAATGGTGTTGTTATTAATTATCCTACCTATGATAAAGAGTTTTACGCATTGGTGCAAAGTGTGAAGAAATGGAAGCATTACTTGATGGGAAAAGAAACCATTATTCACACCGATCATCAACCTTTGCAATATCTGCAATCTCAAACAAAATTGCAACAATCAAGGCACTTTTGTTGGATGGGATTTTTACAACAATTCCACTTGGTAATTAGGTACAAGAAAGGTATTTATAACAGAGTTGCTAATATGCTTTCTAGACCGATTGTTAATGCAACCATTTTACTCAAGAATCATTATGTTTTGCCTGAAAGTTATGTTGAGAAATATGCACATGATGTTGACTTTCAATAGGTATACTTAAAATTGAGTCAAGGCCACCAAGTTGAGGAATTAGACTACCATGTACATGATAATATGTTGTATAATTTGGGAAAACTTTGTGTTCCACAGGGAGAGAGAGTAAATCTCACAAGGGAAGCACACACTTCTCTTATTGTTGGACATTTCAGTGTAAGTAAAGAAGTGGAAAATATTCAGAGGTATTTTTATTGGCCTTCTATGCTTGAAAGTGTGTCATGTTTTATAAGAGGTTGTTCATTGTGTGCATTCAATAAACCTAGTAATAGGAAACTAGGATCGTGCACACCACTTCCAGTGCCTTCACATACATGGGAACTGTTTCTATGGATTTTGTGGGAGGTCTTCCTTTATCAAGAAAAGGTCATGATTATTACGTAGTTGTGGATAGGTTCATCAAGATGTGCATATTAATGCCTTGTAAAAAACAAATTACAGCTGAACAAACAGCTCGACTTTTCTTTCAAAATGTATGGGTTCATTTTGGATTACGTACTTCTATTGTAAGTGATCATCATTCCCGATTTGTTAGGAATTTTTGGTCAAGTTTATGGAATTTGATGGACACCAAGTTGAAGAAAGTACAACCTTCCATCTGCAAACAGATGGTCAAACTGAAGTGGTTAACAGAGCAATTATTCATTTTCTAAGAGGATATTGCAGTAAACATCCTAAGTTGTGGGATGAATAGTTGCATTATATTCAGCATGCTTACAACCGAGCAAACCACTCGTATACTCTAACTTCACCTTTTAAGGCATGTCTTGGTTATTTGCCTAAATTGCCTTTGGATTTCATTTTTGAGAAAGATGTAGTTGTAGATGGACATAGAGACATAGACAGAGCAAAGAAATTCATTGGGAAAATTCACTTGATTCACCAAACAGTTCAATAACAACTAGAAAAGAGCCAAGGCAAGTATAAAGCAAGTCATGATAAGCATCGTGTGGATCATCAGTTTCAAGTAGGTGATGAGGTTTGGCTCTACATTAGCAAGGAAAGGCTTCAAGGTGAAGGTAAAAAGTTGAAACCAAACTGTTATGGTCCATTTAAAATTCTAGAAAATATTGGTAATAATGCTTTCAAGCTTGATTTGCCTTCATATATGCAAATTTATTTCGTTGTTAATGTTGAAAATTTGAGATTGTATGAGCCCTGTTCGATTGAAGATCAAGGAGAAAGTGTATAGATTACATCAATTGAAGATTTTTCTCCAGAATTCCTTGATGAGCTTCAGTAAGACACCATACTTGGCAGAAGAACAAGGTCATCAAAGAGGGGAAATGCTGATTATCTTCGAGTGGGTCTCAAGGGTATAAATCCATCAAAGGCCAAACGGATTGAAGAGGGGAAGGTGAGAGAACAGTACCCTCATTTGTTCCATTACTGAAAGTGATCCTTTTGGGGTCCAAAAGGCTTCTTGTGGGGAGGAGTGATCAGGTGCTCAAAATTATGCTAAAAAATAAAAGTGTCAGAATTTTGATAAGTTTAGCTTCATATCGAAGAGCTCGTCATTTTGAATCCAATGATGTGAATGAATCTCAAATCTGAGTTCGTATGTAGAGCAAGTCAAAGTTCAAGTTTGACTTGTCTACATGGCAGGATTGGATGATGTGGAAAAACCCTTCAGCGAATGAGGAGGCATCGAGTGGAAGGCTGCCATTGGCCCTCACATATCACATATCACAGGAAACATGCAGATCGGGTTAAGAATTGGCCCCTAGGAAGTGCCGATTGCGATTTGCGATATCGCATATCACAATTGCAGGCAAGGAGGAGTTAAGGTAATCAGCCTCGACAAGGTTGGGAGTAGCGATGCGATGTGATCACATATCGCAATCACAGTGGCAATAAGAATCAACCCCCAGATGTTGTGATGCAATATCGGCCTGGATTGCGATGCGATAAACCGCAATCGCACAAAGAACAAATTTGTTGTTTATTACTGCTAAACATCGCCGATTACGATTTGAGATCTAAAGGATAGGTTATGGCCTATGGCGCGACAAAAATATCGCTCGATTAGCGGATTTTGGAGTGAAAATGTGGTTTTTTATCAATTTTGGAGCATTTTGTGGAACAAATAGTGGGAGAACTAAGAGAAGTCATAATTTCTTCAGTTCTTATCCGAATTGGATGCAAAAAAAGGCTAGATAGCCATTTTTTAGTATTTTGAACTCATTGAGACAAGTTTCATAGGCATATGAACATTGTAAACACACTTTTGTTTTAATTTTGAGCATAATAGAGAGGCCCAAGCCATTCAAAGTTGGACCAAGGAGACGTAGCCTAGGAGGGGTGAACTCCTTTATCATGTGCTTGTTGTGTGTTGTATTTTGATGTTCTTTGCTACTATATTGCTATTGTTCAACATATGTTTTATGTTAAATTGTTTATAAGATTTACATAAGAAACTCTCATGGGAATCAGTTAGTTAAGCAAACATGGTGAATCCTTAAGCACTTGATAAGAAAATGATAGGCATCTTGGGTTTTATTCTGATTGGGGAATTAGCACATCATTACTAATCTACTCCATTTTAGATCACCTCTCTATGCAACTGGGTGCTTAGTATCAGGGATTTAAAGGTTGTTTTTTCCCACGTCTCCTTCCTCCTTCCAGCATATTTACCGGGAACAAAATCTTGAAGTTGATACCCTCTCCAAAAAGGGCCTATCCCTTTCTCATGGTTTTATACATTTTGAGTAATTTGAGGATGGATTGATATGTGGGTAGGGCTTCTTTGAGTTTTATGAGTAGATTATTATGCAGGTTTTTTCTTACCTTTGGAGATCCCTCCTTGGCCTATTCTATGCTCTGGTGTCTTATACTGTATGCTTTTTCGGTGTTAATGTCATTTCAGTTTCATCGCTGCTTTGTACCCTTTTCTTGAGGGGTTCTCTGTTTTTTGTTTTTGGAATGGTTTTTGGTCTTCCAGGACATCTATAGGGCATACTTGATGTTTGAAAATGATCCAAACAAATGTAAAACTCTTCCTCATTTAAGTTTTTTTCCTCTGAAAGGGATTGAAATTTCTGTGTTTTTCGACACAATGTTTTTCAAAAGTTTGTATTGTCATTTCCAAAATATTTCTATTCATGTGAGACTTTAGTTGGTCAATATATTTCCCACTGACCTTGACAATGTCCCCTAATGATATGCCACCTGTCAAGGAAAACTACCATGTGCAGAAATTTTAAAAAAGACAAATGAAAAGGAATTAGTCATGCCTTTGGATGAATACAGTGACTAGGGAATATCTAAAAAAAATGGAGACATGTTCCACAAATACGTTTCACTCACAGCAATTCATCAGGATGTACATGAGAGTGCAATTTTGTACTATCAGAAAACCATTGTGTATCAAGTACATGTTCAATGACAGTTCATGTTGTGTATGTTCATGTCACAACAATTATTAATTCTCTGAATGGTACAATCACAGATCATGCTCAACAGTTTTTAGTTTTAAATGATGATAAAATTACTTTAAAAGCTTCAATTATATTTTCACGAGAACGTAGTCTAAAAAACTCACAAATTAGCTCGGACATATGGGTTACAGCTGTCAAACTTCAGGAAATTGGGTGCCATAATGGTTCTGGATGGTGTTGAATCCATTTCCACCATCAAAAAAATGATTCAAACACTCAAGCATTCTGATTTTTTATTTTTTTTTTACCAAATTCCAACAAAAAATTTGTCGTCCAAGCGAATTTGTGCCATCGGGAAACAACTCTTTTTAATTAACCTCCCCTTTAGTAAGAAAGTTCCATCTGCCCAAATCGTAAATAGGTTGCCATTTTTAAATACTAAAAAATTATTTTGTTTTGTTTGATTCCAACCCAAAACTCCACAAAGTATACAAATTAAACAAATATATATATATAAATAATTCATGTACAATGGTTAAACAACAACTATATATACAATTATATATAATAATAATGTTATCGAAATAACATAGCATTAGGTTTACTTCTCGTTATAATCATATTCTTTTAATTTTAAAAGATCTACTCAGAATTTATCATTCAGGCTTTATTGCCTTGACACGTTCTAGGAGAAATTCGGACAATGGTTCTAATCAAATGCTAACAGCGAGGACAAACCTAGGAAGACTAATCTCACTCAATTCCCATGCCCCTCAGATTTCTCCAATTCACTTGAATTACAGTTTTACTAGTCCTATTCGAAAAATCTTTAGACTACTCGATTTTTTAGATTACATTGTTTAAAATTAAGAATCTTAAAAACATCTAACATTTAAATTATTTTTATTCTAATTGGTATTGTGAATTATTTCAAGTTTTGGAATTTCTAGTTATAATGGGCAAAACGATTTTGGTTAAATCATGATCATATGTATATATAAGAATGGGGTCAGGAGTATATATAAGAATTGATTGAATCGTGCGAGATAGTATTAGATCACTAAACCGTGTTAAACTCCCAGTGAATGATCAGAGCATGCAAGGATGACACGAGATTTTTATGGTTGGGAATTTTATGAGCCCTGGTTGATGAACCGAGGGGGTTAGCTTCTAGTTTAGTAGTATGTAATATGAGATTAGGCCATGGGAAACTTTTGATGTACATGATTTCAAGACTTGTATAAAGAAGAATTTTATGATTGTGACGTTTATGATTGTGACATTGTTGTATTTATATTGAATGTTAAATGTTGATGTGAATGTTATACTTGTGATGAATAATTCCACTAAAATAATATATTTTACACGTTATGAAGTATAAGTGCTAGAGGCGTAATTCGGAAGTAGTAGTCGTAAGTTGGTCACAATCATTGCGATAAACCTTGTTGGTGCCACATGTATAGAGGACTTGACATGACTTAATTTGAGTTTATGAACTAGGGATGTGATAGTTGGTATCAGAGCAAAGTTCACCACCTTCCCCCAAAAGTTGGTATCAGAGGCAAATAATTGCATATGTGAGGAAAATTTGATGCTCTTCAACACACTATCCCTAACGTGATAGATTGGTATTAGAGATGAAGAAAAATTGATAGAAGTTTGGTTCTCTTTACCAACTGGAAGTTGGTATCAGAGCTAAAGAAAGGTACTTTGGTACAATGTTCTTGACATGATAGGTGATTTGAGTAAAGCTCAAATCAATGGAGGCCGAGAGGAATGTTACACAAGCTGAGAGTAGTGGTGCTTCCTTGTTTGATTTAATTCATTAGTTTCTTGAGAAGGTTAAGACCAACGGAAGAAGAATGGATCAGTTAGAGGTGCAGGTTGGAGAAATTGTATCATTTGTCCATGAGTATTCATAAACGATTGATTTGTTGAAGAAAACAGTAGGAAGGGGCTCATCTAGTACTTAAGTGAAGGTGAAAGAAAAGGAACCAAAGATGTACAATAGTAATAGAAGTGTGAAAGTAATAGGAAATTTATGTTGGGATGTGGAACAGTATCTTTCACAGCTAGGTACATGCCTAAAAGGAGAAAAAGGTGAGAGTTGTTGCTACATATTTGATCTGGAATGTGAAGTTGTGGTGGAGGACTAGGGCAGAAGGGATTGTTTTTGGTCACATCCAGGATGAAATTACTACTTAGACAGAGATGAAGGAATCCTTGTACATGCATTTTCAATCAAGAGATCAAACTTGGAATGTAAGGACTAGGTTGAAAGGTTTGAGGCAAACTGGTAGCATACAGAGCTACATACATGAGTTTTCGGGACTCATGTTGGAGATCAAGGATATGTTTGATGGAGAATGGTTGTTTAACTTCATGGTAGATTTGCAAACATGGGCACAAACAAAAGTGACAATGTAGAATGTTCATACGCTTGCATAAGATATTTCCGCAACAAATAAACTCTTGGATTTCTATGGCAATGGGAAGTTAGAAGGGAAGGATCAAGGTGGTGATAAAGACAAGAAGACAGGAGAAAAAGGAAAATGGAATTATTCAAAAGAAGATGGACTGAAGCAATGTAGTTTGCGGAAAGAGAAGAAGTCTCTTTCATGTTGGTTATGTGGAGAAGATCATATGGTGAAGAATTGTCTATGGAGAAAGTTTTGGTTGCAACTACACCGAAGGAGACTACTCCAAAGCACGATCGAAGTAGAAGTCGATTGATATATGTGTAGGTCGGAGGAAATAAATTGGTTTGGTTGATGTTGGTGATTCTCATACCTTCTTGAAGAAGTATGTAATGAGGAGATTGGGTATGCAGATTATTCTAGTCCATATGTCCTTCAAGGCGGTGAATTCTTAAAATAGGAGAGTTATTGGGATGATCAGAGATGTTCTAGTGAAGATTGGACATTCGAGTGGGAAGACCAAATTCACCATTATTTAGCTAGATGATTATGATGGTGCATTGGGACAATAATTTCTCATTGGAGAGAGAGTTGTGTCTATACCACATTTAGAGCAATTGTTCATTCTTTCAGGAGAGAAACTTGTGATTGTTTCGACTGTGCCATTCTAGATGGAATGAATAGGATGTCATTCATTCACGTGGAGGAGAAGAAACACGTTGATGAGATTGTGAAGAGGTTGGATCATATGGATTCTACTCTTTTACGACAAAAAAAGGTGATGGTTGACTTAGAAGAGAGGCTTTCGAGTCTTGCTAAGAGACTTGAGATGGTTGGTGTTGAGACTTCGACATCTGAGTATAATGACTTTGTTGACATATATTATGAGGAGGGTGATTTGATTGAGGATCACCTTGATGACGTGGATGATGGAGCCAAAAGGATATCATCTGCAGTCAAAGATGAGGTTCAAGATGATGAGCCTTGGTGCAATGATGCAGGAGGTTGGCCTGATGATCCAGAGTTGGAGAGATTGATTGAGGAGAGTGAGGGTGGGATGGGTTCCTATCCCCATTTGTTGAGATACATTGCAAAAAATTATGGAGGGTTCATTCTAGGGGCAGGAGGACCAATTCTAGGATTGATTGTGTTGATTTGTTCAAGTGTAGTAGATGCAAGCACTAATTTCTGAAGAACTAATAATTACTTCTAATGATGTAGTTATTCTTTTAGCACTTCCAAATTTATCATTAAGTAAT
Organism: Pinus tabuliformis; assembly: GCA_031772625.1. NCBI lineage: Eukaryota > Viridiplantae > Streptophyta > Pinopsida > Pinales > Pinaceae > Pinus > Pinus tabuliformis. Next base: position 447,504,610 of record CM062804.1, on the reverse strand, counting down.
TACACTTTATAATTCAACCATAAATGCATAAGGATAGTAGATATCACAATGCACAAAGATAACACAATATTTACCTTGGGAAAACCCACTTCGGGGGAAATCCCAACAACCTTTTCCTTGGATAAATTCTTTAGTTCAACAAGAAACACACTTAATTCTACTAGTCAAATATGATGGTCAAATTGGCCAACAATGTTATGGTAAAATCTAGTCAAACTTCCCTCTTATCAAGTCAATCTTCTACCCAAGAAACTCGCCTTGTTTGATCTGCCTAGGTCGAAATTCAGCCTCCCAGAATCTACCCTGAAACTTGGCCCTATTGCCCAGAAAATTCAGACTTGCTGCCCAAAATATGTTACCCAGAAAATTTGACTTTCTACCAAGAATATGCCTAGAAAATCACACGTGTGAAACTGTAGGAGAGAGAATCACATGTTCAAAGTCAAGGAGAGATAAAAAAAAAAAACTTGAGATGTCTTTGTCTTTATTCTTCTTTTCCTTTGCTTGGATGCCCAAAATATTTCTTGTCTTGTGACAGATCGAATTGTGCTTGAAGGAGGAGGTCAAGTGCCCTATATATAGTGTTTTTATAGCCTAAATGGTTGTCTCTTCACTTGGGGCTGACTTGACTTAAAGGAGGACCAACTTGACAAGTTTGGAGCCAAAAATTCAAAATTCAAAATTCAAAATTTTCTCTTTTGAAACTAAGATCATGTCTTACATTTCTCATATACATATTTCAAGGGATAAAATATTAATTACGAAGATCGACCATAGCTACAAAATTCAACACTCCCTCTTAGCTAGGGAGGTATTCATAATAACTATCAGATGTTCTCTTGTTCAAAAAAATCTCTAAGAAAAGGTTCATCATTTATCATCGGCATCAAAATCATTTGATTTCCATAATCATGGTCAACATCTTTGACCTATGGTAGAAATATACAACATCAACTAAGTACCATAATTTTGGTTGGCATCTCTGTTCTATGGCACATCATTAGCATCATCTAGTCACCATGATTCTAGTCGGTGCTTTTGACCTATGGTATATTGACTAATCCTGGTTCACCATCATCGTAGTCAATCTCCTTGACTCGTTGTGAAACCCTAGGGACACATTCAATCCATTTTAGTATTATGGTCCCAAATCTAAGGGCCTCATTCTATGCCATGATGCTAAATGGGCTCACTCAACCTATCTCGAGAGTACATTGAGCGTGATTCTAAAAAGAACCTACTCAACTCTATGGTTGATTAATTTTGGGCCTCTAGGACCATTCTTCCTAACCTAGTCAATATACTTGACTCGGGAAAATGTTTGTCCTCTGTCGGACCATTCTCCCTATTCTTGGTAAACATACTTGACTCATAGAGAATGAATGTCGTTGCATGAGCTAGTTATGTTGATGTGTCAATCCACTGCCTGTGGAAAGAATCCTGCATCAACATCATGCTCAACAAGTCATCACTTGGAGCAATTCACCAATTATCTAATTCGTGAATTGGAACTTGGTCAACACCTGTCGCTATTACCATTCTTGCATGCTAATTGAATGGTAACTCTCCTACCCAATTCTAGAGCCACTCTCTCGTCCACCTGGGGAGCACTCTGGGTTGTGATGCTCTATGGGCCATTCTCCCTAGCCACATTTTGTGGTCCCTAGTCAATACTTTGACCTGTCTATATTCTGACCTAAGGAGAATGTTTGCCACTTGATGCAACAACATCATCATTCCCTCTAACAAGGGAACATATTCTCAACCATTTTGGTTTGTCCCTGAACAATATAAACTTCTCAATATTGTCCCTGAAGTATAAAAGCTTCTCAAGCTTGTCCCTGAATTATAAAAACTTCACCCTAGGTTTGTGAGTCTCACTGCTACCTTCTATACCATGTCTCAGTATGTTCTTGAACCTATCATCATGGTCGCCTCCTGCACCTGATTAAACAATCCTTCGAGTAGTTACTGAAGCCACATTGCTTCACAATTCACCAAACTAGCTGCAGTATACTTAGCTCACACAGTCCTGAGTGTGGCATATGGTTGCTTCATGCCCAAGAAGAATTCAAACTGAATCATCATCCTAATGTGCTCTTCCTGTCTTCGCACTCTCTTCCCAATATGAATTTGTATATCCCTACAACTGCTTCCTTCACTGGAACCCACCTAGAACCATCACAACAACTGCTTGACATTGAAGCAGACCTTGGTAGTTCTCTTTATCACTGAAGAAAATCCTTATGCCACTATTGCACCCTTTCTCATGTAAGTCTTTCTATTTCCGTTAGAAATAAGTCATGTAATAACAAGATCAACCAAGATCCATCAATCCAAGAATACCAAGTCCAATGTGTCTGCTTGTGATCGTACAAAGCTTTCTTTAGTTTGTAATCATGAGACTTCTTCTCATGTACCTAAAATCCCTGAGGTATATTTATGTACACTTCTTCTTCAATCATTGAGAAAAGCGATCTTTGGATCTACCTGGTGCAATTTTCAAAGAAATAGAAATTTTAACAGAAGTGTACCTGAAAACTGAAGCAAATGTCTTGTCATAGTCTTCTCCCTCTTTCTAGGAGAATCCTTGAATCTTGCTTTGTACTTCTCTATGTTGACATATATTGCATACTTGTAGATCCACTTGGAATTCACCATTGACTTTCCTCTATTCTCGACACAGTCTTCATTATGGCATCCTTCAAACTTGTTGGCCTGCTTGCTCCCTATAAATGAGCACTTCAACAAATCCATGTGATTAGTTCCATTTTTTGCTTCCAAGGATTGTTTTAGCGTATTTTCCTCCAACTTTTTGAAAAAAAATGGTGCTATTTATCATGATGACGCTATTTTTGGCATTTTTGCGCTAACGAAATCATTTAGGTGCTAAATTAGGCATTATTAATGCTGACAATTGCACCGGAAATTGTGTCACAATTTGCGTTGGAAATTATGCCAAAAATTGCGCCATAAATTTATGCTAGAAATTGCACCAGAAATTTACACCATAAATTGCGCCAGATTTAGCACGTCATGTATCGCCTAAATTTATGCCTTGTTTTCTCACTTTTTAACACCATATTTAGCGCCAGATATGCCTAAATAGTTAATTAATTAAGGTGTTGTGGGTTAAGTGGATAGGGGCTTTGAGGATTATGAGATTTAGGGATTTGGGGTACAGGGATTAAGGGTTAAGGGATTAGGAGTTAGGGTTTAATGGATTAAGGGTCAAGAGCTAAGGGATTTAATGCTTATGGGTTAGGTAATTTAATGGTTAATGGCTCAGGGATTATGAGTTAAGGGATTATGTTTAAGTGCTTAGGGATTAGGGGTTTATGAATTAAGGAATTAGGGATTAGGGCTTAAGTGTTTAAGGGTCATTAAGGGATTAGTGATTAACTAGGGTTGAGGGATTAAGGGTACTTAATTTAGGGATTAGGGCTGAAGGATTTAAAGGTCAATGTAGGCTTAGGGGTTAGTGGATTTAGGGATTTATCAGAACTCTCTTGAAATGTCATGAAACATATTCCAACATGCCTATAACCAATGCTATCCACCAATGTCGCACGGTGAGCAATGAATGGGGCCAACATTGAAATTGCTTCAAACTATTCTTGTATGCGTCGAAATTTGACATTGTTAGAGACTAGACACATGCCTTGACAGTATTCAAGGGTTTCAATACTAAAAGATCCATGATGTCCCCGCATAATATTTGAGATCATCCACGTTTTCATTAACGTTCATTATGCAGTCTCATTGTCATCATTCATCATTCCCATCTATGGAATCTTTGTCAAAACTCTCTTGAAATGTATTCCAACATGCCCATCACCATCGACGCCGCACGATGAGTAGTGAATGGTGCCAACGTTGAAATTTATTCAAATTGTTCTTGTATGCATCGAAATTTGACATGGTTAGAGTAGACACGTGCATTGATGGTATGCGAGGGTTTGTTTGACTTCCTCGCATAATCTTTGAGATCATCCACACTTGCATCAACGTTCATCATGTAGTCTCATGGTCATCATTCCTCATTCCCATTTAATGAATCTTTGTTGAAACACTCTTTAAATGTTATGGTATGTCTTCCAACATGCCCATCACCAATGTCATCCACTAATGCCACATGGTGAGAAGTGAATAGGGCCAACATTGAAATTCCTTCAAATTTTGCATGTATACATCAAAATTTAACATGGTTAGACTAGGCACATGCCTTCATGGTATGCGAGGGTTTCAAGGCTCAAGGATGCTTGACATACCCGCATAATCTAATTTGAGATTGTCAACATTTACATCAACGTTCATCATGCAGTCTCATTGTCATCATTCCTCATTCCCATCTAGGGCATATAGGAGTTAGAGAATATGTTTGTATATGGGATTAGGTTATGGATCATATATGTTACTAGTTAACAAGTATAGTTGTTATGACTGAGAGTTTATTAGTGATAATGGTTACATTTCAAGAGTTAAGGGTGATAGGGTTATGCTTTTTGGGATATAGTGGTTATGGTTACAAGCTATATTAGATAATAGATGTTAGGGGTCAAAATTAGTAGGTATTAAGGGTTATAGGGGCTTGGGATTATAGTTGTTATGTGTTATACAATTTAGGGGTGATAAGGATTGGACATCATGGGGTTAGTAATTATAATGGTTATGGATTTAGGATTAGGAATTAGGAATGATAATAGTTATAGGGAATGCACATGGGGTGTAGGGTATTTAAGGCTTTTGTGTTAAGGGATTAGGGATTAAGGGTTTATGGCTTAAGGGTTTACGGATTAAGGCTTAAGGGTTTAAGGGTATGTTATCACATATTAAATTTTTTATAATTTTTTGCAAAAAAATTATAATTGGTATCAAATTTTTTGAAGGTTAGTGTTATACATTGGGTTCATATACATGGTTATAGTTTTTTTTTATAAAAAAATATTGGGTTCCTAGACTCAATCTCCAAGTCAGAATAATTTTACTCCAACATGTATGAAGCATCACATGTCGGATGTGAATAGCTACCAACAAAAGGAGCCCAATCTTGGAGTATATATATATATGCACTATGCATCAAGATAGCATTCAAGAGTGGGATATTTAAATAACGACAAGTATTTTACTCTATTGCGTGTGGGATAGTTCAAAGAGCCAAAGGCCAAAGTACCATATTGTATTACATGGTTCAAAGGTCGATATTACGAGAAGTTGGAGATCAACGATGAATATGTGTTGTGGATTTTGAACCAACCCAAAGTATAAAACACCATTCAAATCCCACACTCACCGAGAAGCAACACATGTCCCTTAACAAATTTAGTGTGGGATTCTCTTATGGTGTTAAATATCATTTGTTTCTCATCTCTGCACTCAATTGCCATTGTTGATCTAGTAATTACATCAAATCAATGGATAAAACAATTTGTTATCTGGTAACTTTTTATTAAGTGCTTTATTTATAAAGATTTCTTTTTACCCAGCAAAAACACAATGTTCTGCATTTATTTACGGGTGAAAAGTGATTTTTTTTTTTATAAAGTTAAGCTAATTCTATTACTGAAAAAATATTGTACACTGAGGCTTTAGCCTGTGCATATCCATGCCTTAGTGTTGGGAAAAAACAACAAAAACAGAGTTTGGACTGCCCATAATGGGAAACCAATCTGAATCAAAAAACGATTGCCAAAATTAACTTGCTACCCACGCAGGGGAAACCAGCAATTGTGCATATTTTTTTATCAGTTTTTCAAGGAGAAACAAAAACCAACCAAGTAACCAAATACCAGCAATTTTTCCGAAAGCCTCGTAAAGGAAACCAGAAAGCAAAATTCCCAAAACCTGAGAATAGCAGACACGTGGCAGGTTGTGTGGCTGATCAAGTGCGAGGCGGAGACGATGGGTGTTCCTCCACGATGAAGCATTTGTAATCCTCCATGTCGACACCTGCCTGCTTTGAAGCCTCCGTGTTTTCTTCCTGCTGCGCCAGTTGTTCCTCCTTAATAAAACAGTGGTAAGGATCCATGTCTTCGTCGTCATGCTGGTCCTGGTCCGTCTCCTTCCCCGTTTGCCACATCCCTGCACTGTGAGTGCTCTTCTGAACCATGGTTGGTTCTGCTCTGGTGTGGCTACCACCTTCAGTGGCCTGCTCCTCAATTGTTCTGGAATGGTGTCCACCCTCAATTGCTTGCTTCGTCTCGTGAAAGGTTATGGAGATGGTGGCAGTGATGATGGGCCTGTTCATGGAGGAACGAAAGATGAATTGGGTGGAATGGAGATGCGGCTGTGGATTGGAAGGAATGCCACTGGGAGGTGAAGCAGGATTGGAAGGAATTCCATTGGGAGGTGAAGCAGGGGGCATCGGATGGAGGCAGTGAGGTTGAGAGCGGCTTCTTCCACTATGAGTGTTTGGGTAGCACCCTGTAGTCTGTTGGGCCAAAGAGGATGTGGATTCAGAGGCCGGAGAATGAGGGGGACGAGTCAAGCTTCCTCTACTTCCACCCCTGCGACTACGCATTCGATGTCGCGTTCTCGGCATGTTGACACTAGGTGTTTGAGAATTTCTTCCGGGATTAGGCTCAGAGTGATGAGAGGGCTCAGTAGAATTAGCGGGCGGCTTAGAGGAGGGACTAGCTGCAGAGGCCGAGTGGAAGATGAAATGGCAAGCCAGGCTTTGAGTGAAGTGAGTTCCCAGGCCTAAATCAATGCAGCAGAGGAGGTTGCAGCGCCTCCCTATAGTAGTGCGAGAACTAGGTGTTGCAGCTGCCTGAGGGCAGAGACATTGCAGAGGTAGAGGATAATGGACAGGTGCGGTGGTATGATTATCACCAGAGGTCATCTTTGCGTGGAGCCGAGGTGGGTAGTTGCAGTCTGGTTGAAGACGGCACCCACTTAAATGCCATTTATGGCTGGTGTTAATGCAATTTTTAGACTGATGTGCCAGATTACGGAGGGCCATGTGGTATGGCCACATGTCGTCCCGTTCTGCCGCCACCTTACTGTCTTTGTTGGGCACCCGCATCCAGGAGAAAAGGGATTTATTACAGGTGACAGTGAAGATGGTTAAATCATCTAAGTAGCAGGAATTCAGCTTTCAAGGTTGGTTTCTTATTCCATATTAGTTTTTTAGCAGTCGAAAGAATGGAATCCTTTAAGAAAATTGTCTCCATCCGCAAAATCTTTGAACCAGAACAGAATAACCTGGTGGACCAAGACTCGGATGTTTATGACCCAATTTCATCATGTACTAATCAAGAGCAGATCCCTCAATCATTTTTCAGTGAGATGATGAAATGGAGTCACGCCTGCCATTGTGTATAGTTCCTTATGTTGGAAAATCCATAAAGATGGTCGTTAAAATGATTTTCCATTATTATGACATTAACTTGTGATGTTTTCATTATTATAATTAGATCTCTTAATTGTCTTATCTTATCATCAAGATTAATGCCAAGCAACAAAAGAAGAGAACACAAGATATAGGCACACTTCCAGGGCAAAACCCCCTCGAGTGGAAAACCTAATCACAAATTCTTCCTTTAGTAGATTCAAGATGAGACGACCAAGACCCTTATAAACTAGACTTGGGACAACCTCCATCAAGTCATCCTCCTTTCACTATGTTTGTATACCAAGGATCATATCATTGTGTTAGCACTGAATACTTGCCATACCGAAACATCATTACTGCAGAACCACTGAGGTCTTCTTATTGTGGAACCTTCTGTTATGAAACCAGCTCACAAAATGATAGAAAAGAGAGATCAACGCCTTAGAATTCAGCCTCTTCGAGGGGGCAACCTCCTTTACATTACACAAATGAACAATTCTTGGATGATTCAAATGACAAAACCTCCTTTCTATATATAGGAGTCTAAGGAGTCACAATATAACCCAGCCGACCTAACAATAATAATATAAAGCCACAAAAATAACGATAGAGGGATTCTATGGGGCATAGTAATAACAATATGGGGACAATAGGGGCACAACAATATTAATAAGGGATACAACTATAATAGTAATGGGGTAATCACTAGTATTATAGGGACCCAACATGCCCCTCTCCTTCAAAAAAGTGTTGTCCTCAACGCTTGAGTAGTTTTGGATGCTTATGTATAAAATTCTCATCCTCCCATGTGGAATCTTCAGCGGATAAGTTCTTCCACTTGATAAGATACTCTGAAATTGATCAATTTCGTAACTGTCGAGTTCTTGTTTTTGTGACTGCTTCTGGTTCCAATATAATTTTTCCTTCCTCGTCAAGTTCTAGCAATATTGTTTGAACTGGGAGCTTGTCGCCTATAACCTTCTTTAAACATGAAACATGGAAAACTGGGTGCAATCGAGAAGCTGCAGGAAGCTCCAATTTGTATGCCATAGTACCAATCTTTTGCAACACCTTGTATGGACCATAATACTTTGGTGATAATTTATTATCCTTCTTAGCTTGCTTGAGGGACATTTGCTTCTATGGTTGTAGCCGTAGGAATACCCAATCACCTACATCAAAACTTCTTTCGCTGCGATGTTGATCTGCCTGTTGTTTCATTCTATTTTGTGCCAACACGAGGTTATCCTTTAAGAGTTGGAGGACTTGTTGTTGATGTTCCACTGCTTGAACCTTAGAATTTTCTCTTAAATATGATGTGATGGATGGTGGCTGATATCCATAAAGTGCCATAAATGGGGTCATTTTTGTTGTTGTATGGAAGGAAGTGTTATACCACCATTCAGCTAGAGGCAACCATTTGACCCATTGTGTCTGTTTATCAGATACAAAGAAATGAAGATATCCTTCCAAACATTTGTTTACTATCTCAGTTTGCCCATCAGATTGAGGATGATAAGATGAGCTATGAGATAACTGAGTACCAAGACAAGAAAATAATTATGTCCAAAAATTTCCAGTGAAAATGGGATCTCTGTCACTTACAATAATCTTTGGGTTTCCATGTAGCTTTTGAATTGTTTCCATAAATGCAGCAGAAACTGTACTGGCTTTAAATGGATGTGATAATGCACAAAAGTGTGCATACTTGGTAAGTCTGTCAACTACCACCATGATGACACTCTTTCCCTCAGACTTGGGTAAACCTGTGATAAAATCCATTGAAACCTCCTCCCAACGTTGGCTTGGAATGGATAAAGGTTGTAATAGACCCGGTGTCTTAATTGTTTCAACTTTATTTTGTTGGCAAACCAAACATTCCGCCACAAACTTTTGAATATCTGATTTAAGGCCCTCCCAAAAAATTCCTTCTTAACCCTGTGGTAAGTTTTTAAAAATCCTGAGTTCCCTCCTAAGGGAGAAGTGTGCAATTCCATAAGAATATTTTGTTTTAGCTGGGAATTCTTACAGAGGTATAAGCGATCTTTGTACCATAACGAATCATTTTGCCAGCTAAATGTATCGAACGTACTGGAGTCTTGTTGTAACTTTTGAATAAGTGCCCACACTTCTTCGTCGTTCTTCCATTCCTCCCTTGCATCGTTTATCCAATCTGGTTGGATAATAGAAATGGTGCACAACAATGCTTCCACATCCTCATCCTTTCTTAAGAGTGCATCTGCCAATTGTTGGCATTATGATACAAGTGTTGTCCTTGATGGCAACTCACTTAGAGGCAGGTACAGGTGATGGCAACTTAATCAGAGGACAAATCTTAGTACAGCAAGACAAGAAAGAGATACACGCAGGTTCATTAAGGAAAATCGGCGTATACACGCAAGTTGGCTTCAGTAAAAGCGCGTACATGTGGAAAACCTACCTTTGGTCCGTGGCGGTTAGTCCTTGGAATTTGTGCCTATGGTTTTGGACCATGGAGTCTCGACAGACGTGTTGATCCCTAGTATTGAGTTGATGGTATTATGTTACTATGGTTTTGGACCGTGGTATTGTGAAGGGACTAAGCCTATATAAGGAGAATATCATTAGGCCAGATGAGTAGTGTGAGAGTGTGTGAGTGACGAATATCTGATGAGGTGAGAGATCCAAATGCTGGTTATGGGTTGGTGATCTGAACCAAGGTTTCACTCATGTGGAGGATGATGATGAACGATGGAACGGGATCTCAAGGCTTGGAATGATTATCTTCATATGGTTTGACTGTGAATAGACTAGATCTATTGACGCATGTTTATTGTTATGATCTGGGTATGCTTTGATGTCTGATATAGCTGCGGAGTTTTAAGTTTGAATTTACAAATCTGTACGCGAGTTGTCTTTGGTAAAAGAGCGTATACACGCAGGTTGGGTTCGTCAAAGTAGCGTATACAATGTGAAGTATGAAGATGGAGTTGGATCTGGTTGTTGTTATGTTATCTGTGTTCTTGACAGGGTTTCAATGATTCAGTATTGGGTGATTCAGAGATTGATGATGCAGGTTGTACTACAATGGTGATTGTTTCATGGATCCAGTATGAAAATGTATGAAACGTGGTCCCGGGAAGATCGTAGGCCAGCACCTACGTACTGGTAAAAATATCAGCCAGTACAAGAGCCAGGGGGTTGTAGCTCCCTTCCAGGAGCAGCTGGAAAACGAGTAAAGGTTGGAGAATTCTGTAGGTAGGCACCTACGTACTAGTAAATGGATCGGCTAGTACAAGAGCTATGAGGGTTGTAGCCCTCTGCAGGTTGTAGCCTGCGTACTGGTAAAGGACTGCACCAGTACATTGTAAAAGAAGTTTCTTATTAAAGGAAGATAGAAACAAATTGCAGCAGGTGGTTTTCACCCACATTGGGTTTCCACCTTATATCATGGTGTTCATGTGTGTGGCCTTTGTGTGATGATCTGTTTTGTTATACTGCGCATTTACTGAAGATAAGCTAACTGAATCATAAGATTTCTGGATATACGCTAGTTGCTTTAGACACAGTAGCGTATACACGCGGGTTCACTTAATTGAAGTAGCGTATATGTTTCTGAGTATGAAATTGAAAAAGTTCTATTGACTTGATAATACTGATTCACCCCCCCCCTCTCAATATTATTTCCAACAATTGGTATCAGAGCCGGTCCTTCAGAGAAGCTTGATCGCTTGAAGGAGATTCGTAGAACAATGGGGAAGAAAGCGCGTCAGAAGAAGAAGACAGCTCAAAGGAACAATGACAACCTGCCGTTGAGTGGAAGCAAGTATTCAGATCCTGAATCACCTCAGATTGAAGATGGACAAGCAAATGAAGCATCAGATCAAATCATAGATCAGCAAGATCTACCTAGCAAAAGGGAGAATGCCCTCAAAGAAGAAATCATCAGATTAAAAGATCAGTTGGAATGTGCCTCCAGAATTCGACAAATGCTGCTAGCGCTGAATGAAGAGCAAGAAAACGAGATCCTCAAACTAAGGCATCAATTGGATGAAGGAAGGAAAGCTGAAGAAACCTTGAAGAAGCAATGTCTGGAAAAAGAAGAACAACATCAAGTTGAGGTAAATATCTTGAAAAGTAAATTAGAAGAAAAAGATAAACTATTACGATTTCAAGATAGTACTAAGATCTTGGATGATATTCTTAGTAGTCAAAGGTCCCCTGCTATCAAAACTGGTCTTGGTTTTCATGAGTCTATTGAAGGTGAATCTGGTTCACAAAGTAAGACAAGAAACTCTAATGCAAAATCTGAAAGGCTCTACAAGGAGATGAAAGGACAACCCCATCAACAATCAAGGAAAGAGACTCCTCAAAGAAAATCTTTTACTCCTCCCATGAATAATGTTGAATGCCATGTATGTCATAATCTTGGACATGTTGCAGCCATATGTAGAAGAAGAAGGTTTCAAGACCATCATGCAGAAAGATCATCACATTCAAGGTACTTTAATGGATATTGCTTTTCTTGCAATATGTTTGGTCACAAAGCTGCCGATTGCTATAGGAGGAATATGAAACATGTAAGATACTATGCATGTAACAAGTTTGGACATAGAGCTAAAGATTGTAGGAAAAAAGCTCATGATAAAAAGAAATCATCAACATGCTTGAAGATATGGAAGAAGAAGGAAGTTCAGTCAGAAAGATGTGGCACAGCACAGGGTACTCAGCACAGCACAGACATAACAAACTCAGGGGGAGCTGAAAGTGTCAAACTTCAGTGTTCTAATTCTCATACGCAAGTTTCATGAAGGAAATCCGCGTATATACGCGAGTTTCACACTGCAAAATCGCGTATATGTCAGTCTGAAGAAATGCAGTGGGGATAGGCTCAGAAAAGGGGTCTGATATGATTCAGTCCAATATCTGCTCTCTTGGTTAACGATTACAGTCTGCTGAGGATGTTTGGAAATGTTTTGATACTTGTAAGATGTTAGAAGTGTTTAATCCTAACTTGATGATGATGAGATCTTGATGCTTATTACTGATGTATGCATGATCAGATCTAACTACAGATGGCACAGGCTCAGGGGGAGCATATACTTCAAATAATGCATTGTTGGCATTATGGTTAGAAATTGTTGATAAAGTCTATGAAGCTAAATGATACATCTTGTTGTTTGATCAAAGGAATGGTATTGCAGGCTGTTGCTTATGGTACAGATCATATATGATGAATGATAGTCATGGTCTTGAATGAATGGCTGGTCTTAGAACTTGCATCTGCTCAGGGGGAGCATGGATGGATTGATACAACTTGGCATATACAAAGGGGAGCCCAATCAGAAATTTCAGCATGTACTCAGGGGGAGTATGGATAGCAAAAGGTATACCAAAGAAGAGAATATCTTGGTCCGCCCTTTGCCCTTGATGTCAAAGGGGGAGAGTGACTTGGTGTGGTGGTTGCCATCAAGTCCAAAGGGGGAGATTGTTGGCATTATGATACAAGTGTTGTCCTTGATGGAAACTCACTCAGAGGCAGGTAATCAGAGGACAGATCTTAGTACAGCAAGACAAGAAAGAGATATACGTAGGTTCATTAAGGAAAATCGGCGTATACACGCAGGTTGGCTTCAGTAAAAGCGCGTACATGTGGAAAACCTACCTTTGGTCCGTGGCGGTTAGTCCTTGGAATTTGTGCCTATGGTTTTGGACCATGGAGTCTCGATAGACGTGTTGATCCCTAGTATTGAGTTGATGGTATTATGTTACTATGGTTTTGGACCGTGGTATTGTGAAGGGCCTAAGCCTATATAAGGAGAAGATCATTAGGCCAGATGAGTAGTGTGAGAGTGTGTGAGTGACGAATATCTGATGAGGTGAGAGATCCAAACGCTGGTTATGGGTTGGTGATCTGAACCAAGGTTTCACTCATGTGGAGGATGATGATGAACGATGGAACGGGATCTCAAGGCTTGGAATGATTATCTTCATATGGTTTGACTGTGAATAGACTAGATCTATTGACGCATGTTTATTGTTATGATATGGGTATGCTTTGATGTCTGATATAGCTGCGGAGTTTTAAGTTTGAATTTACAGATCTGTCCACGGGTTGTCTTTGGTAAAAGAGCGTATACACGCAGGTTGGGTTCGTTGAAGTAGCGTATACAATGTGAAGTATGAAGATGGAGTTGGATCTGGTTGTTGTTATGTTGTCTGTGTTCTTGACAGGGTTTCAATGATTCAATATTGGGTGATTCAGAGATTGATGATGCAGGTTGTACTACAATGGTGATTGTTTCATGGATCCAGTATAAAAATGTATGAAACATGGTCCCGGGAAGATCGTAGGCCAGCACCTACGTACTGGTAAACATATCAGCCAGTACAAGAGCCAGGGGGTTGTAGCTCACTTCCAGGAGCAGCTGGAAAACGAGTAAAGGTTGGAGAATTCTGTAGGTAGGCACCTACGTACTAGTAAATGGATCGGCTAGTACAAGAGCTATGAGGGTTGTAGCCCTCTGCAGGTTGTAGCCTGCGTACTGGTAAAGGACTGCACCAGTACATTGTAAAAGAAGTTTCTTATTAAAGGAAGATAGAAACAAATTGCAGCAGGTGGTTTTCACCCACATTGGGTTTCCACCTTATATCATGGTGTTCATGTGTGTGGCCTTTGTGTGATGATCTGTTCTGTTATACTGCACCTGTTTACTGTTAATATGGTTAATAATGTTCTGATGCATTTACTGAAGATAAGCTAACTGAATCATAAGATTTCTGGATATACACTAGTTGCTTTAGACACAGTAGCGTATACACGCGGGTTCACTTAACTGAAGTAGTGTATATGTTTCTGAGTATGAAATTGAAAAAGTTTTATTGACCTGATAATACTGATTCACCCCCCCCCCTCTCAGTATTATTTCCAACAATGGTGCACAACAATGCTTCCACATCCTCATCCTTTCTTGAGAGTGCATCTGCCACCAAATTTTGCTTCCCTTTTTTGTAGATGATTTCAAAGTCATAACCCAACATCTTTGTGACCCACTTTTGTTGCTCTTCAGAGGATAATCTTTGTTCTAAAAAGTATTTAAGGCTATCATGATCCGTTTTTACCTTGAAGTGTCTTCCCATTAGGTAGGGTCACCATTTCTTAAGTGCACGGAGTATTGCCAACATTTCCTTCTCATAAATAGCTTTGTGTAAAAACTTTCCCTTGATTGGACGACTTTCAAAAGCAATGGGTCTTTCATCTTGCATTAAAACAGCACCAATTCCATTTCCTAAAGCATCACATTCCACAATAAAGGTTTTTGTGAAGTCTGGTGTAGCTAAGACCGGTGCTTGGCACATTGCCTCTTTAAGATGCTCAAAGGCCTTTGTTGCTTCTGGAGTCCATGAAAATGCATCTTTCTTCAATAATGTTGTTAGAGGTGCTACTATTCTCCCATAATTATCAACAAACTTGTGATAATACCCTGTCAACCCGAGAAATCCTCGTAGATTGTTTATGGATGTGGGGATTTTCCATTCCTTAATGGCTTTAATTTTGCTAGGGTCTACCTTAACTCCTTCATGAGATACAATATGACCCAGATATTCCAACTCTTGTATGCCAAAGAAACATTTGGATCTTTTTGCATATAATTGTTTCTCCTCCAATAGTTGTAGCACCCTGTCAACATGTTCAACATGATCCTTCCAAGACTTGATGTAGATTAGTATATCATCAAAAAATACTAACACAAATTTTATAAGGAATGGTTTGAAAATGGAATTCATCAAACCTTGAAATGTTGAAGGTGCATTGGTAAGGCCAAAAGGCATGACCAAAAATTCATAATGACCTTCATGAGTTCTAAATGTTGTTTTGGGAATGTCTTCAGACTTCATTCTGATTTGATGATATCCTGAACGAAGATCCAACTTGGTGAAGTAAATTGATCCATGCAATTCATCCAGTAATTCATCAATGACAGGAATGGGAAACTTATCTTTAATAGTGAGCTTGTTGAGTTCCCTATAATTCGGACACATGCGCCATGATCCATCCTTCTTGTGCACCAATACTACTGGAGCAGAGAAAGAACTTTGACTCGGTTGAATTATACCAGCCTCTAGCATTTCTGCAACCATACGTTCAATTTCACTCTTTTGGGAATAGGGATATCTGTACGGCCTGATGTTTGGAGGAAAACTTCCTGGAATCAAATGAATAGCATGATCATGATCACGAATAGGTGGGAGACCTTTGGGAGTCTCAAATACCTTGGAATGATTGTCCAAGACTTTTTGGAGATCTGGAGAAATAGATGATTCCAACGTGGAAACATCTAGTGAACATAATTGTGAAATTACACCTCTTTGTTCCTTTTTTAGAAGCTTTGTCATACCATTAGAACAGATTATCTTTCCCGGTTTCCCTGCAATACCCCTTAATTCAACTTCCTTTCCTTCCACAGAAAATTTCATGAAAAGTTCTTGAAAATTAAAAGCTATTGTACCCAAGGATTATAGCCATTAGACTCCTAGTACAACATTAGCACCTCTCATTGGAATGGAAAGCATTGGGCTAGTCAATACATATTTTCCCATGGATAGCTTGATATTATGGCACTTTCCAGAGCAATTTATTGTTCCTCCATTTGCAACCATCACTTGACACTCTGGTGTTGGATATAAGAAGCAATTCAATTCTTTTGCTACCTTACAATGAATAAAATTGTGGGTACTTCTTGAATCAATCAACACTATTACCTTTTTCTTCTTGATTTGTCCTTCTATCTTGATGGTTTTAGGAGTGGTAATTCCCGCCAATGCATTACAAGATATGGTCGGATTCATTTCTTCTTTATCTAGGCTTTGTTCCTGGAGTATATCCTCTTCTTTTGACCTTTCTTGCTCCTTTTCTTCTTCCTCTTCACAATCTATGTAGAATAATTTCTTCTCAACACACTTATGACCTTTAGTGTATTTGTTATCACAACTGTAACAAAGCCCTTTTGCTCTTTTTTCTTCCAATTGTTGTGGTGTCAACCTTATAGGTTGTGGAAGACTAGGAGCAACAACACTTCCATCTTTATAGTTGTGAGAGGTATGCTTCCTGGTTGCCATAATTTTGCTTTCAATTTTTCTTGCTAACCTGAATGCCTTTTCTAATGAATCAGGTTCCCAAAGGTGAACGTCATGTTTGGATATTATCCTTTAAAGGCCCTATGAACACATCAATCCTATGCTCCTCAGGAATATTTTTTACCCTTGTGTTCAATTTTTGGAACTCCTCAATGTGCTCCATTATTGAACTCTTCTGTTTGAGACTTATCAATTGGCTAAAAAAAGTGTTGCTTTTTGTATCCTCATAATATGTTGTCAATTCTTCTATAAAAATTGCCCAAGTGATAATTTGTTTACGAGAGCAAAGCCATTGATACCATACAAACTGATTTGGTTCCAAATATAAAGTTGCAATTCGTACCTTTTGTAATATCCATGTTGTGGGATCCTTGCCATCAAACTTCCTCATATTGATTTTTGGAATATGGTGGGTCTTCAATCCAACATTAGAGTCTATGAATCATGATTAACATTTCTTTTGTTCTCATCATGAGTTTCCTTTAATACCTTTTCACCATTAGTGACCATTTCCTGTAGCACCTTATTCATATTTACCTTCAATTCTTCCATCTTATCATCCATGCCACCAATTTTAGCATCCATGCCATTCATCTTAGCTTCCATGCCATCCATCTTAGCTTCTACGCCTCTCTTTAAACAATCCATCTTAGCTTCTACACCTTTCTTTAAACCATCCATCTTAGCTTCTACATCTTTCCTTAAACCATCTATCTTAGATTCTGTTGCTTTTTGTGCAAGTGACACTTGTTGCACTTGGTCTCGTAATTTTGATATATCATGTCGCATTTCTTCCTCTTCCTCATGAGTCATGCTAGCGCTTTCAGGTTGCTTACTAGGTGTTTTCATTTTCTTTCCTCGGGGCATCAATTACCAATTCAAACTAATTTTTCAAATCAAGCTTATGCAAAAATTAAAAAAAAAACTACACACCTTTTTTCACTTTGTAGTAGCTTGATATTGAATCTGATGTATCTCTATAATTTCGGATCATCCAATTCTGAAATTGCGACCTATAGTAGCCCTTTGTGTCCTCTTTCCAATGCCACCAGTCTTATCCAAATTGGATTCTCCAAGGAAGAGTTATACACAATCTCCCAAGATGACCTGATTATAGACTAGTTCAGTAGAGCGAACTTGTACGACGTGCCACGAGTCACTGTTTCGACCTTTGGCTCTGAAAAATATATACAAGAAACTACAGTCCGTCCTCTTTCTATA
Organism: Pinus tabuliformis; assembly: GCA_031772625.1. NCBI lineage: Eukaryota > Viridiplantae > Streptophyta > Pinopsida > Pinales > Pinaceae > Pinus > Pinus tabuliformis. The sequence goes on along the minus strand of CM062804.1, from coordinate 447,486,939 downwards.
CTTCTTACAAAATTTCAATCTGATGCTTAGAGCGAAAATTATGACGATTTTCCCCAAGTCACCTGTTTGGAATGTAATTCAGGAGTCTGCAAAAAGACCAACTTCCTCAGATCATATCTCCGCAAATATAGTGCGAAAAGATCTGAAATTCGGACCCAAGATTCACTGCGATTTCCTATCAAATGGGTTTTTTTTTAGCTTCTAAAACGTCGCAGAAAAAAGTTATAGCGAAAATGCCACGATGACCTATTTGGAGCAGCGAAACCCTAGAATCCAAAGCTCTGATACCAAATGTTATGAAACCAGCTCACAAAATGATAGAAAAGAGAGATCAACGCCTTAGAATTCAGCCTCTTCGAGGGGGAAACCTCCTTTACATTACACAAATGAAAAATTCTTGGATGTGTTAGAGTCGGTCTAGTTATCCCTCCGTCAGAGATCAAAGCTCTTTTTGCATTTCATGTTTAGGTGTCCCATCGGTTTCGATTAGTTGCATTTCGTTAGGCATGCCATAGCTCTGACGGAATGGTTGTGTTACTCATTCCCCTCTTGCTTGGCACTGCTGGTTTAGGTCTATTCATGAAAACAAGTCTTCAAAGGTCATGTACAGTCTTGTTTCAAATCTCTGGGTCATAACAATGGTTCTTGGTCATTAGGTCTTGGGTTGAGTCAGTCTTGTTTTGCAAAGTCTAAGAAGACCAACAGGCCAAAGGGATGTCCTCGATAGGTGGTTACTTCAAATAATTTTCATCATTATACAGATAAATTAGGACTTCTCTTCAAAACTCTGTTTTGAAGATAAGTTGTCATCTCATTTTTGTAAAAATCTTCAAAATTTTCAGTTCTTGAAACGTCCAAGCGCAGCCTTGGTCTCCTTTTCCAGATCATATCACAGCTATCCCTGCAAAGAATTGCAAATAAAATCATCATTTCAATCAAATTTAAGGAGGAAACTAAAAAGGTCAGAAGTCTATTAATCCTGAAAAAGTGCCAACGACAAAACATTACAAAATGGGTCATGGACCAAGCAAAAATCAAAAGGGAGTCTTTATAAAGATATTTCATGACATTTTCAACTCATTTTGCATGCCAAGAGTGAAGAGCATCGTTCCAAAGCGAAATTGTGAATTTGTAAGGAAGTTGGAGCAGTTTCAGGGGAGCGCGACGCGTTGGACTAGGTGCGCGACGCATCAGGAGCGTGCGGCGCATCAGGCAAGAAATTGCAGTGTAGAAATACATGCGCGTAGTGCATCAGAGGCGCGTGACGCATTGGGTAAGGTGCGCGGTGCACTGGGGGTTTAAGCCCGAAATTTAATTAGAAGCACATGAACTCGCCTCCTCTCCGCACAAAATTGCAGGTAGGCTCACATCTATCACTTGTGCTTGGTTTTTGAAAGATAAATGTAATGTTTCATGATATGTTTGCCTTTGAAATCCAAGTGGAGAGCCCTCCTTGTCAATGAAATTGTTGTAGGGTTTTACTGTAAAAAATTGTTGTAACGGTTTCAAAAACAGAGTGTAACCAAGGTTGTCATCATTTCTCCCTTTCCCTTTATTTCCCATTCCCAAATTCACCATTATTCTTCCCATTAATTCCCCCCTTCATCCTACACTATAATCCCTCAAAATCCTAGTCCCTCACCTCTAGTACAAAACACATTATCCTTATCATTTCCCCTCCCTTTTCTAAGTCCCTTGTTTTTATTTCCAAATTCCTAATTCCCTAATGCTTCCCTTGTCCTAATATTCCCTTGTGCATTTGTGTCCCCTTGGTCACAGCATTCTTAGAGCAAAAGAACAGTTTACAGGCAATTGTAACGCAGTTTATACCTTAGCATATATATTCCAGCTATCTTGTTTTCAAAGACATGTCAGAGACCGAGTCAGTTTATGAGCAGGATTATGATAGTGATTCTACACCGGAGGTAAATGTGCCAAGGAAGTATCACAAAGGTGGCAAACGTGGTCAGCATGTCAGGGAGGAGCCTACTTCTTTGGCTCAATTGCAAGCTTGTCCACTTGCAATGGATTGTTTTCGGTATCAATCATGTTTTGAATACTGTGAGCTGATCTCACAAATCCAGCATCATCGGGAACTAGTTATTTGTTCTGCATTTACAGGATGGTCATGTAAACCTTGCCAGAGTGAATTTCACCTTGTCACCCGAAACTTTTGCTCAGGCCACTGGGATACCAAATGTAGGGGAGGAATGGAGTAAACACCAGCAGTTAGACAGATTCTACTATGAGCCATATATCAAGCCCGGGTATATGAGACACTTGAGTGCAGTTTTTCCTTTCAGATTCCTAAGGGATGAGTATGCACCATTGATGAAACTCATCATTCGATATTTCAGTTGCGAGGGCAGATTCTCACGTCTCTATGCGTACCATGTCCGTTTGTTGATGCATTTCACAAGGGTACGTATGATGAACATTCCGTTTTTCATGTGTCGCAACATAGAGAGGATGGTGCCTTTAGTACAAAGGAAGAGCCCAGCACATCAGCATAAGAGCATCTATCATTATGCGTTGATCAAAATCATAGTGATGCATCAGTTGGCACAGCAGGGCATTACTTGGGAAGATTTCATCTCCCGTGATTACTTTGCAGCATTACAGCCACCTCCCGAGATAGTTCATGATGAGGGAGCACCTTCACACCAGCCAGGCATTCCCGAGACTGAGCATATAAGTGCTCCTCCATATGTGACATACCAGCGAGGCCACAGGGCCTTATTTGCATCTACACGACGAGTACTATCTCCACCCGGGGTGGAAGGGGTCTCGATGACTTCATCAGCACAGCGAGTGTTATCTCCACCTCGTGTGGAAGGGGCCTCGCTTTCGACCACAGCACTGCAGGTACAGGATAAGGGCAAGAAGCCCAAGCAGGAGGAGAGGCCTTCAGGTGAGCCATTAGGTTTTGTTACTATTCATGATGATGAGACAGCTTCAAAATCAGAGGAGACCCAATATATCAGGATTATCAAAGAGCAAGGAATGGAAATTCGAGCTTTGCAAATCCAGCTGGAGATGGCAAAGTCAAATATTAGGTATCTAGAGTAGTGAAACAAGCATCTTGAGGACCAGCATGTGATCATAGAGTTACAGAACATCCGTGAGAATCGCCAAGCTGCCCAACATAGAGAAATTGAGTTCACCTCTCTAGAGCAACAGGTAAATGAGGATCAAGAGGCTAATCTCGAGAGGGTCAACATCTACTTGGAGGAGCGGCTGAAAAAGGCCAATAGAGACAATGCATTATTAAAACACATGGCTATGCATTACAAGGCCCGGAACCTAGTTTGCAAGGCGCGAATTAGGAGTCTTAAGGCAAAATTGAAGAAAGCGGTCAAGAAGCAAAAAAGACAAAAGGAGCTTGATCGTCTTCGGATTTTGGCCGAAGCCTCTTTGGCTGAGCATGGTACTTGATTGGGGACCCCCAGCCCAAATTTCAACAAGTTTGGGGAAAATTTTGTCAATTTTGAAATTTTTTGTTTAAAAAACAGGTTTTTTGGCTCAACGCGTAGCGCGCCGCGCGCGACCCATAAGATTGGGAGGTCCAAATCACAAATGGTTTGCATTTTTGGATTTTTCATGATAAAATATACATGTTCAGCTATTGCCAAGGCATTTCATCAAGGTTTGGGTCCCCAAAAGGTCAAAAAACATGCAAAAAATGACCTCACTGCCCCTTTTTGAACACACAGGAAGCAGTCTTGGGAGAATGCACTTTTGGAGGGGCAAATGGACACCAAATTGGAAAATTCCACTTGGGTTGGAAAGTAGACATCTAGACCTTTCCAACGAGCTATCGTGAGATCAATTTGGATGCTAATAAGTGCCCCAAAAGCAGGTCGAAAGGCGCGCGGCGCATCAGGGTTTTTTTTGGCACAATTTTCACCTTCAGCTTAGGAAACGAAGCCAGTTTGACCAGTTTTGACTTGTGATGGATTTTTTCACTCCTATTGATGTAATTAATGAAACATGATGTAATTTTAGCACTTTATTACTTGTTCTAGAAGATTCATTCACTAAAAAGTGAAAATTAAATGAATGAATTGGTTTCCTACCTTATAGAGGCAAGTTGTTTTGACTGCCTAGATTGTAGTGCTTTGTTTAGAATTGGTTGAAACAGCTCCTAGGATGATGAGCTCGACCCCTAGAGGCAAGGGAATGAGTTAGATTTCCTATATTATGTATTTTCTTAGTCATTTTCAGGGTTGGACTCTTTGGGAAGAGGTTTTGAGGCTCTATTGTACATTTTACTTCAGCATTTTGGCAAAGGAAAGACCAGGGTTTTGCAGCACTGTTTGGAATTCTTGTGGCTTTATGTCTTGATGGTGTGCTTCTTTCAGTATTTGTAAGTTGCTATGTGTATCATTTTCCTCCTCTCATCTTCTGCAATTGAACAAATGAAGTGTTAAGGTAGAATTCATCATCTGTAACGCTCTGCCTTTAAGTTTGTTTGATCTCCTATGTTTTCATCTGTTTAAGGAGAATCCTTGAGGTTTTCTTGCTCTCCTTAGCTCCTCACCTGTCTGATCTACTCACCTCATTAGCTTTTAAGGCATCAAACAATTGCCTACCTTGCTCCAATCAAACCTCTGCAGAAACTGTGTCTCATCCCCGCACCCAAAATTGCCTTTCCCTTTGATTCAACAAAAACCCCAAAAAACTCACCTTTAAACCTCTGCACTTAATACCTAGCCTAAGATTAGCTACAATTTCAGTCATCTCGAGCCTCATTGATTATATTTTTCCAATATTGACCCGGAGAGAGCCCTCTCCTGTCCTCGTAGGGCTAGCTACGAGGCTGAGCGTGGTTTGATGTTGCCTTGAGTTTTGCCTTCCTCGGCCTGGGGAAAATTCGAGCGTTAACAGGATGATTCAAATGACAAAACCTCCTTTCTATATATAGGATTCTAAGGAGTCACAATATAACCCAGCCCACCTAACAATAATAATATAAAGCCAAAAAAATAACGATAGAGGGATTCTATGGGGCACAGTAATAACAATATGGGGACAATAGGGGCACAACAATATTAATAAGGGATACAACTACAATAGCAATGGGGTAATCACTAGTATTATAGGGACCCAACACCTTCTCACTGTGATGTCAACGAAACTTCATCACTTTATTGTGGAACCTTCTCACTGTGATGTTAAACAAAATTGATCACTGTAGTGGGACCGAACTATAATAGTACCCAAATTGTAAGTAGCATCAAGTCACTGAAATGGAGATTTATGTGGATTCTAATTTTGGTAACATATCAACGAACTGTTGGACGTATAAAACCGAATTGTAGGAGTTGTGTACACACCCAAATCATCAAATCTCTTACCCAAACATCATCTCTAAGATCAACACAATTCTCTTGCGAAATCCAAGCTTTTGTTTCATCACCAAAAATGTTCTCTCTGAAATTATTGCCCAAAATTGTGTCCTTAGATCACCGAAAATGTTCCACAAAGACCACCGAAACTTACTCTAAAATGTGAGTTGCTTAGTTGATGAAATGCAAAAATCTCAGTTGGGTATATATAGTGGTTTGTTCGTCATTAATGGGCTGACATGACACTTTTGAAGAGCAACGTCACTAAATTCAGCCGACATGCTGATATATAATTTTGAGGCTGACTAGAAGAGAATACTTTTAACAGTAAGGAGACTTAACATGATGGAGTCTTTAAATTGATTTAGAAAATAACCTAAAGCCTACAATATAGGCTTGACCTAAGACAAATGACCCAAGCATGAAACTTGTGCTTTAATAAGTTAAATTAAAATAATAATAAAATCATTTCCACTTTTTTTTGACAAATATATTACATGAAGACCGAAACTAGTTACATTTTCCAACAATACATCTTAACTAGGGAGGAATTTGTATTTACATATAACCAAAGAGGTACATGGAAAATCTCAAACCATATCATCTATGAAGAAGTTTAGGCACCGCAATGCCATGGACTAGATTCCTTACTAGGGCAATCTATCCATTGGTCTATCAACAATTTAGGCACTGCAATGCCACATACTAGATTCCTAACCAGGGAAATCTATCTAGGTGGGACTAAGATGGACTCAATATTTCATCCCCTCTAGGTACCATCAAGCATACTTGCTAACCATCAACCCAAAGATCCAGGTGTGTGTCAGAGCTCAATGACCAACGCCACCTTTCCAACTTTGGGACCTAGACATCAATAGAAAGTGTCAGCTAGATGTCCTCGCAGACAATGCTTCACTCACAAAACCTCAACACTACTTGATCCAGCATATCAAGGATAACCAATCTCTCCCAATCAAACGGATTGGTAACCAGCATGCTATCAAAACCTTGAGAGATTTAGATGTATAAACACAACTTCAATCAATAATACTTTCACATGTGCATAATAAAATACAAACCTAATGGGTATTTCAGACAATAGATGTTGCTTCTCAACACAGTGGGACTATCAACTGAATCTTTGACAGAATATTCCTTAATCATACACTTTCCTTTCCTACTTCATATGCAGCAACATATCATTCCTTCTCCAATCAAAAATATGCTCTCCCTCTGAACTCAGGGAGATTTCTTCTATCCATACTCCCTCTGAAATCAGGGAGATATCTTCTATCTAGGCTCCCTCTTAACTCAGGGAGAGCAGCTTTTCTTTTCATCATAGTAGAACCTTTCGTGGCTTTTGTTGGCCCTCAATTTTGGTCATTTTTGCCTATCCTAAATCCATTTATTTACCACCATATTCCATATTTTCTCTTTAAAGTGCTTCATTTTATTCCTATTTTGCATATTTAGGTAACTAAATTAAGTTTTCCAATTTTTGGAAAAAAAAAAAATGGTTTTAAAAGTAAATTTGGACTATATTAAAAATTCTCATAATACTCCATTAAAGTCATATGTGCAGGACACATGGGTGAGATCTATGTGCATATTTGGAAAGCTTGGGAACCGCGGATGAAGAAACACCTATTGGTTCAGTCAAACTGAGCAAAAACAGGCCCGGTCAATGCTGGTCAAACTTGACTTGTCATTCAGGAATCCCTAGTAAAAAGTGGCATATTTCTTATTTTGTGGGATTTTTCCTGATTTTGTGAACCAAAATTGATGAGTTCAACTTGTATGGGTGGATTAGGATTGATAAGGTTGTTAGAGTCATTATAGCAAAGTTTGTTTATGATTTTCTTATTTAAACAGTTTATGGACCATTCAAAGGTGTGAAGGAAGTGTAATTTTGTATTGAGACTATTGGAGACTTTTGAGATAATTTGAATAATCAATTTTATTGTTCTATTGTCGTTCATGTTGTGAGTGTTTTATCAAGTTATATGTAGCTGAAGAGTTCTTCAGGTGTACAAGGCAAGGTTGGAGGGCCCCCATACTAAGCTAAGTACACTTTGGTTAAATTTTGTATAAATTAGCATAGTTTTGATTCAGCATTTCTTGTTTCAGTTTTATGATTTACTTAGATGTGTTATGATTTATGTATGATTTTGGTAATATAATTTGCGTACGAAAGGGCAACCAAGGATTTAATTTAAATTCTCTTTCTATTAAATTATGAATTACAACTAAAAATCATCATTTTGCATTTCTTGAATTGTTTCTTGAATTCCAGTTTATGATTTGATATAGTGGTAATGTTGTTGGAGTAGAATTATGAGGAAGGACAACCAGAACCTCCTAAGTTAGGAACCTCTTCTTTCGCTTACTGCATCTTGAATTGGATACTTTTTAGTTTCTTTAAAGTTAGAAATTATTTGTAATATGCATTTCCTTTAAGCTTTGAGCCTTGCCTTCTGAAATTGACTTTACCTGAAATCCATATACTTTAGACGTGCTTCCAAGTCTACAAACCTGTATTATCAAGTAAAACACCTGCGTTAGTTTACATAGTAAATTTACCTGACATTTTTGGCGTCGTTTCCGTGGAAGAACATTCAGATTTAATCAAAATAGGAATCTTTAAACAAAACACAAAAACAAAAACATTTTTCATTATGGTTATTTACATTTAGATAGAAATTAGAAAGGTAGATCCCCAAAACAAAACCCCCAACCACTAGTAAAAATTCACTAACTAAAAAATCCATTTGCAAAACAAAGATCTACAAAACATGATGTTAAAGAAGTCATTTAGAGGAGGGTATGCCGCCACAAGGATATTTTTAAACCCTTTCCCACAATTTAGAATGGTCACTAGGTATGAATCTTCATCTCAAAAGATAGAAGAGGAACAAAGCATCCATGAATAGATCCACAAGAAGAGAACCTAGAAGTTTCTTCTAGTTATATTTGCAAGGAGATTAATGAGTTATGGATCATATGCGATGAAGTTCAAACAATAAATCTAGAAAAAGAATATCTAGCATATGATCCCTTGTGCATTCATGATTTTGAACACATTCCACAAGAAGAACTTTGTGATATGACAATTAAGGAGACCCAAACAAACAAAGATCGTTTCAAAACTTGGTTTCAACTAGTCATTAAGCCACAAAACCACTCCATTTTTCAACATTCTTTAGCATCAAATTTTTATGATCAACTGATTTTTCAAGTCCAAGTATTCATTAAGGTATATTTTTCAAACTTGGATGTGAATCTACTTATGATATTGTTACGCAAATGGATGCATTGTAAATTCTCTTATACTTGAGAGAATGACTTATTTTTTATACAATAGAGTAGGATAGAATAGAATAAATAAATAAATAGGTAGAACAAGTTCATAATAAGACTTTTGGTTCAAACTCTCATGAATAAATTCTTCAAATCATTGTTCAATATTCATTTGGAAGGATTTCATGGAAAAATGCAGGATCATTTTCAAATCATGTTTTTAAACAAGGTATCTCTTGAAATATAGTTTTAAAATCGATTTTGAAAATTTTAATTTGGATCACAAATAAAAAAAATATGATCAAAATAAAAACTAGGTCTCAAGTGAAATTTTGAGGACAGAGTTAGTACAACCTTGATTTGAAGGGTCTAATGGAAAAATTTTAACATGATATTTATAGGGAATATATCCCTTGGAATCTAGTTTCCAAATCAATTTGAATCACCTCAATCCAATATCATATGAAAAAGTTATGCTCAAAATACTAACTGCTTGTCAAAAAATCTGCATGGTGACAATTCTAGGTCTTGACTGTTCATTGGCATATTTAACATACCAAATCATATTATTTTCAAAACCTGTTTATATGGGAGATATATATTCAAGTCTAGATCAATAAACAATTTTAATCATCCCATTTGGAGGACAAATGAAAAAGTTATGCCACATTTAGTGACTGCATGTCTTAAAATCAACATAGTGAAACTCTGCCTCCTAGGTCTGTTCATCAACAATTTTGTGATATCAAACCTAAGGATTTAAAAACTTGTTTCTATTGTATATAAAAAAATGAATCTTATTTAATATCCAAATTGAATCACATTGATCCGATATTTAACAAAAAAGTTACACTCCAAATAATGATTGTTGGTCTAGTCAAACATTCACAAGCAGCTCTATCAGACATGGAATTCTTCATCATTTTTAAGATATCATTTTAAATCATTTTGAAAACCTATTTATACTAGAAGTATCCATTTGAATTCACTTCAACTTGGATTTGGAATCACTCTAATTGGACATAAAATAAATATTTTGTAAACAAAATACCGCTAGGAGGTCTAGGTTGGCCACCATTCCTCAAGGGGTAAATGAATGCATTTTCTTTGTATATCATATTTGAACTTGTTGTTAAGAATTTTTGGTAATTATTTTACATATTTCTTAGAAGAAGAGAGACTGTACACCTTTCTTCCTCCATCATCTAATATTGTATTGCAGGAAAATGTTATGTTTTTGTAGGTCTCGGGAAGATTTGAAGGGTCAATTCCATGGAGGAAGGATTTTCAAAATCAATCTTTAAAAATTCACATATGAGAATATGAATTGAAAATATCCAATTCAAAGTAAGTGGAATTCACCTGATGTTGATTTCATTCAAAGAAACTCAAAACTCTTGAAGCTTGCTCTCTGTTGCTGACCAACAACACCGACAACCCTACAACATGAATCGAGATTGAGGAAAAATGCATGAAGCTAATTATCAGAAGACGAAGTGAAGTTTTGTACCATGATAATTCACATCCATTGCCTAAGAATCCTTTCATAATCCATATTGTTCATGATTTCATTCATCTACCATATTGCATGCTAAGCTTCACAATCATTCAGATCTACTATATTGCATGCTAAGCTTCACAATCATTCAGATCTACCATATTGAAGTCCTAATCTATTATCTATATATCTATCTACTCCTAGATCATGATTTCAACCTGTCTTAATTTCATAATCTTTCCATACTTCTTTACACTATGATACCCCGCCGCCATCCAGAAAAGCAAAAGAAAAAGAAAATAAAAAATAAGAAAGGAGTTTGGTTGTGGAAATCCAGGATACTGGCATAATACAAACTCGAATTCATATCTGAAAACCAACTTGTTTGGCCAATATGAATTCTCTTTTATGTTTTCCAATTTCATTTTTCATAATCATCCTCCAAAATTCAAAGACTTGAGGACAAGTCTCAAGGTCAATAAGGGGGGAGATTCATAATAAACCAACAAACTATGTAATCGGTTTAATGTTAAGTAGTTGTATTGCAGAAGGGACCTGAGACATCATAATCAATATTTATTAGTAAGGGACTGAACAAGATCAATGTCATATGTTATTGCAGAAGGGACTTGATTATTCATCTTAAAATCAACATCAAAGGGACCTGAGAAACATCTACAAGCATCTACAATCCAGCAAAATCATTCTGCAGAACTCATTTTGAGGTCAAAGTATCATCATCATTAGCAAAAGGTGGAGTGTTGACAAAAGAGCTAAGGTCATCATCAATAGAAGAAAAGCATTGACAATGAGTTATCAAACGAAAGGAAAGTATTGTAAGTTTAAAGTATTCTTAATGTCTTTGATTTTGAAAAAATTTCTAAGATTGATAAACTAGTTTAAACTTGAATATGCAGTACCTCTATCCATGTATATATCATCCTACATTACCCTATATCCTACATCACCCTACATTATATACATTTACCTCTTACATTATTCATTCACCTTATTACATTCATTAACCTTAGTATAACCTTACATTCATCAATTCATCATTCACTCAACCACATTCATTTGCATTTTTACCAAACTTTTTTGACTACATCTCCTTTTTGGGCCAAAAAAAAAAAAAAAATCTCATGGAAAATTGCCTACAAAACAAGAAGGATTAGTCTCATATGCCTACAAAACAAGAACAAAGAAGGTTAGTATCATAAAAAGGAGAACAAAGATGTATTTTGATATAAAGAGTTATAATGCTATGATATTAATGATGCATTTACATAATCTAAAGTGAAAAATTACTCTATTATGGGTTTTGAAATGGCCTTGAAATGGTCATTTCAAAAAGAGTAATTATTATGAAAAAAATGCATCATAGAAAGGGAAAAACATTCACCCTAAAGGACAAAGAGGAGAAATCAATTATAATAAAAAAGACTTTGAATAAATCGAAGTAATTACTAAATGGAATGTAATGCAAAGTGTAAGGATCAAAATAATTACTAAATGAAATGCAATGCAACGTGCATGAATGAAATTAAAGTCCATACAAAGCAAATGAAGGAAATATATTCAAGGAGGGTGCATATAAAACATACATCTTAAACTAAAAAAAAATGAATAATGGGTGCCAAGGCATATGTACCAAAGGCATGGTTATTGATTACTGAAATGGGTGGATATGAAATGCATCCAAGAGTGAAATAATGGGCGCATATGAAATCAAACAAACACCTTTGAAACATATGATAAAAGAAGCAAACAGACCATAACCAGGTCGGCACATAAAAATCGATAATGGTTTCGGTACAAAGCATGGTCGGTTTTTGAAATCAAAGGGACAGGTGTAAGCCACAGTGGAAGAGAATTCAAAACACAACAAAATTGGTCAAACATTTACGCAAAATAGGGAGTAATGTTTAACATAACAGAGAGCACCTTTAGGTAGAGAAAATCAAGGCATTCAACACCTACGCAGAGCATACATAGAAGTTAAAGGAACGTTGAACAACACGCAGAGAGGCAACGATTCAGTGCCTTCATGCAGAAAGAAAAATGGGAATGCAAATTCGAAAGTATAGACCTTTGTTGCATCTTTCAAGTAGGGTATGTGTGAGTTTTTAATAGCAGAGGAGAAAGTTGTGTTTCATTAATGATAATCCCGCCAACTAAAACGCTGAAATCTCCATCCAAATTTCGTAGAGACAGCAAGTTGAGTTTGAATAGAAATGAAATGTAATTAGTTCTATTTTTTATGATATCCAAAGTCTAAGATTTGCATCTAAATAACTAGCAATGTAAAACCTCAGTTGACAATGTGATATACTCTGAGCAAGGAAAACGTTGGTGGAAATCTGAGTTTTCAACTGCGTAGTGGCATCAAAAATCTATGTTCAAGCTACAAGTGTGTGAAACAAGTCCAGTTAAAGTCTGAAATGTATGGGGTTCGTTGCAGAAGCACCTAAAAAATTGATTTCCTTCTAAAAATCGACTCTGAACAAGCAATGAATGAATGAGTGCATGAAGTGATTAATTTGAGCATTCTCAAGTATTCGATTTCTCCAGCTCCAGATTTCGATTTCTGAGAAAGGGTATTAAAAGAAAAGTCGATTTCTTTTAAATATGCAATGAGTGGTGGTGCTATTAAAAAGAAATGTCGAAATAACAAAGACCTGTAGAATGTTTTTTTTTAGAAATCGATTTCCAAGAAAATAGATGCATGCAGTGGTTAATTTAATTTATGAGATAATGAAATTCTGTTTATTCCTGGAATTCGATTTTCAAACAAACAAAGCATCCATTGGTTAGTTTAAAGCATTTTTTGGTATCCAATTTCTCCAGCATAAGAACAGAATTATATTTCGATTTCTGAGGTAATAAAAAAAAAATTGTTCGTTTCCAGAAGTTTGATTTCGATTTCTGAGAAGACAGAGTGGTTTGATTTTCATTCCTATCTTAAAAAAGTCAATTTCTCAAAGGCAGTAAATGAATGAATGGACGCAGATGGCTTTATATTTCAACAGCCCTCTCAGGCGAAATCCTATTCTCAGTCCCGGTCGCAGGTGCGCTCCCATGATATGCCCTCACCGGTACTGGAATGCTCCCCCATTCCGGAGCCCATTGAAGACAACCCGGTGCCCTCTCCATCTCCTATGAACAAAGGCGATTTTGTAGTTGGATCGCACCCTATCATGATTAGTTCAACGTCTCCCTCAACGGCCACGCCTTCCGCTCGTCTTCACAAAGGCAAGGAACCAATGCCTTCTCCTACGCCTGCAAACTCCCCATCTGAGTCTCCGATCAATAAATCGGACAGCGACATAGATCTCCTCCTCCAAAGAAATCCCCCAATCCTCGAGCCATTAACCATCCATAAACCTTCATTTCCCTCCATCAGCCCCAACTCAGCCAAGAATATCACTGTCCGGAAAAAGAAGAAAGGGGATTCGCGCCATTTTAGAGGCAGAACTATCGCTTCTGACTATGGCATTACTAATCTCTCCCTTGTTGAAGTACCTATCTCTGATTCTCCTGCGCCACAGCCTCTTAGAGCATGCATGGCTGGACAGCCATCCAAATGACCTTTCTGACATCACTGAATATCAGGGGTCTGGGTGCCGCCCCCAAATTCCAGGCGCTAAAAGAGATTTTCGTTGCTGCTCGTTCTCATATCATATTTATTCAGGAAACTATGCACTCAAGTAAGGCATCCATTGCTTTCTTTCGAAGAATGTTTCCATCCTGGTATATCGTTGCCTCTGACGCAGATGGATTGTCGGGAGGATTGGCAGTCATGTGGGATCCGATGCGGGTCAAGGCAAAGGCCTATAAATGCTGTGCGGGCATTCTTCTTTCTGCTCTGGTTAGAGGCCGGCCCGAGATCATAAATATTCTGAACATCTATGCGCCGTATAGGAACAAAATTTCCTTTTGGGATCTGCTGTTTGCCTCGGAGATCCTTGACATCCAATCTCTATTGATAGCAGGGGACTTTAATATTGCTTTAAACTCTAACGAATGTTGGGGTAACTGCAGGAAATCTGATCCATTTGCTGACAGACTTCGGGCGGCATTCCTAAACAGGAACCTGGTCGACATCACTCCTCAAAAGATGGTTCCTACATGGAACAATGGCAGGACAGGCTCGGGGTTCATTGCCAAACGTCTTGATCGTTTCATTATCAATGCCGGCATAATTGAGCAATGGGGAATGCCAGTTGCATGCACTGGTTTTGATTACACGTCTGATCACCGACCCATCTTCCTTGAATGGAGGGATAGGGATCGTAGGATGGGTTACTCGTTCAAGTTCAATAGGATCTATCTTGAAGACGAGTCTTTCCATGCCCTTATCACCAATAAATGGGGAGAATTAAAACTGGCGGAGCGAACATCCTTCTCCACCTTCCGCGACAAGATCCAATTGCTGAGGGTGGCGGCCAAGGACTGGCTAATTAAAAAGAGGAAATCGGACAAAAAGGCGCTTGATGATATAAAAAATGATCTGCGGTGCTTAACGGACTCGGTTCCCTTCGACTCTCTGTCTTTTGACCAAAAAATCCACTTCAGATCTTTGGAGAAAATGAAACAGGAATTGCTGCTCAAAGAGGAATCATCTTGGAGGCTAAAGAGTCGAGCGATTTGGCTCAAGGAAGGTGACCGTAACACAAGATTCTTTCACAATTTTGCAAACGGCCGGAGGATAAGGAATTCGATCTGGAGGATTAAGGACGAAAATGGATCCTTCGTTCATTCCCAACAGGAAATTGAGATGGAGGCAACGAAGTTTTTCCAGAAACAATATAAGAGGCGGCCAAATGAGATAAACGATGTCTTCTGGATGATTGAACAGGTACCTGTTATGTTTAACGAAGCCGACAATACAGAATTTCTTAAGGCCATCTCGGAAGAGGAACTTTGTCAAGTCATAAAAAAGTTTCATAAGGACAAAAGTCCTGGGCCAGATGGATGGCCGATAGAATTCTTTTCACACTTCTTCGACTTGTTCAAAACTGACTTGCTGAGCATGGTAGATGCGACCCGTATGTCGGGGAATATCAACAGCGCCCTCTCTGCAACCTTTATAGCACTGATCCCTAAAAAGGAACAGAACGATTCATTTGCTGACTTCAGGCCAATAGCCTTATGCAACATCCTCTTTAAAATCATCTCGAAGATAATCGCTGAGAGAATGAAGCCGTTTCTTAACTCCTTCATTTCCAAGGAACAACATGCCTTTTTAAAACACAGAAATATCCTGGATGCTGTTGCCTCGACCCAAGAATGTCTTTTCTCGGTTTTGTCCAAGAATACAGACGCTGCCATTCTAAAGATTGATTTGGAAAAGGCTTATGATTGTGTGGACTGGGGTTTCCTCCGCATCCTCCTTGCAAAAATTGGTCTGAATCCTCAAGGTATTAATTGGGTGATGGCCTGCGTAGAGAACGTTCAATACTCTGTCATTATTAATGGCTCCCCATCAGCTCCCTTCAAAGCGGAAAGAGGACTTCGTCAGGGATGTCCTCTCTCTCCTCTCCTCTTTATTCTGGTTATGAGCACTCTCAGTTCGCAGATCAACAAAGCTGTTGTAGAGCATAGATATACCCCGATCAAGATATGCAAGAATATCTTTCTGTCTCATAATTTGTTTGTCGATGACATTCTAACTTTTGCCATGCTCTGCAAATCTAGTTGGACATGTCTTTCAGGTATCTTCCTGAAATTCCAATCAGCCACCGGTCTGCACATTAACAGGGCTAAATCCACCTTATATTACAACGGCACAAATCTAGAGCTTGCGCAATGGATTGCTACGCATTTTGGTGTCAATTTGGCATTAATCAATGATGGATTTAAATACCTGGGCTTCTTTCTCAAACCAAAAGCGTACCGGTATCAGGACTGGGTTTGGCTAATCGACCGTTTTTACAGGAAGATTTCAAGATGGGAGTACAGATTTTTATCCCTTGGAGGCAGATTAATTCTTGTCCAATCTGTTCTCTCCCAGCTGGCGGTTTATTGGGCTCACCTATTTCATCTGCCCGCTGCAATCATAAGGAAAATGGTCTCCTTATCTGCAAATTTTCTTTGGGGAGGACGCTCTCATCAGTCTAAGATCCATCTGGTCAAGATGGACCACATTTCCAGGCCTAAACAATCAGGCGGTTGGGGCATCCTACATATGCGGTCATTTGGCCGGGCACTCTTATGCAACTCTCTTCGCAGGGGCGTTTTTGGTACCGGCACTTGGAGTGCCATAATCAATCAAAAATATTTGAGGGGCAGGCCTATGGTATATTGGTACAGGAATAAGACTCTCGGTTCCATGAGGGGATCCGCTATTTGGCTTGGTTTTAAAAAGGTGCAGGCACTCTTCTTCGATTTTCTCAGATGGCGCTTTTCCTCTGGCTCCAATATAATCATTGGTGTAGATGCTACTGTTCATGATCTGGAAAAAAAGCTATCTCCTCATATGATATCTTTTCTTCACACTCGGGGTATATTCACTTGGGACAAATTGATATTGTCTTGGTCATCCTCCTTGCCGATTTGGAAGAGTGCTGAGGATCTTGGGCTTCCTCCTTCGTTGCAACAGCCTTGGGAGCTGGCCACTAAGTTTTTTGCAGACAAGGGAATTGTTCAGACAGGTGATGCCGATGAACTGATATGGTCCAAGCCAAATTCAACTCAGCACATTCGGGTCACCGATCTATATGTAGCTGCCTTGTCCAATCTTCAGCAGCGGCTTTCTCCAATCTTCCCCTACAAATTTTGGAAAGCCCACTGCCCGCTCAAGGCAATTTTATTCTCCTGGCTGCTTTTTTCTGATCGAAACCTCTCATGGGAGGTTTTACAGCGGAAGGGATGGTCAGGACCAAGCAGATGTGTTATGTGTCGACAAGCGCTGGAAACGAACGTCCACATGTTTTTTCAGTGCCCAGCAACTGCACAAATCTGGTATGAACTTTCATTATCTCATGGATTTGCTCTACAGGTCTTCGCTTCTGTGCAGGAGGGTTTCAAGTGGTGGTCAGCTCAATGTCAAGAATGGCGAACTTTATTCATCATTACCTGTTGGTGTCTCTGGAAGTGGAGAAATGCATGCATTTTTCAGGACTCCAAAGAACCAATTCTCTCCTCTCTCATTTACATATCGGCGATGCTTAATCCAACATGTTGATGTAACTGTTCTTTACATGTCTTTTTCTCTCTTCATGTTTTTATGTCTTTGCACAGGTTTTCTCTCCATAATGGTCGATGGTTTTTGGCACTGTTTTGTACCTGGCCATGCATATATCTCGGGTTCCTCCTCGATGCGCAATATCAGATGGGATTTATCCTCCCGGCTTCAGGATTCCCCTCCCTTTTCTCTGCATACGGTTCAGCAATTAATTGTCTGGCCTATGCTTATATTCTGTCTATTTCTGCATGCTGTATCGTCTTGTGGATTTCTTTTTGGTCTTAATCGGCTCCTCTGCCTCTTCATGGCCTGTCGATTCCTCTGGAATGTTATTGGACTGAAAGCTTTTGCCTGCTATATTGGCTCATATGTATATGCCTTATATTTCCTCAATATATAAATATGTTGATTTTCACTCTGAAGAAGAAAAAAAAAAAAAAAAAAACATTGGATAATTGGTACATCTCCAATTTTGATTTCTCCGGGTGAGAAAATCTTCTACAAATTTGATTTTTGAGGCACAGAGAAGAGTGCTTCATTCATAATCAAATTCGATTTTTAAGGAGACAAGGTAAGAAATGTAAATTCGGAAAATCAAAATCGATTTTATAACTAGTCAACGGTCAAGAACAGTCCGGTAAAGCTTTGAATTTGTTTATATTACAACACTTGCTTTCTCTACGACTTTCATACCTCTTCAACATGTATAATAGCATACAAATTATGAATAAAGAAGCAATCGATTAAAGGAATTAGTCATGTAAATTTCATTGTTGTAGATAGACTGTTATAGTAAAGAAAAAGTTGATTTCAATGCTGGAGATAGACAGTTGTGGAAAAGAAAAATCAATTTCATTGTTGGAGATGGATTGTTGGTGGCAAAAATAAATTGAATTTCCCAAAGACAGAAGACCTGTAAGTTGATTTATTTTTCCAAAAATTGTTTTCTAAGGAAGATTATTTAAAAAAATTAATTTCTGAGGTATTGAAGATACAACGTATTTTTCAAGAAATCGGTTTCTGAGAAAGAGTATTAAAAAAATATCGATTTCTAAGAAGTTATTTTTCATAAATCTATTTCTGAGGAAGATTATTTAAAAAAAAAATGATTTCTGAGGTATTGAAGATACAGGGTATTTTCCAGAAAAGCATTTTCTGGATGTTGAAACAAAGCCTTCTCTCCACATCAATAGAAACAGAGGTGGTATTTCATAAATTTCAAGCCTGGGATTTTTTTTCCTCATCATTGAAAAGTATTCAACAGTGAAAAAAACTTCTTCCTATACTCCTAAAAGTCCAAATCAAGTCTTGGTAAGTCACACTCTTGTGATTTTTGAAAGCAAATCTTGTTTTCCAATACATATACCAAGAAAAATCTGTATCCTTTAGTTATAAATATGATTTATTTGTTATATTAAACTTGCAAAGAAAAAAAAAAAAAAAAACAAAGAGTTATTGTTATGTCATGAGATTATTTACAGTATAGGGTTATTTACATTGGTACAAAAAACAAAAGGAACACAAACACCCAAATTTCACTATGGGAAGTAGGATTGAACCAAATGGGTTTCAATTGGAAAACTGGACCAGAAAAACAATAGAAAAACTTTACCAAGAAGGGTTATTGGAATTTTTAAGGAAGTTTAATGGACACAATGAAAAAGTTACAAAGCAGTTTGTAACCAATTTTGACAATGAAAAAAATCCAGAGTTGAAGATATTTTTGTTCCTATTACTCCGGAATACAAAGCCCAAGCCACAAAGTTTGCCACTAATATGTGAAGAATACTACAAAGGGCAACACTTTAAAGAGAGAGGATGGAATTTAATTTTAGAAAAAACAGAGAAAAGGAACTTGGAGAAAAAGTATAGAATGCATCTACATGGAAGGAGAAAAAGGGCATGAAGGCATAGATATCCTTTTACATGTAGCTCAACATGAAGCTTCATATTCAAGGCTCGGAGCCACAGGTACATCAACAAGTTAGTCAGCATACAGGGACAGAATATCAAACGGAGGAGGCAAGCATGAGGACATGCTTGAACATCAGCGAGGGGGAGATGTTGGCCCTCAATTTTGGTTCTTTTTGCCTATCCTAAATCCATTTATTTACCATCATATTCCATTTTTTCTCTTTAAAGTGCTTCATTTTAGTCCTATTTTTCATATTTAGGTAATTAAATTAAGTTTTTCAAATTTTGGAATTTTTTGTAAAAATTGGGTTTTAAGAGTAAATTTGGACTGCATTAAAAATTCTGGTAATATCTCCATTAAATTCATATGTGCAAGACACCTGGGCGAGATCTGAGCGCATATTTGGAAAGCTTAGGAACCAAGGATGAAGAAAAACCTATTCGTTTAGTCAAACTGAGCAAAAACAGCCTCGGTCAATGCTGGTCAAACTTGACCTGTCATTCAGGAATCCCTAGTAAAAAGGGGCAGATTTCTTATTTTGTGGGGTTTTTCCTGATTTTGTGAACCAGACTTGATGAGTTCGACCTGTATGGATGTATTAGGATTGATAATGCTGTTAGAGACATTATAGAAAAGTTTGTTTATGATTTTCTTATTTAAACAGAGTTTATGGACCATTCAAAAGTGTGAAGGAAGTGTAATTTTGTATTGAGACTATTGGAGACTTTTGAGATAATTTGAAGAATCAGTTCTATTGTTCTATTGTTGTGAGTGTTTTATCAAGTTAGTTGTAGCTGAAGAGTTCTTCAGGTGTACAAGGCAAGGTTGGAGGGGCCCCATACCAAGCTAAGTACACTTTGGTTAAATTTTGTATAAATTAGCATAGTTTTGATTCAGTGTTTCTTGTTTCAGTTTTATGATTTTGTTACTTAGATGTGTTATGATTTTTGTATGATTTTGGTTGAAAATATAATTTGCATACGAAAGGAAAACCAAGGATTTAAGTTAAATTCTCTTTTTATCAAATTATGAATCACAACTAAAAATCATCCTTTTGCATTTCTTGAATTGTTTCTTGATTTCCAGTTTATGATTTGATGTAGTGGTAATATTTTTGGAGTAGAACTGTGAGGAAGGACAACTAGGACCACCTAAGTTGGGAGCCTCTTCTCTTTCTTTCTGCACATCACAAACTGCTGCTATTTAGTTTCTCTTCTTGAGGACAGTATTGTGGGGAAGGAAAACCAGGACCTCCAAAGTTAGGAGCCTCTTCCTTCGCTTACTACATCTTGAATCGTAGAATTTTTAGTTTCTTTAAACTTAGAACTTATTTGTAATATGCATTTCCTTTAACCTTTGAGGCTTGCATTCCGAAATTGACTTTACCTGAAATCCATATACTTTGGACGTGCTTCCAAGTCTACAAACCCAGATTGACAAGTAAAACACCTGCGTTAGTTTACATAGTAAATTGACCTGACAGCTTCCAGTCATCTCATCAGAGTTATCACTGTTCACATCATGCTTATCATATCAACGAACATCTTCACCATCTTGAAGATTGTGTACCTTCACCACTTAGATAACAAGTACAACCAAAATTATAGAAGCATGAAGTTAGCCATATAAAAATATTATAACAATGGAAGCATTTACAAACATAATCAACTAGAGACTATACTTCAATACTTCAACTTCTTGTTCGGGTTTTGTTACAAACCCTAAATCACATTCACAGCTCATCAAGATATTCAAATCCTTATATCTAGGGTTTTAATATTCATTCAATGACAAATCCCTTCATATAGCAAACCCTAGAAACAAATCAAATCAATGAATCTAACAACTTCTAGAATTCGTGTGTTAGACTCCTCACTAAGGATTTCATACATATCCTAGATTTCATATATAAACTTCAACAATCAAAATCCATCGCAGTTTAATCAACATCATGACTAGTATCTACTAAGGTTTGATGTAAGCCCTAGATTTCAATCTTACAAATTCTGAACAATCACTATATAGATTCATAGATACATACTTAGAGAATTTAACTACTACTAGGGTTTATCTGCAAGACCCTAGATTTTCAAAACATCATCCTAGACCATCAAACTTTGATTAGGGCTTGTTTCCAAACCCTAAGACTCATGACCATTAACATTTAGGTCAATATATATATATCTAGGAATTCATCAACATATTATAAGCACACCATATGTCAAGCAATATTAATTTGTTAGACATATACCGACCTGGAACATGCTAGGGTTTCAGCCAAATGAACACATACCTAGGGTTTCATTACTAGGACTCTATATACATAACAAGGGTTTTTCTTATAGACCCAACCAAACCCTAAATGTCTGTGGTTTCATAACATAGCAAAGCAAACCCTACTATTCTAAAATTTCAAAGGTTCAGGATCTCAGACAAACATCATTCAACCCTAACAAGTTAAGATTTCATGATCATACCGAAATCCCAAACATGACATCATCAACAAAAACTTCAAATAGCATTTCACAATAACCCTAAGCAGGCTAGGGTTTCACACATTGTCAACATACCCTTAGGTTAGGGTTTTCCAGAGAACCTGTCTAGGGTTCCATAAAATAAATTTAAGAATATCAGGAGGGGTAGATTTATCAAGTGATGAATCACCTGGAACAAGAATCATTGTGATTCAAGGCTATACATAACAATGTTAGTCATGAAATGTAAAATTTTAAAATAAGATAAAGATAATTTTACAGTCTAAGACATACCTAGAGATGTTTCTTGACAAACCTTGTAGGAAGTGTAAGCCATGACCTGTAATGCATACTTTCAAGAAGAACATGTGATACCAAGAACATGATTTCATTCCTTAAGTTAGATAATCTTGAGGGATGGAATCCTATGAAGATCAAGATATTCACTTTTTCAATCAACATTGGTATTTTTTTTTGAAATCCTAGACTACTTGTAAAACCTAGAAGATAGAGATTAAGATTCTAATATGAGATTTTAGTGTGTTATCTAGGGAGTACAATCTTTACCCTATACTAGATATAAATAAGAATTATATGAACCATAAGAAACTTATGAATATATGTACCTTGCATTTTACATACCTTTGATTATATTAGACTTGGTGTACCAATAATACTTACTTGGTTCCTTGATTTCTTCAAGTTGGTTGCTTTATCAATTTCATTTTCCTTAGGACATACTTCTGATTCTTCATGTAATGACAACAAAAGATGGTGGTGTTGTGGAAGCCTTCATCTCTGTGTTTTACACCGAAATATCACATCACTAAGATGGCAATGAGATTGTAGATACACCTAAAAACTTCATTGTGATCAACGAGACTCCATCACAAGAAAAAATTCTCTTAAATATGCGAGTTTCTAAGGTTTCATTGAATAATTTATCACTGCAATGCCACCGAGATTGAGATCCCACCATTGTGATAGTACTGAGACCTCATCATCGAGACTTCATTCTCTCTGGTGGTGCGTAAACTTTCTTGATGTGAAGACACCTAATCCGTATTGCCTTATTGTGATGTTCGAACTCCATCTGAGTTGAAATCATCTCTATAATATATAGCGAGGTGATATTTTCATTAAACTCTGTCATCATGAAATTCTAAGAACCTAATCTCTGGAAGTATCTGAATTGCTCATTATGTAGGTATCAAAAATCTCTCTTTATGGCAACACTGAAATATCAATGTGTTGTTACCAAGACTGTGTTATTGTAGTAACACCGAAACTGAATCCCTCACTGAGATCTTCTTTCCATAGGATCATTAAACTGATCACTCGTTCTTTTATTGTCTCACTGTATACCCGAATTCATTACTGTGACATCAGAATTTACTTCTGAGATTTTGCACTGAGCTTTCACTGCTCCTATTGAGATTGACCAAGCTTCTTTGTTGTGACATATTGGAATCCTGCATTATCATTGTAGTTGTCTTCAAACTACCTTTGAATTTAACCATAGCTCTGATACCATGTTGGAAAATCCATAGAGATGGCAGTTAAAACGATTTTCCATTATTATGACATTAACTTGTGATGTTTTCATTATTTGATCCGAATGGAAAATGGCATCCACCCATGGTTTTGTAAGTGGAATCCACCCATAGTATTCATCCACCCATAATATTTATCTACTTGTAAGTGGCATCCACCCATGGTATTCATTCACCCATGGTATTTTCCCATGGTATTGTGACACTGACCCATGGTATTCATTCATCCATGGAATTTACTTGTGGTATTGTAACATAAAATGGCTATATGTAACAAGTCGCATTTTGTAAAAGGACAGATTATCCACCACACTGTAGCCTTTACAATTATTATTTGTTTTAATAAAAATAAGTTTCTTTGTGGTTTTATTTGTTGTGTGTTCTCTCCTTTTCTTTCTGGCATTGCAATTTTTCCGATCTTGGAGGCCTCACCCCCAAGATCCATTTCAATTTTTTAGACCTTGGGGGCCTCCCCCCAAGATCCGAATCAGTGGTATCAGAGCCAAGTTACGATTCCATGGGAATGAGGGTTTGATTCATATTTCACTTTCAAATTTTTGCAAAAATATTTAAAAAAAATCATGCATGTGATACAACCTCGACAGAGCACTTTCTTGGGCGAAGCAGGAAGAATTTTTCTTTTTCATTTTTTTGCAAGAATTGTTTTTTGGGCGGCGCGTTTGCAGATCAGATCTGAAACTTTTGGTGAAAATTTTACAAAAACAAATAACAGATCTAGATTCTTTGCAAAAAAATACCCAAATTCAAAAAAAATCGGTCGAATCAGAGTGCGGATGAGGGAGATATCGTTGATTTAAAATCAGTAATGTTGCAGAAATTTTTCTGATGGAAATTCATGGATGGCAGCTCTCCTATCATTTTTTGTAGTTTTTGTTCAGAATTTCAGAAAAAATGATTGTAGATCTGAACTCCTCTCGAAAAATTACCCAATTTCAAAAAAAAAAATGGTCAAAATGGAGTTCAGATGAGGGAGATGTCACTGATTTAAAATCAACTATTTTTTTCAGAACTTTTGTGATGACTGGACAATTGCAATGTGAATATGAGTTTCTAGAGTGTCCAAATAGGGATCTCAAATACATGGAAAGATGCAGAATGGTCATTATTTTTCCAAAAACATGTTATAATAAAGATTCTGAGATATATTGACCGAGTTATGTCCATTTAAAATCTGGAGCAGCATTCGGAGCGGGTTCCCTTTGAAGATGTGCCCTCCCACCCCTCTTTAGTAAACACCTACTTCACATTCATCAGTTTCAGCATAGCAACATCTGGCTTGGGTTCTTTGGAGACATGCCCTCCCACCCCATTCTATGTAGGCACATGCTACTTTATCAACAATCAACATCATTGTTACGGTTCAACCGCACAAGTTTCTTGTCATCAAATTCCATTTGCTAGGTCGCACATTGTTAGTATCACAGTTGGTCACAAGCATTACAGGGTATCTCTATCCTCAAATCTTCGTATGTCATGGTTATGGGTCATCCACAAACCCACACTTCATCGAAGTCCATTTTCTAGTCCGCACAATGTTAGTATCACAGTTGGTCACAAGCATTACACGGTATCTCTATCCTCGAATCTTCGTTCATCATGGTTATGGGTTAACCACACAAAACCCTTCTCTTTAGTGGCTCTTCATATTCAACAAAGGCTTCGTAGGAGGGAACTTCATGCAATGGGGACCATTGCTTCTTAAGGAGGGGGGAATGATCTGAATGGAAAATGGCATCCACCAATGGTATTCATCCACCCATGGTATTGTAAGTGGCATCCACCCATGTTATTCATCCAACCATGGTATTGTAAGTGGCATCCACCTGTGGTATTTATTCACCCATGGTATTTGCCCATGGTATTTACCCACCCATGGAATTTACATGTGGTATTGTAACAAAAAAAGGATATAAGTAACAAGTCGCATTTTGTAAAATGACAGATTGTCCACCACAATGTAGCCTTTACAATTATTATATGTTTTAATAAAAACAAGTTTCTTTGTGGTTTTATTTACTGTGTGTTCTCTCCTTTTCTTTCTGGCATTGCAATTTTTCATATCTTGGGGGCCTCCCACCTAAGATCCATTTCAATTTTTTAGACCTTAGGGGCCTCTCCCCAAGATTCGGATCATCATTATAATTAGATCTCTTAATTATCTTATCTTATCATCAATATTAATGCCAAACATCAAAAGAAGAGAACGCAAGATATAGGCACACTTCCAGGGAAAAACCCCCATCGAGGGGAAAACCTAGGCACAAATTCTTCCTTCAGTAGATTCAAGATGAGACGACAAAGACCCTTACAAACTATACTCGAGACAACCTCCATCAAATCATCCTCCTTTCACTGTGTTTGCATACCGAGGTTCATATCATTGTGTTAGCATTGAATACTTGCCATACCAAAACATCATTACTGCAGAACCACTAAGGTCTTATTCTTGTGAAACCTTCTCACTGTGATGTCAACCAAACTTCATCACAGTAGGGGGATAGAACTGTAGTAGTACCCAAACTGTAAGTAGCACTAAGTCACTGAAATGGATATTTTTGTGGATTCTAACTGTAGTAACATATCACCAAATTATGGGAGGTATAGAACCGAATTGTGGGAGTTGTGTACACATCGAAATCATCAAATCTCTTACCCGAAAATCATCTATGAAATCAACACAAATCTAATCTTATGTTTCATCACCGAAAATGTTCTCTCTGAAATTATTGCCTGAACTTCTGTCCTAAGATCACCGAAAATGTTCCACGGGGACCACCAAAACTTACTCTGAAATGTGATTTGATCAGTTGATGAAATGTGAAAATATTAGCTAGGTATATATAGTGGTCTGCTCATGATTCATTGGCCGACATGACACTTTTGAAGAGCAACATCACTGGATTAAGCTGACATGTTGATATATAATTTTGAGGCCGACTAGAAGACAATACTTTCAAAAGTAAGGAGACTTAACTTGATGGACGAGTCTTCAACTTGACTTAGATAATAACCTAAATCCTATAATGGAGGCCTGACCTAAGACAAATGACCCAAGCATGAAACCCATGATTTAATAAGTCAAAATAAAATAATAATAAAATTATTTTCACTTTATTTTGACAAATATATTACATGAAGACCGAACCTAGTTACATTTTTCAACACCTCAAGTCTTTCATTTCCCTGAATTGGTCATATGGTGCTCTAAGAATTAATTTGCTTCTGTTAGATAAATAGTGACAAATAAAACTTCAAATATCCTCATTTCCTTAACTATTCAATTAGTTCTCACGATGCTAATGTTACGGTATTCATGTCTTATGAATGAAAACATTATAGAATTAAATGAAGAAACTCTTGTTCATGTCAGAAATTAATTAACGAAGCAATGAAATACAGAAAATGTTGCAGAAACACAAACATAGAAATGCATAAAACAAGAGAGACACATATATACGTGGTTCACCAAATTTGGGCTACATCTATGGAGAAATAGCCAGTCCTTCCTTTTATATTATCTAGCAAAATGAAGAGATACAACCTACAACAAATCTGTTGTAATTTTCTCTTCGCTCTCACATAGTCCCCCCTCTCTTCCTCGTTCAGAATAATGATCCACAGTCGCAATACAATTCCCTCATATAAACCGAGGGTTGCCTTCTGGGGGAAAAAACCCTAAATTAACATAACTTATACCGTCAGATCATCTTCCTAATGAACGACCCATATTGACTACGAAATTACAATATTTTACAAGGCAATTTTTCATCTATTATTAACTTCGGGGACACTGGCCCCTAGACCCCCCAGCTGAGGGGGGTTGGGTGGTCCCCCCTAGACCCCCGCGAGGGGACAAGTCCCCCCCACTCCCTCCCGCATGGATGGGTGTACAATTTTCCTGGGGTATACATTCGGCTAAAGCAGAGACCTTTGAATCAGGAAGATAATCAGGCTCCACACCCAACAGTTCAAACCTTCATATCATTAACCCCTTAAGTACAACTTACATTTGTCCAAAATGTTCTAAATACTGAGACTTCTCTACAATCTTTAATCTACCCTCTGAAATCCAAGTGGTTTGTTAAACCAATGCAAATCATTTTCTCCATGATTAGTCAAATCTTGGGTTTCAATCATGTTCAAGTCATCAGTGAATGTTTCCTAGGTTTTATATGGTCTTTTTCATTGTCGATAAAGATTTATCCTAAATTTATAGTAGAATCAATTCATGAACAATTGATCAATTTCAACACCCTTTGAAGCTTCAGATATCAAGCCTATCTCATCTACTTAATTTTGGAAAAAGTCACTAATAAGTTTTGGAACCAGAAGGAATTACTTCTTTTGGAGTAAGTTCAGTGATTCACAGAGAATTATGTCTTAGAAACCAATCAAAGGGTTTCTTCAATTTTGTTAACAAGTTCATATCCAAGTTGTATGTATTGATTCATGGAGAAGAATTTCCAAGAGTATGCCCAAAGCTGAAGAAATGTCTCCAACTGAGTTCAAGATATAGAATAGGAGATTGGTTCTTCTATAAGGACTATACAGTGACATTAATTTATTTAGAGGTTCAACCCTATAAACTACCTTCATTTTTAACTTCTAGGGTTTATGCTTTGGAGATCTTAAGGTAGAGATTAGATTCAGATTTTATACATTTTTCAAGCAAGAATTTAGTAATGTCTTTCAAATTTCCAATAACAGTGGGACCTTTCACTATTAAGAATAGAGCAACTTCACAGATAATTATCAACTACTAGATTGTTTCAATTTTGAATATTATGAAGCATGTCACTATGATCCTCATCATATAATTTCATCTGAAAGAAAGAAGCTAAAAGGGGTTGAATATAAACATGAGGGTAGTTTAGAAATGGAAAGGATAGCAAACAAGTTGGAATGATAAACATTTGAAAATGTTGATCAAAACCAATTGGGAAATGAAGAAACTTTCTCCAAGAAATCAAAAGGAGTTTCAAAGCAAGGACAAGTAGAGACAGAAATAGTTACCCTGACCAAGCTTGACAGTGGATCTAAAAGGCCATTTACTGAGGATATGATGCAGATATATGAAGAAGATGTCACTGAGGAAGAAAGGAGAAAGAGGTCAAAAGGTTCCTAGGAAAAAGATTTGATGCTTGTAACTGATAAATCAAAGGACATATCTTCTGCAATACAGCCTGTTATTCATATTCATGAGCAATTTTTAACAAAAGTTAAGGTGGTTCAATTAATAGATAGTGGACCTATATTAGTTGAAAAGCCTATCACGGCCTATTACAGTGAAAACAAACAGCAAGGTTACCAGGATAGACCGAAGAAAGTTGAATAACTTTAAAGCAAATATCCTCCTCATTTACTTATTGTGGTAGATAACAAAGACATGTCTTTAAATATTGCAGTGATAGAGCTTGTTCCTAAAGGAAGTAAATCTCATGAAGGAGTTAAGACCACTTAGTTCAAATTGAATATGAATCAGTTTAATATTGTTGATAAAATTGATTTTTTTAAACAAGCAAGTCAACTCATTTTTACAGATTTGGTTAATGATTCCACTACAAAAGAAAAATTACAGTCAACTGTGAAGAAATTGGAGAATCAATTGAAGTCAGAGAAAACACAAAACAAAGCTTTGCAACTGCGCAAAGATGAATTAGAAAGAAAGATTATGGAACTTGATGATGATGTTGCAAGTAATGTTGAAGTTTCAAATTTACCAGAAGCAAAAGATACAACAATCCAAGTCCCAAAGAAAAAGCCAAAAATGCCACATGATGCTCTTCCTCAAACTCTAGAACTTCTTACGGTACTTCAAGAAAAGGAGGGCTTGGAAAGAGAATAATAGGATGCTAAAGGAACCAGTGGAGTATTAAGAAATCAAATTGAAGAGTTAAATCAAGAAGTTCAAACACTTTTGAAATCACAATTTGAACATCTCATGGGGGATGATCTTGATGTTGCATTATCCAAAGAATCAGAAAACTTAACAGTTAAAGATATGGAGTGCAGAAAATTAAAAGAGGAGTTGACTAAATTAGAGCAAGATAATGAACATAAAACAAAGGCCCTTGAGGAAGCTCTCGCTAAATAGAAACAAGTAAAGGCATGATTAAATTGAATGAAGCTCAATTTGATTGATACTAAATATGTTATTTGAACCATATTTCTCTGGAACTTAAAATATTGAAGGATTATTTTGCACATGTTGAAGATGAAAAAAGAATTGGAAAATTCTTGTTCGACTCAGGCTTCCATTTTTTAGAAGGATCTAGGAGACAAACCTATGAAATCCATAAATTTTGTAATATTTCTTAACACAACGACCAAATCTCAATCGGTTTTTTCAAGAATACAGGACATGTTCGACCTTGTCTTTCAAGCTAGAAAGTATATTGTGAAACATGGCTTAATAAAGGACGTGATAGGAAAAGAAAATTATATGTTAGGAAGAGTATCATATTTTAAAGATATCTTCCATGATCCTTTTGTGCAGGGTCTACCAAGCTTCTGGAATGATCAAGGAGTGCTTATCCCAGATGAAGAGTATCAGGTCAAGTTTCAAGAAAAGAGGAATGACACATCACAATTAAATCATACTTCTTCTAATCTAATGGGTCAAAACATTTTCGACCTTTTAGAAAAATATTTTAATCTTCTTAATCAAATAAGAAGAGTCATCAATGATTTACCATCGATCTCTTATGCTTTTCACACAAAATTGGATATTAAGTATATAGAAATGATAGCAACAGTATTCCCATCAACAACCATCTAGAAGAGGATAACTTCATTCAACAAGAAATGGATTGCATTGGAGGAATATTCTACTTGAACTAATCATGACTCATAGACAATCTCAGGATTTCTGCAACATATTTCAGATTTATCTTATTTTGTTGCTAATATCGGTGGTTTTCCCAAAGATTGTAGAAATGAATATTTTGTATAAATTCTCTCATCGCGATGAGGAAAAGGTTGGGATTTTGAGAAAAGAAATACTATTGTGTGTATGTAAATTATTATTATTATTATTATTATTTTATGAAATTAATTAAAGTTTGTCAATATCCTTTGATGTTTGCATGGACGATACTGAAGCAATTTGCAGTAAATGGAAGTAGAACTAAAAAGACTAAGCACAAGCCAATTAAGACTACCTGGTGATTTTTCATATTTTCATTGTGATTTAGTTTC
Organism: Pinus tabuliformis; assembly: GCA_031772625.1. Classification (NCBI taxonomy): domain Eukaryota; kingdom Viridiplantae; phylum Streptophyta; class Pinopsida; order Pinales; family Pinaceae; genus Pinus; species Pinus tabuliformis. The sequence goes on along the minus strand of CM062804.1, from coordinate 447,456,450 downwards.
ATTGTTTTATAGTTCACTTTCGGTTACAACATGAGACATACAATGATTAGCTTGATATCAAAATGTGCAATTGGACCATGTGAATCACGATATTATCATGTTATTGCTTTCATGGTTTTTAGTGTTTAACGTTGAGTATATTTCTCAGAACTAATTATAGTAAAAGAACAGAGTTGGAAAAATTAGAATCTATCTTATTATCTTGCCCCCTTTGCCAAAAGACATAGCTCTACACCATGACTGATGTTTCCTCTAAAGCACTAATGAGAACTTTTTTATTGTTCTCAATAATAATTACCCTTTCAATGATATTTACTTGGTGTTCTCTATTACCCTATGCATTCAGTGAAACCTTTGATCCAGCCATATTCACATATCAACATTCAAGTAGCAACATCGATTTTACTGCCATAATCAGATATTTATGGCATATGCAGAGAAACAACGAATATTTCCATGTCACTATGGAGGATTAACAACATAAATCTTATGTTCTTATAATCATGCATCTTATATCCTTTACAGAATTTGCTGACATTTTGTAAAAAAAATCATGTATCTCAAAAGTAATTTCTCAAGCTAAGTCATTCTAACTTCAGAAGATAAAATGGTGTCACTTTTCGCTCTAGAATTTGGTTAACAAATTTTTTCCTTTGGAATTTCTCTTTGTAATTGAAAGAAAACAAGCACAGATATAATCTGATATTTAGAATATCGAAAACCTACAGAGATAAGATAATTTTACAAGCTCATATATGTTCCTTCTCTCATTTGAAATAAATGGAGAAAATGGCATTAGCCAAAGGTCATCTAAAACCAAATTGCAAAGAGGAAGATGATTTTGTTTCTTGCTAAAAAAATCTTTCTCTACTAAGTTTGTTTAGGGACCCCCATGACAAAATGAGCAAAGATGGCAAGGCTTGAGTGAGGCCTTTATTATTGAAAAATAAATCTAAAATGTTAGCGGAGGAAAAGGTAAATATTACTCAATTTTCAAACCCTACTACATCATACATCTACTTTATATATGATATTCCAAATTGATCCCCTAGGCCTTCTCTTAAGTTTAAATCCCTTCTATGGATCCCTCTTCAACGATTCGACTCGCCCACCTCTCTACTTTCAACAAGCACCAAGTGACTCTACACAACCCATTCTCCAACAAATCTCCAACATAGTCCTATAGAACAACATTCATCAGAAGTACTTGAATGTAATCAAAGGATTCAAAATTCATCTTTGATGCTTTGTTTTCATCACAATCTCTGTTGATACAAAATGAATGGAAGAAACATTCAAGTAATCCTATTTTTTTCTGCCAACAATTCATATCATATCTTGAACACTTTAATGATATTGCAATAGGTAATTTGTATTGACACAAATAATACTGAAGCATTTCAAAGTTTAAGCCATAAGAATCATCATTTTTTAAACATGGATTACAAATAATTCTGAAAATTTAGAAGTCTTGGTCATTAACATCATTGTCTACAACAATGTCATCTAGTGTATCATTGTCAATGTTCATATGATCTTTCAAGTAGTTAATATTATCATCATCCTCATCTTGACCTACATCATCTTCATCATCATTGAAATTTGATTGTAGACCATCCATATTATTACCAGATGTATTTGGCTCATCATTTTCTATACCATCCATATTTTTGTCTTCCATAACATCATCTAACTTTGTATTGTTCTCTTCTTGTGCCTGAACATAACCATCTTCAGCATCATCATGGATGTCAATTTCTTTGATGTTCTATAATCCCTCTCTCTCATTTCATTGGCCATCATTGTTTTACTCAATATCCACTAATGCATTATCAAATGCAAGCCTTAATCTTGGATCATATTGTATGACAAATATCCATTTCGGGTTCAGAATATCTTCATAGAAAAATAATTGTACATGAATGAGTACATACATATATTAGATGTATGTTATAGAAATTTTATTGATTAATAAACACATGTATATATTCACAATAAAATAATGTATTAATAGATTCTTGATCACTATAGCTTCTTCTATGAGTTGAAGAAATCCCTGCTCACAATGAATTGGCATAACATAAGGTTCCTTATCCTCCAGTAGGAACTTTAAGGAATCTATAGAAAACAATCCACTATGGGTATCATGTCTTCTTGTCTCAAATGCTTCATACCATCTACACTTAAAAAATACAACATTTAAAACAGTGTTAATCCAACTCAATAATTTCTTTTATTTTCCCAACATATTGTAGGTTCCCTTCAATAATATTCTTATCTTTTGAGCTTGATCTACTGGATTGCTTGAAGTCAACCATGATGCCAAAATCGAAGGATTGTCTCTTTACATCTACATGTTCTACACGATAATGTCGACCATATACCCGCATTGTTGGATATTTCCTTGCCTGTGAAATATTTGGTTAAAACAAATATGATGATGAATATTAAAATAGTTAATAGTGTCAAAATTGTAAGGTCAATATTATGTAAAATCCCAAGTGTACCTTTCTTTCACATCCTCTAGACATGTTGATTTCATCTCTGTTATGTTTGAATCTATACCTGCGTCTTCTATTTGATTTTGAATTTGTTAAGTAACCCATTCTAGTGTGCGATCTTTGGCCCATTCCTCTTGTAGATCAATAGGAAATGAGGTATTCCTTGGGTTCGATCTCTTAAAATGTCTCATTGCTTCTAACACTTCTCTCTTTTTATCATACAAACTAATCCATTTGTTAATAAAGTCCATGTGGCACAAAATGAACTTGTCGAGTATAGCACTTTCGTCTACATCTATTACATCTCAACATGTTTATTTCAAACTCCAAAGGCCATGTTGTTAATTTCAAAAATAAATTACAAAGAAAATTAATGATTGCAAGGAAAACAATTACCACACTAATCATGAATTTACTTACTAATTTCTACTTCAACACCATTATATTGTGGTTTTTCTCCATCAATAATATCTTATGCTCGTTCTTCATCCCAAAAGGGTGACCCATCTTCGAAATCTTTACTAAGGAATTCACATAGGAAGAAAATTGCTTCATTCAATACATACCCTTCAGCCCTGCAACCCTATGGATGTGCCTTTTGTCAGACATATCTTTTTAGATTTTTCATCTACCTCTCAAAGAAAAGAATCCACCTCATCGATACAACACCTGCCAATTCAATGCCATTGACTAGGTGTATAAGTAAATGGACTTGTAGGTCCATGAAACTTGTAGGCAGCTCCTTCTCAAATACACATACAATTTCCGCAATTTCCTTATTCTATTTTAGCACTTCACATTCGTGGATCTCCTTGGATGTCACCCACCTAATATAAGAATAGTAAATTATTATGAACCTTTAGGAAAAAATTAAAATGCAATACAATATCTCTATATCTCTTCCATGTGAACATTCCATACCACATACCTTGCAAATGCTGACAATCAACTTATGGCATTCCTCAAGTCAATGGTAAGACATGAATCCCCCCTAATTTCCAATGGCATGATATGTTGTCAAACACATTTATCAAAGGTCATTAGTTATTTTTGTCACACAATAGAATATCATAATATATTTAGTACCTAATCAATTTTACTAATAAATGTTAAATGATGATATATAATACCTTCATAAAATTATGAAAATCATGTGTTTTAAATCCTATGATATGTCCATCAACTATAAAATCTTTATCTAATGATGACCCATAGCTAGTAGATGTCCTTATTGAATGTATGACATTTTTGGTTGGTCTAGCTCTTTCTTTTTCAAAATCCATCGATCTTTTGCATATTTTTAATTTTCCCTGTTTGGCCACAAATGTTTTATATCAAATTTGGTACGTGACAAAGCAATATCTCTCCTCGAAGACAAGGTGTCCTTCTCTTTTCCTGCTATATGTTGAAATATTGAATATGGGACATTTTTTAAGATGTGCATAGGATCTAATAGGTGAGATATTAATAGATCCTTCCAATATGGGAGTGCATAAAATATGGATTTCATTTTCATCCCTTCTGGCATCTTAATTACAACTTGTTCTGGTTCATCAATAGAATTACTCCCATAAAAAAATTATTGCCAAGATTTCAATTCAACATCTTCATACTTCTTAAGCCGATCAGGTGGACCCATAATCATGGGAGGGCCTTTATTTTCAACTTTTCCATCAAATTGATTCTTGTGGTGTTTTTTAAACCTATGATATGGTGGTAGAAAAACTGTGTTGTTTGCATAAATAAATTTATGTATATCTTTAGAATACCGCCCCTGCACATCTTAGACATGCAAATATCCCCTTTGTTTGAAGCCCTGCAATTCAAATAACATCAAAATAATAGTATAAAACTAAGTATGAAAGTTGGGATGATAATAAATTATGAGTGTAAATACGTAAAAAAAAAAAATAGCTTACCAGAACAAACACCAAGTCCTAAGAAATCATGAATAGTCCAACATAGCACACCGTACAACATGAATGGCCTATTTGATGGAGCATGTGATATCCCATAAATTATTTTTCCTTTCCATAGCAGTTGCATCTCATCAATAAAAGGTGCAAGATAAACATCCATGATCTTAACTTGATTTTTTCCTGGAACAATGAGAGTTAGCATAAGGTGCTCCTTTCTAACACTTATCCCAGTGGGAATATTGTATACTATCAATCTGACTGGCCAAACACTATAATTTGAGGTCATGAGAGAGAATGGGCACACTCCATCAATTGCAAGACCAAACTTGATACTACAAGGTTCATCTTTGAATTTTCTTGGCCATTTTTCTCTATGTGCTTCAATGCTTTGGAGTCCGCCAAAATTCACATGAATCAATATTTACTCCTATTCTTTGCATCTTGGTTCATCAATTGTGCAAGTGAATTGCAAGGAAACATTCGTTAAATTCTATGTATTATTGGCATGTGACGTAAAACCTTCTTTGGAACTATAGGACCTTGTACATCTATATGATATCTCCTCTTTACATACATGGCATTCTACCTTGTGTTGATATTCATATATGTATACAATGCAATCAATTTTACATGAATGTATTTGCTTATATTCAATCCCCAACTCAATCAACAACTGATGTGCCTCTGTGCAAGTTGATGACAACACATTCTCTTTAGGAAATATTTTAGTTGTTTGTGCCCTGTAAGATTGCCAAAGATTATATCAATTTAATGTTTGACTTATGATGAACATGTTTGATATTTCAATCTATATTATGACTATTCATATACAATATATGGTTTTTAAATCCCCTTAAATAAATATAAACGAAGTCGATGAATGTTTACAAATTACGTACAACAATTGACAATGCATTGTAAGAAATAGATTTCAACTCACTTTAGTAGGGTGATGAATCCTTTGTCTAACCAACCAAATAGTGACTTGATTTCTAATAATATTAATATGCATGCCAATTTTGAGGTTTTACTTACACCCGATTTTAACATGGGTGTCTTTTTTGCTTACTTGTTGGAGTATTTCAGCAAGTTGTTATCATCAACATTACATTGGTGGCAATTACCCCTATTGTCATTGTTATTGTCAACCATATGATCATTGTTGTCATCATTATTTCCATCCCCGAAGGAATCTATAAGAATTTCATTCAATCCTTCTTCATGCACTGCATTTTCAATATCATGATCATCATTGTTAAGGCTAGGTAGTATGTCATCAGTGTATGCTAATCTCATCAAATCTTCAAATTTCTCAGGTGGTAGAGTTCTCTTTAAATATGCTCTTTTCGCCCTAGTATGGTTAAAGGATATTTTAGGTAATCTCGTCCAAATCTTAATAGCCCAGTTGGATTAGCTTGGCTATTAGTAGTCGTTATTTCATCATAATGTTCTACCTATCGATAAATGAAACCATTATTTAATGTTTGGCAAAAGTTGGACCACCGGCCTGTCCAGCTTGAAGCTACTTTTATGGGTACACCGAGGAACAGACCTTTTAGGTTTGAAAATTTCTGGCTCTCTCACCTTGACTTCACCAACAATATTGACAAATGGTGGGTGGAAGATATGCCCGATCAAGGCACTAAAATGTTCATGTTACAGCAGAGACTTAAACACATCAAATCTAGGCTTAAAGATTGGAACAAAAAAGAGTGGTAATATTTTTAAAACCAAAATAGAAGTTGAAAAGAAACTCCAGGGGATTAATCAGATCATCATCACAGAAGGTTTTACCGAGGAACGGAAAATTCAGGCTGACTCTCTTCAGAACGAATGGGAAGATCGGTGCATGCAAGAGGAGATTTTCTAGAGACAGAAATCAAGGGTGCAGTGGATTAGAGAAGGAGAAAGAAACACAAAGTTTTTTCATAGATCAACCTTAGATCACAAATCACATAACAGAATTTCAAAACTTAAAGATTCTCAAGTGAAAGAGCTCGTCTCTCGCAAAGAAATGGAATTTGTCCTAGTTCAACACTTCCTTAGCATAGCAGAGGAGCCTCTCGTCGACAAATCTTGGTTCATTAACAAATTCACAAAGTTCATTCCTAAGCTTGTAACCAGGGAAGACAACCACAATCTTAACAAGCCATTGTCTGAAGAGGAGGTCAGTGAAGTTATCAATGAGATGCAAAATGGGAAAGCTCCTGGCCCTAATGGTTTCAATTTAGACTTCTTCAAAGCTTGCTAGAAAATAGTCAAACAAGATATCCTTGATGTTGTGGAGGACTCCAGAAGATCCAAAACTATTTTGAAGGCTATTAATGCCTCTTTCATAGCTTTGATTTCAAAGTAGGAAAAAGCTATGACACCGGACAAATTCAGACCCATAGCCTTATGTAATGTGGTGTACAAAATTATTTCCAAAGTGATCGCTAATAGACTCAATCCCCTTCTTCCTACTCTCGTCTCAGAGGAGCAAACTGGATTTGTGGAAGGAAGACAGATTCTCAACAACATCATACAAGCTCAAAAGGTGGTACACTCTCTTAAGAACAATAAGCAAGCTGGTATGATCATGTAGCTTGACCTATAGAAAGCTTACGATAAGCTAAGCTGGTCTTACATCAGGGCAGTGCTAAGAGCTTATGGCTTTGACCACAACTGGATAAGATGGGTTATGGCCCTTGTATCCATAACTAGCTTCTCCATTCTGCTTAACGACTCTCCCTCTAGAACCTTTATGCCTTCTAGGGGTCTCAAACAAGGGGATCCGCTCTCCCCCTTCCTCTTTGTTCTCATGATGGAAGGGTTAGGTAGAGAGATCAAAATGGAAAATGCTGAAGGAAGAATCCAAGGTCTGAAACTTACCTTGGATGGTGTTGCTTCTACTCGTCAACAATTTGTGGATGACACAATGCTGCAGGGTATTCCCACGGTCAAGGTAGCCAAAGCTTTAAAACAAATCCTGAATGACTTTGCTTTGGCCGCTGGCACAGAGGTAAGCCTTGAAAAATCAAAGGTTTTCTTTTTTAACACTGACATTTCCATTCAGAGGAACCTCACCAGAATTCTCGAGTTTCAAAGGGATCAGTTACCTTCCAAGTACCTTGGAATGCCTCTGACGGACAAACCTCTAAGCAAGGGAGTGTGGGAGCCGGTAACTAATAAACTTCAAGACAAAGTCAAGAAATGGACCTACATGTCTTTGAAATTGGCGGGGCGTCTTGTGCTTGCAAAGGCTATCCTGCAAACTATACCCATTTTCATGTTTTCAGCTCTTCCTGCTCCTAAAGGAGTTATGCAACAAATCAGGAGTATTCAACGAGATTTTCTTTGGGGCAAAGGGGAAGAGAAAAAAAAGTGGGCTTTGGTAGCTTAGGATAAGCTCTGCAAACCTAAGGGCCATGGTGGTTTAGGGCTTCATGACCCTGAAACCCTCAACAGAGTTTCGGGAGCCAAACTTTGGTGGAGGTGGCTCAAGGAATCGGCAACCCCTTGGGCCAAGCTTTGGAAACAGAAATATGAAAATAACTGGCAGGAGAGGGATCACATCTGAATGTCAGGGCTCATCAAGGGCTCCCACATTTGGAATCTTGCTTGAGAGAATAGAGCCATTGTCTAGAAGCATAGTTTCTAGGAGATCTGAGCGGGGAACCTTGCACGGTTTTGGGAGGAAAACTGGTAGCAGGAATCAAATTTGTTTAAAGAAGAACTAACCGCTCTCAAGAATGACACTGACAACAAAGGTTTACTTATGGTAAGTGACTTTTGGGATCAGGTAAGGGACAATGGTAAATGGAGAAAGTGGAAGGATATTGGTTACAGTGAAAAGATTCTTTGAAGGCCCAGGCGGATTCTCTTGCTCTTGACTTGGAACAGAGGAAGATTTTGGTGTCATCCTCGTTTGACCAACTCAGATGGGGAAGAAACACCGAAGGCACCTTTAACCTCAAAGAAGTTAAATGAATGGCCCTAGGTTTTGATTATCAAAACCCTGATCAGGTTTGGAAGGACCTTTGGCAAAACGCCATCATTGAAGCTGACTCTGAATTGGTCATTAATGCGGCCAAGAAGATGTGTAATGGAATGGCACCTGGAAAAGTGTTGAAACATTGGCGGCTATCGCAATTCTTTCAACGTATTCATTCCCACTTGCGAACCCTGAGAAATGTCAGCTCCTTTCATGTGCAAAGAAAAGCCAATATGTTTGTTAATCGTCTGGTGAATGAAGGAGTGCTATGTAAGGAAAGCTATACTAGGTACGATTGGGATTCGACACCCTCGGGTAAACTGCGTGATGACTGTCAACGACAGGCGGCCAAAGGTATGGAGAACTTCCAAACCATGAGTAATGAACAGGAGGAAGACTAGCGGAAGTAGGAGAGTGCAGCCGTAAATCCTAACAGTGGATCCCACAATCAATTCTTAAGTCAGAGTTAACTATAGGGGATGAGTATGTGGTAAACAGCGGGCTAGTTGAAGGGCCGCAGACCATAAGCTTTGATGGCCTTCGTTATCGAATGCCTATCGGGTTTGAAAATGATCAGAGGATAAGTCTACAAGCAGACCTGAAGATTTATAGATCAATGGTTTATAATCTTTATCGGCTTCGTAAAGCGGGTAAATGTCGCGCTAGTTTCCGATCCGATATCATGGAGGACCATCAGATCAAAAGGTGCTTGATTGAATGGATATTGAGTTTTAAAAGTGATCGAAGGTTAAGTCTTAGAGCAGACTCAAAATTTTATAAACCAATGGCTTATAATCCTTATCGGATCCGTGAAGCGGGTAAGAGTCGTGCATGTTTCCGGTGCGATATCATTAAGGACCGTCGGATCATTTGAGTTCTTGATCGAAAGGATATCGGGTTTCAAAATGGGCAGAGGTTAAGTCCAAGAGCGGACCTGAAGTTTTATACACCATTAGTTTATTTTCTCTGTCGGCTCCGTAAAGCGGGTAAGGGTCGCGTAAGTTTCCGATGTGATTTCTTTAAGGACCATCGAATCATTGGGGTTCTTATCAAATGGCTATCGGGTTGTAAAATGGTCGGAGGTTTTATGTGTAAGGTTTTGGGTTTTGTTGACCCTGTTGACTGTTAATCATCAACGGGTCTGTCTTTTGTTGGTCTTTACACTTGTAAAGACGTGTACCATATGTAATAATTTTTTCAGTTAATTGAAGGCTCCACTCTTGACCAAAAAAAAGAAAAAAACAACAACATAGTTTATATAACTTTATCTTGTCTATGTTGTAGCATTTGAGAATTCATAAAGATCCTCCTTTGGTTGAGGTTGCTTTGTCTTCTTACCTTTATTGTATCTACAGATTCTGCATCCGATTATATGGCCACCCACTTTCCTCTCGTTGATTTAGCAGGTCTACATCGTTCACATCCTCTATCCATGGCCTCCTCTAGATCCTGTAATACACGACAATAACATTAATCACGTAACATATATGCACTTTGTTGTTTCTCTATCCAATTGGCTAAATGCACAATCGATTTAAGCTTGGCTGGTTTTCACTTCACCTTTCTAACTAAAATGCCCTTATTTTCCATATATACCCTTTTTATTAATTTCTACTCCTAATATGATGAGATGACACAAGTCTTATAAATATTAGATGGGGATTATGAAAACTAATGGACTACTTTTTTTTTCATATTTTTAACTTAATTCAAACCCTTCATAACATGGAAGCCTCCCACATTGACATTGCAAAATGCAAAGGTGAAAATGAATACAAATTAGATGGAGGGAAAAAATGTAATGTTATAGGTGCAAATAGCGCCCCATTTTGCGCCTCAAAGTAACTACATTTTTTAGCCAATAGTTTGCATTAAATCTAGTGCTAATGGCACACAAATTATCGTCGACTTTCAAAAAAAATTGTCAATTTATAATTGCGCACGCAATGGACCTATTGTGTATCTCGACTATTCAAAAAAAAAAGTAATACATTCACCATATTTCCATTCTCATACTCACCAATTGCAAATCGAGGGAGCTTTGAAGTTTTGCACATATTTGGAGAAGACCACGTTGGAGCAATGTGTTTAGGCTATGAAAGAAAATAACCAATCGATTGGATCTCTATCGATGGTGAGCAGAGATATTGATGGACCCATCCTCCCAAATTGTGGATTTAAGTCAAAAAAAATATTTTTGGGTGTTATTCGGCCTCTAGCAGTCACAAAATCAATTTGTGCATCTCATTCACCCCCTACCAGAGACAAAAATCAAATCCCTATCCATCCATTTTGCACTATTGTTGTTTAAAATAGTTAGAGGGAAAGGAAAAAATTGTAGGGAGAAAAGAGAAGGGAGTTTCCATAGTCTTGAGGAAAAAAAATCGTGCTAGGACGCCAAAAAATGTCAGGCAACAACAGTGGAAAATGAGCAAAGGGATTTAATTCTTGCGAGAATGAGGTATTTCATACTCAATTTATAGATTTGTACATGTTTCCATTCTTGTTTGAATTGTATTTTTATTTTTTAGTTTCAAAATTATTAAAGAAGAATTTAGGGTTTATTTTTTTATTTCCAAATTTAACAAAATATATATATATATATTCTACATATATAGGGACATGACTGTGAAAAACTGAAAGATGCAATGGCTTCTATATTGGGGATAGAAGCAGTGGAAAAACTAGATGGTATGGACTTGTCCATGTTTGTGAAATACGTGGAAGAACGTACTAAAGGCACTAAAACAGACCAACCAAAGCAACCATGTCAAAGGGAATCGATTGATTCCCCATCAAATCCTAAATCGAGCAAAAGATCCAAGAAAAAATCAATCACAATAACCTTTAAGAATGTGGAATAGAGAACAGAGACGTCCAATGTCCCACCCACTCCTGGGACACAAATTTATTCCACCACCAGTACAGGTACTTATGCATCTTATATTGGAACATACGAAACTGAGGTAAAACATGATGTTGTCCCTAGGGATATTAGAATGACGAATGTCAGGAAAGTGTTGAATCATAGGTTTAAGGGATCATGCCTTCAATGCTTTAAAGAGAATCTACATCTTCCATTATCGAAGATACCCATGCACCTTCAAAAGGCAGTCATCCATGACATGCAAACTGAATTTGGGACAGGTTGGTCAGTAAAGCAAGTAAAAAATAAATGACTCAAAACTGCAAGAGATTTCGTTTCAACCAAATGAAAATGATAAAACAAACTCCTCCTGAGCTAAGGGCCAAAAGAAGGCCAATTGATGTAAGCATGAAAGTATGGAAAGAGCTCATGAAAGCATATGATAGAGCAGATGAACGGAGGAAGTTCGGCAAGGAGAGCACACGGGTATTTAAATTTGGTCATAATATTATTTCAAGTTCATGAAATGATTTTTATATTTTATTAGTGCATAATTAAATTGAACTAGTGTATGTTTCAGGACAATGCCTCGAAGGCCAGGCTTGCCAAAAATCGTGCCACACATCACAATGGCCAAACAGGTTTAAAAGCCTTGGCATGCAAATTTGTAAGTATATTTAATATCTAAAATTATGTTTTTTTTAATTTTGTAGAAAAAATTGAATGATTGTGTATTAATTACTTTAACTTGTCCATATGCCACGTTTCGACAGGAGCAACAATATGACCATTATCCATCAAAATTGGAATTCGATATGATACAAGACAAAAGGTGGTCCTATTTTATTATCTAGATGGAGAATAAGGTATCAATAGATGACTTTCAATAACTTAGTTGGATATTGTTATGTTAATATGTCAATTTGCATTTCTTGTGTTGAGTTGTTTATTTATGTGTAGATTGAGTTTTTTCGGCTTCCATTGGTCATAATACCCTTATAAGTCACTAACATTTCACTATGATAAAGTCCTTATAAATTAGTATTCAATCATGGCTTTATCAAGTCCTTTGGCAAAAAACCTAGGCCAAAGGGGAGATGGACCATGTAATATGTTGTAGCTCCTAGAGGCAACCTTTGGGCTGAAAAAGGTCAATGCATAGGACATGCATATAATTCCTTGAAATATTTGCATAGTCTGCTCAAAATTAAATCGAGATTATACATTTGGATGATATCTTTGCCCATAGAAGAACCTCTAGATGTAATGTCAGCTAGTGCTTGTGAAAATTAACAAATAAGTTCAATTGGACTACGTATTTGTGATTGCAACCTTAAAATTAGCGCAGTAGCATAGGTAGAAGAACATTAAGGTATTTAAGATGTAAAACACAATGCTAAACAGAATCCTATGCTTAGATCTTGAGCAGAGAACATAAAATGAAAGAAAATGAGATGCAGAAACCAGGGAACGCTTCATTAAGGTTTCTTACATAAAAATTAGAAGTATCTCAACTATTAGCACAACATTGATAAATATGTTAACAAAAGAAACCAACAACTTCATTATAAAAGTTTCAGAAGAATGATAACACAAATGTAAAGTTACAAAGAAAAGAACACAAACTGTAAGCATCAAATACCAGGAATCATTTGATGCTTCTCCATTAAATTCCCATAAGAGTTTGAACACATTACAAAGAAAAATTAGTTAGAACTTGTCTCTGGAGCCAAAAGTTCAAACCCCCAATGAGTTGTCCTATAACCTTTTTAAAGAAAGGGATTCAGTTCAAGAATATTTACAAACACATGTCATAAGGTACTATTGTTTGTTTAGCCAATTGTCCTATTATCCAATTGTTGGTTCTCAAACTCTTTGTCAATTAGAACAACTCAAGAATGCATTCACTAAGGACTTTTAAATCCTCCCGCGCTAGACGTCTTAGGCTGACCACCTATACACCACAGGGGGTATCCCTAACTATATTTGTATAATATTCAACATGCAAATAGAATAAGGTCAGATAATGATCAAACAAGGCGTTGGAGTAATAATATGATATTAACATAAGACATTTTAATCACTAATAGACAATGAATAATATAACTCACGCATTCATGATAAAGTTAAAACACTTCACAAATAAAATAAAAATAAGATAAAATGAAATAAGGAAAACATAACACATGAAACGTAATAGGAAATATAGGTACTGGAGACAGTAAGAGTACTCAACAATAATTTCTAAGAAAACTACAACATGTGCAATTATTATTTCTTCTCGAATTGAGTCCCGAATAACTAATGATACTAATAGTAAATATCAGAACCATTAAACCATGAAGATCAACACAAGAATAAAATGATTACAGAGTTTTACTAGTATCTCAAATACAAAAATATTACACACACTACAGATAAAGAAAATGTAACAGTTTGAAAATACGTAAGGTAAAGATTGTTGTTAGCCTTAGAGGCAAGCTCTAAGAACTATCCTTCAATCAAATACTTGATATGCAATCACTCAATTCGATAATATAAATATCGGAATATAAAGAGACTAAATTTAAAGGAAACTACTAAACACGGAACAAGCCCTACATTCGGCGTTCTAAATTTTATTAATAAACACATAAATATATATATATATATATATATATAATAAAAAAAAAATAAATAAATAAATAAATAATAATAATAATAATAATCTCAAAAATGCAGAGTTATCTCATTCAATCGATGAAGATCAGTGTATCATGTACAATCATATCCATAAAACAAAACTTTTTCTTGTCAACGCCCCCCCCCCCCCCCCCCCCCAACAATTACGATAAACATGGTTTTAAATAATAATAACATAAGTAACTATCTCGAAGTAACTGTCTCGGACTTAATCAAATGTTAGAAATAAAAATTAAAACAACTTAAACTTTAAATAAACTAATTAAAATATCATGATCGCCTTCGTGACTTAGACCCTTTATATTTCTTCGACGTGCCTGCAGGAGAGGAACTTTGAGCTCCCTGCACTTTAGCTACAGGTGTCTGAGTTGTGATCAGTGGGATCTCACTCCAATATTCTAGTTGATCAGTTACTGATTGCATCGGTTGGACAGGTTGAACAGCTTGAGTGGTTGAAGACGTTTGTTCCATAATAAGGTTCTATTTTATGATCTTTCTAACCTTAGTAAGATTGTTCTATTCTACCACCAATAGCCAAGGCACATTTTTATACTTAGTTATTACCACAGTTAGACGAGATCTGATCTAATAGCATGTTGTGAGAAGAATTTTCATTAACTTATTGTTCTAGCTAAGATGGTAAAGTCTCTACCGAGGGCTTTTACTATTATAGATGGAGAAACAAATTCCTCCCCCTGTATGGCTAAACAATCTAGGTCTTGCTCTGTGTTCTTCAACTTATAGTAAAATTCTTCATTAGAGATCAACCAATTCTCCTCTCCCAAAAGGATGGGATGCCAAATCTGCCAAGATAATTCCAATCGATCCTGAAATCATTAATTTCTTTAGAGGCTCTATCGAATTCTTCCCACATGAGTTATATTGCACTATTTTTTTCTTTCATCATACAAAGGGGGAATACATAACTATCCCTTGGAGGCATACTTAGTTTTGTGAGGGTTTCATCTTCCAGAGTATTGATAAAATTGATGAGTGGATCAATGTCCTTCAGCCTTTCCTCCAGCACTGAATTTGTGCTTTTGGCCTCTATATTGGCGCTTTTGATTATTTCCTTTTCACAATTAGAGAGGATCTCTACATAGGATCTTATTGTTGCGATTTTTTGTTTAATCTTCGTCTAAATCTCATGTTTTTCCTATATGAGAACCTGTCTTCCTGTGGTGGTTACTTTGATCACTTCTTGTAAGGTTTTGAACTCACCATATTTTTCTTTAAGTGTATTCTCGATTTGTTTGATCATGTCATTCTTTTGCGCTATTACATTTTTCTACCTCCTCTGGGCTCTTTGCTTCTCTTGTCTGGCCTCTTCAAGTTCTTGTTCTAATTGAGAAAATTTTACGCGCAATAACCTTGAGCCTTCAGCTTCTAATACTTGAGAGGTGGCAAGGGCATGATCAACTAAAGCTTTATAGTCTGCATCAGTCCATTTGAAAACCTCCTTTTCTTTTTTGTTTTCATCTTTAATATTTAGGAGGAGCTTAGTAGATAATAAATAACAAGGATAATTAAATAAGATCAAATGGACCAACTGTGTACAGTGGTGACATGAGCTGAATGGAATGGTAGTAGAAAGGTTGACTATAATAGCTCAAACTAAGTATTTTGAAAAATTGATCCCCTGTTGGTTTGGTTTCAAAGTAATAAGTCGAATAGCTAGAAAACAGACTCATCCATCTTCAAATCATCTGCCAACCCAAAAATAATAGAGAAAAGGGATGCCAAGGTCTGGTACAAGGGTTTCAACAAATTGGTAGGAATAGGGAATTGTAATTTTAACTTAGGGTCGAGGTTTTTGGGTAAACATCTGAAAAACTCAATTTTATCCTCTTTGGCCCATTTGATGAATTCCTGGTCCAATCCTTTATTTTCTAAGTCAATGCTTTAAGTAGGGGTGCTGAGCATTTTAGAAACCACTTCCTCATCAATCTTGAGAAAGATCTTATGGTACGAGTGATAAATAATGGCTTATTGTTCAAGTTCAGAATACTTGGCAAGCAAGATAACTAAATTCGGGTTGAAATGTACAGTGGGCAGCTAAAACCTCAGATTTTGAAAGATATAGGCCTTCATTAGAGACATAAGAGGAATTCAAAGTTATTTTCATAGAGAGGACATATGTTAAATGTGTCCAGGTATCCCTAACACTGGTTAATTCATTTACTAAGGCTTGCTTGTGATGAGTATGACATTTTTCCACTTCTTAAAAACTAAATCGGCAGTTGACTAAAAAGTAAGAACAACGGAGAAAAGCTTACCTAGTTAGCGACAACATTGCTTTGGTCTCAAGCCTACAAGAAAAAGATAGTTCTCACTACTCACAGTTTGTTGAGTGACATGCAAGGGGGAAGGAAGAAGCATGAGCAAATAGTGAAAAGATGGTGAGATTAAGCCTTAATTAAGTTAGGACATTATTTAATGAAATACGACATCTATTGCATTACAATTGGCACGATTGGGGACTGAGTAAGGGTCCCATCCATCGAGTGAGTCAGATTGACTAAACATCATGTAAGTTGCAGCCCGATAATCATTGGTGTGTATGAGATGAGCGGTCGGGATTACATCGAGTCGGAGGAAAGTGTTATCTTTCTTGCATGTTAGGACTCGATAGGCATTGGATGAATTTTGAACGGAAAATCTTTATACATCGGGTGGAGACCCGAGATTTAACTCTCGCACATATTTGCATGCGAGAGGTAGTTTGGTTCGTTGATTAAGTGTTGATCCGTCTGATTGCCAAAAAATTAATTGATACTTACACTCGTCGAGGGTAATAGAGAAGTTAGACTTGACGTGAGTTATAGTCTGATAGGTTGTTGTATACCATTGATCTTTAAAATGCACAATTAAAAACAATATTTACTCACTCAATACCATGCTCTCTCGTTTAAAGTAAATATTAAATAATTCACTTGTATAACTTAGCTTTATCATTTCGGCAAGTTAGGGAGGGGTGAGTTTGGTCGATAACGACAAGCTCCATATGGGGATTATACTCCCTGGCAAAGGATCAAGAACGTAGACCGAGTGCCTTTTCATCGGGTTAGAGAGTCTCGTTAAAAATGTTGGTGGCGAACTAATGGATGGGAAAGCTCCATACATGAATGGATTTTGTATGGTTTAAGGCATAGACGAAATCTTGGAGATGCGATATAAAAAAATTTGGAAATCAATTATGAACATGACCCAAAATGATTACGGTCGGCATAAGGAGACCGTCACCCTTTGATCCAGAACCATTATCCGTGATAGTTTTAGGGTGAATTAGCTCAGTGCTTCAGAGATGGGAGATTCTCTAGGTAGGCGTGATGTGGGGTGTGAAACCCTCCATGGGAAATTTGACAGATTACGGCATTTGATGGAAGCAATGGAGAAAGTGTGACGGGGATCGAGAATAAATTGTCTCTCCTACTAGGGATTTACAATACGATTCAAGAGGTGCGCACAAGAGAGGTTGAGGGAAGCACGCCTTCTGCAAAATTTGAATATTTGAGGGGAGGTGTAGTTGAGTTATGAGATTAATAGATTTTTGTTATCAAGTCACTTTGTTTTTTCTTTTAACCGAAAAGATTAGGAATATTGTATTGATTTGCGCCTATTTGTAGCCAAAAACCGGGAGATTTACAAAAACAATTCAGAGCCACCTGTGGGCATCATAATTTTCATTATGTTCTACCAAGCCCAAATTTTTCATCCCCAAAATTACAAAATTGTCCCTCACTTCTTCAGTAATGCTATATATCCTACAAAATTGGTTCAACAGATATTTACATTTACATTTTGACATCGAAGAACAAGCAAAAAGAGACACATGGGACTAACTACTCCTCCATTGGAGTCAAGTTGTTGAGATCGATTCTAGTAATTTCTTCATCCGACCTTGGGATTTTCTCAACCATTTTGAGTTGAAGGTGCTCAATTTGCAGATGCAAAGCATCAAATTCGTCTTTCAGTTGATAAATTCTCTCGTTTTTTTTCCAAATGTTGTTCCTGCATCTCAAGAGTCTCCTTCTGTTGTTGATGAATACACATTTGAATTATCATTTTCCCTTATTTTATTTCCACATTCTCTATATCGCAGATACTGTAATCATGTTGGAACCGCCCTCGATCCTTCACAATGCGCCTCGACGCTCTGCCCGACTGTTGGGGGGTGACCAAAACTATGGCACCAATAGAGGATAAGGACTACATAACCAAAAGAAGAATTATTGAGCTTTTTTAAGGTTGCATAGGACTGACAAAAAATAAAAGACCTTCAACAACAACCAATTCACACTCACAAACTCTATTACACCACCGTCCGTGGAAACCACTTCGGAAAACTCCTTCTTGCCTATTTCACCAATTATGCCACTCTCAACATCAACCAATTCATTCCCACGACTACCCTCTGAAACCACCACCATGCAGATTACCCAGACCCTGCCACTACCTAGACTTCCTTGACCCTGCCACTAGGTCCTTAAACTGGAAACCACCAAGACAACATCAAACTGATTCTTTTGACAAAGGATCATACTGTTATTGCTTCTTATATAGAGAATTCTGATATGGAACCTGAAGCAGAGTAGTTGAGTTGTACTCATTCCTCTTAAATCCCGATGCTCTTACATAATTCTTCTGATCTTAAAAATGACCTCCATCTTATCCAACCTTTGCTTCCCTTACGCAAACTGACCACCCCAGACCAGATGGATTAAATGCCACTAGCACTCACCATAATTTCACATGTTTGCATCTTGATTTTGTCAGCTACATAGATTTATCTGAGGAGCATTAACTAGGGCTCCCACGCATAAACTTAGTTTGATTCCAAGTGTAGCACCAACCCAAGGATAATAGTCACACTGCATCGTAAGCCAAATGTCACTCTGAGGAGGGGCGCCACAGGGAAGGAAGAGGGGCCAAGGGATATGAAGGTCGATGGGACAGGGGCATGGAGAGAAGGGGAGAGGGTGAAAAGGAAAGGACAACCACTGACCAGGGTGGCCGAGGCAAAAGGTGAAGGGAGTTGAGGCGGATGAGGAAGAGAGGGAGACGGGGGGGCGGGAGATGAGGCAGAGGGGAAGAAAGGGGAAGTGAAGGAGGAAGATATTCAAGCTAGGGGAGATTGGGCAAAAGAAATTCATGCTTTCATTCCCATTATAACTCTTTTTCCTTCAAAAATCAACCTTAACTATCAATATTTTGAGTTTCCTATCAACCATTAGGGGATGGTAATCAATCCCATTATGTCATTCACCTCATTGCTTTATTTTTTCATCCTATAGGCCAAATTGGCTTGCTTATCAGCTTCCTTATTATTACCTATTAGGATATGGGAAAACTTTATCTGTTCAAAGAAATGTATCATTCCCTTGACCCAGGGAGTGATACATATCCCTATTTCCCTTTTTCTGTGCTAGAGAGAGCCCGAGGAACAATCCATATGCCTCAGCTTGATTATTTGTCTTCATTCCCATACCCTAGGCAAATTTATCTTCAATTTATTGTTTTGACTTGTTGAATTGTAGTTCATATGCTTTATAATCAACATGGAATCCCCTAGGATATACATATCCCTAATTCCCTTTTTCTGGGCCAAAGAGAGCACGAGGAACAATTCGTATGCCTCGACTTGATTATTTGTCTTCATTCCCAGACCCCAAGCAAATTTATCTTCTATGATTCCTTCGGGATTAATGAGAATCCCTCCCACTCTTGCCACCCCTTTATCAAGCCGCTTTATAAACAAGAGACTATGTTGCAGTGTTATTTTGTAAAACTTGTAAATATTATAAGTCCTAGAAGCATACTACTTTAAATATCTTGATAGAATGTGTATCTTAGACTTAAAGTATACAATGTTTATTATCTGTTAATATTTTTGTAATATTAAGCTAGTATACTTTTTTGCAACGGGCATGTTATGTTCTGAATGATTTAATGATTTAACAATGGAGGTGGAGAGTATAATTTTGTTAATAAAAATGTCTATTAGTTTTCTTTTTCTTTGTATCATGTGGATATAGTGTTTTTTTATGTTCATTTATCAATTTGTTTTACTCTCCTTTATATATATATATATATATATATATAAAGAAACAACTCTACAATGTATGGTTGCATAATAGTCCACAATAAAGTCTAGATAAGTTAAGTAATAAGGCAACTAAGACCATGTTAGTAATGTTAGTTAGGGAAAATGGAATTAGTGTTAGCCAAAAGTATAATATAACTCACATGATTCAAATATCCCAAGAAACGCACTATGCTTTGTGTTAGAGATTTTTTAGGTTGAAAATAGTAGAATAATAATATTTTTTAAGAACACCTCTTCACGATAATTGAAACTGAACGTCACTCCACTATCAGCGAGCATCCATAGCCCCAACAGAGTGATTCACTTCCTTGAAATAAATTTTTTCTATCCAACATGTTTGACCTTATAATTGTTTATTCATACGAGCCTTATTATAGACAATTGAAACATAGCCTTGCTTAGTGCTTTAGCTTTAGCTTTTCTTGCCAGACACAGCAAGAAGATATGACATTGGGATAACCCATTGCCACTAGCATCACTCCACTGCCAGCAAGCATCCATAGCCCCGACGGAGTTGCTAGCATATGCCCCGAAAGTCACTATACAAGGAAGTGGGTAGGTAACACACTGGAAAACTCTTACCACTAACCTTGCTCCTCCGCCAGCGAGCATCCATAGCCCCAGAGGAGATATCAACATACCCCACTCCAAGGAGGATTAGCTATAAATGTGAAGACAATATAGTGGTGGAATTATCCGTGAAGGAGGAGAAAACTTCATTAACAACCCAAAACTAAGGATCACAACAACATAAGGGGTCCCATAAGGATCTAAAGATGTGTGGTCATATGAGGGACTTTTGGAGACTGAATAATGGCGTTAGTAAGGTTTCAGGAGTAAGCCCCATCTATCAGATTACAAAACCAATAGACCTAATCTCAGGTAACTAAATGCAGTCATAGAGGTTGCAAAGTAGTTTATAAAGATATCATTTATAGATTTACTTTATGTGGCACATGATATGTATGTTTATTATTTATTTTTATCATATATATATATATATATATATATATATATATATATATATGTGTGTGTGTGTGTGTGTGTGTGTATGTATGTATGTATGTATGTATGTATATGTATGTATGTATATATATGCGTGTGTGTGTGTGTGTGTGTGTGTGTATATATGTATATATATTTTAGTTATTTATGTATATTTATGTATATTTATGTTTTTTATGTTTTCCGTTAATTTTAAGAATATGCACATATATACATGTTTCTTTTTTAGTTGTTTAAATGGAAAGACTAAATAGGTATGATAATGCTTCAAAAATTAGCTATTTACAGCATGGCCAACCTCTTCACCTTCAAAATTCCTAAGGGAGAAAGAATTCTCACCTTCTACCTGGTCAATAACAAAAGGTCCAAGCCATAAATTATCAAATTTTCCATGTTTATCGGGCTCTTCTTTCCTCTTGTCCCATTTCAAAACCCATTCACTAGGAAGGAAAGTCCTAACTTTGGCACGTTTGTCAAACGGTTGTTTGGTTTTCGCTTAGTGCCTATTAATCCTCTCATATGCCCTATCCTTTTCTTGATGTAAATGGATCATTTGATTGATTTGTCGTTGAAAATCATTAGGTTCTTCATTTATCTCCTATAAATTTTTCATGACTTTAGTACTAAGATAAAGAGGAAAAAGAATATATGGACCATAAACTAATTGAAAAGGGGATGTTCCAATGGACTTCTTTGTACTTATCATGTTTCCCCAAACAACGTATTTCAATACTACGTTCCAGTTTCACTTTTTTGAATTTGGAGATTTCTTTAATATTTTCATAATATTTTTATTAGTTGATTCAGCAAGCGCATTTCCCTGGGGATAGTTGGTCATCGAATGACCAAGTCTCACCTCATAGTTATCACAAAAGTTTTGAAACACTTAGCATTATTAGCTATGATATTTTGTAGGCAACCAAAATGTGAGAATATATTCTCTGTTAGGAAGTCCATAACCGCCTTATCGCTAATTTTCTTCAATAGAATGGCCTCAACCCATTTAGTGAAATAGTTTGTGGCCGTGATAATCCAACGATGTTGGCTACTTGAAGGGGGATGGACTTCATCGATAAAGTTTAATACCCACAGCTGAAAACGGGCCTCAGTTATAATAAGATTCAAGGGTAATGCCACCAATTTCTACTTGCCAACAAAATTTGGCACTAATGACAAACTCTCACTTTTTATTCACATTGTTAAATAAAGTAGTCCAATACAAGCCACTTCTAAGGATTCTATGAGCGGTGGCCTTCCATGCGAAATAGACACCACACACTCCACTATGGTGCTAAGTAATCAATGAATAAACCTGTGTGGGTAATACACAGTTTAGGAGTATATCTACTGAGCCTTTCCAATATAATTTACAATCTATTATACAGTAATTTACAACTTTTAACTTTAGAGAATGACTTGCATACTTACTCAGGTGACTAAGCAACTGAAGAGTCTGAAGATAGCTAATGATGTCCTTATACCACTCAGACGAAGAAAAGTCTGGGTTGATCGTGGCATAGGCTAAACGAGGTAGTATCAACATGACTACTTATCCTACTCATCTCCAGTTGCTTTAGTTGGTGTCACAAGAGTATATTGGTTAATTCCGAATGCATCAAAATTTTCTTCTATCAATAATTTGGCCAATCCTTGGCCTTTTACGATTTTGATGGGATTTAATTCTAAGTCATATTCTTGGATTTTAGCTATCCACTTTCCCTGCCTACCTTCAGTATAGTGTTGTAATAGAATATCCTTTACTATTGGTGGGGAAGGTAAACGATAGACCTAGATGGCAAGACGCATTCCCTAAATGCCTTAAGTGTTTTAACTAAAGAATAATCTTGCTTTTCAATAATATTATACTTAAGTTCTGAGGATTGCAGAGCTTTACTAAAAAAGGATATGTGTTGTTCATAACCTTGTTGGTTCTTTTGTAGAAGAACAACAACAATGGTATGTTCAAAGGCGAAAGGGAAAATGATAAAATATTTTGTATAGTTGAGACTGATAAGGATTTGCGCTTCCATTATATCTTGCTTAATTCTATCAAAGGAGTACTTTTATTCTTCATTCCATTTTATATCATTACCCTTCTTGAGCATTTTTGTTATATTTTTAACAATTTTTGCAAAATTGGGGATGAATCTATGAAGAAAATTAAATTTTCCCAAGAAGGCTTGTACTTCTTTCTTGGTGCGAGGAAGCGGGATTGTTTGAATTTCTTGTACTCTTTCTAGGTCAATCTTGACCCCATGTTGAGAAATGAAATGCCCTAATAACTTTCCCTTAGTCATTGTGAAAAAGGACTTCTTAGGATTTAAGAACAAGCCATCTTTTCGACGTTTCTGAAAATTTGTTTCCAGATGTTTTAGATGCAACTTATCACTTTGGGAATAGGCAGTCATGTCATCCAAATAGAGGACTATAAAGTGATCATTTTCATCAACGAAAGCAATTTACATTCCTCTCTGGAAAGTAGCTCTTATGTTCATTAGCCCAAAGGGCATATTTTGATGCATAAAGGTTCCCTAAGGGGTGGTAAAGGTTGTTTTATACATATCGTCTTTATGGACAACAATCTGATTATACCCGAAAAATCCATCCATCATTGAGATGCAAGTTGATCCCACAACTCGCTGGAGGATGCTATCAATTTTTGGCAATGGGCAATTGTCTTTCAATTAAGCTCGGTTGAGATTTCTAAAGTCTACGCACAACCTAATTTCACCATTCTTCTTCCTAACTGGAACCAAATTGGCCACCCAATTAGAATAACATAGGGGAATAATTATTTTAGCATCAAGGAGTTTCTTGATCTCCTTTTCAATGGGGGGAAGTATAAGAGGATTGATATGTCAGAGCTTTTTGTTGAAGGGTTTAACACCTTCTTTTAGTGGAATGTGATTCTCAATAATACTTTGGTCATACGTCTTGAGATCGTCATAGGACCAAGAAAAAAAGTCATAATATTTGGATAAAAGGTTAATATATTGTTCTTTGACTTCAGAAGGCATAGCTCAAAGAAAATTAATCAATTTAACTTCCCCTCCACGAGCAATGTTCGTAGGCTTTATATCTATGTTAGGGGGTTTTAGAGCTGGGTTTGCAACAACATCGTTGCGATCAAAGATTTTTTTAAAAGGAATTATCCCCCTAGGGATGTAGTTGTTTTTCAATTGTATAATGACATGTTTTCCAATTTTGGTTTTGAGGTGCGATACATCAGGACCTACTTGGTATTATTCGCTATCTTCATCTATACATTGCTCTAAAAAATCACCCATCAATTCGATGAATCTCTTGATCTCCTTGTCATCTTCAAACACTTGCTAGTGTTTGATATTATCAGGGATCAAGGGTTAGTGGAGGATTTGTATTTCAAATTTTAGTTTTGACTCAGTTGGAGTTACAAAGGTAGCAACAGTAACTGTGAGTGCATCTACTAACTAATTCTTCTCTCTATGCATAGTAGTGAAATTAATTTCAGAAAAGAAGTTATCAATAAGATCCCGAACTTGATTTTTGTACACATGAAAGCGAGAGTCCTTCATTTGGAACTTATTGATCACTTGTTTGATAATTAATTTGGAGTTGCCAAAAATTGATGAGTTTTGAATATTAATCTTCTGAGTTGTTTCCAGTCCTAGTACTAAGGCTTCATACTCGGATATATTATTGGTAGTTTCAAAACTTAACTTAAAAGAAAAGGTTGCATTCTACTGAGTTGGTGGTATGAAAAGGAGCCCTACACTTAACCCTGCCTTGGAGGAAGAACCATCAAAGTACATCTTCCAAATGACATTATGATCTTTGGGAAAGTTGGTCAGAGATGGATTATCATGAATAAGGGTTTTTTCCTCATCAGAAAGAGTAAGGACAAAATTACCCATATTATCATCAAAAGCATAAATCGACGAATTCTCAGGGTGTTGTTGAGAACTGATTGTATAGGTTAATCTAGAATCCCAATAAATTCGACGAGTTCCCCCTCAAAAAACCAGTATGGTAGCATAGGAGAGATCAAGTTGCAGGGAACCACCTAGCTTGGTACCCCAACTCCTTGAAAGGAGCATCCCATAATTAGGTGGCACATCAGCCACTACCACATCCATGACAATGCTTTTGACAGGAACTTGGGCCAAGACTACAACTAAGTCTTTTATCACCCCAAGACATTTAACCCTTTAAGAATCGAAGGAATATAGGTCTTTATATTCTCGAGTAATATCTAACGCGAGATTATCCATAATTTCCTTGGGCATCAGGTTATGAGAAGCCCCTGAATCTAACATACAATTATGTAGATTCCAATCATGGATTTTTAAGCTGATGTAAAAAGGAGGGACTAAATTATCATCTTTCTTGTTCTGAGTCCCAAGGGTAATTTTAGGGGCGTCGTCCTAGATATTAATAACATTTTTTATTTCCATTTCTTATAGGGGAAGGTGGGAAGTTGAAAATAAAGTATCAATGTCTCATTTATATACATGGAGCCTAATGACTTCGGCTAAGGGCATACTAATCTTAAGTTTATTTAATTCATTTTGTAAATTAAATTTATGTACAGACTAGGGATCTAAATCATGGGGAACAAGCTCATTTGGTACAAATTGTTTTTGATGAAGCTGAGGAGGGGCTTGGAGAGGTGTTTCTTTTTTAGGAAGATTCTGCCTCCTGGGTTTGAGGTTATATTTATGTTGAAATTGCGCTTCCAAGTATTCAGCGAAACACTGAAGCTCAGGGTCCCAAAAATGTTGTTCTATATAAACAGTTGGGTTCTGGGCAATGTCATCAAAAGAATTTATAGAATTCATATTAAGATAATCCTCCTCTTTGGGGTTATTATTTGGATAGCTACCTCACCATCATATTCTTCAATGAAGTTGGCATTGTTCTTAGAGGAGGTTGTATGGGGGGATCCTCTATTCGTTGTCCTCTTTGTAATATTTGAGGAGGATTAGGACGATGGTAAGGAGACCGATTACTAGTTGGGTAATCAGGATTTCTATTAGGTACATTGGAACATAAATTGGGGATAACAGGTGTATTGATAGGAGAAGGGGTGATTGCCCTGTTTCCGACTTTGAGGCGTTGAATTTTATTGGTCAGATATTTAATAAGTTTGGAAATTTCTTCTATTTATGATCTTGAGAAGATGAACATGCAGGGAGCTGAGGGGAAGTTTCAATCACTTTCTTTTTTCTCTCGGATTGACTATCTCTAGTAGATTGTTTTCTAATAGCAATGAGATTACCTTCATAAGAACAGGCTTTAGTTTATGCATCGACTAAGGTGGCAGGTTCTCTCTCTCACAATGCGTATGATAAATCATTATCGAGAGTCATAGAATAGGCGCAATCATTGTAGTATCAAATGGGCAAACATCGTCTGGAAATTGATTGTATCATTTCCTAAGCCTCTTATTGAAGTCAAAAACCGAGATTCACCCGGTTTAAGCTTTAGGGAAGAGAACTCAGTCAACCATAGTTGATTACTATTTTTTATGTCAAACTATTTGAGAAATAGTTCGACCAAACTATCCATGGTATTAATACTATTAGGAGGTTGGGTTCTAAAACACTCTCTGCCTTCACCCTCTAGACATTGCACAAAAAGTATCATGAAATTTTTTCCATACTCTGCACCAAGGTTTTCACTGTTGGAACTTGACTATGTGATCCTCTGCAGTTCACTCATCCTCATTATTGAATCTAGGTAGGTTTTTATCATACTTAGGAGGTATATCGTGAAGCGGCCCCAAAAGGTTAAGGGGGCGATACCGGGTGTTTACCCAAGCATTCATGGGTGGGGGTGAAGGAGGAGAAGGGGGTAAAGACTGGTAAGGTGAATGCAGAGGGATATTTCGTCGAGTAAACAGAATAGGGATAGAATGAGCTTTAGAATGAGAAGGGGGTAAAGATTGGTAAGGTGAATGCAGAGGGATATTTCGTGGAGTAAACAGAATAGGTATAGACTGTGCTTCAAAAAGAGAAGTTGGTGACGATGTTAATCGATAAGATTCAATGGTATAAAGAATGGGACAAGGATTTTCCTATATCCTAAAGTATAAATTCATCAAGACATCTCCTCCTGTTTGTCATAGTAACTAATAGTTCAGGGTCGTCTAAAGGTGTATGACTTATTTCAGAGGTTGACCTAGTTATTCTTCTGGGAGTATCCAGATTGAAATCACCAATGATGTAGCTAACTTGACATTATTATTTTATGGTTTTATTTTTTAATATAGTATCCTTTCTATATTTTATTTTTATTTATTTTTAAAGACAAAAAGAGGACATGAAATTTTTCAAAGACAAAGGCGTGACTAATAGGAGTACCTGGTCAAAAATGAATATGGACCTTCATCGCGAGCTCAAGGCCTTGGTTGTTGTCGTCGTCTAGGAACATTTGGATTCGACAGCGCACATTCGTCTTCTTGCACCAACACTTCCCAATTTTGACGAAGCTCCTCAAGATTACGAGAAACCTGCAAAGAAAGTTTGTACAAACCTTTTAGAATATTGCATTGATCAACAAGGCCAAAAATAAGGTGGGGTTGTAAATGATCAAGAATAGTCATTAATTAAACTTAAACCAATCGTTCCCTGGAAACGACGCTAAAATAATGTTGGTTCTCAAACTGTTCCTTAATTAGAACAACTCAAGAACGCATTCACTGAAGACTTTTAAATCCTCCTGCTCTAGGCATCTTAGGTTGACCACCTATACACCATAGGGAGTATCCATGACTATATTTGTATAACATTCAAAATTCAAATAGAATAAGGTTAGGTAATGATCAAACAAGGCGTTGTAGTAATATTATGGTATTAACAGAAGACATTTTAATCACTAATAGCCAATGAATAATATAACTCATGCATTCATGATAAAATTAAAACACTTCACAAATAAAATAAAAATAAGATAAAATAAAATAAGGAGAACATAACACATGAAACGTAACAGGAAATCTAGGTACTTTTTTTTTCCAAGGAAAAAATCAAACTTTTCATTAGTATTTATAAAAAGTTACATAGTATATGCAATCAAGCATTCAATTAACTGTATGATTTCTCATCATAGAGTTTCCCTGAGATGGTGTTTGAGTGTCTTTCAACATCTACCATCTCACTTTTTTGTCATATGAACACTGATCATATTTAAAACCGAGCCTCCTCAGTGAGGAAAACAACCCTGTTTGATCAGCTGTCTGGAAGTCATCATCATGTATCTTAAAACAAAAAAAGATATGAGTTCTTACCGAGTCTTTTTAAGAGAAAAAAGTTGAGCCATTCCCGGGCCTCCTTAGTGAGGAAAACAGCCCAATGGAAATCTAGGTACTTGAGACAGTAAGTGTACTCAATAATAATTTGTAAGAACACTACAACATGTGAAACTATTCTTTCTTATTGAATTGGCTCCTCAATAACTAATGACACTAATAGTAAATATCAGAACCATTAAACCACGAAGTTCAACACGAGAATAAAATGATTACAAAGTTTTACTAGTATCGCAAATACGAAAATATTACACACACTACAGATAAAGAAAACATAACAGTTTGAAAATATGTAAGGTAAAGACTGTTGTTAGCCATACAGCCAGGCTCTAAGAACCATCCTTCAATCAAATACCTAATATTCAAGTCACTCAAATCGATAATATAAACATCGGAATATAAAGAGACTAGATTTAAAAGAAACTACTAAACATGGAACAAGTCCTGCATTCAACTTTCTAAATTGTTATTAACAAACACATATATGAAAAAGAAAATTTTTAAAAATGCAGAGTTATATCATTCAATCGAAAAACATTAGTGTATCATGTACAATTAGATCCATAAAACAAAACTTGTTCTTCTGTCAACAACCCCCCCATTACAGGAAACAGGGTTTTAATAATAATAAAATAAGTAACCATCTCGGACTTAATCAAATGTCGGAATTAAAAATTAAAACAACTTTAAATAAACTAATTAAAATATCATGATTGCCTACGTGACTTAAACCCTTTAAATTTCTTCAACGTGCCTACAGGAGAGGAACTTTGAGCTCCTCACATTTTAGCTATAGGTGTCTAAGTTGTGACCAGTGGGATCTCACTCCAGTCTTTTGGTTGATCTGTTACCAATTGCATCAGTTGAATAGGTTGAACAACTTGAGTGGTTGAAGACATTTGTTCCATAATAAGGTTCCATTTTCTGAGCTTTCTAACCTTGGTAATCTTGTCCCATTTTGTCGTTGATAGCCAAGGTACATTTTTAATACTTACCACAGACAGACGAGATATGATATGATAACATGTCGTATGAAGATTTTGTATTAACTTATTGATTCTGGATAGGATGGTAAATTCTCTATAGAGGGCGTTTACCACTATAGATGGAGAAAAAAATTCCTCCCCTTATATGGCTAAACAACCAATGACTTGCTTTGTGTTCTTCAACTTATCGTAAAACTATTCATTGGAGATCAACCAATTCTCCTTTCTCCAGAAGGATGGGATGCCAAATATGCCAACATAATTCCAATCGATCCTGAAATCATTGATTTCTTTAGAGGCTCTATCAAGTTCTTCCCACATGATTTGTATCGCAACACGTTTTTATTTCATCATACAAAGGGAGAATACACAATCATCCCTTGGAGGCAAACTCATTTTTGCAAGAGTTTCATCTTCCAGAGTGTTGATAAAATCGGTGAGTGGATCAATGTCCTTCAACCTTTCCTCCAACATTGAAGTTGTGCTTTTTGCATTTAGATTAGCACTTTTGATTATTTCCTTTTCACAGTCAGAGAGGATATCTACATAGGCTCTTACTGTTGTAATTTTTTGTTTAATCTCCCTTCAAATCTCTTGTTTTGCTTGTATGAGGACCTGTCTTCTTGTGGTGGTTACTTTGATAACTTCTTGTAAGGTTTTGACCTCACCTTATTTTCTTTAGGTGTATTCTAGATTTGTTCGATCATGTCATTATTTTGCGCTATTAAATATTTCTTCCTCCTCTTGGCTCTTTGTTTCTCTTGTATGGCCTCTTCAAGTTCCTATTCTAATTAAGAAACTTTTACGTGCAATAACATTGAGCCTTCAACTTTTGATACTTGAGAGGTGGCAAGGGCTTGATCAACTGTAGCTTTATAGTTTGCAATAGTTTTAAGATGTTGTTATTCTCTTGCGGGGGACTTCTCCTTTAAAACTTCCATATCTCTATATGCTCTTTTGGATTCTTCCTTCTTAAGTCGAACATAAGTCTTCATCTCTTGGAGTTGAGTCTCAACTTCTTCTCTCGTTTCGAAAGCTTGGATCAAAATATGGGGATCATAGTCTGGGATTTTCATAATAGTCTACAGGCCTTTAATCTCTTTTTCTTTTTCCTCCAATAACTTCTTAAATGGTCCAATTTCCTTGGGTTGGCTGACTTGATGAATCACTGTGTCTTCCATCTCTTTAATCTGATTAGCTCTAGTTCTCAGAGTTATCCGTGCAATATGTAATTGGTCAAATACCTTTTCAAACATAGCTCACATCTTTTTATTTCCCACTGTTGAGTTGAGAAATCGTTGGCGACGATTTCCCTAGCTTGTCGATGCAAGTTGATCATATCCAGATATGACACTTTACCAAAATAAATCACTAAGGAGGACGTACGAGAGCCTACAATCTGTTGATTTTCTCCCAAACCGGGTTAAATCACTCTGAAATTAAAGGTATTCGTCTCGAAATTGGAAGAAGAGATAAATATTGGTCCAGTTGTGGAGACCACGTCCTTGAATTTTGTTTCTTCTACCGATTGAGACTGTTCAGGAAATAGGGCTACCTTTGTGTCCACTGTCAGCATTGACTTCCCTTTTGCAAAATTGTGTTTGATATCTAGGGCTTGAGCCCTAGAATCCTTCGGCCTAGTATCTTCAATCGCCTGTTGCATTTCCTTATTTAATTGTTCTACTTCATGTTCAAATAACTCAGTATCAACATCACCTTCTTTTGCTTTCACCCTATGCATTGCCTCTTTTGGGCTTAAAACCTCTTATTTCCTTTTTGTTACTAAAACTAATGTGACAGGTGATGACTATTCAATTTATATCTCAAGAACTTTCATTTCGGTTGACATCAGAGCTTGGTGGTCTAATCCTTCATTTCATGTTGGTGCCTGCATTACCCACTATGTATGACCATTCAACGACAAAAGGGTGTAAGCTATATTTTCTACTTCTAGCTTGCTTTCATGTATGTAAGTTGATAACCCTGCCTGCTTTCTTAGTATTGAAATAATTGACAATGGATCGCATTGCCAACATTCATCTTGCAGCAGACCAAATGACAACATTTCCCTCTTGATGGAATTTATGGCATTTTTGTTCATAGGGATTAAAGGCGAAATAGAGTATGAATAATTGAAAATTTCTCCCTTTTTCTTTAAAACAAAATGCAATTCACAATGATTTTTTGCCTAAGTACTTCATAAGAAAAAAGTAAAGGTGAGATATATTTTAGAAATTTGAAAGGCTCTCTTTCAAAACCATATAGACGAATTAGAGAAAAATCTTGATAGAGGAACCAACTTCCTATACTTTCTTCCTCAGTAAGTCTGAGGATTCTCCTTTGTTCCTTTGAAATTTTGTCTATAGTCCCTCTAGTGAGTTTGAATCTTAAGTGAAACGAAAAATAGTCTATGAACTTAGCATAGGAATTAGGTAGCCATTCTGGATAAATTGCATCAGTCCATTTGAAAACCTCATTTTCTTTATCATTTTCATCTTTAATATTTAGGAGGAGCTTAGTAGATAATAAATAAGAAGGATAATTAAATAAGACCAAATGTACCAAGTATGTACAGTGGTGACATGAGTTGAATGGAATGGCGGTAAAAAGGTCGATTGTAATAGCTTAACTAAGTATTTTGAAAATTTGATCGCCTGTTGGTCTGGTTTCAAAGTAATAAGTCGAATAGCTAGAAAGATAGACTCATCCATCTTCAAATCATCTGTCGGCCCAAAAATAATAGAGAAAAGGGATGCCAAATTCTAGTACAGGGGTTTCAACAAATTGGTATGAATAGGGAATTGTAATTTTAACTTGGGGTCAGGGTTTTTGAGTAAAACTCTAAAAAACTCAATTTTATCCTCTTCGGACCAGGTGATGAATTCCTGGTCCAATCCTTTATTTTTTATGTCAATTCCTGAAGTGGGGGTGTCGAGAATTTCAAAAACCACTTCCTTGTCAAGCTTGAGAAATACCTTACGGTCTGAGGGAGAAATAATGGCTTGTTGTTCATGTTCAAAATGTATGGCAAGCAAGAGAATGGAATTCAGGTCGAAATGGATAGGGGGGAGCATGGCAACTAAAACCCTGAATTTCAAAAGACACAAGTCTTCATTAGAGACATTTGAAGAGGAATTCAAATTTATTTTGAGAGTAAGGAAATATGTTTAATGTGTCTGGGTATCCTTAACACCAATTAATTAATTTACTAACGCCTCCTTGGATGAAGATTCTGACATTTTTTCCCTTCTTAAAAACTAAATCGACAGTTGGATAAAATGTAAGAAAAACAGAGAAAAGCTTACCTGGTTAGCGACGACATTGTTTCGGTCTCAAGCCTACATGCAGAATCTAGTTCTCACTACTCATAGGTTGTCGAGCGACATGCAAGGGGAAAGGAAGAAGCACGAGAAAATGGTGAAAAGCTGGTGGGATTAAGCTTTAATTAAGTTAGGAAATTAATTAATGAAATATGACATTTTTTGCATTATAGTTGGTGGGCTTGGGGACCAAGTAAGGGTCCCATCCATCAGCCAAGTTAGATTAACTAAACATTATGTAAGTTGTGGCCCGATTACCATTGGTGCATATGAGATGAGCAGTCACGATTACATTGGGTCATAGGGAAGTGTTATCGTTCTTGCATGTTAGGACCCAATGTAACACAATAGTCATTGGATGAATTTTAAATGGACGACCGTGATACATCAAATGGAGACTCAGGATTTAACTTTCGCGCATCTTCACATGTGATGAGGTTGTTTGGTTCGTTGATTAATCGCCAGTCCATCTGATTGTCAAAAAATTAAGCGAGACTTACACTCATCGGGGGTAATAAAGAAGTTAAAGTCGACATGAGTTATAGTCCAATGGGATGTTGTATACCATTGATCTTCAAAAGGCACACAATTAAACATAAGATTTACGCACTCAATACCATGCTCTCCCATTTAAAGTAAATATTAAAGAATGCGCTTATATAACTGTTGGACCTCAGAATTACTCTCTCTTTGACAACTTTTCTCACTTCTTTCTCTTGTTTTTCCATAAAATACAGATCCCCATCACTGATAAATGATAGATTTTGTCTCAAGGAAGACATTAAATGATTGACATGTTATACTTTTATGTTTTTGCTATTTGAAATAAGTTTTTGCAAATTAGCTACGAAACGTAGCCCATTCTACAACTAACCATGTGTTCCGTAGCTACTTCCTTGGTTGAACAGGTTAAAGGTGTGAAACGAGGAAACTGGCCACATGGGCATCTTTGGAATGGTCACAACATGGATCCTATCCTAGTCACCCAGCCCAGATCGAAAAAAAAGCTAGCTCAAGACCACAGTCAAAGGTGGAGTCAAACGAAGAAACCCGGGAGCAATAGGACTCTGTGTCCACTCTTCGTGGCTAATTAATAAATCCGACAGTTTTGTTGTAGCATTAACTCGAACCAGCCACCGGTGATAACAGCTTCATGCAACCATCTTGCTGACTTAAAGTCACTTGTAGCTGATCAACCCTTTATGCAAATCTGTTGTAATACGTGGAGACCACCTGTAGCTAAATTCTCTCAAAAGACAGTTAGGAATGTTTCTTTAAATATCAGTTGTAAAGAACTGAGAAAAAGTTCGAATTTTTGCATGTATTAAGCTCAGACTTACAGCTCTGTAATTTTGGAACTTATTTTCCTGTTAATAATATGAAGCCATGTTTGACAAGTGATCATTTGAAAGAGTATCTTCAGCTAGTTAGCAGCTCAACTCAATCAGTTGCAAAGGGCCCCTACACTGAAGGAGGTTTTTCTTTTGTTATTTTGTTTACTGTTCAGTTTAGTTTCATTATTCACTTTTAGCAGTGTTTGTAGTTTAGGTTGATTTCCTATAGTTTGTTTTCTTTTAATTCTGTTCAGTAGCATAATGTTAGAATTCGATGGTGCAGTCTTGTTTCTCCTATCTATTTCATAAATGAAACTTGTTTTGTTTTAACAGGGTAAGGTGGAAAAGTAACAAGGATGCATTGTTGATTAGTTTACTTACTGTTTGTTTCCTCTGTTATTTATTTCCTAGTTCAGATTGCCAATGCACTGTGTGGATAAATGTTTTTGGTCACCATTTCAAGTTGATATCCATCCTAAACTAAATGGTTAAACATTCACTTCACACGAGGATTGAAATCAATTAGTTACTCTCTGCATATTTGATTTAGTTCTTCGGACTATAAAGTACAGTAAGTTGTTTTGTATGCCATCTCAAGAAAGTTATCTTTCAAAATGAAGGCTTGGACAACTGAAAGTGCTTTAGTCAGTTTCATTCTCTGTAATTATTTCAATTTGCCTTGCAACTTCACCTTTTAATTTTTGACTTAGGATTAAATGACAAGATAGGATAGATGGTCTGTTTTTCCTTCCTTTAATTTATATTTTGATTAGTTCACCTTTAGGAGATTTAGACTCAGTTTCTCATAATTCAGACTGTACATCATTAGGAATCAAGGAAACCCCCAAAACAAAACAATATAAAAATAGAAAACAACGAAGTAAGAAGGGTTAACTAGCACATACAGTGCACTACACTTCATCAGCTTACAAGACTCGGTTGATAATTTATGCAAAGCAATTTAGGAAACTAAATTGACTAAACAATAACTTAGCATTATCATTTTGGGAGGTTAGGGAGGGGTGATTTTGGTCGATAACACCAGCAATTCTAACTATCTCTTAACTAAAAAAGATACATCATCACAAAATTAAAGGCAACATGCTTAAACATTCGCATGGGCAGAGGAACTTGGCCCGCGGGGCCCAACACTTGGGTCTTCAGGCTCGGATGCAGATTGTTGAAGGAGAGTTTCGCATCTATCACATAGATTTTTATCTAGAGTTGGGCATTGATACATTCAGTGAAAAGCCAACTGTAGCTCTGATAGCTTGGTGTAGTTTGGAGTGGATCCAAATATAGTTGTTATTAACCAAAATAAATACAAATCCCTCTGCAATAAGTTAATTATTGTCTTGCCTTTCAATACCACAATATTCTCCTACAAAGAGGTGTCCAGTCTACACTTTTTACTGCTATTAACTCCTTCTCATAAGCTTCTTAGGAAAATAAACTTCCATCTATGCCCCAACAAGTTGGCAATCCAATGCTCTACCTCTTATCAAACTTGGAGTCAAAAGTGGTTATATAACTATTCAATACCTCTAGTTTATTATCAACTTGAAAACACGATGCATTCTTATCAATAGCCTTATTTATCTCTAGAATTACCACAACCCTGTCAACAATGTGCATTGCCTTCAAGTTTGCTGGAGGATTTTTCATTTAAGAATTTGATAATTTTCTGGCTCTTTCTGCTTCTTTTTTAGTTTCTTTCTTGCATGCAGCCAAAACTTCAGTAACAGTAGCAGTTATTGTCCTTTCTTCCTCAACAAACTAGAAAAGTTGCCATGTATCATGTACTTGTTGGATGATATCATCCCAAATGACCCGTCTAGCATCAATTAGGGACATATTCCCTTTCATCCTACTTTTTAACCCCTTTACCTCCTCCTGAGTTATCTTGTACTTTTCAGAAGTTTTTTCTGCCTCTAATTTGGCTTATCTTAATTGATTATCCTTATTATCCAGCTCTGCTTGAAGCAAGGTGATTTGATCTTGAAGTTTTTTCTTTTCTGCCTCAGAAATGTTAAGCTCGGTCATCACCTTTGTTAGCTTTTCTGAAGGATTATCTGATCTGGTAGGAACCAAAATTGTTCAAACATGATCGCTAATAGTGCATTCTAGGTCTTCAACCTCCTCCTTCAAGGATTCTACCTCTTTGTTCCTATCAATCAATTGAAGGGTTATTTGTTCCTTTTATTTCTCCACATAAGCCACTTCAGCAGTGTGCACAGGCTCTATGGTAGTCATCTTTAGCTTATGTTTTAATGACTATACTTCAACATTTTTTCCTTATATTAGGGTTTTAATTGCCTCTTTTTCATATGGGTTAAGACCTAGTTTGATGATCGTCTATTTGAAACCTTCATTTTGTACATACAAGGCCCTAGAATGTGCCTTTTCTTGCTTGATTTTGTTAGAGGCCTTTTCTAGAAGTTTCTTTACTTTGTTGATTGACAATGAGGCCTTACTCAGATCATGATATATCATCTCACCAGTATGCCTATGTAAATTAATCTTTTCATGTAGAGGGACATCTGCAGTGTTGAGGGATAAGTCCATAGTTTTAAACTCAGCCCCTGTGGGGAGTAATTGAGCAGTAGGATGCAATAAGAAAATATTGAGTTGGTTCTTCTCCAGGTCCATTCTTAAAGGCAATCTGATATAAGAAGAAGATGACACATGTTTGGTTAGCTGAGCCATCATCACTCCCTTTTCTCTTTGATTATTTTCTTCAATTGTGTGATAATATTTAAATGTTGCATCTAGAAGAGAAGAAATCCTTCCATTGTAGGCATTTTCGGGTCTGTGGAGTTGGATGGTACACTTTGTTATGGGTTTTCCATGATCATGTGAAAACCTGGTTGATCGGAGGTGCTTCCTATTAATTTCACTTGTATTTACTCCTCATACTCTAAATGTATCTTAGCCTTCTTTAATGTTTGTACCTCCACATCTATATCCATTGCTTTAGGAGTATTCCTTTTTTAAAAATTTTTATTTGGCTACATGGGTCTCAATCTCCAATTTTGAATTGATGGGCTAGGCCTCTTGATTTTCCTTACACTCTATTTTAGGACTACTTTCATGGGTATATGGGGTTGAGTTAACACTTGTTCTCCTTTCAGAAATAATATGATGATGATCATATTTCCATCTCTCTCCCAACTCTAAATGGAACTCCTTAATCTTGTCTTCAACATAAGTTAGAGCTTGTCTAGAATTTACTATGAATGGACCCACAATATTTCCTAACTTGAACATGTATCCTTTATGCCTATGAAGGAAATAAACTTGATCCACATATAAGCTCTGTCTAATAAACTCCAATGAGAAAACCCCCGTGGGCATAAATATTGGCAATCTATAGGGTTTCTCATCCATTCCATACAGCCTGATCTCAGTAAAATCCTCAAACAAATACAACCCCCCACTTTGGCATCCTTACTCAGCTACAGTAATTACTTCCGTTGTGGGAGGATCCTTTGGGGTGGTGTACCATTTAGGATAGTGTAGATTATGGCCATAAACTGGACAAAAAATCAGAAAACCCCTTATTCTCATGCTTTATTTTGACTATATTGTTCCATTTAATCGTGATTTTTCTCTAGTTTCTAGAGTCAAAAGTGCTTAGACCTAGGTACTCAAAATGATCCATATGAACATAAAAGAATAAGCAGACCAAAATGGAGGGATATCTGAAGAGATGGGCAATGTGGAACTTCCCAAACTAGAGATTAATGGATTAAGCTAGGAATTCAAGTATGTCTAAATTATTAGTGAGATCTAACATGTGGCTTAGAAACCCTAAGGCTGACTTAGTCATGTTGGTGGTTTCATATTCCCCAAGTAGCACCAAGATTGAGGCTAAGACCTCATGGGAATCTTGAGAAAAGATATACATAGGATAGGTCTTGGCCAACTGAGGATTTTGTGTCCCTAGTAGTGAAGTTATTGCAAACAAGTCCAATTTATTCTCTTCTAATAATTGAGTGAAGTCTGGAGCTAGTGAGTCTTCATTGAATGGATTTGGGTTTTGGAGATTAGGGAAATAGAAAACCTTATTGATGAGGTTAGACGTGACTTCAAGGATAACTTTGTTATGAAACTAGCTCACAAAAAGATAGAAAAGATAGATCAATGCCTTCGAATTCAGCCTCTTCGAGGGGGCAACCTCCTTTACATTACACAAATGAATGATTCTTTGATGATTCAAATGACAATACCTCTTTTATATATATAGGAATCTAAGGAGTCACAATATAACCCAGATGACCTAACAATAATAATATAAAGGCACAAAAATAACAATAGAGGGATTCTATGGGGCACAGTAATAACAATATGGGGACAATAGGGGCACAACAATATTACTAAGGGATACAACTACAATAGTAATGGGGTAATCACTAGTATTATAGGGACCTAACATGCCCCTCTCCTTCAAAAAAGTGTTGTCCTCAATGCTTGAGTAGTTCTAGGTGCTTCTATATAAAATTCTCATCCTCCCATGTGGAATCTTCAGCGGATAAGTTCTTCCACTTGATGAGGTACTCCGAAATTGATCGATTTCGTAGCTATCGAGTTCTTGTTTCTGTGACTGCTTCCGATTCCAATATAATTTTTCCTTCCTCGTCAAGTTCTGGCAATATTGTTTGAACTGGGAGCTTGTTGCCTATAACCTTCTTTAAACATGAAACATGGAAAACTGGGTGCACTCGAGAAGCTGCAGGAAGCTCCAATTTGTATGCCATAATACCAATCTTTTGCAACACCTTGTACCGACCATAATACTTTGGTGATAATTTATTATCCTTCTTAGCTTGCTTGAGGGACATTTGTTTATATGGTTGTAGCCATAGGAATACCCAATCACCTACATCAAAATTTCTTTCGTTGCGATGTTGATCTGCCTGTTGTTTCATTCTATTTTGCGCCAACACGAGGTTATCGTTTAAGAGTTGGAGGATTTGTTGTTGATGCTCGATGTGATGTTCCATTGCTTGAACATTAGAATTTTCTCTTAAATATGATGTGATGGATGGTGGTTGATACCCATAAAGTGCCATAAATGGGGTCATTTTTGTTGTTGTATGGAAGGAAATGTTATACCACCATTCAGCCAAAGGCAACCATTTCACCCATTGTGTCTGTTTATCAGATACAAAGCAACAAAGATATCCTTCCAAACATTTGTTTACTATCTCGGTTTGCCCATCATATTGAGGATGATAAGATGAGCTATGAGCTAACTGCGTACCAAGACAAGAAAATAATTCTGTCCAAAAATTTCAGTGAAAATGGGATCTCTATCACTTACAATTATCTTTAGGTTTCCATGTAGCTTTTGAATTGTTTCCATAAATGCAGTAGAAACTGTACTGGCTTTAAATGGATATGATAATGCACAAAAGTGTGCATACTTCGTAAGTCTGTCAACTACCACCATGATGACACTCTTTCCCTCAGACTTGGGTAATCCTGTGATAAAATCCATTGAAACCTCCTCCCAACGTTGGCTTGGAATGGATAAGGTTGTAATAGACCCGGGGTCTTAATTGTTTCAACTTTATTTTGTTGGCAAACCAAACATTTCGCCACAAACTTTTGAATATCAGATTTAAGGCCATCCCAAAAAAATTCCTTCTTAACCCTGTGGTAAGTTTTTAAAAATCCTAAGTGCCCTCCTAAGGGAGAAGTGTGCAATTCCATAAGAATCTTTTGTTTGAGTTGGGAATTCTTACAGAGGTATAAGCGATCTTTATACCATAACAAATCATTTTGCCAACTAAATGTATCAGATGTACTGGAATCTTGTTGTAACTTTCAAATAAGTGCCCACACTTCTTCATCATTCTTCCATTCCTCCCTTGCTTCGTTTATCCAATCTAGTTGGATAATAGAAATGGCGCACAACAATGCTTCCACATCCTCATCCTTTCTTGAGAGTGCATCTGCCACCACATTTTGCTTCCCTTTTTTGTAGATGATTTCAAAGTCATAACCCAACATCTTTGTGACCCACTTTTGTTGCTCTTCAGAGGATAATCCTTGTTCTAAAAAGTATTTAAGGCTATCATGATCCATTTTTACCTTGAAGTGTCTTCCCATTAGGTAGGGTCGCCATTTCTTAAGTGCATGTAGTATTGCCAACATTTCCTTCTCATAAATAGCTTTGTGTAAAAACTTTCCCTTGATTGGATGACTTTCAAAAGCAATGGGTCTTTCATATTGCATTAAAATAGCACAAATTCCATTTCCTGAAGCATCACTTTCCACAATAAAGGTTTTTGTGAAGTCCGGTGTAGCTAAGACCGGTGCTTGGCACATTGCCTCTTTAAGATGTTCGAAGGCCTTTGTTGCTTCTAGAGTCCATGAAAATGTGTCTTTCTTCAATAATGTTGTTAGAGGTGCTGCTATTCTCCCATAATTCTTAACAAACTTGCAATAATACCCTGTCAACCCGAGAAATCCTCGCAGATGCTTTATGGATGTGGGGATTTTCCATTCCTTAATGGCTTTAATTTTTCTAGGGTCTACCTTAACTCCTTCATGAGATACAATATGACCCAGATATTCCACCTCTTGTACTCCAAAGAAACATTTGGATCTTTTTGCATATAATTGTTT
This sequence comes from Pinus tabuliformis, assembly GCA_031772625.1. Lineage (NCBI taxonomy): Eukaryota > Viridiplantae > Streptophyta > Pinopsida > Pinales > Pinaceae > Pinus > Pinus tabuliformis. Next base: position 447,415,837 of record CM062804.1, on the reverse strand, counting down.
CTCCTCCAATAGTTGTAGCACCCTGTCAACATGTTCAACATGATCCTTCCAAGACTTGTTGTAGATTAGTATATCATCAAAAAATACTAACACAAATTTTCTAAGGAAGGGTTTGAAAATGGAATTCATCAAAGCTTGAAATGTAGAAGGTGCATTGGTAAGGCCAAAAGGCATGACAAAAAATTCATAATGACCCTCATGAATTCTAAATGCTATTTTTGGAATGTCTTCAGTCTTCATTCTGATTTGATGATATCCTAAACGAAGATCCAACTTGGTGAAGTAAATTGATCCATGCAATTCATCCAGTAATTCATCAATGACAGGAATGGGAAACTTATTTTTAATAGTGAGCTTATTGAGCTCCCTATAATCCGGACACATGTGCCATGATCCATCCTTCTTGTGCACCAATAATACTGGAGCAGAGAAAGAACTTTGACTAGGTTGAATTATACCAGCCTCTAGCATTTCTGCAACCATACGTTCAATTTCACTCTTTTGGGCATAGGGATATCTGTACGGCCTGATGTTTAGAGGAACACTTCCTTGAATCAAATGAATAGCATGGTCATGCTCATGAATAGGTGGGAGAATACCTTGGAATGATTGTCCAAGACTTTTTGGAGATCTAGAGAAATAGATGATTTCGATGTGGAAACATCTAGCGAACATAATTGTGCAATTACACCTCTTTGTTCCTTTTTTAGAAGCTTTGTCATACCGTTAGAGCTGATTATCTTTCCTGGTTTCTGTAATACCCCTTAATTCAACTTCCTTTCCTTCCGCAGAAAATTTCATGAAAAGTTCTTGAAAATTAAAAGCTATTGTACTCAAGGATTGTAGCCATTGGACTCCTAGTACAACATCAGCACCTCCCATTGGAATGGAAAGCATTGGGCTAGTCAATACATATTCTCCCATGGATAGCTTGATATTATGGCACTTTCCAGAGAAATCTATCGTTCCTCCATTTGCAACCATCACTTGACACTCTGGTGCTAGATATAGGAAGCAACTCAATTCTTTTGCTATCTTACAATGAATAAAATTGTGGGTACTTCCTGAATCAATCAACACTATTACCTTTTTCTTCTTGATTTGTCCTTCTATCTTGATGGTTTGAGGAGTGGTAATTCCAGCCAATAGATTACAAGATATGGTCGGATTCATTTCTTCTTTATCTAGGCTTTGTTCCTAGAGTATATCCTCTTCTTTTGACCTTTCTTGCTCCTTTTCTTCTTCCTCTTCACAATCTATGTAGAATAATTTCTTCTCGGCACACTTATGACCTTTAGTGTATTTGCTATCACAACTGTAATAAAGCCCTTTTGCTCTTTTTTCTTTCAATTTTTGTGGTGTCAACCTTATAGGTTGTGGAAGACTAGGGGCAACAACATTTCCATCTTTATAGTTGTGAGTGGTATGCTTCCTGGTTGCCATAATTTTGCTTTCCATTTTTCTTGCTAACCTGAATGCCTTCTCTAATGAATCAAGTTCCCAAAGGCGAACATCATGTTGGATATTATCCTTTAAAGTCCCTATGAACACATCAATCCTATGCTCCTCTGGAATATTTTTTACCCTTATGTTCAATTTTTGGAACTCCTCAATGTGCTCCATTATTGAACCCTTTTGTTTGAGACTTATCAATTGGCTAAAAAAAGTGTTGCTTTTTGTATCCTCATAATGTGTTGTCAATTCTTCCATAAGAATTGCCCAAGTGATAATTTGTTTACGAGAGCAAAGCCATTGATACCATACAAACTAATTTGGTTCCAAATATAAAGTTGCAATACGTACCTTTTGTGTGTTTTGCACATTATTGAAATCGAAAAATTGCTCCATTTGTAATATCCATGTTGCGGGATCCTTGCCATCAAACTTCCTCATATCGATTTTTGGAATATGGTGGGTCTTCGATCCAACATTAGAGTCTATGAAATCATGATTAACATTTCTTTTGTTCTCATCATGAGTTTCCTTTACTACCCTTTCAGCATTAGTAAGTATTTCTTGTAGAAAATTTGTCAAATCTGTCTTCAAATCTATCTTCAAATCGTCCATCTTAGCTTCCACGTCATTCATCTTAGCTTCTACATCTTTCTTTAAACCATCCATCTTAGATTCTGTTACTTTTTGTGCGAGTGACGTTTGTTGCACTTGGTCTCGTAATTTTGATATATCATGTTGCATTTCTTCCTCTTCTTCGTAAGTCATGCTAGAGCTTTCAGGTTGCTTACTAGGTGTTTGCATTTTCTTTCCTCGGGACATCAATTACCGATAATAATGCTCTATTATGCCCTTTGAATTCCTTCAAAATAATTTTTCAAACCAAGCTTAAGCAAAAATTTAAAAAAATCTACACACCTTTTTTCACTTTATAGGAGCTCGATATTGTCTCTGATGTATCTCTATAATTTTGGATCATCCAGTTTTGAAATTGCGACCTGCAGTAGCCCTCTGTGTCCTCTTTACAATGCCACTAGTCTGATCGAATTTAGATTCTCCAAGGCAGAGTTATGCACAATCTCCCAAGATGATCTGATTATAGACCTTTTCAGAAGAGCGAACTTGCAGGAAGCGCCACGTGTCACGGTTTCGACCTTAGGATCTGAAAAATATACACAGGAAACTACAGTCCATCCTCTTTCTGTAACTTCTTACAAAATTTCAATCTAATGCTCAAAACAAAAGTTATGACTATTTTCCCCAAGTCACCTGTTTGGAATGTAATTCGAGAGTCTGCAAAATTGCCAACTTCCTCAGATCATATCTCCGCAAATATAGCGCGAAAAGCTCTAAAATTCGGACTTGCGGTTCGAAACGATTTTAGCCCAAATGGGTTTTTTTTTAGCATCTGAAACGTCGAAAAAAATAAAAAATAAATAAATAAATAAAATAAAATAAAATTATAGCGCAAATGCCATGATGACCTGTTTGGAGCAGCGAAACCCTAGAATTCAAAGCTCGGATACCAAATGTTATGAAATCAGCTCACAAAAAGATAGAAAAGATAGATCAACGCCTTCGAATTCAGCCTCTTCGAGGGGGCAACCTCCCTTAAATTACACAAATGAATGATTCTTTGATGATTCAAATGACAAAACCTCCTTTATATATATAGGAGTCTAAGGAGTCACAATATAACCCAACCGACCTAACAATAATAATATAAAGGCACAAAAATAACAATAGAGGGATTCTATGGGGCACAGTAATAACAATATGGGGACAATAGGGGCACAACAATATTAATAAGGGATACAACTACAATAGTAATGGGGTAATCACTAGTATTATAGGGACCTAACAAACTTCTGCTATGGAAGATGCAACACAATTTCTTTGAGGGACCTATGTAGAAGCCAACCAAGTCACAAACTCAGGAAAGTGATAAGTGGCTGGGGTTAACATATAATACAAACCAGAATTCACTACGTCAAAAATAATCTCGTTTTCTTATCAAATTTCCCCAATAGTTACGACAGAACTGGTCGAATACCAATGGGTACCTTGGGTCGTGTATCTTTGCTTCAGTATCCATGAGGGCTTCTTGAGTGGAGGGGTTAGAGGTTGAAATATTTGGGGAAGTTTTTTTAAGACTTATTTAACTTCAACATTATGATAGTTAGGTTTAGTGATGTGTATAAGTACATGAAACTGGAGGGAAGCGGTGGAAGTCAGACTGTGTTGTTCGCGAGTTGAGTTGGACACCAGAAGTAAGGTGGCTTGTGGTCTAAAAGCGACGGGGAACAAGAAAGACTTATAAATAAAACCTTTTGCTCATTTGAGTTCGATAAGAGCGAGAAATTTAATGGAATGCACGTAAGACGAGAGTAATGATGCGATAGGGAAATGACGTGGGTAATGAGGTAGGCGAATGACTCAGGGGTGGACGACGAAGGACATGAGGTGGAGTGGGGTTGATGTGGAAGGGTAAGGTGGCAGGCAGGCTAGCTTGGCACGCTCGCTTGTGTAAAATGGAGAGGCCACATGACAAGAACGATGGTGGTTTTGAAAACCATGTACCACCCTGCACTACCCCTGCTCATGCTTTTCCAAAAAATGAGTAAGGGTGGCGCAATAGATCATAATCATTGATCGATTGATCGATGGGATTACAATATCGCATTGTGTCTCCCCCTACCTAACTTAATAATTGTGCTACTTGGTATGGCACATTTGTGTACGATGCCAACAAACCTATGTTGATCAACCATTGAAATTGCGTGGCGCTTAACCATTGGTGTCCATTGATGTGGACCCCTTTTTAGAAACTTGCACCTATGCCTTTTGGTTTGGAAATAGCAAGCAAAAATGCAAGCGTGCTGACCCAAATAATTCTCCCTCTTTTTTTATTTTATATTTCTCCCACCTTCCCTTTTAGTATAAATGTATAAAAAATCTCAAAGACTTAAGTACAACATAATACATAACCCGTAGACAACAAACCAAATTACATGGGATTGATTATGGATGCTTGGGTTGAGAACAAACTAAATGGGATTGATTATGGACCCAAGATATGTGTGTTGAGGAGCATGGGATGATTGTCTTGGAAAGTGAGAAGCCTTGTGATGAAGAGAACTTGACACTTGCAACTCATGCTTAGAGAGTGCTCCACCTGAGGATTGGTCCCTTGATGTGTACACCTTGGAGAGAGAGCACTTCACTTGGAGACCTTATCTTACAAATTAAATTAAATTTCTTGTGTAATTGGTCCACTTTACCAATGTTGGCCTCCCTCACCTACTTTGTATAGAGGGAAGAGAATGTCTTTGTCTACATTTTACTCATTATTCCATCTATATAATTGTCATGGGGAGTTCTTAGTGCTTGTGTGATGGAATAGAGGAAGACCTAGAGTTTGTGACATAAACACTAGAGAATAAATGAAGATGATTGCTAGCACTAGGGATGATCTTGAGTCTTAGCACTTGCCTTAGCAATTATTTGCCATATAATTGCTAAGGCAAGTGCTAAGACTCAAGATCATTCCTAGTGCTGGCAATCATCTTCATTTATTCTCTCTCTCTCTCTCTCTTTATATATGTGTGTGTGTGTGTGTGTGTGTACATATACATACACACACACACACACATATACACATATATACACATATATATCTGTATATATGTATATATATATAGGAATATTTACATTGTAGGCCTGTGTTGGAGCCTGTTGTTTGAACTTTGAAGGCTTGGTTTGAAAGAAAGGACTTGAGTAGAGGGTCTTTTATCTTCTCAAAGGGTTTCTTTCTCCTTGTAACCTCATTAATAAAAGTGAATCTTTATTTTGGGGAGCTTGATATTTTGGTCCCTTGGCATCCTCTATCTCCTTATTTAAAAGGGAAAGCTAACCTACTAACTCACTAACTTGGTCCTCTTGCATTTTAATTCTAATATAGTTTAATTGCATTTCCTTGCACTGCTACTTGGTCTAAGTTGCACTTGAAAAACTTGTTGTCTTGTTTCGTTTGCAATTGTGATCTAAGTAGACTTATATATGTGTGTGTGTGTATACATATATGTATATATATATATACATATATGTATACATATACATATATGTATACATATACATATATATATTAGAATAAGAACATTTACGTTGTAGGCCTGTGTTGGAGCCTATTGTTTGAACTTTGAAGGCCTGGTTTGAAAGAAAGGACTTGAGTAGAGGGTCTTTTATCTTCTCAAATGGTTTCTTTCTCCTTGTAACCTCAGTAATAAAAGTGAATCTTTATTTTGAGGAGCTTGATATTTTGGTCCCTTGGCATCCTCTATCTCCTTATTTAAAAGGGAAAGCTAACCTACTAACTCACTAACTTGGTCCTCTTGCATTTTAATTCTAATATAGTTTAATTGCATTTCCTTGCACTGCTACTTGGTCTAAGTTGCACTTGAAAAACTTCTTGTCTTGTTTCGTTTGCAATTGTGATCTAAGTAGTCTTTCTAATCACTGTTAGTAATCGCATCTACCATTTAACATTGGTGGGATCTCTATAAATTTCCTTCCTATTCATTTTTCTAAATAAGTGAGAACATCTAATAAACATATCATTACCTAAAGGCATTGTGGGATTTTCTTTAATGTATGAACATCTATTAATGCTATTGTTTCATTGAGGTAATTTCTTATTGTTTCATTGAGCATTGTTATTTGCTAGCAATCTTGTATCTTTGAAGTACCTATCTCATTTGTGATTACAAACACATTAGCATTAATTCTCTTTAAAGCAATTTTGATATCATTGTCTCATTTGAAGCAATTGCATTTTCATCCTAGAATTTATCCTTACATCCTAAAAATTTACTTCCAAGCCTAATCTTGGTTGATAGAAAATTTTAGGGCTGCCTTCTTCATCTAATTTGAGAGGCTAGACCCAGTTAACATGGGTGACCTTGCGGTCATCAGGGCCACAGTCTCTGCAACTCTAGAGACCCTTGGGTAGTTAGAAGCAAGGGGAAGTATAGTTAATAAAGTCATAGCTTTTTCCCCAGACCTTATCTCTACAACTTTTGTTTGTGACTTTTGTTCTCATCTACTGGGTATCAAACTTTTTTTCATACTAATCATGCAACCATTAAGTATTTAATGAATAAGCCTAATGTCAATGCCAAGATAATTAGATTGTTGTTATTGTTACAACAATTTAATTTGACTATTATTGACAAACCAGGAAAATAAAAGGTGGTTGTATATTTCATGTCGAGACTAACCTTGCCTACAGATAATGAGGAGATGGTGGATGATCAACTTCTAGATGAACACCTATTTTCCATCTCGGTGCTTTCTTCTTGGTTTGTTGGCATAGCCAACTACTTGGTTGTTGGGAGGTTCCTAATCTGTCATCCAAGGAGAAAAGCAAGATTGTAAGGAAAAGTGCTCCTTTCACTTGGATTGGGGGCAATATTTTTAGATTGAGAACAAATTAGATTTTGATGAGGTGTGTAAGGGAAGAAGAGGTCTTTGACATACTCTCAGCATGCAATCATGGACCTTGCAGGGGTCATTTTGTTGCTAATAGGACAACCTTTAAAGTTTTACATGCTGGTTACTATTGGCCCACTTTACATCAAGATAAAAGGAGATACACCACCAAATGTGATCAGTTCCAAAGGATGGGCAAGCCTACACCCAAGGATGAAATGCCCTTACAACCTCAAGTGGCCTTAGAGCTATTTTATAAGTGGGGCATGGATTGCATTAAGCCAATTGATCCACCATCGAGACAGAAGAAGTACATCATTGTGTGCACTAATTACTTGACAAAGTGGGCTGAGACAAAGGCAGTTAAAGCAGCAACTGAGGAGAAGGTGGTTGATTTTTTACGAGAAAACATATTCTACAAGTTTGGTTATCCAAGGGAGGCAGTCACTGATCAAGGAGCACAATTCACATTAAATATGATTGAAGATCTCATGAGGCAACACCATATTAAGCACATGACATCCACTACATATCACCAACAAGCAAATGGGTAGGTGGAAGTCACCAATAGAGCATTGAAGAACATTCTTACAAAGGTTTTTAGCAGCAGCAAAAAGGATTGGGCAAACATACTTGTGGAAGTTACTTGGGCCTACAACACCACTTGGAATATCATCATTGGATTCACTCCTTTTGAGTTGGCCTATGGAAGAAGGCCCTATTGTCTATTGAATTTGAGTACAATACCTTGAGGATGGCAACTTAGTTAGACTTGGATCTCACTTCAGCACAACAGGAAAGGTTTCTCCAACTCAATGGTCTAGATGAATTTAGAATGCAAGCTCTCCTACACACTGAGGTAATCCAACTACAAAGGAATATTTAGCATGACAAGCACATCAGAGAAAGGACTTTCCAAGAAGGATATTGGGCCTTGTTATATGATTCCAAATTTAAGGATTTCAAGGGGAAGTTTATGACAATATGGTTGGGTCCCTATCTAGTAGAGAAGTGTCATGAGAATGGGTCTATCCAAATCATAACCATTAATGAGGAAGGGATTCCCTTACTTGTCAATGGCCATAGGTTGAAATTGTACAAGAAACCTCTATCCAAGGAAGAATTTGCTAATTCAGTCAGCAGAGAGTTAAATGTGATTGGGAGGCTCCTAACTCTCAGTCCACCAAAATTCTCAAAATAAATAAATAAATAAAAAATAATAAGAGGGCCTAGATGAAAACCTCCATGAGGCATCTGAGGCCCACTCCTGAGTTGAAAACCTCTATGAAGCAACCTAGGAGCGAAAAAAAAGGGAAAAGAAAAATAAAAGATCCCAGGTGAAAACCTCCACTAAGGTGCCTAGGGAAGGTATACAAGCTGAAAACCTCTATAAAGGAAGTCTGCTTGTCTTAAAAAAAGGGGAAAAAATGAAGAGAAAAGTGAAACACATGGAAGGAGCTCTTACACCATTTTTACTAACATTATTTTTCTTTTACAAGACTACACACAATTGGAATATTTTTTGGCTACAACACTAAACCTACAAGTTTCCATCCATCCTCCCATCCACATACCTCATCTCCATACTCTCCACTCATATAACCATCTATCTCCACCATCAAATCAACAAGAAACTCGAATTTCACCTCCTCACTGTGATGCTGCAGGCGGGACCTATATTGCTATAGGAGGTCCTATAATGCTCTAGGAGGAGACTGTGAAGCTACAAGAGGGGGATCCAATGTGAAGAATAAACCAGAAGGCCATGTTTCCTCTAGGAAATGATAAATGGGGGTCCTCCAATGATTCTTTCATCACCCATCCATTCCATTTAGCCAAAACTTGCTCAAAATTTCCACTTTGTCCTACCTCTAAAAAAACACAGAAACACCTATTTTCTATTCCTCCAACATCTACACCACTTCCTCGTGACTCTAACCATGTCCTCATGACCTTTCATCACTTCCCCTCAACACCAACATGAAAAAAGAAAACTTCAAGGGAGGATTAAATGAGGATTAAATGACTGCTACAGGGAGAAAACTCCTCCTGTAGTAGCCTGTGCAGTCACAACAGAAATCCCTGAGATCTTTTTTTTCCACCCACAGAAAGCATGATGGAGCCATGTCTGCAACCAAGAAGGGACACATCATCCTTAGAAAGGAATTCCACTAGTAGCAACAACTTGGACATAAGGGAGGCACCTGCACATACACAGTAAAGTTATCAATCAAGGTATCATCAAGTTATGAAGACATGCATAAGAAACAAGAAAAAGAGTCAAATCCATATGAAATCATGATGTTATATGGCCCAAATCCAACATGCAACCATCTCCAGCAACTTGATCCACAGGTAGGCTCAAGTATGGAAACCCTCACCTCTTCCCTATGCATAAAATGACTAAAATGTGTAATGGTCGAGAAAGGAGTTTTAATAGGTTGGAGGTGGCCAGTGAACTTGGCCACCCTCAGCTAGTGAACTTAAGTTTGTATTAGTCACCCATGCAATGTGGAGATGTCAACTCAAAGTGAGGTGGTGTTCACGAAGAGTGGGGTGATAATCACGAGGAGAGAGGAAATGATTACAAGGAGTGGGGACAACAGTCCAAAAAAGGAAACTCATGTATATGCCATGTCACCAAAGCACTCCGAGATTTTACCCCAAAGAGAATATTATGTATTGGGATCGACTTCATTTGCACCATTTCTCATTCCAAAAACAGGTAGAGAAAGGACGATCTATTATATCGGACACGTAGGGTACCACCAAGAAGTTTCGAACTCTGTCTGCAAGTGCTACAGGATGAAGCTACAGGAAGGTATGAGATGCTACAGGAGGGCCGCGAAGGAGCTACATGAGAAATTGGAAGGTGAAAGAGGAGCCATAGTGGCTCGAAATTGTCTCAAAACCATCATACACACATATAGTTGTTTTGACAAGAAGTAAGTGACATCCTCCTTCCTTGTTTTTACATCCATTTACATGAGAAGTATGCCTGAAATTGATAGCCTATAACAGTCAATTAAGTAGTAGGAGGTATTTTTGGAAATTGTTGTGGTTAGAAGCAGAGAAAAAGAGTTTGGTTGATATCAATTCTAGCATCCTTCTCCCTCACTACTACCAAGGAATTTAACATTGTTTCACCACTGAGATTTAAAAAAATAATAAAAAAATCTACACCTAAGTAGCACCAAGGAGGGACAATAGAAGAAATGGGGGGAGGATTTAATAGAAGAGAACCCTCATACACCAAGAGGATTCACCAACACCCTCCTGTAGTGAACATCTTCAGAAGACACCAATGGTTGGGTTTCTTTGAGTTGTTAAAGGGGTATGATGATGATCTCACTCATGAATTTTCCATGGAATTACATTCTCAAGGAGAAGACAGTGCCACTATTGTTGTCAGAGGGTTGGCCATCTCTCTAAGTCCTGAAACCATAAGCAGAGTGACCACCTTACCCCTAGGAATTTGGTGGAGCAAAGAAGACAAGGCAGTGAGTGTCACAACTAGGAAAAACTTCTTCATTTTGAAAGAGAATCTTGTAGAAGATAAGAATGGAGTAAGAAGAGAAATCCTACCTTACCCTTGGGATGAGGTAGCTTATCATATCCTCAAGTATATATCTTGTGAAGGTAGATTGAGTGCGGTATATGCCTACCACTTCATATTACTCCATGAGTTGTGATTCAAGGAAGAATTTCCTCTTCCTGAAACAATTAGTGTTCCCCATTTCCTCCTACAGTCAATCATTGAGATGAGCCAGAAGATGAGCGAAGGAAAGCACCAACAGTTAGCTCACCATGGCCTCATCAAGTTAATTGTGATGGATGCTTTGAGCCACTTAAGGATTATTGTCCTATGGAATAAATTTGTGAACATGGATAGGGAAACTTTCATAGAAACCCAAGGCATCACACCTGGAGAAACACTAGCCTTTAGCATTGGAGGTAAAGAAGGCAAAACAGAGGAAGATGAGGCAGCAAAAATAGAAGAAGAGGAAAGAAAAACAGAGGAAGAGGAGGCAGCAGTGACATAGGAAGGAGAAGCATAAATTAAAGGAGAACAGCAGAAGAAACAAGTAAAGGGAATAGTAAGCCCTAAAGAAACTTCTAAACCCTAAGAAGCAAAGAAACAACCACATCAAACAAGTTTATCTCCAAGGGATACTGAACAAGAAGTAGTTGCAACATTGGCTACATTGGGCACACCTGTCAATCCCAAGAGGAGGCAACCAAGACAAGGTCCCCTATATTTCAGAACCAAGAAAAGCACCAAAATTAGACAGGGGAAACCACAAACTCCCACAAGGGTCCCTATCATTATTGATGAATCACCAAGTAAAAAGGAAGAAGTAGGACCTAGTGAGGGAAAGATTGAGGAGGTCACTTCTCCTAAAACCAAAACCAAGTCACCTGTAGCATCTATGGGTAGGCCCACCACTAGGTCAATGAACTTCAAGAAACCCAGGACACAAGTTGCCTTTGAGCAAGCAGAAGAAGAGAAGCTACAATAGAGATAGGGTTTGCTACAAGAGAGGCACAGTTTGCTACAGGAGGAACAGGGGGGGCTACAGGAGCAGAAAAACAAGCCACACAAAGAAGAAGCATCCACCTCAAATTTAGTTGGGAAGGACCTCCAAGAGCTCCAAGATCCTGATCTACAGCCTAGATTGGGGTCCTACTACAAATTTATTGAAGGAGGAAGGATTATCCCTGAAAAATTTGCAATCCCACTCCTTTATGAGATGGAGATAGAGAGAGGCAGAACCCATAGGTGGATTACCAAATCCAAGAATGTGGAAGATGCGGGCCTCATGGAGGAGAAAATCATTGGAATGAGCAAGGAATTGAGTTATTTGAGAACAAGGGAGTCTATTACGAAGGAGTAACTACAGGCATAAAACATAAGGTTGAGAGAGAGGTTGAATGAGAAAGAAACACAACTTTCCATCATGGCAAGTCTCTCTATGGAAGCCCTGTAATGTAGGCAACCTTAAAATATTATGCTCTCTTCCTCAAGGAACAGTCGCTGCAGTTCCAAATAAAAACTCTAGCACAATATGGGTCTCTGCCTTTTCAGGACTACATGAAGTTTATTGAGTTTTGCAAACAAACTAGTATGGAAGATAGGGAAAAGTTTGGGAATTCTACATGCATAATTTACTTTTTACATATCTAAATTTCTGGGATCCCAATTCAAGATTGGGAGACATGCAGCTAATGGATTTAGCATCTTGGTTGACTCATGAAGAGACAAGGGTTGAGGAGGTGAAAAAGGTAATGACAAAAGAGGAGAAGGAGCCCTTGTATATTAGAGCAAAGCTAGTGAGCCCTAAGGTTGTCATCAACAATCATAACCTCATCTCCTATGATGCTACTTTAGCACCCAAATACATTGCAACCTAGGAGCAAGCCATTCTTCACTTTGAAGACACCTTTAGAATGTTGGGAACATAAAGTCTGCAAGCTTACCCCACAGTCTACAAGTTAGAGAATATCACTCTCCTAAAAGGCTAAGGAATGCCTTGGAGGGAACACCACTGTACAAGAGAGTCATGTAGAGGATGAAGATCAGATGGATAGGACTCCAACTCAATCCACCCTTATTGCTAGGCTTACAAGAAGGAATGAACTAAGTAGAAGAGTAGTAAGAATGGACTGAGATAGAAACATATGCAGGTTTTTACCCACGGGAAGGCACACCATCTGAGGTGCCTTGGGATGTCAGAGAGGCCACCAGGGCCATGAAAGAGCTTCACATGGATGACTAAGTTGCTCAGAGGATGAGCAACACCTTCATCATGGGGGTGATGATGAGTCCCATCACTAGGTATATCTTGAAGATCATTATGCCATCCTCCAAACTTAAAACTATCCTTTTCTCACATTAATTCATATTGTTTGTTATAATATGCTTAGTAAGAAGAGAAAAGGTGTTTTTTCATAGTATGTGGCCTAATGTGGTTTAATTGCAAGAAAAAGAAGCATTTTTTAGGCATTTAGTTTGCAGGGGATTAATGGAGACAACGACGAGAGAATTTAGGGGGTTTGTACACCTCCTTAACTCCCTAACTCAGCTTGGGATCACAACATCCTCTCTCACGAATTTGAATTCATTGACAACTGAATAACTCCTAGTACAAGTGAAGCTCAAGAGGGATGAGATCCACCATTTTCGAGATCAAGGAGGGAATCACTCCTATTTTCAAGGGAGACCCTATTAGCTACCCTTTTGTATAAATAAACAATATGAAAAGCTCATTGGGATATGAAGTTTTGATTCAGCTATGTGTAGCTATTGAGATCAAAGCTTCAAATTGTTATTTTTACTTTCGTGTGATGCATGAGACTTTTACTTTCTGATAATGAGAAGTTGGTTATTCATTTGCATTTGAGTTAGTTTTTAGAGGGTTGATACCCTTGGGTTTTGGCCCAACCCGGAGGCTTTGGCCCCTCTTTTGTACTTTTTTTTTTGTTCTTAGTTCCAAGGATTTCATAGCTTTCTTTCATTAAAATAGAGGTTAAGTTATACAAACCCATGATTGCAAGCTTCTACATCACCTCTCTTATGGGAGAATGGTTGGAAGGATTCAAAATCTTAGCCAGAAAACATTATGTTTATGATTTATTGGAAATATATAGATGTTAATTGTCCTTATTCATATTTACTTTCTGTAACTTAGGAGTCAGTTCAGTGATCAGAGTAATGTTATGGCATGAAATAGATGTCATTCAAATTCAACTCATTTTTTCCATCATAGTTTATATCAATGTTTTAATGATGAATGTATGTATGTATGTGGTTGGTTGCAGGGTTGTGTTGGTATGTAGGGGAGGGCACCTCTTTCACCTCCATTTTGGACTTCTCCATCTTCTCTTTCCATCCCCCAATTCAGCCCCCAAAAATTTGTTTCCACAGTCACTTTGCCTAGGAAATTTAGGATATTGTGGGCAATCATCTTGGAGCAAGACAAACCTCTAAGAGGTCCTTGGCTTGGCTAGGAGGCTTCCCAAGCCTTCCTTCACTCTGTCCAACCTTCATCTACCTCTTCATGCCCTCAAGACATCATCTCCACCCTAAAAAGGCTCTCAGAACCCCTCTTGTAGCATTACAAGTCCTCCTATAGCAATACAAGACCTCTTGTAGCAGCACTTGTAGCAGGCCTGTAGCACCACTTTTCTTCACCTGCTTTGCTCCCCACTTCAACCTTAGCTCAGTCAAGATGAATAATGACCCCAAGTTGTGATTTGATGATCAAGAGAAGCTCCTAGACCACTCCAACCATTCATTTTCCTCACTGCAAAACAAAGTAGAATTAGTGTTTTTCAATCACAAGCATGATGCAAGTTAGATTTATGATTTTCAAGCAAGTGTGAAATAGATAGATGATACATGAAATTATGTTGTTTATTTGATGAATTATGCAAGATAGAGTATCTTTCCTTCTGCAAGTATATTATCCCTTTTCCTTTCATGAAATGATTAATTAGCATCTACAAGTTGAAAAAATGACATTTTCACTTTCATAACTAGAATCAATTTTCAATTGTGCTTTCATCAACAAGCTTTCACAATAGTTAAGTAGGAGGAATGGTATATGAACACCTTGATCTAATGTCCTGACTAAGGGTGGCATGAGTAGAATATAACATACTGTGCATGTAGCAATGTCATCTCCAAGTTTGTACAAACCCTAGGTTGATAATTTGAGTTGAGGAGCCCTTGGGATTTGCAGCATTCTTGGTGCAATACCAAGGCTCATCAGAGTAACTGTTTCACATGGAATTCAAAGTTTCACCCACCTCTACCCTTAATCAACAACAAGGGAAACCAGAGTTCATTGTAAATTAAGAAAACAAGCAGAGGGGGCTAAAGAGCTCTCCTACCAAGAATCCAAGGATTAAGCCTCCACCCAAGCTATAAAGGGAATCCAGAGAAAACCATCTCCACCCTCCAGTCTTATAGGGAATCTAGAGAACCTTGTCCTCACTTGTGAGTTATTCTTCTGCCTCCCAATGCTAAACTGAGTATTGCCTCTTCTTCTCTACATTTTGATGGCATCACAAAGGTTTTCTTGTCTTGTTCTTGCTTAGTTTCTTTCTCTTGTGTTCTCACTATATTTCTTTCTACATCAGAATTTGACCCCTTCTCCTCTATGTGTGAGAGTTCTCTTGGTGGATATGCTCTTTGTTCTATTATGCATGGTCTCCTCTCTCCCTTGAGGGTGCCTTGTCTTTTCCTCAGGTCGTTGCAACCATCTTTTATTACATGCACTAACAATATTGTTGCACCTTCCTTCTCATCCATTGTGGTTCTATTTTGTTTGACTAGTGGAGGGAATATTGTGTGCTAACACCTCCTTCCTCCCACTTCCTGTTGGTTAACTTATTTTGTCCCCCAACTGCTCATGCATCCAATATCTAAATCAACTTCGTCCTTTTTGGCTTGGAAAATTTTCCAATGCAAGCATGGTCCCTTGTCCTTCTTATTCAACTCAATTAATTTGGGAAACTAGTCCATTTAAGGCACACCATCCAGCCTTCAATAGTTGTAGTTGTCATAAAACAAGCCAAGCCTTTTTTAAATCCCATACAACATCTTTCCTCAAAACTCTAGAATCCATGTCCCAATTCTCAGGCCTCTTAAATATAATCAAAATATATGACATTTACAATGAGGGGGAATTGACCCGGGGTTGTCACAAAGGCCCAAGGGGAACTTTGGATCAGAACCAATAGTATTAGTGCTATGAATGATGATAGAGAAAAGGGTTAAGGATATTACCATCATATTGCTAGGAATCCAAACCCATAGGATGGGATACATGCTCATTGCATTAATATCACTAATTTCCAACATGATTATTACTAAGATCAACTACATTATTTGAGTAACCCTACATTGGAAAAGTCTCATTCCCTAGTGAACCTTGCGTGAACAATAAACAACATCCTCCAAATTCGCATGTGTAGAGGTGTTGTCTAACTAACACAAGGATGGTGATAGAATAAAGCCTTTGCTTGTGCATGCAACTTGTCAATCGTCTCCATTAATCATTCGACATGGGGAGTTAAGATCAACCTATGCTAGCTGCTGACAATTGGTTTTGAAATATTGATCGAGGAGGTTGCTCCAGTCAAATTCCAAACTTATTCTTATTTTGTTGACACCTTCATTGGCAAGGTAATCAACTACCTTATTGGTGTCTCTTTTGTCATGAGATAGGATGAGTGTGGGGATGTCTTTGATGGTGGAGTGAAAAAGTCCAAGAATTTCCTCTAACCTCTCATTGCATGATATATTATTAGGGCAAGGGTCATTCTAAAGTCTTGTGAGCATATTAATGATGAGTTAGGAGTCTTCTTCGACTGTTGACTTGGAATATTTTTTCATTTTGGCATCCCTTGATCCATCAATGAGAGACCATAGTTTCACAACATTTCTAGAATTAATGCCTAAATTTCTCTCAGAGGATCAAGCCTCTTGAATCCCAAGAGATCCCATTGAATCCTACTGGGCCAAGATTTCCTTTTAAAGCCCCATCAAAATTGAGTTAGGCAATTTTTTGAGGAGGAGGAGTCCAAAGTGAAGGAGAGGAGGCTTTGGGAGAAGGTAACTTAGAAGGGTTGAGGGAAGAAGAGAGATTGAAGTCCCAGTTGCTGAAAATAAGATATTCCATGGGGTTGCATTTGACATCTTCAATAGTTATTCCTCCTAACTTTCTCTTAGATAAGAGAGACAAACTACTCCTCATTTTTTATGATTTGACGATTTCAATCCTTCTAGGTTCCCAAGTGACAAATCCTAGGAAAGAATCTATATTTGATTAAGAAGAGGATTTTGAAATATTTAGTTTCACCAAAAGGATATGGTAAGTCTAATGCTTTCTTTATTGTGATCTCATTGGAAAAAATAAACTCCTCCTTGGTCCCATAAGATTGCGTTAAAGGGGTAGGTGTTATGGAGATGTTCCAATGATTCACAACTTATCAACACATTACATAAAGAGCAAGGCCTTCAAAGCATATACAAATTAGTTTATCTCAAGCCAAAATCTTACCACAAGTTATCAACTATAGAAAATTGGTCACTTTGGGATATAGGTTTGCTTTCTAGATGTT
This sequence comes from Pinus tabuliformis, assembly GCA_031772625.1. Classification (NCBI taxonomy): domain Eukaryota; kingdom Viridiplantae; phylum Streptophyta; class Pinopsida; order Pinales; family Pinaceae; genus Pinus; species Pinus tabuliformis. Next base: position 447,398,770 of record CM062804.1, on the reverse strand, counting down.
TCCCTAGAGATTTTCCAAAGGTATATATGTTGGCATGCCTTACAGCCAAAGCATAGGCTTCCTTGTGATTGAAGTTTCCTTCCGGCTTATAGCCCCATCATTTTTATTTGGATTGAGTTAGCATTTAATATGTTGGTTGTGGAGTTAATTATCCACAATAGCAAAATTTGATCTAACTTGAAGGGGGAGATGATCAAGGGAGACTAACCAAAGTTTCCAATCAAAGTCGTCAAAGCTAATGTCCTAGTATTGGTCAACAATGGTCTCGTGCTCTACAGTGAGGATTTCCTTGAGTATCATCAAGCATGGATTGTGCTAAAGACAAGGTGACTATTGCTAGGAGTCTTTCTTAAAAAGGGCAATATTTCCATTATAAACTTCTCCAAAACTATGTTTTTTAATTAGTGATTTTTTTTTTTCAATGTGGTGTTCCATATAAAGGATCTGAAGCAATCTCCATCCATGTATATTAAGTCCTAATCACATATTTCATTCTCATATTTTCTTTTCCAAAAAACACCCCAAAGCTCACATTTTCCTTTGAGCCATCATCACCAAGTTTTGGCACCAAGAACTACATGAAGAAGTTTTGGATGTCTAAGTTCTAATTCGCCTTTTAATTTAGGGAGGCACAAGGTTTTCTAGAATATTAAGGCCCATTTTCATGCATATTTTGCTTCAAAAGAGGCCTTAAGGATGCATTTGGGGCCTGTAAGAGAAAAAAATAGATACAAGGGGGTAGATTGAAGAATTAACTTAAGAAGGACAAGATGGGCTACAATGTTTAGGGAGTCAAAATTCCAACAAGAAAGTGTTATATTCGGCTTAGAGAGAAGGTCCTCCCAAGAAGCATTATGGGCATCAAAGTCGAGGGGCGATCCTAGATATTTGGTTGGAAGGGAACTCCTAGAGAAGTCAAGAATATGAGAGATGTGAAATTAGATTAGGAGAGGGGTATAAAAGGAAAAAAATTCTATGATTTGAGTTGATTATTGGAGGTACTTAAAGCACCCATGGAGTCATCAAGAACTCATTTAAAAGCATAGGATTCACTAGCTCTGGGGGTACCCATTAACATAGTGTCATCCACAAATTGATTTGAGAATTAGAAAAGTGTTATTATGTGGTCTAAGCCCATGAAGCTTGTTACAATGAGTAGTCACTGCCAGAATTTTGCCAAGCCCTTCTAATACTAGAACAAAAACGAAAGAGGAGAGAGGATATCCCTCTCAAATGCCATAGGAAGGAATAAAGGGAGGAGAGGGGGAGCCATTGATTATATAGTAGAAAGCCAAAGAGATAAGACATAATATCCAGTTGACCCAAGAGGTGTGGAAGCTAAAATGGATAGAATGTATTGCTACCTCAGTTTGTAAAAATCTTTTGACATGTCAAGCTTAATCAACATCTCAAGAGTCTTTGTTGATTCAAGGGAATGAACAACTTGATGGGCTAGAAAGATGTTATCAAGTATTTGGTGACCTTCCATATACACCACTTATTTTAGGGAGCTGAGGAGGGGAATTAAGGTCTTAAGGTGGGAGGAGATTACTTTAGTGATAATTTTACAGATCACATTTCAAGGGTCGATGGGTCTAAATTTGCTAGACTCGACACATTCTTCTCTTTAGGGATGAGAGTGTTGAAGGTAGAATTAAGGGCTAGAAGGAATCCCAATACTTTTTGTTACTCCTCCACTAATGCAAAAACATCAATTTTGGCAATGGACCAATAATGGTGGAAAAATGAAAAGTAAAACAAACAGGGCTAGGGGACTCTCCAACAATCGAATCCATAACAATCGATTTGCCTTTAGAATTAGAAAGAGGTATAGGTCTCACAAGGACGACATTTTGATCATCATAAACTAGTTTAGGAATATGGTTGATGATGTTACTCATGGCAAGGGATTAGTCTGATTAAGGTTCCACAAACATGGTTTGAAAAAGCCTATAAGTTCTTGTTTAATATCATTATGAGTGGTTAGAATTGTGCCTTGATCATTCCCGAGGTCAATTATTTCGTTGGAGTGTCACCTTTGTATCATGGAGTTGTGGAAATTTTTGGTATTGTGTCCTCACTCTTTTAACCATTGGAATTTTGGCTTTTAGCACCACATGATCTCGTCCTGTTAATAATGTTCATTTAGTAGGTGTATTACTAGTTTCTACTAAAAATCTAGGGCTTCATATAAGCCTTGAGTGATAATTTGTTGTTGAATTTTTACCATTTGTGATTCCAAAACTCCTTGTGCTTGGAAATTGTCTTCAAAAACTATTTTATTCTAGATCTTAAAGTGATGTTTTAGATTTAGAAGCCTTTACTAGAATCAATACATTACAGTTATGTTGTTAATAGTTGCTTCATCCCACTAGCAGTTGATATTCTCTCGAAAATAAAGGTGTGAGAGCAAAAAAAATTCAAATTGGAAGGACCTTTTAATGGGGATACTAGGAGTTTTAAGGGTAAGACATATGGGCCAATGATCATATCCTACCGAAGGAAGGATGTTGGCTTCCAATCCCTACCCTAACAACGTTAAATTTTATGAGATTAAGAAATGGTCAAGCCAACTGACTATTTTCTAAGTCTCCATGCATTGATTGTTCTAAGTGTAGATGGCATTGATTATTTCTACATTTATCAGCTTGAAATCATGTATAAAGGATGTGAAGGCTTTGTTATCCAAATCCAGCCAATGGATCCTTTTTTTTCATTTAAGGAGGTGATGAGATTGAATCTCCTCTTAGAATCCAACATTTCTTCGCAATAAGAGTTTGGATATTTTGGATACTTTGCAAAAAATCATAGTTCTTAGCTGTGGACTGTGGCCCATAAATGTTGGTAATGCTCCCTATAACCCACCCTCTCACATTTACCCACTTTCACATACCCATTGGGGTAAACATGAGCTGAGGGATACTATGACATGACCCAACCTCCTAAGTACAATTAAGGAAGTGGAGTCGACAAAATGAAATTTTACTAACCTTCCTTAGGAGCTACAGGATACTTAGGAGCTAAACAACCACTCCTAGTGCCCAAACCCTAAGCTGGAATGCCTTTTTAGTGACCCAGGATCCCAAACGCATGCATGAAGAGGCCTCCATGTGGTTGAGGGACTCCAATAGCATGCATAAGCCTACCAGGTAGCGATTGTGACCTAAATTCTTCAATTTAGAGGGTGCAGTCCCAGATTCTGAGCCTAAATTCCAAGTCAACCTCCAGACCACTACCTAGAACTCAACAAGACTTTCTAGAATGATAATTAAAATTATGAAAAATCCATTCATACAAAACTTGATCAAACACTTGACCTAACCAGGCCTAATCGTGACAATCATTTCGTCAAACATATGATGAACATGTAATCTATAGGTCATGAATGTATATATGAAAATAGGGGTATGATACCTATCTAAAAATCATCAAGAAGGTCTAATGTCCTCTCATAATAGTTTCAATCACATTTGTTAGCTCATGCATTCATTAACCATTCATCAACAAATCAAACATGTCAAGAGCCATAGCTCAAACCTATTATGGAACCATGCTTATAACCAACATATAACCAAAATAATAACCATGATGGAACATCCATCATATCCACATAATAACGAGTACAAGTACTCATGAAATACAAGACGAAAGAGCCCTTATTAACATATGCAAAATCCAACCAAGTTAGGGACTTCCATGTACCACCCGATCATAGATTGAGCTGAACCAAATCTTTCTTTCAACCAATCACCCCCGTGCCATATTCCAACCATGAATGTGGGACTCAAGACAAAGACAACCAAGGCTTCCTGGAGATTAAACCATCTCCAACTTCATGCTCCCGCGATCCCTCCAAACCAGTCAAGAGATCACATAAGAAAACCAATACATAAACAACTAGGGCTTCTCGGAGATAAACCACCTCCACCCTTAGGCTTTACTGCAATCCCGCCAAAACTGGTCAAGGAATTACTAGGCCCAAAACAAGCTTGGATGCCTCATAATTTCTTCACCAATACCTTGAGGAATTTTCCCGTCTCCACCCTCAGGCATTACCGCAATCCTACCAAAAACAATCAAGGGATTCCTAAGCCTTATGGGAATTTTCCTGAGACCACCTCACTTGGTTCCAAAACCATCCGGCAATCCAAAGCTCAACCAAATAAAAGAACCCCATCACACCATGGCTATCCAGAAATGGCAAGGCAATGTTGAAACCATTGTCACACCTAGCAAAACCCATGACAATGACAACAAGAGAACCAAATACACACATGCATGTACCATGCATTCACAAACTAGCTAGGAAATCACACATGCAACATATTACCTACAAGTATTCCTATTGAAACTACTTGATCCAACTTTTCCTTTCTTGTCCCTTGTTTTCCTTTGCCTTCTTGTCTTTCATTTGCTTTCCTTTCTCCAATGCTACAGTGCTCCATGAATGCTCTAAGTGTCTAAGAGTATGAGAGAGTGAGAGAATAGAAGAGAGCTCCAAGCTAAAACTGACAAAAGGCTGAACCAACAAAAGCTCAACTGACAAAAGCCGTGAATTGATCCTCATAAGCCTTTTTACCATTGAGGCCTTTATTTTCTCCAATTTCCTCTATTCTTCCTTCAATTTCCTTCTCATGCAAATATGTGACCTTTTATCTCCCTTTTCTCCTATTTTCCTTTATTTTCATAAATAAAATACTAATTAATGCCTCTTTTCCTTTGCCAATGTCTTTGCCAGTTTCCCCTTAGCCATAATAATCCAATTGAACACCCAATAGGATGTTTTTCCCAACATTCAACTTGGAATATGTGTCCCATGACCGTGGTGTTATTCTTTATTACATGAACTTTTAACTCAAGGTTGTTACAGACCCCTCCCCCTTAGGGGAACACTGTCTTGGGTGTTCTATGACACGTATGACTAGCAAGACCGCTGAAAACCAAAACATACTTGCCATGAAACTTTATAACTTAGCTCAATGCAATATTTACAATGAACAACCTGCTAAAAAGCAAAATCAACATGACAACCATACTGCTTATTGGAACTTTTTAACATAGCTCATAGCAATATTTACAATAAAAACCATACATAAATATATACATATACCAAAAATCATTTGCCTCAACCGACAAACAATGAAGGATACATAACCCGCATTTGATTAGCCATCTCCCATGTAGCTTCGTTGAGCCCAAAGTGCTTCCATTGCACTTTAACTTGCTCGATTGCTCAGTTCCAGAGCATGAGTTGTTTCTGTTGCAATGTGCACCAAGGTTCTGGATGAAATTCTCCTTCTGGCTCCAACTTCAATACAGACCAATCAATCACATGATCAACATCTTTCACATATCTTTTAAGCAATGAAACATGGAAAACATCATGGACTTTCATTGTCGAAAACAGTACAAGTTTGTAGGTCACTCATCCAATCATCCTAAGGATCTCAAAAGGTATGCAATATTGAGGTGCCAACTTAGCACATGATCCAATACTCAAGGAGGTTTTCTTGGGCTTGATGCACAAGTACACATGCTCCCCAACCTGAAACTCCTTAAACACCCTGTGCTGGCCTAGATAACTCTTATGTCTATTCTGTGTTGCCTTAAAATTCTTCTCAATAACCTGCAATTCTTATTCCATCTCTACTAACATATCTATCCTATTAATACCCTATTCACTAGATCACTCCAGTTGATGGGAGTATTACAGATCCACCCATAAAGTGCCCCAAACAGACTCATCCTCAGTGACTCTTGACACCCATTATTGTAAGAAAACTCAACCAGTGGAAGATACTCCTCCCACTTCCTCTGCTGGTGCATAACATACATCCTTAGCATGTCTTCCAGAATCCTGTTTACCCTCATTGTCTGTCCATCTCTTTGCGAATGACAAGTTGTACTAAAATTTAACTCTATACCCAAGCCTACAAATAGCTCCTTCAAAAACTTGAAAGTGAACTTGGCATCTCTGTCTCACACAATCTTCTTAGGAATACCATGCAACCTCATTATCTCCCTAATGAAGACCTGAGCTACATCACTAGTTGAATAAGTAGACTTAACCACTATGAAGTGAGCTAGCTTAGTCAACATGTTAACCACAACCATGATGGAATCATGTTGTCTAGATGCTCTTGGCAAACCTGTGATGAAATCCAAGGAAATGGCCTCTCATTTCCATTTCAGAATCGTAATCGACTACAGTAAACCACCTGGATGCTTGCACTTTGCTTTCACCTATTGACAACTCAAACACTTGGCGACAAACTCAGTTACCTCTTTCTTCAGATTCGGCCAATAGTAGAAATTCTTCACAGTTGTTAGAGTCTTATAATACCCCAGATGACTAGAATATGACTTAACATGAAATTCCCTCAAGATAAGATTCTTGAGTTCATTATTGTCCAACACATATATCTTGTCCCTAAATCTCACCAAACTATCTATCGTGAGATGATTATCCACATCTTGGTCACCTGTACTTTGTTGCTGGTACCTATCATCCTGCTATCGTGCCTGTAAGATCTGATCTTGTAAATTTGTCCCATATGAGCTCATAAATGCTATGTGATTCACCCACACTCTTCTGTTAAGAGCATCTGTAACCATGTTCTCCTTACCCTTGATGTATATGATCTCAAAGTCAAACTCACTGAGTGCAGCCAACCATCTAGCTTGTCTGTCATTCGAATTAGGTTGGTCAAACAAGTATCTCAACCCACTGTGATCACTCATCAACACAAACCTCTTGCCAAGAAGATAGTGTCTCCACATCTTCAATGCATGAATGAGCACTGACAACTCAAGATCATGTGTCACATAGTTTTGATCATGCTCATTCATTTTCCTTGACTTGTAGCATACCATTTATCCCTCTTGCATCAAGACTCCACCAAGTCCTCTCTTGCAAGCATCTGTACATACCACAAAGTCTTTATCTGGATCTGAAATCTTTAGAACTGGAGCATTTGTAAGCAACTGCTTCAATTTCTCAAATATTGTTGCACATTCCTCTATCCATTCAAATTTCTTTCATTTCTTCTATAAATATGTGATAGGATAGGCAATCCAGGAGAAGTTCCTGATGAACCTCCAGTAGTAACCTGCTAACTCCATGAATGATCTGACCTCATCCACATTCCTAGGAGTGGCCAATTCCATGATAACTCTTATCTTTTTTGGATCCACTGTTATGCCTTCCTTGGAGGCAACATGTCCCAAGTAATGTACCTATGTTTGAAAGAAACTACACTTACTAATATTAGAATACAACTAATGCTCTCTTAACAATCTTAATATTGTTGCTAATTGTTTCACATGCTCTTCCTCATTTTTAGAATATATCAATATATCATCAATGAATACAATAACAAACTTTTCCAGACAAGTACGCAACACACTATTCATCAAACACATGAAAGTAGTTGGAGAATTATATATATATATATATATATATATATATATATATTTGCGTACCTAATGATATCATGATCTCAAATCGATCTTCGAGAACAATATTGCTCCCTTCAAGTGGTGAAACAAGTCATCGATCCTTGGCAAAGTGTACTTGTTCTTGATCGTCACCTTGTTAAGCTGTTTGTAATTAATACGCAACCACATAGTACCATCCTTCTTCTTCAAAAACAACACTATGCACCCCAAGGTGACACACTTGGTCTTATGTATCCCTTGTCAAGCATTTCCTTCAACTACAACTTCAGTTCCACTAATTATAGAGTTCTCATCCTGTAAGGTGCCTTTGATGTTGGTGCCTCTCCTAGTACCAACTCAATAGAAAAGTCCACTTCCCTATGAGGAGGAAACTCTAAAATATTTGTTGGGAATACATCTTGAAACTATTGTAAAACCGAGTACCTCTTCAAGAATTTTGCATCCTCAATATCCTTACCTTTATCACTAGAAACATGTAATGCAAACAATACACACCCTTTCCTGCAACTGCATTTTTCCTGCATAGCTGTAACCATTCTCACTGATGTAGGCTTCTTCTTACCCTACAAGATTATGTTCTCTCCATCAACATCCAAACACTCAATAACCTTCTCATAACAATCCACCTTAGTCCTGTGAAGATACAACCAATCCATATCCAAAAGCATACTACATGATCCCAACGGAAGTGCATTCAGATGTGCTAATGTAGGCATACCATTTAGCTCAAATGCATAATCTCTTATCCAATGACAAACTCTTTTCTTAGTACTTGTAGCCAACTACACCAACCTAGACTCTGCATGCACTTCTTTTCTCAAACCACACCTATCCACCAGGTCAGAGTTAACATAAATATAATTAGATCTAGGGTCGGTCAAAATAGAAACAACTCAATCACAGAGCTTACCTTCCATCTCAATAATGGATGCTTGATGATTCGCATGCTTGTTATTAAATGCCGCATAGATCCGAGGAATGCTCTGTCCAACATCCCCAACTATTTGTGCTTCCTGAGTACTGTAGATATGAGGCCTACCACCCTGATATGACGGGCAATCCTTCTTGAGATGATCCTTGCCACATATCCAACATTGCAACTATCTCCTACCATCACCTCTATTATGTTTCTTTCCAGGTTGAGGTCAATGTCCCTTCTCTACTGCATTAAACTTGTTATAGGGAGCAACATTCTCTTTCTCACCTGCATCCTAAGGTCTTATTCGCTTCAGTGGCCATTTACCTTTAGTCTTGTCATTCCATTTCCAACCTTGCTTAAACTCGGTCTTACGCTTCGATTGCTCATAATAGTGCTTCAACTTTCCAATGAAATCTTCCAACGATCGAGGCTCATCATACTCAATTTGATCCTTAAATGCTAATGGAAATCCACTGATAAATCTATGAACTTTAGTTTTCTCATCCTTAAGATGCGACACATACCTCAACAACTCCAAGAACTTAGTCATGTACTTCTCATCTGTTATCGATCCCATCTTCAGTTCATAAAACTCTTTAGCCTTACTATCATAGTACCTCTCTGACAAGTACTTCTTCTTGAAGAGTCCCTTGAATTCATGCCAAAATCATTTATCATGATGTCTCTGACACGCTTCACATCTCCGCACCAGATGTTTGCTTTCCCTTTGATACTGAAAATAGCTAGCTTATCCTTCATGTTCTCTATGTAATCATGTAGCTCAAATAATTTCTTCATTCCAAGCAACCATGCCTCTGCATCATCCGATTTCTTCAACTCTCCATCAAATGTAGGTGGCTTGGATTTCTTGAACTCATCTCACAAATATCCCTTGTCACTCCTCCTGTAAGGATGATAACGATGATGACCATGATACCTATCTGAACCAGAACTATAGTAAAACCCATATCCACTGCCTCTCTTATCAGGTGTATCCAAGTACCTGCCATCTTTGACTGTGTCATCCTTGTCCAACCTATTACCACCATGAGACCTGCTACCATATGCCCCATTAGTCTTATCCTCATGTTCATAACTGATCTGTGGCTATCCATGTTGCTGCAAGTTTGACAAACTCTAAAAGGATAACTACATTGACCTCTGCTTGTTTCTCCCATTCCTTGATAAGTCTTTCCTGTGACTAAATGATCCTGTCATTATTTGCCTTGCAACTTCGGATATCTGCCTTTAAACTTCTCAAGGTATCTGCTATGCCTAGAGAGTACTCATCTCTGTGCTACTCATATGATCTATAAGGAGAGCCTTGTGAACTGTAATCCACCATTTTGCTAGTCATCTTTGATCTTCTTCTTCTTGCAAACATACCATGTCAAATAAACCAAATATAAAAATAATCAATATACCTCAATGAAGTTTAGGGGAGGATATCTCGTATGCAAGATCAACCAAATTAGCATAGTACACGTATATACATAATCATATCAATATATCTACATCATGCATGATAACACCAACTGCATACCATGACCTCATGCCCGACAACCATAACCACGACAAGGCATGCATACAACCACATAGACACTGATATGCATGCATGACGAACACATTCTTCCCGTCTAGTCCAAGTGTTTGAACCATGCTCTAATACCAATCTATAATCCAACCTCCCACATTTACCCACTTTCATCGTCCTGCCGGGATAAACATGAACTGAGGGCTACTATGACATGACCCAACCTCCTAAGTACAGTTAAGGAAGTGGTGTCGAAAAACTGAAACTTTACTAACCATCCTCAGGAGCTACAGGACACCCAGGAGCTAAACAACCACTTCCAGTGCCCAAACCTTGAGCCATAATGCCTTTTTAATGACCTTGGCTCCCAACCGCATGCATGTCAAGGCCTCCATGCTGTTGAGGGCCTCTAACCGCATGCATAAGCCAACCAGGTAGAGATTGTGATCTAAATTCTTCAGTTCAAAGGGTGTGGCCCCAAATTCAAAGCCTAAATTCTAGGTCAGCTTCCATACCACTGGCCATAACTCAGTGAGACTTTCCAAGATGATAATCAACATTAGGACAAAGTCATTCATACAAAACTTAATCAAAGACTTGACATAACAGGCCTAACCATGATAGTCATTTCGTCAAACATATGGTGAACATGTAATCTACAGGTCATGCATGCATATCAAAACATATGGTTCTGATACTTATATGAAAATCATCAAGAAGGTTTAATGCCCTCTCATAATAGTTGAAATCACATTTGTTAGCTCATGCATTCATTAACCATTCACAAACAAATCAAACATGTCAATAGCCATAACTAGAATATGTTATGGAACCATGCTTATAACCAACATATAACCAGAATAATAACCATGATGGAACAACCATCAAATCAACATAACAAAAATTACAAGTACTCATGAAATACAAGAGGAAATAGCTCTTATTAACACATGCAAAAGCCAACAAAGTCAAGGACTTCCACGTACCACTCGGCTATAGCTTGAGTTGAACCAAATATTTCTTTTAGCCAATCACCTTTGTGCCATATTCCAACCATGAATGTGCGACTCAAGACAAAAACAACCAAGGCTTCCCGAAAATTTAACCACCTCCACCTCATGCTCTCACGATCTCGCCAAACCGGTTAAGAGATCACATAAGCAAACCAATACATAAACAACAAGGGCTTCCCAAAGATTAAACCACCTCCACCCTAAGGCTTTGCCGCAATCTTGCTAAAATCGGTAAAGGGATTACTAGGCCCAAAACAAGCTTGGATGCCTCATAATTTCTTCACTAATACCTTGAGGAATTTGTCTGTCTCCACCATAAGGATTTACCGCAATCCCACCAAAATCAGTCAAGGGATTCCTAGACCCTATGGGAATTTTCTTGGGACCACCTCACTTAATTCCAAAACCATTCGACAATCCCTATCCCTTTCCTCTTCTCTGTATTTCAAGTCCTGATGATGAGTCTTGCTCTAGGCTCGAAACGTCGACGAAAAGAAATAAGATGAATACTGTGGATTATCCGAATTCAACCTCTCAAAAACCACTCCACAGAAACCTGCAATCCAAAATCCAAAGCTCAACCAAATAAAAGAACCCCATCACACCATGGCTATCCGGAAATGGAAAGACAAGGCTAAAACCATTTCCACACCTAGAAAGACCCATGCTAATGACAACAAGATAACCAAATACACACATGCATGTACCATGCATTCAAAAATCAACCAGGAAATCACTTATGCAACCTGTTACCTACAAGTATTCCTGTTGAAGCTGCTTGATCCAACTTTTCCTTAGTTTCCTTTGCCTTCTTGTCTTTCCTTTCTTTCATTTCTCTAATGCTAGAGTGATCCAAGAATTCTCCAAGTGTATAAGAGTATGAGAGAGTGAGATAGTGGTGAGACAATAGAAGAGAGCTCCAAGCTAAAACTAACAAAAGGTTGAAACAACAAAAGTTGTGAACTGATCCTCAAAAGCCTCCTTTTTTTTTTTTAAATTAATTTATTATTATTATCATTGAGGCCTCTATTTTCTTCAATGTCCTCTATTTTTCCTTCAATTTCCTTCTCATGCAAATATGTGACCTTTCATCTCCCTTTTCTCCTATTTTCCTTTATTTTCATAAATAAAATACCAATTAATGCCTCTTTTCCTTTGCCAATGCCTCTGTCAATTTCCCCTTAGCCATAATAATCCAACTGAATACCCACTAGGATGTTTTGCCCAACATTCAGCTTAGAATACGTGTCCCATGACATTGGTCTTATTCTTTTTGCCTTTGTTAACTTCATTACACAAACTTCTAACCCAGGGTTGTTACACTCCCAATTTTTAAGGAGCCAATGAGTTGAAACTAAGCATATAGACTCCTTTTAGTGGAAACTAAGTCATTAAGAATGAAAACATCTAGAATCCATACCAGGGATAGACCTCCAAATACACCTCTAACATCTAAGGCCATCACCTTACCTCTTTTCCTAAATCTCTTGTGGAGGGATTCCATTGTAACACTATAACTTTCATTTTTTTGAAGCACAACAATGTCAGGAGATTTTGTACATACCTTGTTGCTTAAGACCCATTGCTTGCTCTTATCATTGATGCCTAAAAAATTCCATGAAATGACCATGACCATCATTGTTAACTTTGGTAGAGAGAAAGTTGGAAGGAGTTTGCGATTAACACATTTTGACCATAATTGACTAGAAGATCTTCGATCACCTGAAGTAATTGTAGATTGGTTTTGCATCCTTGAAATCTATCATCTCGAGGGTTTGTTTTCAAAGGTTTTTATCTTGCTAGTAGAGATCCTCAAGGCAATGGTTGAACTGGGAGATCGAGAGCCAATGAATGAATTTTTCTTACTTTAATTGAGATCTTATTAGATATCTAAGATATGTTCACTAAGAATTGATTGCATGTCTCGATGCTGACATGCATCCATAGAATCTCAGAGATCAATACCATCTAGATTATCTTCTCCATCAAAGTCAACCCAACCTTCTTCTTTTGTTCCCCATAGAAACATATTGCATCTTTTTTAGGGTGGTAGAGTCCATTAACTTTATGCATTTAGGCTCCTCTTGGTTCGAATGATGATTTGGATTTGTGATCAGAGGGGGAATTTTTTGGGGAATCACCGGAATATCCATAGAAGGTGATTCCTTTGGATGAGATTCAAGGATTTCAAAGTTGTTTTTGATGGGGATATTTTTGGAAGTTCAAGGGTGAGTCCATTTCTTACCTGATATGCACTTGCTAGAAACTTTGACAAAGTCCTCTTCATCTTTTTTCATTTTATGGTTTGAGAGGCTTTGGGGGTTGTTTAAGAGGTAGTCACAAAAAATATGCCCATGCTCAGGGCATTTTGGCAGTGAAAGGGAATGTAGTCATAGTTGATTGTCTAGATTCAATAGAAGTCTTCATCACTTAAACATATTGAGTCTAGAAGAGGGACAAAGACATCCACATAAACACATATGTGAGCATAGGATGTGTATCTACTTTGCTTAATGACTTTTGCAATCTTGGAAAAGGTGCCAAGGGTATTACCAATGCCTTAGCAATTTTTTTGGATCCCAATATTCTTGAGGAAGAGAGTATAAAATGATGCAAATGGGGGCAAAGGTGAAGTTTTTCTTGTCTGGGTTGAGTTTCTTTATCTAGCATTGTAAATGAAGACCAATTGAATGAAATAAGTAGGGGCTATTTTCAAAGACTTTCTCCCTATCTTCCTAATTGTGAAAGATAGTGGTGAAAAAAACCCTTGGATCCCAGTTCAGTTAAATGTGTCCCTTTGAGTTTCTAGCAAGAATTAATCCAACTGATAAGATCCCTCTCAATGGGCTAGATGCCCAAAAATTTGCCAATAACATCATGATTCATCATATATTTCACATTGTTCCCCATTCACTAAAATCTATTTTCTAATGGGGCATATTGATTACCGTGAGGATGAATTGACTTGGCTTCCACACATTTGCTACTTTTGATGATTGTGGCATATCTTCAGTAACAAGACATTTTCCCTTTCTCCCTGTCCCTACACCTCCCACAACATTTGCTACGCTGAAATCATGATATGTTCCATTTAGAGTTAATTTCCTACTAAATCTCCTTGCAACATTATTAGCAAGAACATCTTTGAAAAAAAGGAAGTGGTCTCGTTGACTTCTCCATGGCATTACATTATCACTTAATCTAATCTATGATCACTTTTAAAGCCCTAAATTTAATCCTTCTCCTAATAAGCTGAACACAAATTAACTAGATGATGAACCTAGATACAGGTTCGAAACGCGTCAACCCTAGATATAGGATGCATCAACCTTAAATTTTCTATGTAATTTCTCCAAAAAGTCTTGACTTAAATCATGATTCACAAAAAACATCCAATCATTAAAATTTTTATTAAAAAAATACAATAAAACATTAAAAATAAAATATATGTTAAATTAATACATTAAAATAATCAAAATAACATATTGGGAAACTGAAATAAAACAATCGAATTCATAAAGTAAAGAAATGAATGACAAGTCATATTAACAATAAACTAATAAATATATTGTTTTTTTCCTTTTATAATAATAATCGACAAAGTTTTATCATGATTTAAAATTCTTACAGGATAATTTAACAAGAATTTATATTTCATAACAAATTGATTCTTTTTCCACTCACAATAAAAAATAAAATTCTACCATAATTCAAAATTCTTACATAATATAATATAATATAATAAACCACATTTTTAAAGGGTTTTGTTATTTTAAATCAATTAAAATAAATTGTTTTGACATTTTCATATTACTAAATACCGATAGCAACAATGGACAGCAAATTCCCATTTAAATTGTGATAAATACTCTTAAAATATAAAATTTTGCATTTTTATAAAATTTTAATTATAAAAATGCGAAATATGTAAAAATACATATTATATAAAGCAAGGAGGGCCATTTTAATTTAGCTTGTTTAAGTTTTGTCAAATATGTCTCTATGGAGGACACGCATAGTCCATCAGATAAAACAATGGAGAAAGTTTCGTTTTTTCCAAGGTCGTGATGGAATTTTCGGGTGATTCCTCCACTAATGGAGGCAGATGCAATTTTCTGGTGATTCCTACACTGATGGAGGCAAATATGAAGTTGTCATAAAATTTTTAACGATGTTGAAGCGACCGTGGAACTGCTTCAACCCCATTCACTGCCCCCATTTATTTCGAGTCATTAAGATGCAATTTTCATGGAAGCCATGTTATTAGGCCTCTTAAATCATGCCTGTATTTTTCTCATCCCCTAATTCAAGTCACAGCCTCTTCCCATTTATTGCTGGACAAAGAAGATCCATTTTTCCATGGAAGTTACATTATTAGGATCTCTAATTTACGCCTTACTGTCCCATCTTCTCCTCTGTCCAACAGTAAAGATCCTCTTTTATACTCCCATACCCTTTGAAATTCCGCTCACTTTTGTTGACAAAGCAGGCCACACAAAGAAACAGGAGGCGAACATCCCACCATCCCAGGTTGTTGCAGTGTTGTTTGCGTGCTCCAGGTCAGATTCCAAAGGGATAGGGTGGGATTGGGTGTATTTGACCACAAAGGGATCTTATAGGATCTTCTAGCCAAGCCTGTCGTGCTGCTTACAAGCACGGACCTAATAAATTGCCTGGTTATTATAATTATTCTTGCCCATTGATATGGGCGTTATTTGCTTTGGAGCAAATCATCATTCTGTTAGCCAGGCTTGGAATCGGTGACTTTACCAAGCTGACTGTTTTTTCTATAAAGCCCATGGACTATTTGGGTTGCCCTTAATTAGCGGCAACGATTTTCTTTCCATGAGTTTTTCGTCTTTCTGCTTCGGTGGATTTCTATGGTTTTTCGGCTTTTATTTGTTTGGTCTTTGAAATTATTTGTCTGGCCTGGGAAATATGATTATAGACTAATTTTATTTCGTACAGACTCTACTCTCCCTCCTTCCTTTGTATTCAGAACAATAATCTGTATCCTGGGCTTCCTCCTGCTGGGAGCTCTAAAACTACTTCTGTTTTTTAAATTGTTTGGAATATTGGCTGGAGCTGTCCTGCTGTGTGAGTCCCTAGTGTAAAATTTGGTTTTTTTTGTGGGCAAGCCTTCCTGATCGTCCCCTGCAGTTTTCACTTTGCGGGTCATACTCCACAACTGTGCTTGTCCATTACATACTAAAAAATTCAACTAGAAGGCAAATTACAAGCGTTTTGATATGCTATTGTCTGTGGAGGAAGCAATATTCTTTTCCTGTGTTGATCTTCCTTGCAGATCTGGAGTTGGGTGTCCTATTACATAATTACGGGCAGCTGGATCCATTGCTAGAAACCGTCTGTTTCTGTGGTTTTGAAGTTGAAGAAAGGCTGCAAGTCATGGAAGCATAGCATCAACTCAAAACAGTAGAAAAGTTTTACAAGGCTGGAGGTCTGGGCAGTGAGTTTTGATCAGTGAAAGTGCTTGGATTGAAGCTGGAGCGCCGTTTTCAATGAAGAAAGGGAAATTGGACCCTAATGGGGGAGGGCGGTTGAAATTAACACATATTATGCTGCTGTTTGCAGGTATGTATTTGCTGTTTGTGTGCTTAGAATTCTTCCAGCTCTTTGGAACCCGTCCAATATTCAATGCAGATGAGAGTACAAAAAGTTTGGATGACTTAATCAGAGAGAGTTTGGGAGAGGAGGAGGACCAAGATAGGCCTTTCTTCAGGTCATTATTTTATAAGGATACGCTTCAGAAAAGAGTAGATGACAGGCAGAGCAAGAATGCTCCACAGAGGCCTCAGAAAGAGTCATTCAGACTATTGCCAGGAGCTGTCCCAATTAATAACCCCGTCAAGCCCGAATATGGGCGAATATCAGGAGCCATTTTGGAGCAAATGAATGAAACAAAGGAGCTGTCCGAACTTCAGAGGATGGCGAAGGATGCTTGGGTCGTTGGCCTGAAAGCATGGAAGGAAGCGGAAGAAGCAACTACTTTGCAGGGAAACCAAAGCATTGCGGGGCATTTGGGGGAAGGAGCAGTGGAGCCTTGCCCTCAATCAATATCCTTGACTGGCCAGGAAATGGAGAAGTCTGGGCATATGATGCATCTTCCCTGTGGATTGACATTAGGTTCTTCCATAACATTAATAGGGACTCCTCGCAAGGCTCACATTGATTACTCACCCAAAATCTCTAGTGACGAGCCTTCTACATTTGTGTCTCAGTTCATGCTTGAACTGCAAGGTCTCAAGGCAGTTGATGGTGAAGAACCCCCCAGAGTGCTGCACGTCAATCCCAGACTGAAAGGTGACTGGAGTGGTAGGCCTGTCATAGAGCAGAATACATGCTACAGGATGCAATGGGGCACAGCTCAAAGGTGTGAAGGGTGGCGAACAAAAGATGACGATGATACGGGTAAGCATATTTCACCTAAAGTAATAAGTTCTATGAGATGCTAGCAATACATGTGCAGTTAAATTTGTGGCATGATTGACATGGAAAAATATCTACATTTGTTAATCATTGGGTATAAACCATGTTTCTTGGATATTTCAAATTTTCACATACACATCAATATATGTGCAGTTAAATTTGTGGCATGATTGACATGGAAAGTTATCTAAAGGATGAAATCGTTGGGTATAAACCATGTTTCTTGGATATCTCAAATTTTCACATTACATATCTATATTGGGCTGGAGGGCCTGTCCTTTCTGATGTCTAATACACTGTCTTTCTGCAAGGCTATCATCTCATTTATAGTCATTCTACACTTTGATTTGACTTGAATCCTTTCCTGAAAAGGTTGGGAATAGAATTGCGTTTCATTGCGGCTCATCCAATACAGTTGTCAGGTTCAAATTCAGATTTCCAGCCCTTAGAGACGTGGAAATGTAATCTAATGGGGTTGCATATAATTTCAAGCATGGGAAGTTTCAGCAAGGTAGCCTGAACCTTCTGGGACCAAGTTTCTGTGGAGTATCACATCCTGTCTGTTTCTGTCTGCATTGGAAAGAGTTGGAGACAGATGAATGAATAGGCAAGCAGGGACACCACGAGATTGATCGATGTTCCTTCTTGTGGAAAAGGCAATGCTGGGCAACTGTTAATGGTGATGCCAGTTTGCTCCACATGGATGATATCGGTGTTCAAATCAAATTTAGCAATATAGTTTTCCTCACTGTTGCAGCTAGGATAGAGCTTGTCGGAAAAGTAATTGGCTCTCTTGAAATTTATACCAAAACGGATATGGTGGTTGTCCTTGATTAGTCCCATGACGTATAATTATACGTATTCTTTTCTGTGCATTAATGAAATAAAAAATACATTGTTTCCAAAAACTAAATATCAGTCAGGCATCGGTGATGCTTGTGAGTCATTCCAAAGTAACAAGCCTCGCTTAGCAAATACAAACTAAAAATGCTCGTTAAATAATCTGGTAGGCAGTCACAAGAGAGGAAACAGTAATTAGCTCTTTTTCAAAATTTTTCTGTTCTCTTGATTGTGTATGTGTCTCTGGTAGACCGGTCAAGTCTTTGATTTCATTTCATACTTCCAAACTTCTTTCCACCACTAATTTTCTGTAGATGGTTTCTCATGGCTTATACACACACACATGTTTTCTGTGGGCTAAGAGCCAAAGTATTGAGTCTTGACATTGTGTGCAATTTGACAGTTGATGGGTCTGTGAAATGTGAAAAGTGGATTCGAGATGATAATGAAGGCCCTAAAGAATCTAAGACGACATGGTGGTTGAATCGCTTTATTGGTCGTGAAGTAAAGCCAACAATGGATTGGCCATTTCCCTTTGCAGAGGAACGCTTGTTCGTACTTACTTTAAGGGCAGGATTAGAAGGCTATCATATGAACGTGGATGGTAGGCACGTGACCTCGTTCCCTTATCGAACTGTAAGTGACTGTAACTTGTTATATTGAAATTTTCTTTGCTTTACCACATTTTTCCATCAATATGCTTAGATAATAAAAAACTCATGTTTCAATTTGAATCAGTGTGCCCTCTTCTCAACATTTAACCATCTATTAGAGATATATACATCAGATTGATGTTTCTGGGATTTAAATTTTTAATTGAGTCGATACTATCATAGTGCATGGTGAATCTTTTGTTTTCCAATACAGAAGATGTCAATTGTGAGACTTGGAAGCAATCAGAAAAGGAAAAGGAGTGATAACATGAGAAGGGAAATGACTGAATTAATAATCTTCCAACCTGAGAATAATTTCTCCGATAATGTGTGTTTTATCAATTTCCTGCTTTGATTTTAAGTGCAGTTGCTGAAGCATTTTCTTCCTGCTCATTAATATTGGTTTTGGGACAGGGCTTTGTTCTTGAGGATGCAACTGGCTTATCGATAAATGGCGACATAGATGTTCATTCAGTATTTGCTGCATCCTTACCTACATCTCTTCCAAGCTTCTCAACTCAAAGAATCCTTGACATGTCAAACAAATGGAAAGCTCCCCCTTTGCCAGAGGGTCCCATAGATCTCCTCATTGGTGTCCTTTCTGCAAGTAATCACTTTGCAGAGCGCATGGCTGTGAGGAAGACATGGATGCAATCTCAATTGATTAGATCGTCAAAAGTGGTGGCCCGTTTCTTTGTTGCCTTGGTAAGAGGAAGTAATCATTAATTTGCTTGCAATATTTTTTTTAAGAATTACCATTTCAAACATGAGAACTCTACTGTGGACTTGCTAAAATATATTTACTGTATCAATATGTTGAATTTCATGACTACGTTCTTTTTGAAAATCTCCATGGATTATTGATTTCAACTATCCAACGCCATTGGTTTCTATCCTTGAAATTTCATGCCTACTTTCTTTCTGAAGATTTCCATGAATTATTGAATCAACTATCCAACTTCATTTGTATCTATCCTGCAAAATAATCTTTACTGGTCCCCCGTGTCTCCAACACACCTACAATTCCAGACATGTTATCACTGATCAGGTATCTTACAAGCGACATCTGTAGATAAACCTAGTTATGTATCCACGAGTGTACTTCTCATTTTGGAGAAAACATTTTTACAATTTTGACTTTATTCATCGTGACTTCTAAGATTGACAGTGTACTGACAAATTGTGGAGAGGACACTTCATGCATCCAGGCACTTATGCATGTGTGCACATGCACAGGTGCATGTCTGTCTGTCAATAATGGTATGCATGTTTGTGTATGTACCCTTCTCTATCCGTGTTTACACACACACACACACACACACACATATATACACATCCTTTTTCATAGCAAAGGCTTGTGGATGTATTTGGAGAAACTGCGTCTAACCGAAGATGATGAAGGTGACGATCTTGTATGTTTGAAGAAGGATGAAGCCCTAGGATTGATCACTCTTTATGGTGCACCAGTGACCAAACCTTGATCAGCATACCAAGGGTAGTAGGAGTGACAAGAAGATTTAGGATGCTTTCCATGCTTTATTTGGTGCAATGAACACTACTCAAGTTCATCGACTTGGAACAAGTTCTCCAACCTCAAAATGACAGATTTATCTACCGTCAAGGAGAATATTTCCAAGCCCAAGAATGTGAAGGTTGAACATTATTACATCTGGTGGCCAAGGTAAACATGGTTATGAGTATAAGCCTATAAGGTAAATAGGGTTATGAATTTATTAGTATTGTCCTTAACAGTGTTGAAAATATCAGTATCGGCAAAATATCGGCGAGGGTCTTGAAAAC
Organism: Pinus tabuliformis; assembly: GCA_031772625.1. Lineage (NCBI taxonomy): Eukaryota > Viridiplantae > Streptophyta > Pinopsida > Pinales > Pinaceae > Pinus > Pinus tabuliformis. Next base: position 447,378,106 of record CM062804.1, on the reverse strand, counting down.
ATCTTATTGGCAATATTGGCGAAAATATTGTGGCAAAATATTGAAAAATATCGGCAAACATAAAAAATCAAAATTTTCAGATTTTTAAACATATAAAGCAATAATGATATTTAGCCCATATTTTCAAAATATGGTGATATTTTGCCAAGATTTTCAAAATATCGTGATATTTACCTGCCGAAATATCGGTTGCCTGAAAATATCGCGATATTTGTGATATTTTGCGAAATATCGCCGATATTATCAACACTGGTCCTTAATCACCTTTATCTTTTATTTAGAAATTTTACTGTCAACTTTTACAATGTTCCTCTTTTCCTCAAGGCAGTCACTTCACCTACGTTACAGGATGTCTTTTCTAACCTTATCTATTAGTGTCAAGTCACCTTGAGGAATTTGGGTGAACTACCCTCTAGAGATCAAACTCATTCTAAGGCTTCTACCTCATATGTACATGAGTCTGCAGGGGACACTACCAAATTCTCTCAAAGAAGAGGAGAATGGCTTGCTCTTATTGCAATAAGGAGGGATATGCTTTTAAAAAAAGATTGATAGCTGTGCGCTCTACTCCAAGGTTTCCACCTTTTTGCAAAAAAATATTTCAGATTCTGAGGCAACTAGACATATGTTGAATTACAAGCACCTTATCTCCAATTTTAGTGATCAATGTAAAGGTGAGCTGTTAACTATCAATGATGATTCAACTCTTTTGGTTTGTGGTTGTGGCATTGTTGTTAATGATAATGCTAAGTATGGTGATGTTCTACATGTTCTTGGAGTGGAACGAAATCTACTATCTATTTATTGCATAACACACATTGATAAAAAAGAGGAATTTTTACCAAACAAACGGGTTGTTAAAGGCATAAATGAGAAGTTCAAAGTTGTTGCTTTCAGATATTGTGATGAATCCAAACGTATGTGCGAGTTGGGGAAATCTTCTTCATGCCCCCAACTTCAAATAAATTCATTGTAGTGGTGGTCAATGTAGATAATGATAGTAAAGCTATGACTCCTTTGTCTTGGTCGCAACAATTATGGATAATTGGGATACATGAGTCGTCTTCACCTAGCTAAGGGTCTTCCACATATCAACTCTCCTAGTGGTGTTTGCTAGGGATGTGTGATGGGTAACATCATTGAGAGTCATTTCCACTAGACAGCTCAAGGCGTGCCTTTAAGCCCCTTGAATTAATTCATAGTGATATTTGTGGTTTTGTGGCCACTTCTCTTGGGGTAGATAAATACTTCTTCACTTTTATTGATTTTTATTGTTTGTTTCTATGGGCCTACACTCTCAAATCCAAGGATGAGAGGTGTTTGGCAAATTCCAATAGTTTAAAATTCCTACAAACAGAAGATTGATCATCTTCGGCTTGATGGGGGAGGCAAGTACACAAATAATGTTTTCCAATAACTTATCTAGTCTCATGACATTTATTGGTTGAAACACTATTCCCTATACTCTCGAGCAAATTGAGGTGGCTAAGTGTAAGAATAGGGAAATTATCGAAATGTCTCGATGTGTGCTCCATTCTCATGATATGAAGTTGTCCTTTTGGGAAGAGAGTTTTGTTTGTTGAGATTATGGCTAATCTTTAGATGAGGCCATTTTCTGACCCTTTGTTTGATGTATTGGTAACTTAATTGAGCTTGCATATGGGTAATTAATCCACTTTATTGTATTTGTCTATATTTGACTAGGTTGGCCCAATCATGCTCCTAGGGCTAGTACTCTAAACCCTAACATTACCCTTCTCATTTGTAAATCATTCATTCAATTTGTTATATTGGTAAAAACCTAAGGGCAACTTACCTATAGCACTTCTCTTTTGAGTACTTGTATTTGAATAACAATCTTCTTCTTTTTGTGTTGGATTTCTTTGTTTTTTGTTTTGTAAGCTCTGGATCTTATATTATATTGAAAAATTATGTATAATGCATAATACATATAAGCGTCCTGATCATATTTGGCTTGCCAAAATGAAAACCAGGCGTAGAAGTCTGATCAGGGATGAAGCTAAAATGTATTAAAAAGATCCATAACAAAGTTGGATATGCCCATGCCCCTTGAGTACAATGTTGCAAAATGAGGCTATGGGAGCCATACTATTCGAGATAAAACATTTAACATGCAAGAAAAACTACAAACCAGATAGAACTTCTAAGCTTACTATTGGTGGCATATCGCCACATGGATATCATGCGCACTAACCCACGTGAGCGGGAGGCTTTGAATTGGCAAGAGGAGGGTGTGCTCTGTTTGGGAGCAGAGCCTCTTCCAGTTGTTGTAGCCACCATCAATAATCTGATACAACAAATGGTTTTTGGTTTCACATCGATCGAATAGGACCTTCCCGAGCAAATTCTTGATGTGTCAGTACAAATTGACTTTGTGAAAGTAGTGGTTTGTTCTTGCTTTGGGAGTGCCCAAATCTGGCACCCAATTTCCAACCTCTACTAAGATTTCAGTGTCTAATAGCTCTTGCTGCTTGTCAACCAATTCGTGCTCCATGTTTGATAACTCCCCCACCAAGGGAATGTGTTCTCGGAATCTTTCTGCTGACGCTTGAGCCTAGGTGCGGGTGCGAGAGTGACTTGCGTGGCCATGACCCCCCCCACCTCTCCTCAAGTGAGATCATTCCTTGGGCATCGTTGAGGAGTGAAGAAAATCGCTGCAAAGATAGGAACTGCTAACTGGGAAGAAGCCAAAGGGAAGGAGAATGGAGGCCTATGATGGAGAGCGAGAAGAGAGCAAGGAGAGTTGCAGAAAGGGAAAGAACAGATCGAAAGAACAACACCACTCGAAAGCACCAGAGCTAGGCCACCAACCAAAAATCCTCGAAGTGCCAGGGATAACCACAGACTTATGCAAAGGAGAGACCAAATAGGACCATAACATTAAACCTGAGCATTGTTCAATTGAAAGTGCAAAGAGAATAGTCGTTTTACCAGGTTCCCCTCGTGGAGAGGCTGGTTGATAAGTTGAGCAGGAGGAAGTTGACTAGAGTAGGCGAGCAAAGTCCGTAGAGACCAAGGGACTAGGCCAGGAGGGCATGGTCCTTCAACTCGATGTGTGACTAGACTATCTTTCACAGTGCTGTTGTTACTTTATGAACCCAACACCTGGCATTTAATTCCTAGCATGAAATGTTACTGAATAAACACACAGCTAGGTTCCTAACAAATTTAGTGGAAGCACATTTAAATAACTGATTCACTAAAACAATGACACAACCATATTTTTTCCTAACAAGTTTTTCATTAAAATCCAAACTTACGTGAGATCTTGTCCTGAGATAATGGCCTACCTGAGAAAGTACAAAATACAATAACCTAGATCTGATCCAGTAGATATGCCTTAGATTGTTGTTTGATCTTCCATACAGATCTAGATCTCTATCCTCTCTACAGTCCCTCGGACCCAACATATCACTCACTAAGATGCTGCTCTCAATCTTGTGTTGCTGTAGTGTGTCTTTCTCCTCTCCTCAACCTTGCTTTTATAATTTTACACTGAGCTAAATCCCTAACCCTAGCCCTAATCTCAAAGTGATTAACAACCTAGATTAGATCTCGCCTCACTTGAGATCAACGGCTAAGATTAAAACATACACATGAAAGTAGATTATTTTGCTTTTCCTAAGTTTCTTTTAGCTCAATAAGCCAACATATTAATATTTGCAATTGACTAAGTTAGACTAAGGCTAAGTTACATTAGCAACTTGCTCACACTAGAGCAAGTGTTCTAAGGAGAATGTGGTTGACTTCCGCATGCCTAGACACAAGCCTTGTGCACCTGCCCGAGCTACAAAAATCTACACTCCCTCTTAGTGAGGGAGGTACTTTTGGAATAACCTCCTCCATTTGGATGTCTCCAATCCCACCACATCATCCGCTGTTGTAGCTATTTCCTTTGAACAGGAAGACTTCCATGCTACCTGCTTTGGACTCTGCTTTGAAGACCTATTTCTCCCAACCATGCTCCTAGGAGACTGCTCATGAACATCCATCAATGTTATCTCATACCAACTAGTTCTGACAGATATGGAAGAGGCCTCTTGCCCATCTTCTAGATTAGAAAACTGAGTCTGCACTCAATCTTCAAAACCTCCTGCCCATTATCTGTAACTTTTAAGGAGTTTATCTTCTATTGAACATTTAAAATCTTGCATGCTGCTACTTTTTCGAGCATTCCACAACTGATTTGTGTTACACCCTTCAGAGAGACTGAACCACAACTAATAGAACCACAACTAATACTCATGATCCACCTCTCAGAAAGGTGGTACCATGCAGTGTTTTTAAACTCCAACTCGGCCTTAGAATTGACCAAGAGTCAACTCGGACTTGGCCATGACTTGAACTGGTTTGAAATTTGAATTTAATGACTCTATTTACTAAAAAGTACATAAAATATTTAAATTTTAATGAAAAAATGTATCTTAAAGATTCCAGACCATTAGAGACAAAATATGCAAACTCTGCTCACATATATACCACATAAGCATGAATATATGAAAATGGCACCAAATGCAATACATATCAGAAACAAAACACTAATCTATGAGGCTCTAAATGGCCTCTAGAGTCCAAAAAATATGTTACAAGCTATTGGCCTACTACAAATCACTGATCAACATGATCAATTATCAAACTCATTGCCACTACTAGAAATGGGATCCTTAGCATGAGCTACAAGATCATTCTCTGGCTCAAGAGTCTTCGAAGTTTGAACTCGTTAGACATCTCAGGGACCTCTGCAACTGTAGTAGTACTAGTAGAAGCATCAGCTGCACAGTGATAGTGCCATGCCTTGGTCATAGGATTTAGGGTTCAGGTAGAATTTAAAAAACTTTTTTCTAAAATTCTGTGATGTGCTGAGGAAAATGACCAACTCGGCTATGGAGGTACAGACTCGGCTGAGTTGGACTGGTCCAGTATTGAACCAGACCAGCCATGCATTGCCTCAGCCGGTTGGGTACCAAACCAGTCCCTGACTGGAGCAGAGGGCTGACTTCACTCAGTTTATTTTCAACTCGGTCAACTTGCGTGAGTCCAAGTTTAAAAACTATGGTGCCATGTCTGTCCCTCATTTGTGGCATGGGTTTGGGAAAATGACTAAAAAGTTATTTTCCCAAATTTTTAACTCTTGTTGTCTAAGCTATGTTTCATCTATCCTTTTCCAGTCAATTCCTCTAATGAAGGCAATGCAGGTTGCTAATGAATTATGCCTACTAAATTTGCATGTTATGACAATATAAAAAAGCAAAATGAACATGACCAGATATATGCAAGTTACTTTCAGATGGGTGGCTTAAGTAATCTGATTATATGCTACAAGGATGTGTTATCAATACTCAAACTACTATGTCCATATATAAGAATGTTCGATGGAACTTCTATGCAGGACACAAGTGTCATTTAATTGAACAAACAAAACTTTAGGTATCCTTATACTTGCTTTATTCTGACTCCTGAGTGTAAGTTTTCAGAAATGAATAATAACTTTAATCTTCAACAATGCAGATGGTAGCACAAAAGTGTGTTATATATCGTCCCAAATTCCCCTTTTGCTTAGGTATGCAAACAAGTCTACCTTACTAGAGAGTAGGCTAACTAAGATGATAGGAATGCATAAAGTTTCCTTTGGTAACGACATTCTCTATTCTCTCTCTTTTGTGCGTCCAATAAAATTAGAAGTACCAATTGCAAAACAAACCATAGATACTTGCATTCAATTCCATAATTTTATATTATATACAAATGTTTGCAAAGGAGTTCCATATATTCTCAAGGGAGTCATGCTGCATGATAAATATTTTTATTAAATAACAGCAATATTAACATTATCTAGAGCTAGTGATTTGAAACAAAGAATATATGGAGGTAGAGTGCACTGGAGAATTTATACTACCATCCACTGACCATGACTTTGCATAGCTGTTACAGCCCAACTGTAGAGTTATGGTAGTCAAGTCACCCCCATATTAGGCTTTCTTTTACAAGCTTGCCAATTGCACCAGAGTTTTGCACTAAGAAATCTGAAGGGAGGACAACAAACTATGCTACAAACCAATACCAATGGCAGTAGAAAGCAAGGATATCCTTCACATTACAGTTACAAAATCACAGGGAAGAACTTCAACTTTTCAATCCTCAAGTATAGACCAACAATTACATCAAGTAAATAAAATGGACTCCTTAAGTAGACCAATGACAACAAATTAGAGAGAATTTAGATATCAAATCATAAGTCCGTTAAACTAATTCAGTGACAAGACCGCTGGAATCCAATCAACAAATGGAATAAGTTTTCTCATCCTTTTGCACCCTCATCTGGCTACAACCCATCAACCATATGTTGGTTAAAAGATCTCAGAGCAGTAGGGGATGTTTCTAACACTCTCCTCCCAATACTCTGGCTAACAAAAAATTTTAGAGCTCTTAATAACATTCAGGGCCACTTATCACTTTGAATTCCTCCCAAGCATAGGATAGGGCCTGCAGCCCTTTCAATATATGGTTCTGCCTGTTAGCGATCCATATACATGGGTAAACCTAGGAGATTTTTTTTTCTCCTACGTTGCAGCTAACCAGCCAGCAGCCCTACCATGAGCCTGTTAAAGAATCCAAATCAGCTGAAGCTATAGGAGCCTGTTAAAGAGAGGCTTCTTGTATATGCGGGAGATTTTTACACCATAGAAACACACCCATAAACACTCCAACTCTGCGATCTGCCTTCGGGATAATTCGGACCTGCAATGAGAGAAAGATATGCCCAGAACAGTACTCAACTTAAGCCCAAACATTCCTTCAGCAAACTTGGCCTCCAGCCTGAGGCACCCAGCTCATAATGCAGCCCAATCAAGACGTCAAACAGTTCCCTCCTTCTTTGCTGAAGCTATCTTGCTTTCTGCGGCCATTTCAGAGAGAGATGTGTGTAATATGATGTGTGTGAGCATCTATTTATAGACTATTTGTTGGGGTCAAGGGATGTGACTATTGGGTTTGATGAGCCAACATACAGGTGAGTCTGACTTTAATAATTTGCATGTGAGAAAACAAAAATTCAAAATCACCCTTCCGCTTGTCCAAATGAGACGATCTTTATATCGATTTCGGTCCTCTCAAAAAGAGGAATTCAATGCTACAATTATCTTCCCCAAAGGAGCTGTCCAAAGTGGAATTTGACCCTAGTTGCCAATTTTAACACTCTCTCTCAACTAGGGAGAATTGCACCTGCTAATCCATCCATCATAAATGATCATGCCATCTTGTCGTCATGTATCATCTCTGTTTTCTCTGCTGAACCATGATGTAATAATGAAGAAGAATTGATCAAGAGTGAGTCACAAGACCTTACCAGTTACCACTCTCCACTGACAAAAGTCAGTTCGGAGGTAGAACGTCAATTGATCCCAGATCAAGTTGTTGAAACATCATTCATCCTAGACATAGGGAGTACGGCAGTACACGATGCGTCCATCGGTAGTGCTATGGTCCCAAACCACTTTTCCCAACTCATTGGCCAGATGAGAGGTACTTCCCATGTGTCCTAGACTATATGGGTAGGATGATGCAAGAAAATCAGCAGGGAAAGAATATATCACACCCTGCTCACAACCACTCATAGGGAAAGGAGAAACCACATCCTACAAGCGCCTGTCATAATCACACGTAGGGAAAGGAAGAATCACCTCCTACAAATGCATGTCATAACCACACGTAGGGAAAAGATGAACCACCTCCTACAGTGACATATCACAATCATCGTAGGGAAAGGATGAACCACATCGTACATGCATGAAGAACACTGGGAGTAGGGAAAGGATGAACCACGTCCTACACGCATGCAAACCAACAATAGTAGGAAGGATCCTACACGTGGGGAAAGGATGAATCACATCCCACCGACATGTCAACCACAGATCGTAGGGAATAAGCATCCTACATGTGGGGAAAGGATGAACCACGTCCCACCGACATGTCAACATATGCCTATAAGCATCTCTCATGGGGTATCCGTAGGAGAAGGTGAACCACTCACCCTATACATAGCGCACCAATAGGGGAAGATGAATCACTCGCCCTGTCGTCGCTCATAGCTCAATAAGTACCCCAAGTCTTCAGGAGCTCCCCGGGCTCAATGTTTAATCTTTAACCAAGGATCCCTGTATATAGGGAATAGTGCCAAGCTGCTTTCTGAAAATCAAGATTAGATCTTGACGATGATATTGATGATTGGATCGTCAATGAGAGCCTCATAGCTCCACCCAACAGCATATAGACGAATACACAACTTTCTACAGACATATTGATTTACAGCAGAGATCGTAGAAGCACTTAGCAATCCTATGCTTCTTGCATATCTTGATGAAGGAAATATTTAACTGTACTTACTCCCTCTTACTCAGGGAGACCACAAGCCTCAGCTTGTCTTACCAAAGTGCACAGTGTTCATCTGGCAGCCTGCTCATCATAAGATCCATGCCATATACCATATAAAGTGATATCTGTTGGTAATAAGTGAAATACTGGATTCTCTGAATCCTATTCTGCAATATACAACAATGGTGATTTTCAACATAAATGGCTGCTGAAGAGTTTCCTTAAATGGCTATGCTTGCTACCATATACACTCTGCTTCAATAGTGCTTCAGAGTAACAGATTTCAGTCTTTAAGAAATAAAGGTGGACTTCAAGAGATACAATACTTAAATGTGCTCTTATCAACTACCATACTGTCAACTGAGCCAGCTTCCATGGAATCTTAAATTCCAGCAGTGTGTTTTCAAGCATAGATAATAGAATCATAGAGGTATCTCAACAAGCAGATATCCATTTATGTGACTCATTGAGTCAGAGTCTTTATAGCGAGATACATGATAGGTGATTATCAAGAATACCGGGGATCAGCAGCTTCTTCATCACATCAGACTTTTAAGTACAGGGAATAGTATATCAAGGCTGGGTTATCCATCTTAACTTTTAGACGAGAAGGGCATCATCTGTATCTTCGATCATGGCTTCCTCTATATATTGGGAAAGTGACTTAGCCCACATCATAATCATTGAGCCATCTGCAACCTGCTACTTTTCCTGTTTTTATTCCTTTGGTCCATGTGCCAAAGTCATCCGAATAGGTCCCTCTGAATTCTTGCTCCAGCTGGACATCGAACTCTTTTATTAATCTGCTCCTCATTTCTAAGGTGAAATATCATCATGCTGGAACTGACTCAACAAACTTCCAATTATCAAACCTCAGCAATGCACAGGTGAAGACTCTCACATGTTCTGTCCATTGAACTGACAGACAGTAACAACAGTATATCAATTGAACTTTATTGCTGATATCACAAATATGACTGACTGAATGAAGATACCAAGGGACTTGTTCTGAATGAAGTGTTCTATTCCAATGCCAAGGTGTCTTCTGCATCATAGATCCAGAGTCCTAGCCCTTATTAGCACTGATCTTTAACATCTTCGGTCATACTCAAGGAGAATCCAAGCAATAGATATCATGGGCCAAATTATACCAAGTTATTTAAATATATTTAACAATATGCCTGGATTATGTATAATAGCTGATGTACTGAAGTACTTCCAAGATTCAGTGTTATTGCAAAAGAAAGCACTTTAAACTGATGAAGGGAAACTGACTTCTCCCCTCCCGGTTCTGGTGCTTGACATTGAATGATGAAAGACTGTGAACACTTGCTGAAGCCTTGACTTATTTCTAAGGCGAGTGGAGGATCCAAACTACTTGAGGTAATCAACTATATACAGTAGGGAAAGCAAGCAAGGTGATTTCTAATGAAACAATCTTCAGGTGTCCGCAGATTTATACACCTCCAGGGCTGCTACATTCAATGATGCTGCTTCAAGATTCTTCAAAAAAAAGGTCGAGGATTGATACTACTTGATGCCTGTAAATCTCTTCCTTTTCAATGTACCCAAATATTACAGATGACTGTACTAAAGGGATTTAATATAGGTTAACAATATTGCCACTGTAAATAAATAACATTTCATAGGTCAGCTTGACTGACATAAGAGATTCAAGCTGTGAATCTATATATGAGTTGATTATGACACTGATGAAGGAGCACTTTATGGATCTCATCACCCAGCTGCTTAGACTGTCTCCATAAGTTAGCGTACATAATATGAGTAGATGATTTAATCCCTTTTATGTTATGAACCAATACTGAGATTAAGGTGATGAGCCTAATTGTGAGATTAATAATACATCGATCTAGATCTCCTTTGTGCAAGGAAAATATGATATGAGTCTCGGTTCCTCTTTCTTTATAACAGAGACTCAAGTTTAGTTCTTTTGTGATGAAATGAGTTCAGGACAGGAGAGCTAGACTGCTTCGAGAAGCTTGCTCCTCATGCTCAGGAATGTGAAAAAGGTTGAGTAAAGATTCATGCTCAAAAATGTCCTTTCAGCAAAGTCAAATTTGGACTAAATATTTACGCTGGAGTAAACTCAGAATTTTAATTCTTTTGAGGGCTGACCTTTACAGGCTATCATACGAATGTAGACCATTTTCCTTTCTTCTAGAGTTGATTTGATGGTCAGCATTAGAGATCAGTCATTTCACAAAACATTAATATATTCACTTGTTCAATAATGACTTTAATATACATACCAGAGCCCAAAATTGAAGCAAGGTGCAAATCTGATGGTCTTTCTTTTGCTGATATTCACAACTGTGCGCTGGATGCCTCCTTGTTTAAACTTTAGATAGATTGAGACAATAACCTTTGATGCAGAGATCGGATTACTTGCCAATAAGAGCAATCAGGAGAGGGCTGATAAATTAGCTTTGGGTTCCTTTGAATAGGGCTGAAACATCCTCGATTAAACATGATTTGATCCCCTCAACATAAGTAGTCTATACTTCATTAAGTTCTGCACTTCAGCTTTCAACCTTGAAGAGGAACTCAACCTCTTGTCATGTCTACCTAACTTGTTTCAACAAGGTATGGTCCTTGACATTAGTATGTGTAATAACATAAGGGCCATGTCAACAAATGGTATTAATACCTTGCAAATTTTGTAGATTCAGTATCCTGCCTCATGCAACATTCTTCAGATGTTCAGCAAGACATATGACTGTAATGTATGGTTTTACAGATTTGCATCTTCAACGCCCATATCATGCTTGAATACACCAAGATGTCTTACATGCCACACATTAGTAGAGGTATTTGAATAACTGTCCTTAAAAATAAATAAATATAGGAATCCATTCTTTCCTCTGTTCAATTCGGCAAGCTGAAGTATGTGAGATCTTCCTTGAGGATTCTACTTCATGTTGACTTACCTTTAGACTTGCAGGGATCAAGGAGGCTTGTCAACGAACTCTTAGCGATTGCTTTCTCTCACTCTTGCTTGGGCTTTGTACTTACCATAGCTCTGATACCATGTTAAATTAGATAACATGTTCTTTGCTTAGGACAATTACTTCAATGTTCCTTATGTGCCCAATTTTAATTTCCATTAAGCAATCACATAAACCATTATCTCATTGACAGTAATTGAAGAAAGAACATAAACATCAAGAGTAAAGGACTAGCCAAGACAAGAGGACACAAGGTTTGGCTCAAGCCAGGGAAAAACCCCAATGTGGGGAAAACCCTTAATCAATTCTTCTTATTATTATTATCAAATGTTCAGCAGAGGAAGAGATAGAGAGAGTACAATCAAAGTCAAAACTGACTGTCCTGAGCCAATGACAAAACGCCAAAGAAGCTACCCAAACAAGTGTGCGATCCTGTCTTTGAACAGAAGCAGATTAGATCTGCCCTAACCAGTGATCAGTAGTAGTTACAAGATGATCTTCTGAAGGAGATGGATCAAGTTATGTGGCCTCCTTTGCTAAATATGATGAGCCCAAAAACTGTATTGTACTAGGAAAATCTCTGAGATTATAACAGACCTGGTTAGGGCACATGCCAGCCCTAACCTACAGCAGCAACCTCTGTGTTAGCCCCCATAACATGCTTCATACTTCTTCGCTGATCCTTCATGTGATAGCGGATTAGGGAGAACAGTCTTCCAGGCCTCTTGGCCTCCTTCAAACACGAATCCAAACCAGCTGAAGCTCTAGGAGCCTGTTAAAGAGAGGCTTCTTGTATATGCGGGAGATTTTTACACCATAGAAAGACACCCAAAAACACTCCAACTCTGCGATCTGCCTTAGGGATAATTCGGACCTGCAATGAGAGAAAGATATGCCCAGGAAGCTCCATCGCTATGAGATGATGTACAGGTCGCTACACTTTGTCTAAGCCCCGGGGGAAAGATCAAATCTGTGATTTTCCCGAACAACTTGGAGTCGTAAGAGACCCTTGTACAAGGGTCCTGCATGTTGTATACATTGAGCTCTGGGAGCTCTGGGGGCTTGCGGTTCTTACTGGAGCAACATACGACCACGGGGTGACTCACCCTCCCCTGGTGGTGCGCACTGGGACAAGATGATTCGCTCTCTTGTGGGACAGGATGATTCGCTCTTCTGTGGACAGGATGATTTGCTCTCCTGTGAACAAGATGATTCGCTCTCTTGTGGGACAAGATGATTCGCTCTCTTGTGGGACAGAATGATTCACTCTCATGTGTAGCAGGATGATTAGTTCTCCTGTGAGGTCTGGATGATGTGTTCTCCATGACGATTGTGTAGCAGGATGATTAGTTCTCCTGTGAGGTATGGATGACAATTATGTAGTAGGATGATTAGCTCTCCTGTGAGGCCTGGATGATGTGTTCTCCATGGCGATTGTGTAACAGGATGATTAGTTCTCCTGTGAGGATAGGATTGATTAAGTTCTCCTGTCGAGGCATCCTACCCGTGCAGTTTGGGACTCATGGGAAGTACCTCTCATCTGATCAATGAGCAGGGAAATGAGGATAGGGACCATAGTAGTACCAGTGTTTTAAAAACCGTTTTTAAAAACCGGTTACCGGTCTAACCGGCCGGTTAGCAAGCCTGCCGATCTAAACCGGCCAAAAAACCCGGTTTAAATGCTGATTTCTCCATTTTTTTGCCCTAACCGGTGAAAACCGGCCGGTTTAGGACGGAATCGGCCGGTTTGTAACAAACCGGCCGGTTCTGTCCTAAACCGGCCGGTTTTAGGCACACCCACCATAGAGTTAAAAAAACATATTTTTTACTGTGTTTGAGGGGTTTTGGGGGGGTACTAAGGGTGTTTCAACCCTAACAATGTTGGCAATTAATGGTAATGTTAAATTCTTAAAGTAAAAGTGACATTTCCTTTAATTTTCATTTTCATCCTTTTACTTAAATTTTTAACATTACCATGAAATGACTCAGGATGTTTGAGAGTGGTTTCGACCTCATTGGATTTCATATGGAGAAACTAGAATTTTAGATTTCACTCAACATTCAGCAGACTTAATGGTTTTCAGGATTTCATGGTTTGGGGGTAAACAATAAATGCAATTAGAGCTCCAAATGATGAGAAAAACACCTGATCTAGATCCCATTGTGTTGGACGATATTGATCCAACATCAGAATGGGTGGAGGAGACTGAAGAACCTGTGTTTGAGGTTGATTTTGATATCGACATGGCTTTGGCAGGGGATGAAGCAGAGTATGTGGTGGCATTAGAACCAGGATCAATAGCGGCATCAAGGAAAGGCAAAGAACCAATGGAAGGCACTAGTCATGCAAGTCGACAAACTCGTGCTTCCATTAGGTCCACTTTTATTGTCATTGGTGGCATTGATACTGAGGTTGCAGATCAGGCTGAGGCATCCTCAGACTCTAAACCAGATGATGTCTATGTAGCTCCTGATGATGATCTTGTGTCTAGTAGTGGTGATGAACTTGATGATCGATCATGTGTACACTGTAGACTTGTAGTAGGCCAATGGCCTCATAGCTTGCAGCATTGTTTTTGGACTTTATAGGCCATTTAGAGCCTCATTTCTTATGTATTTTGCTATTTTGTTGATGATATGTATTGCACTCGGTGCCATTTTGGTATATTCACCTTTACATGGTATATAAATGAGCAAACTTTGCATATTTTGTCTCTATTGGCTTGGAATCATGGTTTTACATCTTAAAAATAGTTTTGTTTCATTAAAAATTAATTATTTAATGTATTTTTTAAAGCCGGTTCGTTTAGACCAAACCAGTCTCGGTTAGACTGGTTCCGGTCGGTAAACCGGTTCATTAGGTGGACCGGTCCGGTCACCGGTTCCGGTTTTAAAAACATTGAGTAGTACCAATGGACGCATCGCTGTATCTACCGTACTCCCTATGCTAGGATGACCTTCATTGATCTGGGATCAATGATACTGGTCTGGGACCACTGGTAGGAGTTGTACCCACTATGACACTGACTTTGGGTCGGTTGAGGATTGGTCTGGGACCAGTGGTAGGAGTTGTACCTACTATGACACTGGCTTCGGGTCGGTTGAGGATTGGTCTGGGACCAGTGGTACACACTTTGAGACTGACTTTGGGTCAGTGGAGAATGGTATGACACATTCTCTATCAATTCTTCTTCTTCATGGTTCAGCAAAGCTAGCAGTGCTGAGCAGAGCCAGCAGAGCAGAGCAGAGCCAGCAGAGCTAGCGGAGCTGAGCAGAGTTGAGTAGAGCAGTGCAGGGCACTGATAGCAGAGATAGTACAGTTGGACATATGGATCAGCGGATGGAGTTATCCCTAGTTGAGAGGGAGTGTTAAAATTGGCAACTAGGTCCAAACTCCATGTGGTCATATTATTTACAGCAGCTGATATTTTTATTGGATCCCTCCCATCGAGAGGTGTAGGATTGATCTAAAGATCATTTGATTCCGATAAGTATTTATGAAGTTATGAATTTATTTATGTTATGGAGAAATTGTTAAGTCAGCCAGCAACTGATGTAGGCTCAGAAGCCCAACAGTCATGTCTATTCAACCTCTACGTTTTAGTATAAATAGAAGAGGGCTTCAAGTCATTTCAACACACACTTGGATCTCTTCCTCTCTCTACTTGTCTTTGGGTTTTAGTAGGAGGAGAGATCCTAAGGAAAAGCTGAAAAAGCCGGAAAAGCCGGAACTGTCGAAAAAGTCGGAAAAGCTGGAACTGCCAGAAAATTCGGAAACGCTGGAACTCCCGGAAACGCCGGAACTGCCGGAAAAGTCTGAAACGCCATAAAAACTGGAAATACCGGAAAAGCCGGAAAGGCCGAAAATGCCAGAAATGTCGGAAACTGCTGGAAAAGCCAGAACTACCGGGAACTGCCGAAACAGCTGGAGCATCTGTCTCTGAAGGAAGGCAGCATGATGTATGAGATCATGGGAAGCATAATAAGCAGCATGATGATATGAGCATGGGCAGCATAATGATGCATGATGATATGAGCATGAGCAGCGTAATGATGAATGAGATCATGAGCATGGGCAGCTTGATGATGAATAAGACCATGGAAGATGCAACATGATGAGCAGCATGAAGATGAGAGCAACTCAGTCATCAAGGTTCAACACATGTGACAGTGTAGCAAGGTGTCACACGGTAATGTGCAACAAATAGACGAGATGCAACACTATGATAGGTGAACGAGTCACCTTAGAGAATCAGTTGAAGCAATATGTCTTTAACCGATCTCATGCCGATATCAAAAGTCAAAGTGATTGACTGCTATTGTAAATGTACTATCTCTCTCACTTTCTCTGCTGAACTTTGAAGAACATAAAAGAAGAATTGATCAAGGGTTTCCCCACATTGGGGTTTGTCCCTGGCTAGCGCCACATCTTGTGTCCTCTTGTCTTGGCTTGTCTTCTGCGATTTATATTTATGTTCTATTTGCAGTTTACTTTATGCTTATGTGATTGCTAATGTGGAAAATAAATTGAAATAAATTGCTCTAGCATAGAACATACCTAAAATTAACAATTTCTATTAGAACTGTTATATCTGTTGCTTCTATTATGGGTTGGAAATTACATCAGGTGGATGTGGAGACCATTTTCCTCAATGGAGTAATTGAGGAAGAAGAAGTGTACATGAGCTACCTTAGGGGTTTGAGGTGCATGAAAAGGAATCTCATGTTTGCAGATTAAAGAAGGTTTTTGTACTAACCTCGAGCTTGGTATTCTCAAATTTATGGATATCTGATGAGTCTTGGTGGATCTTGCTATTATATATATCTCCTATTTCTGACAAAAATAGGACTCACATGACAATGGAAGCGACAGTGGCAGCATGATTTGCTTCTGTGATAAAGGGAGCAGTCGGGATTACCACAGGAAGCAGTCGATATTATGAGAGGGAGTTGACATTTGAGTTCGAGATGAAGGATCTTGGTTGGATACATTACTTCTTAGAACTAGAAGTGTGGCAGAAGTCGGGTAAACATATTATCATGATCCTTTAGAGAGTTGGGATGATGGAAGGCCAGTCCATGGTCACTTCCATGGTAACTAGTTTGATGAAGCTAAGTGGTATAGGGAGCAACCATATTGCTACAATAGGATCTGCTTTAGTGTCAACTAGCTGTGGTGATGGTTCTAGTGAAGGAAGCAACTACAGATTCAGATTGGGCAGAGAGTGTTGAAGATAGGATGAGCACATCAGTATGATGATTCAGTTTGGATTTTGCTTAGGTAGGAAGCAGACATTTGTCGCACTCAGGACTGCAGAGACCGAGTATATATTGCAGCAAGTTTGGTGAGTTGTGAAGCAGTGTGGCTTCAGAAGATGCTCTGCGTGATCAAGAGCAAGAGACGACTGTGATGATAGGTCGAAGCACATTGAGATCATGGTACAGAAAGGAGCAATGAGGCTCCAATGCATTTCTATAGTCGAGTAGGATGTTGACATTCTCACAAAGTCTCTGTCCCAGGGTGAAGTTTGTATACTTCAGGGACAAGCTTAGATTAGTTGAGAATGCTTCCCTCAGTTAGAGGGAGTGTTGATGTTGTAGCATCAAGGGGCAAACATTCTCCCTAGGTCAGGATATTGATAGGTCAAAGGTATTGACTAGGGGCCATGTAATGTGGCTAGGGAGAATGGCCCAGAGAGCATCAAGGCCCAAAGTGCTCCCCCAGATTGCCAAGAGGTACTTGGCTAGTGGGTAGAGTGAGTGCCTTTAGCATCGGGCAGGTATGTTACCATTCAATTGGCATGTAGGAATGGTAATAGCCCAGGGTTTCACCATAGGTCACAGGTGTTGACTAGGTTCCAAGTGACGACTTGGATAATTGGTGACTTTGCTCCAAGTGACAACTTGTTGAGCATGATGTTGATGCAGGATGCTTTCCACATGGTTCTGTAATAGAACATGAGGTGGATGAATTCATCAACGTCGCAAGTTCTTTCAACCTTTTTCTTAGGATAGAGAAATTTTTCAACAAGAGATCACTTGAAGACGTTATTATGAATACCTCCCTAGCTACAGTGTTGAATTTTTGTAGCTATGGTCGATCTTCATAAATTGCTTCAAAATATGAAAGAAAAGATAAATATAAATCTACACTTCAAGTTGGCTTAAAAAGAGGAAAATTGAATTTTTGAAATTCAAATTATTCTTGCCTCCAAAATCAAGTCAGCCAGCCCCAAAGGTTCAAGTCGTCTTGGCCCTTTGACACCTATTCAGGATCATTGATTTGCTATTATAAAGGAAACTCATTTTCCTCATTTGCACACCAATTCAGATCACTTTTTCATATACGTATTCTTCTACTCATGCGAAGGAGAGAGAGATAATACACCTAGTTTATGGACAAATCGAGTTTATTGCCAGATCGAATTTCTGGGCAAATTGAAATCTCTGTGCAGTTCGAAATCTTTGGGCAAACAAAAATCTCTGAGGCAGACCGAAATTCTCCATGACACAGTTGACTGAATTTTTGAGGCTACTTATCTCCGTTTGACCAGGTTTGACCTTGTTTTTGATTGGAAAAGATCAGATTGTATCTCTTATTGAACTGAATAATTTCTCTAAGAAAAGGTTGTCGGATTTTCCCCTAGAAGAGGGTTTTCCTAGGGTAAATATTTGTGTCTATTGTTTGGCTATCTCTTTATGATCCTATTGTCATTATTTATTCTACTATTGAGATCTTCTGTGTAATTGCTTAATGATGATGGTGAATACAAGAAGGATTTAACTAAGAAATCATTAGAAGTAATTATAATATTAGAAGACCTTGAAAAATCAATGCCCCTAAGATGACAAGACGTCCTTAAGATGGCATTGTATCTTCTTGATGGATGGTGCACTTCTCTTGATGGTGTTGATCACATGGGACCCCTTGGGAGGGGTAGATGCACGCTCTACCTAGTTGATGTCATGTCCTACCTTGATGATGTCATTCTAGTTTGTCATTTGATGATGACATGAGCCTTTTGGAGGATGGCGTGGGCTTTGGAGAGCTATGCTAGTGATGTGCCAATTCATTTTATCCAATACTTATGGGATAAGATACATCCCTTGAGTTATTCCTTGCACCTTTTTCTGGAGAGACATGCCTTTTGGATGATGACACCACCCGTGGAGGACAATAAACTCACATTTGGGTTATTTGAGGCTTATTTTCATGTTACTTCATTGATTTGGCCATCTTTGGGGACTGGAATTTCGCGTATCCACCTTGTTTCATGGATTTTATAAGTTTTAGGGATTTTTAGTCTAAATTAAGGGAAATTGACATGGCTACCCTTATATAAATAGGGGAGTCGATCTTCTCTTTGAATCATTGTCACACTTGGATTATTGCAACTTTGTAATAGTGATATTTCTCTCTAGTGTGCAATGGAGACCTAGTCGAGTGACTTTCTTGGGTGGATGATATGATGTGATGTGATCTCTTTTCATGGATGCTTATGGTGGATCTTGGATGTTGCATGGTGAAGTAAGTTATTTATTTTCTTTATCTTGGTTTTATGTTCCATGGGCTGTATATTCTGGTGTTAAGTTAGTTTTTTTGGTATTTGCTTTGTTATCCCTTGTTGAGATAAACCCTCCCTTCAAGTATTTGAAGAATAGAGATAGGTTTTTCTTTTTCGTAATCATCTGGAAAATTGAGAACCTAAATTGAAAACCCTAGGGTAAATTAGATCCATTCGTTTTGTTTGGATTTAGAACTACTCCAAAATAAACCCTAGAAAAGTTTTTATCTTAGACTCCATTTGCCCTACATCTTGTGTTTTATCATTTAATGATTTGTTGTTGCATGCCCTAGGGTTTTGTTTTGGTTAAAAGTGTATTAGAGAAGCTAGTTTAAAGTTTTTTCATTTAATTTTCAGCCATTATCTTGGGCTGACGTCATACTTTATTCATTGTTATATGCCTTATTAACCATCAAAATTTGTTGTAATTTGTTCTTAGTTTACTCTTGAATTTAGTTTTCATTCCATATAATTTTTATACAATTTTGATGGCTAAATTTGCAGTATAAACTATTTTTTTCTATAATTTGCTTGCCTAAAACCCTAGTTTATATCTGCCTTGGAGTTTTTCTTGATTTGGTGTGTTCAGGTAACTTATCTGAGACTTTTTAGGTTAACCCTAGCCTTTAGATTGACCCTTAGGTTCTTTGAACCCAAATCTTGAACTTACTCCTTCATCCATTATAAACCTTAGTTTGTCACACCCTTAGTGGATGTTTGTTGTAGGATCCTTAGGGGGCATTTAGCTTAATATCCTTGGGTTGCTAGACTCCTAAAGCCTACTAACTAATCCTCCCTTGTGTTGGATTGTGTCCTTCACTAAAGAGAGGGGAGTAGTTGTTGAGGGGACAGTGAAAACACCCCCACGTGTTGCACATTGTCTAGGTCACCTAGTGAGGCTTTACACTAGGTGCTAAGTTTCATTGTAACATTTTTGGCATTGTTGCTAGGGAGGAGTCAAGTCCTCCTTGAGATCCAAAGTTTATGCTTCAACTTTTTTTCTTGATAAGTATATCTTAAAACCTTCTTTAGTATGCTCACCTGACAACTCCATTGGGGAATGAAGTTCTTGGTTGTCATAGATTTTCAATTTTTTTATACTTGTAGGGTGAAATAAGCATTTTAAGCCATTTAAGATTCACCCTGCGACTCCACATTCCTATATTATAAAAATTAAATGGGATAGAAAATGACTCCTTGGGATTTGCATGTGTTATACCTTGCTTTGGATATCCAAGATGTTCCAGGATACCCAAATCAATTTAGTCCAAGTTGTATGAATTGTCCAAAAGTTGATGGTGATCCTTCTTTGGCCATTACTCATGTTGAAAGATTCCTGAATTAAATTTTAGAAATTAATAGGGTGCATGAAGATGCATTTATGAGATTATTCATTACTGCTTTAGGTGCAAGACATTTGGATTGGATTACATATTTTTGCATCCCAAAAAGCATATCTTCCATTGCATAACTTGTTGATGAATTTCTTAAACATTTGGGTCTAAGGTTCCAAAAGTATGAAGATACCCTTTGGAAATTGACCATAGTTTTTCAAAAATAAGTACTTCCTTTTGAAAATGATGAAGACATCATTGAAGAGTGTGAGGAAGAAACTGTTGTAGAAAGCTATCAGGAGTAGGTACGTGAAGCCTCAGTTGATCTAGTCAAAGATGAAAACATTGATGAAGGTCATAGTGAAGATCATACCGATGAAGAAGATCTTGATGAAGAGACCATTCTTTCACATGTAGGTGATGATGAGGTTTGCTATTTTCCTTTCAAAGTCTTTCAATTCCATGATACCTTTTGTGATGACTTAGAAGTGGAAGATCATGAGGTTGAATCGTTGGAAAATAAAGATCTCAATGATTATATACATGTTGGAAGACGTAAGTGGGATATGAGCTATTGTCATTTTGATGGAAAACCTATTTATGATATTGATCATGATGTAAAGAATTATCAGAGTAGTGATTCTTTACAAATGCAATTTTGGAAAACTCTCATGACCACTTCCATCCTTACACACATAGTGATGATCTTGGGCAACATGAGGAGGGTGTGATCGCAAATTTGTTTCAACAATCATTACCTCCTTTTCATGACAATGTTTAGCCATCCCTATACTTAGATTTAGATGGCTATCCATATATCAAATAAACACTGGAGTACCATTTTGAGTTTGATATTTGTGAAGGGCATCAAGTTTTTCAAAGCAAGAATTTTCACCAGCTCTTCCTACATGTTATCCCCAACTTATCACTAAAGATACATTTGAAATTTATATGTGTGGGATTGAAATAGCTATGGGACAAAGTTGTTCTCAATTTGTAGTTGTTCCCAGTATTTCAAGTTATGCAAAGGGATGCAACAGACATTAAAACCTGAGCAAATTTTTTTTTGAAGACCTAAATTCATCCTTCCTTTTTCGTCCCTGCTTTTGTTGAGAAACCTCTGCAGATTCCTGATGATCGTTTCTCAAAACTTTGGGGATGATATCAATAGAGGTTATTTCCTAAGCAATATGGATAACTCTTCTGAGATGGTTGGCTTGTGTCATGAAAGCCCTACTTGGAGCAAGGATGAGCCAATGTTGTTTTATTTCAACTCCATTGTAGCCCATCCATATGATTTTGATTCCTTCCTTGATCATTGTGTGAAGTGGATTTTAGCTTCTAATTGCCTTATACTTGATATATCATTGTTTTATTAGGTTAGTATAGGTTGTGTATCATGCATATTGATTTTGCATCCTTCCTTTCTTTTATCGTATTGATTTCATTACATAGTTATGTGCTTATTTGTTTCAAAATAAAAAAGAAATGGTAATTATTTAGTCTATATTTTGATATGTAGTTTTTATAATTTTTACTATTCTAGGGTGATGGCATCATCCTGCTACTATCATACTAACAGATTCTTGTAGAATCTAGCAAAATGTAGAGTGATGCAGGTTATAGGCTTGCGAGCTCGAGGGATTGCTAGGATTCTCATGCACTCCTCATTCGAGTACATGGATCATGCACTCTGTGGAGAGCACATGTCTTGGAGTTTGGAGCTAGATGTTACCTAACCAATATACATGGGTAACCCTAGGAGAGCTTTTCTCCTATGTTGTAGCTTTCCATCCAACAACCATGCAATGATCCATAAATAGTTGGCTTTAGATGCTTCTCAACCTCTTTCCAGCCGATGCACTTATTGGTCTATTTGACTCATCAAATGGAAGGTGGGTCATTTATTGTGAGGTACTTCAACCATTTTTACGTTCAAGTGCTTTCATTTAAATTTTAGGGCGTTCTACTATGGATCAGAGGTTGACATTGGATTATAGACTGCGATTCCCTATGTACTTATTCCCTCACTTCACCTTGGTGGTTATCATGTCCCTAGTATAGTGTGACCTTCATTAGGGTATTTCTTTCATTGTCGAGGAGGGGTACAAATAGGAGGCTTTGAAGATGGTAGCACTCCATGCCATTCATATTTAACAATTGTCATCATTCCTTTATGTCCATCATCCCATATTTTGATTGGTTGTTGCCAGTCACTTGTATTGGTTCCTTGTTGGCCTTGTCTTATGAGAAGAAAGCGTTGATGTAAATACCTTAGGTTGATGCAATTGTAAGAAAAGAGCATGAGCCAAAAATCAAAATGCAAAAGAATGGCAAGGGATATAAATCAAGAAAAAGTCAATTGTAGCTTGAGTTGTACTCATTATATAACCACTCGTCTGTGAGAATATCCATGCATATCATGCCTATCGAAGTAAAAGGAATTCTCAACAAACATCTTGACCTCGATGAGGAGATAAATTGCCCATCATTAAAGGGGGATTATATCATCTATTATTTGATAAATCAATAATGTTTGTTAAACAAGCCATAACAAAGTAAGAAAGAAAAAGGAAAATATGGGAGCTTGGAAAAACAAACACAAGGGAAGGTAACTCAAGCATCTAAGCGTTCCTTATACAAAGATGCTCATGGACAATGGTTTGCATAACCTAGTATAAGACTATGACACATTTCATGAGGTAAAACCCAAGTCATAACACCTATCACTTGCACATATCATTTGAAAGGGTCGATTTACAAATTATTCCTCCCCGCAAGGTTGGGAGCACCTAATAAGGTCTTGTGATAACCCTCCCATACCTAACTGAGGTGCCTTATGCACAACCATAAGCTAGTAGGACATTTGAAGATGATACTTGTGTGAAGTACTTCGATGGATTTAACATTGAATATTGTCCACCTTGATGCTTTTATGGCTCTTGTACCTGTGATGTTGATTTCACATGATTCTTTAAGTATGTGTTAGGTGATTCTTATGAGGTGCAATACGATCCCCTGAGGGATAAACCATCACCTTGAAAAGGATGTCTAGCTACATTCCATGGTGACACATGACACTTGATGATGGATGTTGAAGCCCCTTTGAGGAGTGTTGGCCTTGAAGAGGAGTTAGCATTGATGATGTGTCCTCCTCTAGACCCAGGACGTTGGACACTAATCATTGATGTTAGGATGTTGACATGAAAGATGGTGTTGGCATTGTACCTCCTTGATGGATGTTGCACTTCTGTTGATGGCGATTGATGGTGTTGATCACTTGGGACCCCTTGGGATGGGTACATGCACCCTCTACATAGATGATGTCATGCTCAGTGTTATTAGAACGGAATCGAAACTGGTTGAATCGACTGGTTTGACTATTTTGAGGCCCTAATTGTTTTGACCAATGGCACAAAACAAGAAAAGGTCAGTTTAGTACCAAACTTGCTAGTTTTTGTACGAAACCGATTGGTTTGGTACTGAATCGACCTTTTCTCATTGAACCGACTTGCTTGCTTTTGTATAATGTGACCAAGGACTCTCGAAACACAATTTTTTAACATTACCATTAATTGCTTTAGGATGTTTGAGAGTTGTTCCAACCTCATTGGATTTCATATGGAGAAAGTAGAATTTCAAATCCCAAAATCTATAAGGCTTAATAGTTTTCCGGATATCAGGATTGAGGATTGCAATGTTTCCATTGTATTCTATCATGCATTCAATCAACAACACCAAGCCCTTTATGTACCTTGATGTTGTTGGCATTGATTTTTGAACTCCTTTGTCACGACCCTAGTGAAAGTGTACCCATCACTCAAACAAAATCTCGATTTGACATGTTAAGCTTTTTCTATCTTATTTTAATGCTTGGAGAGTGATACTGATGATTGTAATCCCAATATAGGCAATGATTTTGATGATATGTAGGTATTTGTTGTAGCACGATCTCTTTTGGACTTGAGAGGCCATCTAGAGCCTCTTTGTTTACATATTTTTGGTTCAACGATGGATTGTTCTCGACGTTGTTTTGTTTATATGCACACTTGCTTTATATATGAGATTCCTTGCATATTTGTGTGTAAGGGTTTGGATTCATATATATATATATATATATATATATAGATATATATATATAAAACCCAAGGGAGAAACCATCACCTTTAAAAGTATGTCTAGCTACATTCCATGGTGACACATGGCACTTGATGATTGATGTTGAAGCCCCTTTGAGGAATGCTTGCCTCGAGATGAGGACTTAGCATTGATAATGTGACCTCCTCCAAACCCAGGACATTGGACACTAATCGTTGATGTTAGGATGTTGACTTGAGAGATGGTGTTGGCATTGTACCTTCTTGATGGATGTTGCACTTCTGTTGATGGCGATTGATGGTGTTGATCACTTGGGACCCCTTGGGAGGGGTAGATGCACCCTCTACATAGATGACGTCATGCCTAGTGCTATCAAAACAAAACAAAAAGGGTTGAATTGGTCGGTTTCACTGTTTTGAGGCCCTAATTAATTTGACCAATGGCATAGAACTAAAAAAGGTCTGTTCAGTACCAAACTTGTTGCTTTTTGTATGGAATCAATTGGTTTGGTACTGAATTGACCTTTTCTCATTGAACCAACTTGTTTTCTTTGTATAATGCTACCAAGGACTCTCGAAACACAATTTTTTAACATTACCATTAATTGTTTTAGGATGTTTGAGAGATGTTCCAACATCATTGGATTTCATATGGAGAAAGTAGAATTTTAGATCGCAAAATCTAGAACACTTAATAGTTTTCAGGATATCATTATTGGGAGGATTGCAATATTTCCATTGTATTCTGTCATGCATAAGGTTACAGAGCTAGCATTCAATGAAGAGCACCAAGCCCTTTATGTACCTTGATGTTGTTGGCATTGATTGTTGAACTCCTTTTTCATGACCCTAGTGAAAATGTACCCATCACTCAAACAAAATCTTGATTTGACATGTTAAGCTTTTTCTATCTTATTTTAAATTTAATGCTTGGAGAGTGATTTTGATGATCAAAATCCCAATATAGGCAATGATTTTGATGATATATAGGCATTTTTTGCAGCATGATCTTTTTTGGACTTTAGAGGCCATCTAGAGCGTCTTTGTTGACGTGTTTTTGGTTCAAAGATGGATTGTTCTCGATGTTGTTTTGGTCATATGCACACTTGCTATATATATGAGAAACCTTGCATATTTGTGTATAATGGTTTGGATTCATACACGCGCGCGCGCGCACACACACACACACATATATATATTTCAATGCCAACACCATCTCTCAAGTCAACATCCTAACATCAATGACTAGCATCCAAGGTATTGGGTCTGGAGGAGGTCACATCATCAATGCTAAGTCCTCATCAAGGCCAACACTCCTCAAAGGGGCTTCAACATCCATCATCAAGTGTCATGTGTCATCATGGAATGTAGCTAGACATCCTTTTCAAGGTGATGTTTTATCCCTCGTGTTATATATATATATATATAAATCCAAACCATTATACACAAATATGCAAGGAATCTCAATAATAAGAGTCAATAGGCTAAGAGGAGGGATTCGAGTCTATTGCTGTAACCTGGATTGACTCCTTGTTGCTACCTGGTGAGCAACCCGTAATAGGGGGATACCAATGTATTTCTCAATGCACTCTCGTCGATGGTCTAGGTCCATCATGTGCCAATGTAGGTGTTCCATGGAGAGACCCTCTCTGTTTTTGTGCATATCTAATAAGAATTTTCTGAGTAAATACTTCATGTGCCAATATAGGTCCACTATGTACATGTATTGATTATATTGTCCACGTGTGTGACCTACATCGGGCACCCAATTAGCCATATTTGCTAATACTTCCGTGTTGAAGAGAAGACACCACTGGTTGGCTATTTCCTTTTTGACATGACAGATGTCTTCCTGAATAGGAGGTAGGGTGAGATCCCAAAAACATGTTGCCGAGCTTTCAGCACTAAGCTAAGCTTCTGTGCTACCCCGATTGCTGTGCTCTTGATATTACGTTGCCCCTCGACGAACACAAGCTCTCTAACAAGGCATGTTGGTTGCACGAGGAGGAAGGTTAGGCCTGAGAGCGAGGAGGGGGGTGTCAGAGAAGAGACAAGGGTGGATGAGGGGGGAGGTGTCTGCAAGAAACCGTGCTCGAAACAATGTCTAGGGTAGGGGGTTGAAGTCAAGAGAGGGTTGAACAAGAAGCAATTTTTCCAAGAAATGATGGTTCAAGAGAGAGGGTGCGCCCCAAAGGTTAGAGTGCCGAATGAGAATGAGGTGTCAACAAGAATGCAAGGGAACAAAAACTGACGAGTAAGAAATAGAATCCAAAACCTTAACAAAGGTGGAGTTCAAAATTAAGTCACCTAAAGGCATAAGAGCAAGAAATAACCAAGGGGTGAGGAGAATTGACCTGCAACAGAGTGTGGCTAGTCTGTTGTCAAGATGGCATCCCACTGTACCAGAGCTCTCGAGCTAGGTCTAAAAGGAAAGATATGTCTTCTGTCCAAGAGCGACTTCTATTGGATGACGCGAATTGCAATTCAGAGCTAGAAAAGGAAAACGTTGGCACTGTGGAGCAAAGCTCACTAATGAGTTGGCATTCCTTTCTGAGAAACTCTCCAAGAATGTTGAGAAAGTATGAGAGTTACACGACCAAAGGAAACCGTGTGCATGGTGCAAAGGACAAGGCAGGGTCGAGCTAGCAACCAAGGACCCGACTTCGCAAGAAATGAGTCCAAGTTTCCAGAGCCCCAAACTTAACCACTTGAATCATCCAACATTGTTGGAGGTTCTTCTGTCCAACGTTGCCTCCAGATGTGATGTGGGTGGTAACTAGAACTAGATCATTGAAATTCCTCATTAATGGCAATGACATTCGACCAATCGCACAAGGCAAACGAGTTAGGCAAGCAGGTGCGAAGATCATCTGCCAGAGTGAATGGATTTGATGCCGGTCTGAAATGCATGGGTGGTGCTCCATTTGATGAACGCTGGACAACAAACTGAGGGCGTCCCTTGTGCCGTAATTGCCCTACATGTTTGAACAATTAAGGTGATGTGCTACCATGTCCCCTAATCATGTGGCTAGGTCGGATGGTGGCAGCCTAACCCCCACCCTCTTGTGTATGAAACACCCCATCCAAGGTAGTCTATAGGACTCTATACCAATGTTATTAGAACATATCTTTTATATTTTCTGACTCTTAATAGCAAACAAGGGATATTCATATGCTAGAATTTTGACATGTACACAAGGGTGGTATTGAGTGGTGTCATTCTCTCACTAGTAGTTACAAAACTCCTTATAATATCAGTGTCACAGCATGGTGACCTTTAGCTATGAAGCCACGACTGAGAGTCATTTACTCTGTCAAATCACCCATGACTTGCACTCATTCTCGTTTACAAAGACTGTTAGAATGAGGATCAACATTGACAAACACCTTTGCATTAGCATGAGACAAATGTTTATTCCATTAACATATGATTTCACACCTCCAAAAAACTTGGTCAACCCAATTATGATGGGGCATCGAGTGGAACCATTTTTTTGGGGCTTGATGAATACCTTTTTGATTCGAGAGGGTAAAAAACGCCTTACAATATCAGCTTTACTACATTGCTACCTTTGGCTATGAACCCACCATTTAGCAGTATCTATTCATCAAAGCCAACTAGGACTTGCATCTGCCCCATATGCAAAGACTGCATTAGCATGTTACCCACTGTTAACAACACCTCTGCATTAGGACGAAACCAGCATATTGAATTAACACGACCTCAAACTGTGGAAAGATTTAATCAACTGCATTATGATGGGGAGCATGCCTACCTGGTTTTGAACCTGGTTCATCATCTTGGAAAGCACTCCATCCTACCACTAGACCATAGTCCGATGTACATTGAATGGAGTAGTCTGTCTTTCTTAAAATTTCATTTGAGAATTGGTGAAACTGATTGACTTCTTTTCCACTCTCTGCTTGGTTCGCAATGAATACAAATATTTCCTTTGGCAACCTTCACCTGAATTATGTTAATCAATGTACATTGCCTATCTTTTATAATTGTTGGCTTGTTTCCATATATTATTATTTGTTACTTAAAGAAAGTGCTTAGTGTTCGTTGACATTGGCCAGAAATAAGACTTTCTTAGAATCCATGAAAGAAATATTTATAGACTTCAGCTGTAAAGGACATTTTGTATAAGCTTTCCAGTTTTATTATGCATGAAATTGTGTGATGCATATTGAGATCAATAACAACCTTATCCTGGGCACTGTGTAGAATGCAAGGAAGGAGGTCAATGTGCAGCTAAAGAATGAAGCAGATTTTTACGGAGATATTATTATCGTTCCATTTATGGACCGTTATGAACTTGTAGTGTTGAAGACTGTTGCAATTTGTGAATATGGGGTAAGAATATAGTACCCTTTCAAAGTGTATTCTCAGATTTGGTAAGAAAGTGCAAAAGTTGGCTGTTTGGTAGCACCGATTGCCTTTAACCTGCAAAATTTGAAATATATGTCCGTGTATTTTCAAGATTATCTACCATTCTATCTTCATATTCTGAGAGGCACATTGTTTGAAATAAAAGCTCCATATCTAGTTGTTGTCTTAATCGATATTTTCTTTATAACTTTTTTGAAAACCTGTAATTGTTTTAGTAGTTAGATGAATCAAGAGTTGAACTTTTACAGTGATCATTCCTTTAGGATTTCCTTCTTTTGATTTCCTTTGGGTACATATGCTCTGAGAGAAAAGACACATAAAATACATGTTGCTGTTGCTGGATTTGGAGGAAGTCTTTTTCCCTGTAAGTGCTTCTCAATTAGGACATCTTAGAAGTGTTTCTAGTGTGGTCAGCCCTTAAATTTGATTCTGAAGGCTCAACTGATGAGTTTGTTTTTTTGGGTTAAATAGTTTTTTACAGTTCTCTGTATAAAAACATGAACTATATCTCTTCTATGCTTCCTTTTCGAGCCCCAAGCAGCTAAGGATTAAGAGTCGATGTTGTTTTCCCAGATTTTGGATAATGATGAATCATATCTCAGCCACTTCATTGATTGTCTGGAAGATTCTTTTCTTTAGTTTTGCATTCATTTCCTACAGCTTAGATGGATGGGACCTGGGTTCTGCTTTATATGTTGATTTGTACTTAAAACTCTGTGCAGGTTCGAAATATTTCTGCAAAATACGTTATGAAATGTGATGATGATACCTTCGTGAGAGTGGATACTGTATTGAAGGAAATCAAAAGAACTCCCCATGTACATGGCTTGTATATGGGTAACCTTAATCTTTTCCACAGGCCACTCCGTGTTGGCAAATGGGCTGTAACATATGAGGTTAAGTCAGAGACTGTTGGAAGTGTTTTATATTTAAGTGAACATTGAGTTTGTCTCCCAGAATGCTATAGAATGGGGTTATGCGTTGCTTCTGATTAAGATTTTGCTAACATAGGTTGTTGATTTTTTGAGGTTCAGGAATGGCCAGAAGAAGAGTACCCCACTTATGCAAATGGACCAGGATATATCATTTCAAATGACATAGCGAATTTTGTTGTATCTCAACATGCTAATCACACTTTGAGGGTATTATATTTGATAGCTCATTCCTCCAAAGCATTATGAATGTATTCTAATTTGAACTATGTTTATTTTGGTCAGTTTTCGTTTCTTTCCAATCTGACCCATCTTAGATGTTTGGTCCAGCTTTTCAAGATGGAAGATGTTAGCATGGGGATGTGGGTTGAACAATTCAATGCTTCTTCACGTGTTCAGTACTCTCATAATTGGAAATTCTGCCAATATGGATGCACAGATGATTACTACACCGCACATTATCAGTCTCCCAGACAAATGCTCTGCATGTGGGACAAACTATTGAAAGGGAAAGTTGAGTGTTGCTCCTTGTGAAGGTGGTAGTATTGTTTTGCAGCAATTGCCTGTACATTTAAGAACTGTTTACCTGTATTCAAATCCTACCTTGAATGCATTATCCAGCTGTCAATTTTGATGAGTGTTTTGAAGACCTCTTCGCTGAAGTTGAATATAAGTTTACAATCATTTCTTACACCCAAAGAAAGCACCTATAGAATGGTACTGTGCTTAGACTCCAATCATTAGGCTTAAAGCTATGGATACCTTGATGTGGGTGGTTGTCCAAAGTTTCTGTGTGTCTGTAACAGTTATGCAGACAAAATATTCAGGAGTTTCATCCTCTTGTTCACACGGCATGTAAATTTCATGGACCCATATGGGACAGCCTATTACCATCATAAATGTCTGATCGTTATGCTTAAAGATTAGATACCTTGACAAATAGGCTGTCATTTCCCAAATTTTTATAATGGGAGTAGACATTGGTTGTCATGAGTTCCCTTGTTAAATCAGATGTAAATCAGGCAGACGCTTCTTTGTATTTATATACTGTCTTAATCCTTTTATCAGTGCACCTCCTAAATAATCAATTTTATGGCAGTTGGAATTGATCAGCCCTGGAATCTTGTCATTCTTGTATTGTTACTTTTGGTTTGATAAAATGTGGCTTTCTGTCTGCATTGTTGCTTTTAGATTTGATAAAATATGGTTTTCTGGGTGCATGAGGCACACAAACGTAGGTCTAATAAGATAGAAAATTATCAGAATAAAAATAAATTGTATTTTGGAAATTGTGATATTTTGATGTGTAATTTCAATAATACAGCATGTAATACAGACTCAAAGATATAATGCATAAAGTGAAATTCAAAATTGACATCCCGGAGCTTAGCTAGAGGATCCATAGAGGGGGTTTATCCAATGGTGCTTGCTGAAGAAAAGTACAAGATCTTGGCTTAGAAAAACACTGTTGCAGTTTTACATCTCCCTTTTGCCCCTTTCTGGAATAGAGGATTGAGAATTTGGTGCAAAGAATCTAGGGACAAATTGTTAGCTTTCAAGGTTACTTCGAAAGTTTTTACACCATGTTTGGGGGTGCATCATGAGATTTAGGGTTCATGGTATATGATGATTCATCAGCCCATGTATGCTCTGTGATGGATTTGGATTTGTACATTTGAGATGACTTACTTGGTGGTTGTTTGACTTCATTTGGGTGCTTGCATGATATTCTTCCCTAGGGCATTGCAGATCGCATGATAATGTTGGTGACATTCTACACGATAACCACATGGAGATGGTTGCTAGGAGAATACCCAGCTGGAGTGTTTCGCAACCCAAAAGAGGGTATTGGACCCTCGACAACAAAAGGTCATTGGCATGTTTCCATGGCTTAGGAGGATTGGTGGAATTCTTGCAGGAGGAACGTTGGACAGATCTTGTGCGAAGCCCTTGCATTTGGAGTATTTCCTGTGGATGATATCAACTTGGAAGCACTCCACGTGTGTGACCCTGTGTTATGTAGGTTGTTTCTAAAGGTATTAACCCCCTTATGTATTGTTGGCATCCCTTCTCGTATATATAAAGGAAGGAGAGAGTCCTTCAGAGATTTTATTCATAACTCATTTTGTTCATTCTTGTGTAGATGTGATGAACACGAGTGCATCACTTCTCCCTCTTTCTCTTGAAGTCACTAGGGTTTCCTGGGATGCTAAAACATGTTGAAGATTTGGGTTAAAGGGTTTCATCCTTTAGAGATTTTGAGATTAGGGTTTTGAGATGAAACCCTGGGTTGTAGGGAAAAAGAGTAGACATCTTGCTTTAGAGGACATGCTCATGTGTTGCATGTTTGTTGAATATCCTTAGTGTGAACTAGGGTTTTGGAGAGTTGGAGGATTGTACTAACATTGTGATAAGGCTATGGTATGTACATGGACTAATTCAATTTGGTCTAACTCAATGCCAATTAAGCTTGAGCAACAATTTTCTAGGCCATGGTGATGTCAAACTCCAAAAGTTTTATATAATTACGTTGAAAATGAATGAAGAAAGGAATTGAGACCTTAATGTTTTGTTTTTCTAGGCCATGGTGATGTCAAACTCCAAAAGTTTTATATAATTACGTTGAAAATGAATGAAGAAAGGAATTGAGACCTTAATGTTTTGTTTTTCTATTTTATTTTTGGTTGACTAGTCTTATGGGTGGCATTTGATTGAACATGATTGCGCTCAACTAAGTCATCAATCGAGTCAAGCTTGCCTTGGTGGAGTCATTGGTTTTGGTTTGACTTAGTCAAGTGATCGATCGGCTTTGGTCTCACTAAGTCAATTCACTGTGTTTGGTTTGACTTGGTAGAGTCAAAGGGTAACTCCATTGAGCTAGACCAAGTTAGTTGCTAACTTGACCTTTGTCCATGTGAACCATTGGTTTTCATCGGTTTTGGTTTGAAACCAACGAGAGTTGACTTTGTTTAGTTTGATAACACTTCTAGAAATTGTAATGTGTTTGCCTTAATCTCAAACTTATGTTCCTTTTTAGCTTGAATTTTCTATTTAACTAGGGGGATTTTTGTTGTTGATGTATTTGTAGACAAACTTTGCATATAAGTTGAAAAAATTGTGTTTCCTAGATTGATTTGAGCTCGACTTTTGTATGCCACCAAATTGTTTGCATTATTGAGAACCTTGTGACACTATATTTATCATGCTTTTAATCTTACTCCCAATATATAGGTTTGTTTTCAAAGGGAATTTTGAAAGGGTTTTAAGAAGGCAACTACATCGCGTTGTGGAGATTTTACAAGTATATGGATAATATCAAACATGAAAATACCATTAAAAACCAAGGAATAATAATATGAGCACAGTATGAACAATTTAATGATTTACACACAAGCAAACAAATAAGAGACATGTATGCAAGTAAATAGAGAATTATCGAGATTAACAAATATACCATGCACTCACTTATATTACCATATATATGATAGAGAAACATGCTTTGCCACTATGTTAAAAAAATAGCAAACCTTGAGCGAATAATTGTTTAATTTCCTACCAGCATGCTCATTAAAATAAAGCAAATGAAAAGAGCATTATAAAAGAGAAAAACATTAGAACTTATAATGGTGAAACCTCTACAATGTTTACATAATATGCAAGTAAATAGAGAATTATTGAGATTAACAAATATACCATGCACTCACTTGTATTACCACATATATGGTTGAGAAACATGCTTTGCCACTATGTTAAAAAAATAGCAAACCTTGAGTGAATAATTGTTTAATTTCCTACCAGCATGCTCATTAAAAGAAAGCAAATGAAAAGAGCATTATAAAAGAGAAAAACATTAGAACTTATATTGGTGAAACCTCTACAATGTTTACATAATATCCATGATTAATGATCACTTTATTAACTATCAAACCTTCTTACAATGTAGCTTCATTATCAATCAATCATAAGTATCTACAAATCTTTACTATTCACAATGCTCTACATTGACATGCCTCTACATTGAACCACTTTGATGGATGACCCACATCACTCGATGAATAGGTACCTTAAGGAATTTCTCAATATATAGACCTCAACAATCAAAAGGCTACTTTACATAAGGAGTGGGGGATGATTAAAAAACTTGCCTATCAAGCCACTTGACCATCTATATGAAGTAACAAGAATACACACAAAATGCTATGTTAAGGACAAATGCAATAAAGGGCCTTTAATAACTCTCATAATGCCCCATTACATGTATACAAAGTCCCATATATGATTACTTTAAATATTACAACAACCCAACCATCATAATGACATTAAATACATGATTAAGTGTGGACTCTGGACATAGAAATGCTCTAGAATGATACCCTAATAATTATAATTATGCCCCAATATATGTATATAAATGTGCACCAAATAATAAACTTAACTCCCATCAATGTGACATTATTTAATGTGGCCATTAGATAACATTACACCCTTTTCTTATGTCCCCTTGAATGTTCACTAAGTGAATGACATATTCATAGGAAGATGACATCACATTAACATCCCTTCCACCAAGGAGGAGGAGAGGTGGGGGGTAGATTGTGCATTTAAAGAATGCACTCTATTTCCCACCCTAATGCACATGTTCTACCCCACCCAACTTTATCCATTTCGAACAAGTTGCAAAGATAGATGAATTTTATTTCTATCAAGAACTTGCCAAAAGAACGACAAAAATGCTTCAAATGATCAATATAATTAACAATCATTCTAAATGTAGAGGGTAGCACATTTATTCAAAACCTTTGACATGAAAACAAGTTGGAATTGAATCTTCCTAATGTTGGATGGATCTCCAACATTCACGCATGCAGTGTCAAGCTATACCTATAAGCCATGCAAGATGCCTCTAGTTTGTTCAATCACTCTTTCTAAAGTGATAAATTTCTAGCAAATGTAAGCACTTAAATGTCATTATTAATAACACATTGCAAACTTTTTCCCCAAATGACATCAACTCCAACTCGAGGAAATTTAAGAGTTCATAAGTTGTTGTGTGAACACTTGAAAAAATTCCCAAGGAAACATAACTTTTCAAATAAGATATCATTAATGAAAAGTACATTGAAAAATAGTCAAAATAAATTTTATTTTCCAAAAAAAAAAACATACGACAATGATAACCCTTGAAACTTTGATCCCAAAAACATAAGTATTTTCAAGCTATAATTCTTTAAAAATACGTCTTTTAACAACATTGACAATGCATATTCCCCTTGCACATTATGGGGGTTATACCGCTATAAATATTGTTGTTTTTGTTTGGTACTTTGCTTTTGGATTTTTTTATGATGACTATGATTGGATAGTGGTTGATTTTTATTTTATTTTTATTTTATCTAAACTGTTATCCAAGCAAAATATGGGATTAGAGTTATTGATCTAGTCTCTTTGACCTAATCCTTTGTGATGTCATGACATTGGTGTTATGTGTTTTGTCCTCTGAAGGTTTGAAGACATTCATATGGGTGTTAATTTTTTTCTAAAAAAATTCAACTCATAAAATTTTGCCAAAACTTCATGGATTTTGGGCCTCTATATTGCATTAACTTTATATGGTTACAATTTTCTATTTCTTTTAGTTCAGAGGTTGTATTTTGTAGTGGATAAATTGTGTTGGTTCCATGAGGGATTGAAGAATGCGGTTTTAAAATTTCACACAATTTGAACTTATGATGTCATTGAAATTATCTCTTGAATTTAAATTTTAAAAAATCATTTTTAAAACAAGTTGTAGTTCAAATTGAGAAACTACAACCACAACTAGATTCTTCCCCCCCCCCCACACTACCAAATAAAAACAAGGGGGTTTATTGTGTTTCATTTTCTAAATTCAATTGTTAAACCATCAAATTTCGGTCCAAACTTCAATACTATTTTTCAGAATTTTTATTTTTTTGGAAAAAAACAATTTCATAAATCTCTGTCTTTGGGGAATTTCTATTTTTGGGTGGTAAATGTTGAAGGGATGTAAGTTTGTCACATTATTTTTGTTTAGTGCAATCATGCCTTTTTGCTCCTTTTTGTGTAGCTTTTGTTGTGTAATGATATTTAATGGTATTAGCCTTCAAATTTCAATCCAAAGTGTCGTATTATTCTACGAAATTCTATTTCGAGCAAATTTTCATCCTTGATTTTTTTTTTTTGCTTTTTTCTTTGGGAAATTTCTATTTTTGGAAATCAACTTGGGCTATAACTTGTCATGTGATGTATGTGTGAGGTGATGTTTTATGTTACTCTAATTATGTTTTTGCATAATTTATGTTTGTGCAATAAGATTTGACAATACCACTACCTATGATCAATTTTTATGTTTTGTTATAAGACTTTTGAACTTGTAAATGCACATGAGTTGAAGTTAATGTGCTAAATGGTAAAAAGTTTGTGGTATTTTCTATAACAAGGGCATCCAAGCAATGGAAAAAAATGCTACACAACTATTTGGAAAGAATAGTTGAAACAAGAAAAATGCCTCATTTGACCAACAAAATTATACAACTTAAGGGTACATTTTGAAACAAGAAGTTCTAATACTAAGTGATTTGTCTAATTGTAAGAGGATTTGTGTATGATTTACTCTCATGTCAAAGGTTTTGGGTGAAAATCATACCCACCACATTTTGAACTTATCTAGGAGAGGAGAAAAGGTAACTTCAAGAAAGTAAATGCCCCAGGAAATATTTTTAATCATTGTAGTAGTCTTTAAATGTCCACCCCTATATTTCTTCTCCTCAAATACACCTTCACTGCATTGTATCATAATATAATTTCAAGGATGAAAATAAGCTATAATGAAGTCTTCCATGTGCCTACTTCCTTTTGCTCATAAATTGTGACTCTACCCACCAACATTGTCATGAATATGGAAGAAACTTGCCACTTTCATGAGTGAATCATACATAAGGTCATGCCCACTTCCCGAATGCATCTCTCTCACAATTGTTTTTTCTTGACCCCACCCAATGTTTTAATGACCCATAGTTGACAAATTAAGCCTAACTAATTATATCATGGCATTGTTCATCCTCTTATTGAGTTTTTGGTCTTTAACACATATATCTTTGTAAGTTATTAGGGATTGAGTAGCTTTCATTAAAGGGTAATGTTATTGACATCTTTTTTTATGAATGTGTATTCATTCCCCAAGTCAAGATTAAGGGAGGATGTTATAATAGATTGTATGTTACCAAGTGGTTATTTTTATTTATGTATATAATGTTTTCATGATGAGTAGCATTTAGAGTCACCATTATATAATACATTTGTGCACATCTAATAGGGAATCATTATATTTATTTGGATAATGTAGTGGATCATTTATTTATCTAGTGGTCACATTTATTGATTTACTTATGTCATATTTTCCAAGGAAAACCTTGCAAGGAAACCCAAGGGATGCTTTCCCACATTCATTGATGGAATCCCTAGTAAGCCTATTGATGTAGACTAGTTTTCTTCACCTAGGGTGATTCAAACTAGGGACTTGTTAGTACAAAACTTTCCAAATTCCCAACACCCTTGGCAACAACCAATTGAACTAATAACTTGGGCTTAAATTTTTTATAGTAATGTTAGTTTTGGTCAACCATATTAGTATATCATCTAACTAAAGCTTGAGTCTCACAATTAAAAATCATGGGGGTATACACCCCCTTATGTGTAACTTGCATGTGATCTTGGATACACTTAAATACTCTCTCACTTTCTCATTATAAGAAGTCTTAGTTAGATTTGAATTTATGTGGGTTAGAGAAAATCCATCTAGCTTTCCTATTGCACCACATGCTCATGTGCAACAAAAAATGAGGACATGATATACTTTTGTTATTATGATTATAGTTTTAGCGTATAAAACCATAATATATGGAACATATGAACATGGAAATAGGTCGAACGCTCTCCAATTTTGACCTTTTCCAATTTGTCATCACCAAAATCTGGTCATAAAATATTTGTTGAAATTGTAATTTTTGATTGTTGAAATCAATGTTTTTAATTTAGAAATGGATTCACCACCCTCAAACCCCACTTCTACAACACGTTTTTTCAATCTAAACGATTGATATATGCAATTTCATGAAATCCAAAATGATTCTTTCCAAATTTTAAGAAAAATATGCTAGTTTCCCATTCTTTTGAGTGGTTTAAAAAGAGCAAATTCATAAAACATTTTGACTACATCTATGTACGTAGAATGAGGCATCATTAGACACCTTGAGGTCCTTTAGTGGGGCATTTATATGACTCCTTGTAACTTAATATACATACCTAAGTGCCTTGGTAAGTGTGTTTTGCTATAAT
This sequence comes from Pinus tabuliformis, assembly GCA_031772625.1. NCBI lineage: Eukaryota > Viridiplantae > Streptophyta > Pinopsida > Pinales > Pinaceae > Pinus > Pinus tabuliformis. The sequence continues at coordinate 447,340,073 of CM062804.1, read as the reverse complement.
CCCACACTCATTATATGGTCTAAGTCCATCTTAAGGATAACATATTGGTAAAGTATTAAGGTAATTATTCATCCATTGGTGTGGATTATCCATTAAAGTGACTTACTATAGAGTCTTGTGTATGGTGGTTGAATGTATAAACTTATGCAAGATGGCTCAATGTAGATCCTTATGGTGGATCTTTATTATAGAGCTTTGCTTAAGGGCTATTGGAGGTTTAATTGTAAAATAAGTCCTCGAAATGAAAATCATGATGTGGTTTTCTACTACCTGTAAATCTCTTCTATTTTCTTAGAAAGTTCTTATCGTGGCATTTATAAGGCAATGGTTGCGCTATAGTGTCTTAAAGCTATGGATGGAAGAACTTTGGTTACATTGATAAAAAAAGTCAATAAACTTCTTCCACTATGGATTGGGCTACATTAATATCTTGTCCCAATTGAAGAAGAGTTTCATTAGAGAAAATATAGGGCTAAAGTGGGCCTTATAAGAAGAGTCATTTTTTTGAGTTGGAAATTCAATAACCAATCAATTTCAAAGAATTTACTGTTGAATTAGACATATAAATGTCAAGGATGATTATATCATGTTTCTATTTAGAAATATTTAACCATACATACAATTCACCTTCATTAAGATCTTGGTGAGATCATCTCATGATATGATAAATATATTTGAAATAATACATATGAAATATTTCATATTATCAATACTTCCATTATTATTACACAATAATAATAATTTTTACTTCCATTACATATTATATGTTAGATATTTATAATTTTATTATTAAACAATTATTAAAGGTTGGAGAATCAATGCAAAAAATGGATATTATATTACACGAAATGGAAAAGAAAGGCCAAAAAATAAATAATCAACTCAAAAAGGAGAGGTTGTACTCTGCCTGAATTTTTCTTTACAAACTTGAGTTTCTCCCAAGGGTGTTTTGGCACTTGAGGTCATGAGACACTACCTTGCCTCGATTGCAAGGGCTTGGCCAGATTATGTATACTACAACCTAGGCTATGCCTCTTCACTCAAGGTCTACCCATAAGATCACTTTAAGCTGCAATCTACCAAATGTAAATAAGTCCTACTCAACCAAGTTCATTAATCAATAGGCACATGCCCAACTATGGCCTTTTAAGCCCCAAGAGTTAGCTCAATCGGTCAAATCAAGTGCCTCGCCAATGGGAGGTCACAGGGTCGAATCCCGAAAGCTCTTGGGGTTAGGTCAGTAAATAGGCCGAGGGGTGTTGATGCCCTTCGGGTGGCGTCCACTCAGTGTTTAAAACCCTGGACGTAGCGGCTACCCACTGACCCGGGTATCCGTGAACCAGTTAGTGAAAAAAACTATGGCCTTTTAATCACCCCAACAATACTTTAACACTTACACAATATTTGAATACTTAGCCAACACACAACAAATTAAGGAACAATAACATCCAACAATCATAATGAATCCACAACACACATGTAAAGGTGACACCCAAGGTAAGTTACTTAACTTTATTATATGAAGAATGCCATATATATACAACAAGGGAGTTGCAACCTCCTACTTGCAATTCTATTACATATGTAGAATGAGTCTAAGGCAAATGACTTTCTACATGTTACCCAATAGAATTTCACAATCCAACCCCTGAAGCAACCAATGAATTCTTCTTTCTCGGCTAGTACAATTCACCCTTCTATGCCTAAACCTAGACATAGCACAACTGTAAAGCTACTTTACACTCTTGGTGAATAACCAATTAATGAATGGTTAAGGCCTTAGCAACTTTGAAGTGTCCACTATTTATAAAAGACTTGTTTTTCTTTTCCAAACCCCTACAAGCTTAAGTGGGCCTAGGTACCCACATTGCCAACTTTGATTCCTTTGGTGAACGTCCCACCGAGAATTTTCATCTAACAAGTGTACTTGATGGTGCATCCAAGTCCACCCAAGCCTAACAAAATCAAACTGACTATGCCCAAGTTTGTTTAAGTCCATCCTAGAGAAAAATACATTGAATGTCCAGATATATCAAGTGTCGAGTGAATTCAATCAATATTAAGCTTTGTAATTTGTGGGGACAATAATTGAGTTTAGCATTTGTTTAATCAATAGTCTCTTCATATAAAACTAAGACATTTTCATGTAGCATTTTAACCAAGGCACTTTTATTGAGGCATACAAGCTATAACCATAATATACGAGCTTGACCTAATAAAGTGCACAAGTTCCTTCTCTCGCTCTTATTTATAATTTTGTTTCCTCTCTATTCATTTATTCAATGTGAAAAAATCATAGCATTTGAAAAAATATATCAAGGGAGGCCTAACAAAGTAACCCTAGATCATCTTTGTGTATATATAGAATCATTAGATAAACATATAGAAGAGAGAGAAACCTAACTTCAAATATAGTTGGAAATAATGTTTGATAATAACTATAGATCCTTGGAAGAGGATTTAGAAACATATAAAAAATAAAATATAAGGGTTGGAGGCCCAGTTGTAGAAAATGGAGATTATATTACAAGAAATGGAAAAACAAGCCCTGGAAAATAAACCATCAACCCCAAAAGGAAAGGAGGATATAATATAGAATCTTAATATGAAGAACAAGAATAAAGAGCTAGAGGACAAGCTAAACAACAATTTGGCCCTAAATAGTTTTGAAGGTAAATTGGATATCGAACCCATAAAAGAGGAGATGAATAAGCTCATAGAGTTAGACCATGAGTATAACAAAAGATCCTTGAACCTCATAAATTTTGGCTTAAAAGAGAAGAAAGATGAGGACACTTTCCCAGTTCTCAAGGAAAAACTACAAAATACATTACAAAGAGAAACAACTTGTCCCAAAGGAGAAAAGAGGTCGGGAAATGTAATTAAGCATAAATATAGGTTAATTCATGCTAAGGTAAGCACTAATGACTATAAAGAGGACATACTCAATAAAAATCCAAGTTTAAAAAGGTTAGGAATATATATAAATGAAGATATTGTTCCAGAAGACCAAGCTAAATGTTAAGCCTTATACATTGAATTATTACATTTTTGTTGTTATGTTGTTGGCTAAACCATTTAATTGTGATTGTACATTTTGTCTCCTATATATACCAAGGAGACCTAGTTTTAGAAATCATATTATCTTGTACATTTTCTCTATTATAAAAGGAGGTTGCCACCTCAAAGAGACTTCATATTCATTATTCTCTCTCATTCCCAAGGTGTGGATGTACTTCTCTTTAAATTTTTATGTCATTTGGGTGTTTGGTGCATAACATTTGGTTCCAATACATATGATATTTGAGTTTCGTTCCTTTAAACAAGTCATCTTGGTATTTCCCAATAATTTTTTTTGGGGATGTTTCAAACTATGAAATTTTTGGATCTAGAAGAGAAATATCAAAGTTCTTGTGAAAATTTCAGGGTTTGGTTCACTATACTTTTAGAGATATAGATTATGGAAACAAAGGTTTTTTTACTAACCTTGAAATTAGTTTCAAACGAGTCACCTTGGAATTTTCGCTTAAAATTTTCTCTGAAAATTTAAATAATGAAATTATTGGGAGACTAAGGAGACATAAACATATAGTTGTGTTAAAAAATTTAGGGTCCATTTCACTATAGTTTCAGAAATATAGGTTGTGGAAATTAGGGTTTTGGACTAGTCTTCAAACAAGTCTCAAATGGGTGTGCTTGGTACTTGGAATTTTCGTTTAAAATTTTCTCTATGGCATTTCAAATAGTGAAATTATTGGGAGATGGAGGAGACATAAACATCTAGTCGTGGTAAAAAATTTAGGGTCTATTTCACTATAATTTCATAAATATAGGTTGTGGAAATTAGGGGTTTGAACTAGTCTTCAAACAAGTCTCAAATGGGTGTTCTTGATTTTCATATCTAAACTAGAAAAGTCCAAATGGAGTGACACATGTTCCATTGGAAAGAAGATATACCATAGTATTTAAAGCTCATATTTTAGACATAAATATGAAATATTAGACACATGGTGGCTTGTACATGTTCACTCTCTTGAAAGGGACAAAAACAACAAGTTTTGAGAAAACTATCATAACTTTATCTTGGCACATTGGAATTTGGTCAAACTCACGGAATTGTAGAGAATACATAAAATGATATTTTGTATCAAAATTTTTGAGCCATATGGGTCAAAATTTCAAATACAGTTTAGAAGAAAGATCAACCAACAAGGCAATCTAGAAACTAAGTTTTTAAAGGTATGTTGAAATTAACATAAATTTATTTGGAAAATCTATTTTTTGTGATTTAAAAATTGTTATAAAGAGAAAAAGGAGAAGTATTATTATTTTTTGACATGGGAAATTTAGGTGCTTTAATAATTTATAGTCCTAATAAACCTCTATAAAACTCACACATGATGCCTATAGAAAGTGAAGTTTTAGAAAATAAGGTATCCTAATTGAAAAACCAAGTTAATGAAATGAGTGGTATGTTGAAACTGGTGGATTTGTTACGCTTAAGAGAAATTCTTAAAAGGGAAATGAAATATAAATTAGAAAAGTTGATGGATCTAAATATGGAATGATTACAAAATATCACAGAAACCATGCTCTTATAGAGTTTCCCAAAAAGGGATATTGTGATCCAAAGATATCATGAAAATGAGGAGAATAATAGTGTTGAACCCTGGTCACATTGGAGAAATATTTTTAAAAATATCGCCAACATTAATTTTGAATCTTAGAATCATGATCATTCATCACTGCAATATTTTCATCACCGTGGGTTCAATTTAAGACCCAGGAACTACTTAATTACCAAGATTAATATGAGGAATTTTGATTGTAAATATCCTATAACATAAATATTCCAAAAGGAATGATTACAAAATTCCATGGAAACCATGATATTATAGAGGTTCCCTTAAAGGGATATTGTGATCCAAAAAAATCATGAAGATAAGGAGAACAATAATGTTGAGATTTAGTCACATATGGGGAACACTTCAACGCATGTGGAAAAACACGAATATTGAATCCAAAAATCATAATCTTTCATCAATCCAAGATCTGCATCACCAAGAGTTTAAGTCGGGACTGAGAACTACTTAATTCCCAAGATTGATAGAGGAAGTTTGATGGTAAATATCCCATAGCATGGATATTCTAGATGGAGAAATTCTTTGATCTACACCAACTGCCAACTTTACAAAAGGTAACTCTTGCATCCTTGTATTGTCTCGTATTAATGGATTTGTGAGTCATAAAAGGATTCTATTATCTCTTGGTCCATTTTTATGGATGAATGACAACACATTGTGGGGATATTAAGAGCAAAACATTATTTAGTCAATTGATTTAGCTCTGACAAAGAGATCCAATTACAGATTACATTCAACAATTTCAATAATTGAGTCCCATAGTAAATGAAATTCTAGAGGATAATTGATTAAATCACTTTATGGGCACTTTAAAGGAGAATATTTAACATGAGTTATGTCTCTTAGAGCCTAAATACTTGGAGCATGCTTTAGTGTGGCAAGTAATGTTGAAAGTAAAGACATGGATATGAGAAGGGTATCCATTGACAAAGCATGTAAGTTTCCACAATTGTTCATCATGCTTGCTTATTTATGGATATAATTTGTTTATAAGGGGAAATTGAGGGAAAATAAACAAACTAAACTAAGCATCGTGTTCCCTCTTCTAACCTCACTAAACCTCTAAGGTTTACACCTCAACAAATGGATGAAAGAAGAATAAAGGGACTGTATTTCAATTGTGACAAGTACATTAAGGGGAATAAATGTAGTGAGAGGAAACTACTCTACAAAGATTGTGAAGAGGAATAAGATCAAGAATTGGGACTTTCACAAAATCTAGAACTAAAAGACACTATTCCAACCATATCTTGTAATGTATTGGTTAGGATGAACACTTCTAAAATTCTCAAGATAGAAGTATATATAAAAAAGAAAAAGGTAACTATATTGAGTGATTTTGGCAGTAACCATAACTTCATTAATTGAAAATTAGACAAACTTATCAATTATATTATATATCCAACACTAGAGTGTGATAGCTTAACCTGACTCATAGTAAAATAATCCAAAAGACATGGAATATAAAGTAATCCATTGAGCTAAAATATAAAGTATTGAATAATGTATGAGAGTATGATATGATTCGGTTACAAATGAGGGTCTTGTATAGATACTAAGCAAGATTCCCCTTCATGAATAGTCATGTCCCAATCAACAAACATGTCCTTTCATAATTATTAGTTATACTTAATAATAATAATAATATAATAATAATAATAACAATTATTACTATTATTATTATTTTATTGATATATTTATGTTTGTAACATTTCCTTCCCCTTTAGAAATGCTTTGTCCTGAAAGCATATTAATGACAAGGATTGATATATTTTTCTGTCTCGTAATGACTTTGTCTCTCCCATTCCTTGGAATTGTCATTTTCGATGATACAAGACGATATGAACTTATGAGTGCTGAGCAAAATTGTCAAACTAAAAATGATATAACCCAATTTGATATTTTGCGGAACCTTACACTTTTTTTTTTTCCGGGGAAAAAATCACAACTTTTTATTAAGAGCGATAAAAAGTTTTACAAGCGATTGGATCATATGCCACCACATCTGGCTCATAAGTCTGCTGTTCTGCTCAACATTTAAGGAGCTGTTCTGCTGTTCTGTAGGACACAAAACCTTTACAATCAACCTCCTGACGGAGGTGCAATATCAACCATGTATCATATATGCGAAACAAAAACTGGGGTCTCCTTCAACAGAAGGAAAACAACCCCATAAACAAAAAATATAGATGTCTCAAAGCCCGTGTGCAGTTCCAAAAAGGAGAGAAAGTAAAAAAGTCTGTTTGCTGTGTATTAAAAATGCTGCTACTGATATCAAGAACTAAAGAAAACAGAGCTGGAAAATACATGAATATACATATAATATATAATGCCGCTGCAAAACTGCTGTCAAAATGAAGCTGGACGACAGAAGTCAAAGAGGCTGTGCATAAGGAGGCATATCTGATCTGACTGAATGCCCCTGTCTGATCTCTTCTATGACCCAGTTGCCCATATCCTGTTGTACACCAGTCGGAACCTTACACTTACTTGATACCCGAGATGAATTGTTTTTCTAAGACTTAATTATGATAGCATCAATGTTTTTTGGAACATAAGTTAGTTATATTTTTCTTGAGCGATATTGATATGTTGACTAGTTGAGATGTTTGTTCATATGATTTGGATGTTGATAAGGATTTATTGTGACATGATTTACTTTAGGTATATGATTTTATTCATGAGCTAATGTTGCTTGGTTGATCGATGGATTTTCACTTGGAATTTCCATTGTTTGAACTAAAACATTGGAATATGTCTTCACTTCAATTGGATTGGGATCCTTTTGAATTATGATATTATATATATCTATATGTGTTCCCTTTTCTACAACTTGGATTGTTACTTTTGATAACCTCGATGCTCCTTTTGTGATAAATTCTTCTAATTTGTTTAGCATTGATTTCTTATTGTTTTTAATTTTCTTAATTTGTGCAAGGAAATTTTGATCATGATGTTCTCATTTTGTAACTTTATTTATTCTCATCTTTTAAATCTCTAATTTGTTCTAGTAACCTTTGATTAAGGTTTTTTAAGGGTAATTTTTTTTTTTTTTAGATTCCTCTTGAATTTATTGAGATCTTCCTTGTCTTATTCTAATTTTTATTATACTGCTTTGTATCCTTTGCTTTCTTGGCCTACACAAGTAATTTTTTACTATGCTCCATTAGGCGAAAAATTTCCTTGTAAACATATCGTTGAGATCTTTATATTTCTTTTTTGATACCTTGTTTTTTTTGAAGTTTTAGAAGTTTCCATTTTATTGTTTTTATTTGTATATGTACATTACCTTGATATTCTTGCATGAAAATAATTTACCATATAGTGGACAACAACATTTATAATTTTTAAGGGTTGAAGGGTATTGTTGAAGGTGCTGGATCCGCCAACATTCAAGGGGTTTCCCTGATATGTGGTCCCAATTAGACCTCACACCATTTCGAATAGGAGCCCCATCCAGAATATGGCCTAGTTTCCAATTTCTTAAAAATTTTCCTTGACTCTATCTGTAAGCAAGAGAGAGGAGCACAGTTGTGCCTTCGAAAAGAAAGTAAGTGTGTCTGGTGAGTGTTCGATTGTAGGTGTGTCAAGGTTCTTCTACTACGGAGGGAAGGAGAAATTGAGCCTCTAAGAGAGAGATAATAGTACCACCCTAACAGAGACACACATGAATAGAAAGGATCCGTCTAACATCCAATAGAATAGTCCACAAATATGTGGTGGTCATTGCAACCAATACAAAACATTTTCAATATGATAAGAACTAAAATAACCGAAATAGTTCAACAACTTTAGTATAGGTGAAAGAAAACATGAATCATAAACATTCACATAATAGTCTTACAAATATTCATAATCCATGCATGAAGAACATGCTGGCCATCAAGCTTCATATATTAAGTAAAAGTCCCAAGACACATGTATACATCAAACACCACTAGCTCCAATAGTGGAGCATTGGAGCCACCACTTGGTCCCCAAAATAACTAGCTTGTCTCTCTAATGCTTTATGGGAGGAGCCAAGGTGAAAATTCCTTTGCGCATACAATGAGGGTGTGTATATAACTAATGGGGTGATGCTTCACCTCCCTTGTGACTCTTTGACTACCCTCATGATTTTTTGAATTCCTATGACTTTTCAACTTTACATGACTCTTCATATTCTGTACATGTCCTTTGGACTTCCACTTTACAATACATTTTCAAATAAGAAATTACATAATCCACAAGAATGATGTAGCATATGTCGACTCATGACATGACATGACACTACATTCACGAACTTCTTGATGACATGGCAATGTCAAGCCATTCTTGCTTCTCCTTGCTATGTGTCTTCTTGGGAATGTTCTTCTATCCACCTCCATATGGCTTAGAGGTAAGGAGTCTTCAGTGATATCAGGTCTTGAGCTATGGTCACAAACTGGTGTCCCTTTGCTTTCTCTTGATTGATCAACTTGCATAATCAACTACAAATATGTCTTCAACTATGTTTCCCTTCTCCATCTCCTTCTCCATCACCCTGTCATGGTATGATAGAGTACCTACATCTGCAATTCACTTATGATAAGATGACATCAGTATGATAAACCCCTATTCTAAGATGATGCATGTTGATCCACTGACTGAGCCGGAACTGGGTGGTAGGCTGAGGGAGAGGCTTAGTGATTGCACAATTAAGTAGCTCAGGTAGCCAATGGTGGATATTGAGCCTTGAGACTGCGTAATTCACAGTTTAGGGTGGACCGAGGAAGTGGATTGCACAATTTTCGGGCTCAATAAGCCAGGATGAAGGGTTGAGCACTGATTTTGCCTACTACACAGTTATGGAAGGCAAACTAGGTCGGGTGATTGCGCAATTGCACAACTCAAGAGATCAAGGGCTAGGATTAATGTCAGAGACTGTGCAATGTGTAGTTGAGGCTAGGTTGGAGGGTTGAATTACACAATTTTGGAGGCCACGATCTAGGCTTGAGCACTAAAACTGCAGAGTGTGTAGTCCTAGGAGGTAGGAACCGCGCATTGCGCAATGTCAAGAGGAAAAGTTGTAACTACAGGGCTGAGACTGCACAATGCGCAGTTCAAGAGACCTAGATGAGGCTAAGTTGCTTGTTCGGAGAGCTTTCAAAATTTGACTGAGTGTGGTATTGATGAAGATGATGTGAACAATGATAATACTCACCTGCAATCACACACTTAGAACACTTGATGAAAAAACAACATAGATCATACAGGACACATTAACAACATACTTCCCTAAGTGCGACAACTTTGCGATGACTTATGACAAGTGCGACACTAAAGATACACTTTGCGATGATCGTGACAAAACCTGTGCCACAATGATTACAACTTTGGAAATGAGTGCAACAAATGTTTACATGGTAACATCAACTAATTTACACAAAGGTAACCCCTTGAAACCACCAAAATAATTTCATATACATTGTGCGACACTTAACATGTGAAAATACGACATTTTGCTTTTCCTGCAAAAGGGACCAAAACACTTAGAGAAAACAAATACAATGGATTTGAATGTTTGCGAAGACAATATGCAAGACTAAGGTAGGCTCTGGAATTTGGATGTAGGCCAAAATTTTGGAGGGTGTTGTAGCATCGACAACACTTGGCGATACACTCATAGAATTATAGCCTCTTTGTCTTGGTTGACTCTTTTGTACAAGGTCTCAATTCTTTAGGGAGTTTTGATTCATCGTATAGATTACTTTGGCTTCCCTACCTACCCCATGAGTAAACATGGTCTCATTTGTGCCATCTCAATTGAACAAAAACATAAGATAAGTTATATCACAAAGTTTTGAATAAGAAAGGGTAGTATAGTTTGTGAGCTTTAGATTTTCAAAGTATAGTTTTTCATCTCTAGTGTTGCTTCACTGCTAGCAGGCTTGGAGAGTACCCCGACAGAGTCACTAAGAGAACACAAACATTGTTGCGCTACCAAAAAGTCTGGACAGTACCTCGACGAAGTTGCTTTCTTCACCTTTCTGCGCAGGAAGCCACTTCTCTTCTTTCGCCTTTATTTATATATTTAAAGAGGACTGTGCATAAACACTTATTCATTTGATGGGTGGAAGAGGGATCCCAACTTATTGAGATCAGGAGAGGTTGTTCCTTCAGAGAAGCATATAGAGACCTCTGATTTAGGTTTGCTCGTTTTATTTTTTCCCCTTTTCCTCCTCTATTGATTGGATAAGAGTGAAAAAACCGAAACATAATGAACCGAGTATGGGCATAAGGTTTATAGAATAGACACATGTATCATGGTTCGACACAAAACTCTCCTTACAGACAAATCATATTTTCCATCAAAACATCATCGACCAAAATATATAACCAACACAAAGAAGGAGGACCAAAGGTTAGCCAAATGTTGTAGTGTCACAAGACTCTTTTCAACTCAACCACACACAAAGAAGCTAGAAAACATGTTCACACATGATGCTTATTTACAAAAACGAAAGAAGAACAAGACCAAACAAACAAACAAAAAAGAAACTATGTACATGATGCTTATTTATAAAAACGAAAACAAGAACAAGACCAAACAAACAAACAAACAAGAAATTATGTACATAGGGCAGGGCAAAACCCCATATCATCATTGAAAATATTGTTTTAAGTCTTAGCCATTAACAGGAAGAGAGTCAGTCTTTTCGTCTAGTGATTGGAGACGATATGTGTGTTGGTCAAGCTTTTTGTGTATAGTGAACCGTCTAATCCACATGGATTGGAAGTTAGTGTGTTTACCTTTGTCCTCGTGGGATTTGTCCAACTTCAAGACTAGGTCACCCACACAAAATTGGTTCTTCCCTGCAAACTTCTTGTTGAACCACCTCTTGATACAAATCTCATGAATATAAAAATTTTCTTTTGATTTTTGTCTTTCTTCCTGCAACTTGCGAAGTGTTTCTAACCTATGTTGAACCAATAAGCATGGCTTGCCCTGGGATTCTTGTGAAAGTTGAAGGGTAGGTGAATAGATTTTTTGGGGTAGGATGGCTTCTTTTTCATACATTAGGAAGTAAGGAGATGTATTCAGAGAAGGCTTTGACATGACTCAGTCAACCCATAGGGAATTGACCAAAGTGGAGTGCTAGTTCCTTTATTTAGAGAGAATGGTCTTCTTAATGATACAAATAAGGTTCTTGTTTGTAGACTCAACAAGATCATTTCCTTGCGTATAGTAATTAGTTGAATGTTTCAAAACAATTACATTTTCCAATGCAAAATCGTATAATCTTAGCGATGAAAAGTATGTTTCATTTTCAAAAACAAGTGAAGTCGGAACGCCGAACTTGGAAATGATATTCTGCTTAAGGAAGTTGATGACTCCCAATCATTCACTTGCTTTAGTGGAACTGCTTCTACCCATCGTGTGAAGTAGTATGTAGCAGTGAGAATGTAGCAGCGTTGCTTTGATGAGTGCGAAAAGATCTCGCCAAAAATGTCTAGGCCCCATTGTTGGAATGGTTCTTCCACTGTAATAGGTTGTAACAAGGTGGAGACTTCTTGTTTCGATCGACACAGTTCTGATAGACCGAACACTTGCGGGAAAATGCGTGAGCATATTTGAATAATGTGGGCCAATATAAACCAAACCACATAGCTTTATGCGCTGTTGTGTCTCCCCCAAAGTGTCCCCCAGCTGGTCCATCATGGAGATCACACAATACTTTCTCTGAAACGTGTGCTTCCAAGCACCCGAGCAGTACTCATTATGGTGCTTTATGAAAAGTTCCCCATGCACCAATTGATAAGATAATGATTTTAGTCTGAGTGCCCTCTTCTGTCGTGTGTATAATTGTGAGGGAACTATGTCATGCTCAAGATATTGGTGCACATCAGCGTACCAAGAGTTCGCGATAATATTGGGGGAAGCTCACTCAATGTTATACATTTCAATTTCTTGCTCCCATCTAGATGGATATTCTTCTTTTACATCCACCACTTCTACTGCTAGCCGACATAGACTGTGGCCCTTGATCATGTGAACTGGTTTGAATTCTAAGTCATACTCTTGCAGACCCGTCACCTAGTTCACTCTTCTGTCACCCAAATCTTGTTGAATAAACATCGATCTAACTGTTGGGTGTGGCACAAAGATAATACAATGATTCTTCAAGAGGTAGGACTAGAAGTGCTTTACCACCTTGTAGACTGCATACGCCTGCTTATCAATGGCGGGATAGTTAAGTTCAGGTCCCTGTAGGCTGGAACTCATGAAAGATATTGACCGCTCATTATTTTGATCATCCTTTTGTGTGAGCACAAAGACAAGAGAAGTGTCAGAAGCAAAAGTCTAGAGCAAAAGCTATTTCTTGAAATATGGGTTGTATAAGGTTGGTTCTTCTGTGATAGCCTACTTGATACAAGAAAACACATCCTTTTCCCTTTTGTCCCACTTGTATAATGCATCCTTCTTTACCATCTCCTACATAGGTTTCACGATCTGAGCGTAATTGAAGATGAACTTGCAGAGAAAATTAATCTTCCCTAGGAAGGACTGCATAGCTTTCTTATTCACTAGGAAGGGAATCTGTGTGATAGCTCTAACCCTCTCAAGGTCTACTTTAATCCCACTTTTCACGATAATGTGGCCCAAGAGATTACCCTTGGACACTGCAAAAATAATTTTCTTGGGATTAAGGGATATCTCGTACTTCTGACATCACTCAAATATTTTCTTCAAATGGCATAAGTGGTCAGATCTCTTCTTAGAGAACACTGTGACATCATCGAGATACACCACTACGCTCTGCCTAATCAGTCCATGAAATTCGATGTCCATTTTACATTGAAATGTCGCACCTGTGTTGACTAGCCCAAATGGAATTCTTCGGAATGCGAACGTGCCCCACTTAGTGTGGAATGTTGTTTTTAGTTTGTCAGGATTTGAGACCAGAACCTGGTTGTAGCCTAAATAACCATCAAGCAAGGAGAACATCTCTGACCTTGATAATGTATGCAGTATCTGTTCCATAGATGACAAATGGTAGCTATCTTTTTCTGAGGCGCGATTCAAGTTTCAGAATCAACACATAAGAAGATTTCCCCGAAATTCTTCCTTACTGGGATCAAATTAGATACCCAAGTTGAATGTCACACTTTATAGATGATCTAATCATCTAGCAACTTCCTTGACTCTTCTTTAATTAGGGGCTCAAGTGTCAAATGTACCTTTCACAACTTCTATTGAAAAGGCTTAGCCCATTCTTTGATCGGGGTAACATGCCGAATTATTCGCGTGTCATAAGTTTTGAGCTCAATGTCATATTTCCACGCGAAAACATCTCGGTACTACTTGAATAGGAAGATGAAAGATTTCTTCTCTTGTGGTGTGCAACAAGTACTGAGATTGACAAAATTTGAATCCTTTTCTATTCCAAGATTTATTTGTTCATGCGAAAACGTTGAACTATGGGTTATTGCATTGACTAGCTACCGAAAGCGATTATGTAAATCATACAACTTTTCCAATGATAGCATACCCTTCGACATGGGGTTTTATTTATTTGTGCGAGCTGCATCTTGCAGCTCTCTTTCGTTCTCATCTTCATCGATAATTGCATCTTTGAATACATCAACGTTCGCCATAAAGTGCAGTATCTGCTGGTCATCATTAAAAACGCGTAAATTAGTGATATTGTCAGGGACAAATGGCTTATAAATAATTTCAATAGAAAAACTATCTCTAAGCGGTGATAACCTACTAATAGCATTTGCTAATGCATCTGCAGTTGCATTATGAATTTTAGGAACAAATATAATATTAAAAGCTTGGAAATGAGAAATAAAACACCATACCTCTTGTTGATAACCTTTCATATGAGGTGACACACAGTGAATAGTATTGTGTACCTGTCGTATGACGATTTCAGAGTCACCTACTGCTTTGAGAACTCCAACATTGAGGTCGATGGCCTTTTGTAAACCCAAGATGAGTGCTTCATATTCTTCCATGTTGTTTGTGCACTCGAATTCCAAGCGGCTTGAGATCAAGTGTTTCCTCTGTCGCGGGTCTACTAAAACACAACTAGCTCCAGAGCCCTCCTGCATCTTTGAACCATCAAAGTACAAAATCCAAACATCATATGTACAAGAGCTAGGCCCTACACTACTACTACTACTACTATTACTATCTATTGTACATAAGTCATTTGTGCCAGTTGGACTAGGAAGGAGATCCAACTGTGTGTCAGGTGGGACTGGGGATGGCTAGGCAAGATAACACCCCAGATTAGTTTCTAGAAAGCAATTTCCAAATATTAGATTTGCGAAAGCAACTGGTTCATTTTTTCCCTCGAAGGGTGTAACAATATGTTTCATGTAAGGCTCTAAGTCTACCTAGATTTGGTTGTTTCTACCCTTATACAAAATCCATAAATGTGACTAGTCCATAGCAAAATACCCTTGTATTTTGCTGGACCAATCTCTGCTTAGCAATACACTATATGCTTCTAGAATTTCCACAATTACTATATTTATACACTGGTGAACTCGTTTATCGAATGATAAGTGAATAAGCACATTTCTGAGTTCACTTATAGCATGGACAAGGGTCCTATCCAACTGAATATTTTGTGCATCTATCTTATCCCATTTTGCATTAATTTTATTTGCTACAGATAGGGGCATTATATTTACAAATGCGCCAAAATAAGCTAAGCAATTGTGTACATTGTAATTGAAAATTTCAAACGTTAACAAAAACAGAGGGCGCAATGTATTCACATCCAATGTTAAAGCATTAAGCACAGATTCCAGGGGACCGAAAAACTTACCATATCCCCTCTATGAAGAAGCGGTGTTACCTGAGGTAGAATTTTCAAGGGTGCGACAAGAAATTCCTGCTGGATCATGATCCTTGTAAGTTCAAAGAGTGAGATGTTAATGCGAGCTTTCTTCATGTCTTCAACGATGTTATAATCAAGTGTGGGAGACATTTCCGAAGTGTCTGGAGGAGTAACCTTATCTGCTTCTTCCATAATGATGGACTTGATTTTGCTGTTTGTGGAAGTACTTTTCGTTGTAGCCACATTTCCATACTTGCTCTAAGTGTTCTGGGTTGATTTGATGGGTGATTTGATCTTCCTTAGCAAATGCTATTTCAATTTCTTCCTTGTTAAATCTTGTTTGGAGACCGACCCTTGTCTTCTCAATTTTGTATCAATAGTTATACTTTTGGGCAGGGGCCTCACTCAATGGTTGTTCTCCAACACTTTTCTTTTCAACTGTGTAAACACAACTGAGTGTATTCATTGCATGCCCAACACTCGCAGTTTCTGCGGCTGCAACAATTTCTTCCTTCTCTTCCATTGGCTCAGTCTACTCATCAGAAAGTACTGTATCAATAATATGCGCAACTAGAGCCTTCGTGTTATGGTTCCATTGCGGGCATGTTTTTTCTGAATGATACTCTTGATGAAACGAACAATATTGGTCCATGTCCATACTCTCAACATTCAACACAATGTTCGAGCTCTACGCAGACTTGGTTGGTTGGTTGCTACTGCTGTTAGAGTTGGAAGCCCTCCTCAGAATGTTGATTCTAGGAGGCTTGCTACTTGCGGTGGTCTCGCTTGACCTCTGCTTTAAGTCTTCCAACTCACTGGGCATATACATGATAGTGTGAGTCAAGCTCTTAAGCTTAACATCTTCCTTTTCCTTTTCCTTTCTTATGGAGGTCTGAGACCTTTTTCCTGTGTCTTTGGATTCCTTTGATGGTTCATTGTCAACTGAGTCCTATCGCACAAAAGTCCTTTTCAATTGCAATTGCTTCTTCATAATTTTCTTCTAAAGTTTCTTTTACAGTTCTTTTCACGAACTGCGCGATGCTTATTGGTAAGGCAGATGTTTAATAATCAATAGTGATGGAGTCACGAGGTTTCGTATTTGCAGGGAATTTATTCAATATGTGGTTAAACCTCTGATTGAAATCTTTCACTTTCTCTTTGTGCTCCATCTTAATATTTCCCAACTCTCTTAACAACATGGCAGGGGTTTTGTCATCAACAAACTTTTCAAGAAAAATATTTTTAAACCCCTTCCAATTTTGGATAGAGTTCGGAGGAAGACTGTGGTACCATATAGCTACTCTGCCATCTAAGGTACAATGGAAAAGTCTACATGAAACATCATCATAATGTACCTCAAGCATTTGTAGATGCAAGTAAAAGTTTGTCAGGGTCATACTTTGTTAACAACTTTTCCGGGTGCCTCAACATCTTGTGTATAACACTCGAAAGTGCAAGTGGGCCCTGAGAAATCCAATCCAGATCTTGGTACACCATATATTCGTCTCTTTTTTCCTCCTCTTTGTCAGAATTTTATGGATCTTCTTCCTGTTCTCCGTAATCTGTTGGATCTCCTTCCTCTTCTTCTTCACCACCTAACCCACGAAAAGTATCGTATGAGAGTACAACATTGTTTGTGTCACCTCCATTAAAAGATGGAGGTTGCTTTGGTTTCTCTGCGCTTTCTACAATGTCTTCTAGCTCTTCAAGGGTGGCGAGAACCAGATCTTCGACTGTCGAAACCACTATCATGGTAGGAGTGGTTACATTCTTCTTTGGAAAATAAGGCAGATTATGTACTTCAGGAATCAATCCAATAAACTTTGCAAACTTACTGGTTATAGGCCGGATGGTCTGAATGTGCTCATAAGAGATTTCAAAGGTTTGTTCAAGACTGGGCGAGGAAGATCTGCTAACTTTAGGAATATGAGCAGGGGAGGTGCTGGGAATAATGTTGCCTTGATCAGAAGATATATGGTGAGGGTGGGTGAGGTTATCATACATACAAATTTGGCTTCCCTCCTTCTAGCACTATAAATTTTGACGATGCTGGACCCACCAACATTCAAGGGGTCTCCCTGATATGTGGTCCTAATTAGACCTCATACTATTTGGGATAAGATCCCCATCCATAATATGGCATGGTTTCCAATTTCTTAAGTATTTTCCTTGGCTCTAACTATCAGCAAGAGAGAGGAGCGCAAATGTGCCTTCGAAAAGAAAGTAAGTGTTCCTAGTGAGTGTTCGGTTGTAGGTGTGTCAAGTTTCTTCTACTGTGGAGGGAAGGAAAAAATGAGCCTCTACGAGAGAGGTAATAGTACCACCCTAGAAAAGACACACATGAACAGAAGGGATCTGTCTAACATTTAGCGGAATAGTCCACAAATATGTGACGGTCATTGCAACAAATACAACGCATTATCAATATGATAAGAACTAAAATAACCAAAATAGTTCAACTACTTTAGTACAGGTGAAAGCAAACATGAATCATAAACATTCACATAATAGTCTTACAAATATTCATAATACATGCATGAAGAATGTGTTGGCCATTAGGCTTAATATATTAAGTAAAAGTCCCAAGGCACATGTATACATTGAACACCACTAGCTCCAATAGTGGAGCGTTGGAGCCACCACTTGCTCCTCAAAGAACTAGCTTGTCTCTCTAATGCCTTGCGGGAGGAGCCAAGGTGAAAAGTCCTTTGCTCATACAATGAGGGTGTATATATAACCAATGGGGTGATTCTTCACCTCCCTTGTGACTCTTTGACTACCCTCATGACTATTTGACTTCCTATGAATTTTCAACTTTACATGACTCTTCATATTCTATACATGTCCTTTGGACTTCCACTTTACAATACATTTTCGAATAAGAAATTACATAATCCACAAGAATGATGTGGCATATGACGACTCATGACATGACATGACACTGCTGACATGGACTTCTTGATGACATGGCAATGTCAATCCATTCTTGCTACTCCTTGCTATGTGTCTTCTTGGGAATGCTCTTCTATCCACCTCCATATGGCTTAGAGGTAAGGAGTCTTCAATGATATCAAGTTTTGAGCTACGGTCACAAACTGGTGTCCCTTTTATTTCTTTTGATTGATCAACTTGGATAATCAACTAAAAATATGCCTTCCAACATGTTTCCATTCTCCATATCCTTCTTCATCGTCCTATCATGGTATGATAGAGTACCTATATCAACAATTCACTCATGACAAGATGACATCAATCCGATAAACCCCTAGTTTAAGATGTTGCATGTTGATCCACTAAATGAGTGGGAAATGGGTGGAAGGTTGAGGGAGAGGCTCATTTATTGTGCAATTACACAACTCAAGTAGTTAGGGGTGAATCTTGAGCCTTGAGATAGCGCAATGTGTAGTTTAGGCTAGACTGAGCAAGTAGATTACACAATTTTGTAGCTCAATGAGATGGGCTGAAGGGTTGAACATTGATTCTGTCTATTGCACAGTTATGGAAGGTAGAGGAGGATGGGTGATTGCGCAATTGTGTAGATTAGGAGGTCAAGGGATGGACTTGAGGTCAGAGACTGCACAATGCACATTTGAGGCTAGGTTGGAGGGATGAATTGCGTAGTTTTGGAGGCCAAGGTCTGGGCTTGAGCTCTGAAACTACGTAATGCACAGTCTTGGGAGGCAAGAAATTTGCATTTCATAGTGTCAAGAGGTAGGGTTGCAGCTAGAGGGTTGATATTGTGGAATGCACAGTTAAGTAGGGCTGTATGATGCTAAGTTACTTGGTTAGAGAGCTTTCAGAATTGACTATGTGTGGGATCGATGAAGATGATGTGAAAAATGATAAGACTCGACCGTGATCACACACTTAGAACACTTGATGAAAAAATAACATATATAATCTTGGACACATGAACAACATACTTCCCTCAGTGTGACAACTTTGTGACGACTCACGACAAGTGCGACACTAAAGATACACTTTGCGACGATCGTGACGACACTTGTGTGACAATGCTTACAACTTTGGAAATGAGTGCAACAAATGTTTACATGGTAATATCAACTCATTTACAAAAAGGTAACCCCTTGAAACCACCAAAACAAGCTCATATACATTGCATAACACTTAACATGCGAAAAGACGACATTTTGCTTTTCTTGCAAAAGGGACCAAAACACTTAGAGAAAACACATACAATGGATTTCAATGTTTGCGATGACAATATGCAAGACCAAGGTAGGCTCCGAAATTTGGTGCAAGCCAAAATTTTGGAGGGTGTTGTAGCAACGACAACAAGTACAAAAATTTGCTTCACATAAAGGACATTTAGTCCAAAATGTTGACTTTAAATGGAACTCATAGTTCATAATTCACTTCTTTATTTTCTCTCTCTCTCTCTCTCTATCTCCCTCTATATATATATATATATATATATATATATATATATATATATTAGTATTTATTTTAAACACACTTTAGTTAAAGAAATTTAACAGTGGTTTTAACTTGGCCTTTTTTACCCTCGGATGGGGTTATGAGACTAAAGAATGGCCCGAGGGGGGTTGTCATCACCCCCCCCCCCAATCCGATAGGCAGGTGGACATGGAAACACACCCGCTATAGATGGCATCAAGCAACAACGGGTCACTCCATCGAGGTATGTACCTTGATCACTTTACCATGTAATATGTGGAGGAGGGAATGTTTTTGTAAAGTGGGTCAACACGAGTGATGGACAATGAAAATTCAATGTTAGAGGCAGGGATAGATCATGTTGCAATACTTGGCAGAGTGTGTAAAATGAGGGAATATTTAAGACGAAGGATAATTTGGCGAGTGAGTGGATCTCCAACGGTGGAGAGATCTAGATTCAATTGTGTGCAGGAAAAAGACTATAATGGCACATGAATGTGATAGGAAGGAGCGGCTAGCAAAGGGTCGAGTGCCACATTAGCAACTGTTCAATTAAATATAACGACATGATAGGAAACAAATTCAAGTGAAGTGGTGAGGAATAAAGGTAGAGGCTCACAAGAGGTTGATCCAAAAATGGAGGCTATCAGAGGCCAGACAAACTCGTTGTTTCTTTAGTTGTCAATTGAATGAGTGTAAGGTTGTCACTAGGCATCACACCTAGGTGTTTTGGGAAGCTATGGAGGATTGGGACTGTGAGCTAAGTCAACCTCAACACTATGTAAAAGGCAAGAGTCTAGGAACAACAATTAGATGAGAGAACAAGGTGATATAATATCCTCTACACTCACTGAGGTGTGGCAAGAGGCAAAGGAATAGAAGGTTGACGGTGGCATCACATGACGACCAATGGGTTAAATGCTGGATAATAGAGGACTTAGGAACAAAGGATAACTGGCGATGAGTACTTCTTGTTGTTCCTCTGAGACACCATTAACACGAGGTTGAGGTCAAGAAGGTTTCAGGTACACAAGGAAATACTGTTGAAGGGTGAGATTGAGGCTATATAGTTGTATGGTACAACTACACACCCGTTCTCACTGTCATCCTTGTCGGAAAAGGTGGAACATAGTATCCATTGGGATAGGGTGCAAACACACAAACATAAGCTCAGACCGAAGACAAATGAAGGGCATGAGTGAAGAGGTTTTCTCAACAATTAGTGGGTTTTCAATGTAGTAAAGATGCCAAGAGAGAGGAGATGCCCAAGAAGGGGCGACTGAAACCACAACACAAAGAAGAAGAGGAAATCTGAGCATGCAAGGTCGAGTTGTCGAAATGTCGATACCACAACCAAAATCCTCTACAACTTCAACATGAGTTGACTCAGCTTGAACAAGAAGAAGAAACATAGAGGACAAAAATCTTAGACACGGAAGTACAAGCAACATGGGAACCATGGACCCCCAACTCAGGCCAAACTCAGTTTAGAACGAGCCAGTACATGCAAGCGGTGAACATTTATTGGATGGTAAAATACCTATTGGGCAGAGTGATCCTGGATGGCCAAGAGGTGAGACATGATATACACCAAACACTAGACCACCTTCATGGTCATATGAGGCAAAATGATGGAAGAGTCAATAAGCTAGATCATATGCTAGCATGTATCAAACAACACTTTTCCATTCCACCAAGAACTCCACGAACTCCTGGGGATCATGGGAGTCCAATGTCGGTATTTAGTTCTAAATTCAACCAAATTCCATAATGTTAGAATGTCTTTCATATTTGCTTCTCTTTTGCTTTCCATAGGTGTTTCTTCCTGAATGGTTAGTAATCATAGGATTAAGTTGCTATGCTCTAGTAGTATTATGTTATGTATGTCTCTTTTAACTAGTCGTCAGGTCCAGTTTTGGATATGTTCCAAAATCCTTAAGGAGATACCAAAGGGAACTCTATAATCCTTGGTGTAAATTTTGATTTGCAATAATAGATTTTACTTTACAAAAAAAGAGCATTGGCATTTATTTTTATTTTTATTTTATTTTTTCACTTTAATAGAAAATAATGTTTTACACATAAAAACTTTTTATTAAATAGTCTTATTTTTAAATCCCTTTAAAAAAAACATTTTTGAAATATATGTAGACTTATAATATACATATGTGCATCTTTACTCGTTAATTCACGTTGACCCTTTATAAAACCTTGATATAACTTGAACTTTTAAATAATTTGAATGTGAGAGGTCGTGACATGTGTGATTGGTCACTAATCCTTGAACCGACAAATTTCCACTCGACTATGCTTGATACATCAAAAATTGACCACTAGAATACAACTAAATATGAGCAACTAATGTGTATAGGGTTGGAATTTCAAATCAGATTCACCCATCAAATATGACAATTTTCACACTTTTCTTGTCCATTTCCTAATACCACGTAAAGATTTTGACGGCTTTGTAAAATTTTGAACTGTATTTGATAAGAAAATCACCCCATCACGGAAAAATTGCCCATCAAATTCCATCCCTGAATATGTACAACGATTGATGCTATAACAATTTATCCATACGGTACAATGACTAGTGTTGTGGAAGTTTATCTATACATTACAATGACAAATTCGACAATTCATGGTTTTGTCCGGATTGACAACAAAATGGTAGTTGTACAATTCCACCAATTATATTATGAATTTGGTACGAATTGTGGTAGGGTGTGTATGATTGGAAATGGACAATAGTATGGCATTAGCGATATGACACTCTTTTTCACATCGAATCAACTTTATTACAGATGAGGGTGTACGACAACGACTTGGTGGCTATATGGGTCAAGTAGAAGCAATAAAATTTAATGACTAGTGTGTGGAAGACTATCCAACGATTATGGTGGTACGCAGATGGTATCACAATGAGACAAATGGAATAAGATTTGTACGATATAATGTTATATATATATATAAAAGGAAAGCTTGCATTTAAAATTTCCATTGCGAAGTTGTAGTTCTTAACCCCTTTATATGTAACAACAAAATGATTTTCTTTATGTTATTCATTTTTTTAATGTTGGAAATGATTGATCTTCACGAAACCTCAATTTACGATAAAGAAACTTCAATGTTGTAGCGATGTTTTTATACTTCAATGGTCATAGGACAATTATGGCGAAGGACAAAAACTCAAAGAAAATGTATAAAATATGAGTAGCCAAGGGTTGGATAAGACAAGGTCTGATAAAAATTTGTGGCTAAGGATCGGATTAGAAAACTAGCTCTGATACCAAATGTGATATCCAAAGTTGGCTCACAGTTAAATAATCCAAAATAATTGGAATATAAAGTAATATATTAAAGATAAAATAAAACTTATTAAATAATGTATGAGAAAATAATATGATTCGGTTATAAATGAGGGCCCCGTAAACTACTAGGCAGGATGCCTTTTCATGAATAGTCATGTCCCAACTAATAGACATGACCTTCATAATTATTAGTTATTAGTTATTAGTTATTAATATATTTATGTTCATAACATAGAGTTTCAAGTAATGATCACATTTAGAGATTCCAAAGATTGTTCAGGGAAGACTCATATTATTAACCTCACAATGGGGGAGTATTTATTAGATAGTCCCATGATTGTGATCCAGATGTTTGGTGTTAATGTTGTATTAGGGGTCCAATAGTTACAATAATGATGAACAATGGATCTTAATTTTCATGATTTTTTCGTGATATTTTCCTCAAAAGACAAGGACAGAGGTCTCTAAAGGAAACCTTGTAAAGTGATAAGTTCTAATAGAATGAAAAATTTGCTAAAAAAGGGATACATTGGTATAATTGCACAATTATGCTTGCTACATGTTCAAACATCTTATCCCTCTCCAATGGATCTCCAAAAAATTATTGGCCCACATTCCAAAGTATTTGAGGAGATGCCTAAAGGTCTTCCAATTACTAGAGATCATGACCATGCTATTCATTTGCAATCAAGAATTGTACTACCTAACATCATACCTTACAAGTAACCATACACTCAAAAGAGTGAGATTAAGCATATGATCCAAGAAATGTTAGATGATAACATCATTTGAACTAGACAAAGTGCTTTCTTTTCACTAGTGGTGATGGTTATGAAAAAGGGATATTCATGGCACAAGTGCCCAAATTATAGAGAAACCAACAAAATGACCATTAAAGATGAGTTTCCTATTCCTGAGATTAATGAACTATAAAATGAATTGCAAGGAGATTTTCTCTTTACCAAGTTGGATCCCCATTCTAGATATAATGAAATTAGAATGAGGCAAGAAGACATCCCCAAAGCAACTTTTAAAATGCCTAAGGGTCATTATGTGGTTTTGGTGATGCCATGTGGCCTTAATAATGCACCTTCAGTGTTTTTTGTTTTTTGTTTTTTTGTAAGTTAGAATTTATATTACAATAGAAAAATATTACATGTGTTTGCTAGTTGTGGCCTCTATTACAAGCTAGGTGGCCAAAGTTTTCATCCAAGCATCCAACTACTAAAAATTTGTGGCACCTACCTGTCTTGTAGGGGATAAAATTTTACAAACTGAGTGGGCGGGGTGGACGGAGTAGGCCGAAGGGGTGGGCAGGGAGGCAGCTGAATCGGCCCTGCCACCCCTAGGTGGGGTGGGCCACATGGGTGAGCAGGGAGGCAGCTGCACGGGTGGTAGGGCTGATTCAGTTGCCTCTCCGCCCATCCCGCGACCCAATCCACCTAGGGGTCGCAGGGCTGATTCCAAGAATCGACCCTGCCACCCCTAGGAGGTTTTTTTTTTTAATATAATTATTTTTTTTAATTGTAATTGTTGTTGTTGTTGTTTTTTTTTTAATTTAAAATTTTAATTGTTTTGTTTATATATATATATATATATATATATAATTTTATTTTTTTTAACTTAGAAAAAAGTTGTTTTTTATTTTTCTTTTCTCTTTAAATTATGTCTTTATTTGAAATTTTTCCCCGTATATATATATGTTTAAATTTTTAATATTTACAATTTAATTTTTATTTTTATTTGATTTTTTTTTGTCATGTTTTTAATATATATATATATATATTTTTTACTTATTACTATTTTAAATTATTTTTTGTGTTTTTTTATTGTTTTTATTTTTGCTTCAATATTTGAATTTTTATTTTCTTTTGTATATATATATATATATATATATATATATTCAATATTTGAATTTTTGTTTTATTTTGTATTATTTTTTTGTGTATTTTTTCAATATTTTAATTTTTGTTTTCTTTTGTATTTTTTTGTGTTATTGGTTTTTTTTATCAATATTTGAATTTTTGTATTATTTTCTTTTATTTTTGTTTTTTGTTTTTTTTTTTACAATATTTAATTTTTCGTTTTCTTTTATATTTTTCATTTTTATTTCTATATATATATATATATGCAAGATTTGTGTCGATGCTTGCCTAGCAACTCGATCCCATTATGTGCAATTTGATAGTTGATTTTAAAATTTTTATTATAATGAATCAAGTCTACCCCACAATGTGTCAATTTCATGGTTGGTCTTTAAGTTTTCATTATAATAAGTTGAGTTCACCTATACTGTGTATAAATTTGATGGTTGATTTTTAAATTTTTGTTGCAATGTATCAAGTTGTTTTAGGCGATTTTAAAATCACTATATATTTAGCATTTAAAAAATAAATTACTCTTGGTATAATAGCTCTTTCATTCAGGTATTCATTTTTAAAGTTTTTTTAGTCATAAATTTTTTCCATAATGTCATGCTTAAAATATTTTTGAAAACTTAAGATTTTTTTGTAGTCATAATCTTTGGTTTTAATCGCATGGTTGAAAAATTGTCAAGATTTTAATGTTTTTCTAAGTCATGATATTCTTATCTTTAATGCTATGGTTGAAAACAATTACAATTTTAGGTTTTTTAGAATAAATATATTCTATCTTTAACAACATGGATGGAAATTGTTAGAATTATTAAGATTTAAGATGTGATATTTTATCTTTAACATCAGGTCCAAGAATGGTTAAAATTTTACAATTTTTCAAAGTCTTGATATTTTATCTTTAATTCCATTGCTAAAAAGTGTCAAAATTGTAACCCAATTTTTGTTGTTGTTGTTGTTCGAGCATCAACACCTACTTTTTTGAGGGTGTTTCTTTCATCCATTTTGCAAAAAAAATATGGTTTTTACTTCCATTTGAAAAAAAATGTTGAAAAATTACCCTTAAAAAACATCGTTTTGGCATACACAATTTTTGCTTTTGGGTTGTTTTTTCATGTTTTTTTTTGAGGTTTTGGGCTAGAGTATCTGTTTTGAGGTAATAATTTTCGTTTAATCGGTAACTCTGTTGAATGTGCATGAAGACTACCATTAGACTAGAGTACCTACTTTGATAATGGCACATGATGGGTGGGTAGAGTGGTGTGTGGCATGACATCATCCCCCTCACCCTTAATGCTCACGTATGACTCCACATGGGCTTGAAAAATATTTATCTTATGGAGTTTGAAATTCTTGTCTCAGAGTAAGTGATAGGGTCTCCCAACTAGAAGAGAAATTATTATGGGCCATAAGCACACCCTTTTTTTCCAGGAGATCAACTAATTGGTTTGTTGCTCAATGGACATGGGAGGGAACAAGTCTTGGGACAATAAAGATGAGAGATTGAAGAGTGTCTAAGTTGGACTCTAGCCTACAAGAGGTTGATACATTAGAGGGTGTTGATCCATTTTGGGTTTTGATGAGCATGGATATGATGAGTTTCAAATCTCCTTCTACAATGACTTGTTTAAGCCCTCTGTTCCAAGTGATTTGTAAACCTTGAATGAGCACCCAAGGTTCAAAAGTATTATTGGAGGTGGTACCTAGATGACCTACATATATATGTAGGATTTTTCCATGCTTATCGCTAACAAAGTTACCAACTTACCGAGAACTGTAACTTCAAAATGAGAATTCAAGCCGAAAAAACCCCTTTTTGCGCAAAAAAAAATGAAAAAACACCCCGAAATGAAAAGTGTTGATGTTGCAACAAAAAAAAAATTGGGTTAAAATTCCAAAAAAAAATTAGCAACGACAATAAAAAAACAAAATTTTTGTGTAATAAACATGAAAATTGTAGAAATTCCTTGTAGATTCAAATTGCAGATTGTAATATACTAAAACAAATGACTTGAATCTACTCTACTCATCGGCAGAAACAAAAATTAATCGATAAAATCACAAAGCAAAAAATGAATATTTTCAATCACACATTAACACAATAATTTTCTGGGGAAATCCACAACTAAAAACCCCTGCTATCTGTATATTGCATTAATTAGAAAATTTGAGAAGAAAATACAATGCTTGTTCAACCCAAACAATCTTTGCACAAGTACACTCTATCTCACTGCTTCAAAAACCAACTCAAGCTAATACTTAACCAAATATGCTGCCTTCCAAGCTCCTATTTCCTTGCGCAATTTCTTATGGAATCAGTCCATATTTAATTGGGAAATTCCTCATCCATAATTGCGCAATCCATCAATAGGCCTTTCTTTGATTACATGCACCACCTATTTAATTTAGATGATTTTACAACTGATAGTACACTATCCCTGAACTCTAATCTCAACTGATTCTTTCTCTGATTTGACATGCATGAGTTAATTATGAGCGAATCTTCAATTCACTGGTTGAGCAGTGCTGGTTACACCCCACTACTGGATCTCCCACTAATTCCTCCATCAATTGGGACTAGTTTAACTGAATTTAACTTAGTTAAATTGAATTAAATAATTACAACTCAATCAGAACTCAACCTGGGCCCCTAAAATTTAGGGATCACTCTACATGACTCTAGATAGACTCCCAACTCAAATTTACTGAGCCAACTAAGTCAACTTAACTTAGTTAACTATTACAAGTTGCTATGAGAATTATAATTAGAATTTAATTCAAGGACAAATTTTGCATTTTTTTCAACACTCCCTCTCAACAAGAAAGGGATTATCTGCTACCCTGATTATGCCTCTGTGAAACTTGAATTTATATCTTGACAATAACTTTGTCAAAATATCTGCATCCTACGCCTATGTAGGAATGTACTCCAGCGACATGATTCTCCTTTGCACACAATCTCGTAGATGGTGATACCAGATGTCAATATGCTTGGACCGATCATGAAAAACTAAATTCTCAGAGAGTTTGATACAACTTTGATTGTCACAGTAAATCATTGTAGGATCTATCTACTGACCAATTAACCCAACAAGGATCTTTCTCGTCCAGATAGCCTCACACGCTGCTTGACTAGCATCCATGTGCTCTACTTTTGCTGAAATGATTGCAACTGATCTCTACTTCCTGTTGTACCAAAAAACTGTTGCTGACCCAATATTGAAGATTCCCCCTGATGTGCTCTTCTTGTCGGAGGGCATCCTTTCCCAATTTGCATATGTGAAGCCTTGAAGCTTCACTCCCTCTCTCCATCTGTACCAAAGACCAAACTGAGTGGTTCCTCTGGGGTATCTCAACACATATCTAGCTGCCTTCCAATAAAGTTTGGTTGGCTTAACCACGGCTTGACTAAGCTGCTTAACTGCAAAACACATGTTCCGTCATGTGTTCACCAAATACATAAGTGAACCCGCAAGCTGACTATAAATAGTAGCCTCCACTACTTCACCTGAAGTGACATCCTCCTTCCTCCAATTACTTGCTAGAGGAGTCTCCATGGGTTTGCTGCTCTCCCTGAGGAACTTCTTAAGTATCTCGTTGGCATAATTTCTTTGAGAGACAAACAATTCCTCATCTCCTTGCCATACTTCCATACCAAGAAAGTAATGCATGAGCCCCAAGTCCTTCATCTCGAACTCTCTTACAAGATCATCTTTGCACGATTTTATAAAATTCTCATCACCTGTCAGAATCAAATCGTTGACATATAATACTATAATCAACAATTTACCTTCAACCACAATATGGTATAGGTTCGCATCTACTTCACTTTTGGTGAAGCCCAACCCGATGTGGAAGAACCCTTGGATCCTATTGATCCTCCACCGCCTGAGCCTTCCTCTTCAAGGAAGAGGCCTTCATGGCTTAGGGGGACACTTGATGATGCTGAAGGTCACACAGCTCCCCGAGGAACCTTTCGTGAAAGTAAGAAGCCGAACAGGTATCAAGGATACCTGACCATCATGAGCACGATCATCCAAAATGAGCCTTCATCATTCACAGATGCCGTCAAGCATCAAGTATGGAAGGATGCTATGACCGAAGAATATGAGTCTATTATGAAGAAGCTCCATAGGTACTTACTGCTTCAGATACTTTATTACCTATTCATTGTTACATGGTACTTGGATAAGATCCTCAGACTTATGCAGAAGCAGCAGGAAACCCTCATTAGGAGGCAGCAATGAATGAGGAGTCAAATTCCCTCATTCAGAACAACACATGGGAGCTAGTTTATCTTCCTCCCAATAGGCAGGTAAAGGTGGGTCTAAAGGGAGGCTTCCAGTGCATACGCTTATGGCTACTTCAACAACACCGTCGGGGGCAGGCAAGAAGTTCGGGTAGACCAGATATTCGAAAAGCTTCTTATTCGCCATTTTCATTTAGAATATCGTTTTGATTCGGTCGGACCAATGGTAACTCATCGCGGGTACTCAAAATGATTTCTTATTACAGAATATTGGTACGAAGTCGCTTGTCCGCATCGGGCAAGGCATTTCATGAAGTTTCTCTATAATGAATTGGCAGGATGGATTCATTGGCTGGGTGGGGCTACTCAGTTTGATAAACCCACCAATCCACATATGATGTGTGAACAGAGAGAGTTGGGTACCATAATCAATAGCTAGGTATGGATAGGGAGGCATCGAATACATGTGGTGAGCTACAACAATAGTTAAAGATCCTAACATAGCTAGGTTAATAGCTAGCTGAGCATGCCACGAGGTAGTTAAGATCTCGTAAAGACCTTTATGGCCCTCCCCCGTAAATGGACCTTTATGAGCTTCTAAAAGGTCCTTGAGATTATGGCCAATGCGCCAATTGGTCTTATACATATGACCGGCTATCAGGAAAAGAACTGCAATAGCCAAATGATGATGCGCAGTATCGGTCAACCACAGACCCCCCGTTACTGGATTTAATCCTCCACGAAAAGTCAAAAAGTCTGAATATTCCGACCAATTCAGGGTTAAAAATGGGGTCAATCCCTTAGCAAAACTGGGATAAAGAACAATGTCTGGGATGTGGTCCCCAGACCCCAGGACAAGACAGTTGTCACTTCAAAACGGCTTTACAAAATAAATCATGCAGCGGATGGAAGTACAGAAAAGTATAAGGCTCGTTTTGTCGCTCGTGGCTTCTCCCAGAAGGAAGGTATAGACTATGACGAGATATTTGCACCTGTTGCCCAATATACCACCATCCGCTCGATCATAGCCCTTGTTGCTTCGCAAGGATGGAACCTACATCAGATGGATGTCAAAACTGCATTCTTACATGGTTCGACCAAAGAGGAGGTCTATGTGGAGCAACTGAAGGATTTGAGATTTATGATCGAGAATCTCATGTGTGCAGGTTGAAGAAGGCCCTCTATGGGCTAAAGCAAGCACCCCGAACATGGTATGAGAGAATCGATAGCTATTTGGTGAAGCTGGGATTCACTAGAAGTGAAGCCGACCCTAACCTTTACTTTAAGGTTATAGATGAAAAGTCTTTCATACTGGTGCTTTATCTTGACGACCTCTTTCTAACAGGTGCAGACCCTTTCATTCACAAATGTAAGAGGGAGCTGGCTTCTGAATTTGAGATGAATGATCTAGGACTCATGCATTATTTCCTAGGACTCGAAGTCTGGCAGAAACCAAGGGAGATTTTCCTATCTCAAGGAAAGTATGTGGTGAAGATACTGGAAAGGTTTGACATGGTGCACTGTAAGCTCGTAACTACCCCGATGGAGCTTAACTTTAAGAAGTTAAGTGGTAGTGCTGCCAGACCTGTTTTACGAAATGCTACCGAGTATCGACAGCTCGTCGGAGCATTAATGTTCTTGGTGAACTCCCGTCTGGATATATGCTTTGCAGTCAACACTTTGAGTCAACATATGGTTGAGCCTCGCCACTCACATTGGATTGGTGCCAAGAATCTGCTGAGATATCTTCATGGCACAATCACTCATGGATTAAGATACACTGTTGGAAATGTGAGACTACTTGGGTATACTGATGTTGATTGGGTAGGCAATGTGGAGGACCGAAAGAGCACCTCCGGGTGTTGTTTCTCTTTGGGATTTGCCTCGATATCCTAGATGAGCAGGAAGCAGAAGTCAGTGGCTTTGAGCACCGCTGAGGCAGAATACATTGCTGCTAGCATGGCCTCCTGTGAGGCAATCTAGTTGCGAAAGCTCTTCAGTGAGCTGTTTGGATTTACATTGGATACCACCGTGATTCTATGTGACAACAAGAGTGGGATCCGATTATCAGAAAATCTCGTATTTCATGATCGCTCCAAGCATATTGAGATCAGGTACCACTATATTCGAGATATGGTGCAGCGAGGAGCGATAAGGCTCCAACATATCGATACAGATGAACAGGTCACCGACATTCTAACAAAGCCCCTGGGAAAGGTCAAATTCCTGAGTTTCCGAGAACGACTTGGTGTCGTTCAGTGACCCTCTGATGAGGGTCAAGTATGATGTGTTGAGCTCTGGGAGCTCCAGGGGGGCGCAAGGTACTTCTTGGAGCGACATATGACCACAGGGTGACTCACCGTCCTCTGTTGGTGCACTTTGTACAGGGTAAAAGGTTCAACCTTCCCTGTGGTGACGACTATGGAACAGGATGATTAGTTCTCTTGTGGGTCAGGATGATTTGTTCTCCATGGCGATTGTGGAACGGGATGATTAGTTCTCCTGCGAGCTAGGATGATTAGTTTTCCGTGGCATCCACTGGACAGGATGATTCGTTCTCCTGTGGACAGGATGATTAGTTCTCTTGTTGAGGCATCCTACCCATGCAGTCTGGGACTCATAGGAAGTATCTCTAATCAATGAGCAGGGAAATGAGGATAGGGACCATAGTAGATCTATCGATGGACGATCGTTGTATCTACCGCACTCCCTATGCTAGGATGACCTACATTGATCTGGGATCAATGATACTGGTCTGGGACTAGTGAGAGTGGTACACACTCTGAGACTGACTTCGGGTCAGTGGAGGATGGTATGATACATCCTCGATCATTTCTTCTTCTTCATAATTTGAGCAAAGCAGAGCAGAACATAGCAGAGCAAAGCAAAGCAGAGTAGAGCAAGTAGGGTCAAGCCATACAGGACAGTGCATTTGATGGATGGACAACAGTGACGGTCTGACAGATCGTAGATGAAGTTCTCCCTAGTTAAGAGGGAGTGTTAAAATTGGCAACTAGGGCCAAACTTCATGTAAGTCACCTTATTTATGGATGCTGATATTTTTCCTAGATTCCTCTCGTCGAGAGGTGTAGGATTGATCTAAAGATCATCTGATTCCGACAAGTATTTATGAAGATATGAATTTCTTTTGATTATGGACAAATTGTCAAGGTCGGCCAGCAACTTATGTAGGCTCAAAAGCCCAACAGTCATGTCTATTCAACCCCAACATTTTGCATATACATACAAGGATCATTCTCTTCATTTGCACACTTCACTTCTCATCACATATCTCTCTCTCTTCTGTGCAGAAAAGAGTCTCTTCTCTCTCCTGCACAGAAAGGCTCTCTCTCTCACACGTGTGGAAAAGAGGATGCAGATTTCTAGGGCTGAAGCTGCAGAAAGGAACTTTGACCAGCGTGGACTCCTCTTTGACTGCGAGTTTGGTGTGGTTGATTCTCCTTGGAAGGCCGCAATTTTTGGCACTGGAATCAAGGTGATCTGACCTCCGGTTTGACAGATATTGACTGCCCTAGTTTAGGGCTGATCTAGGGTTTGCTGCTGCTGATATAAATCAGATTTTTGTACTATTTCTCTCTGCTGAATTATTGAAGATAAAAGAAGATTTGATCAAAGGGTTTCCCCATATTGGGGTTTGTCCCTGGCTAGCCGCCACATCTTGTGTTTCTTGTCTTGGCTTGTTTTCTGTTGATCGTTTAAATGTTCTATCTGCACTTTACTTAATGTACATGTGATTGCTAATAATAAGGAAAACAAGTAAACTGCTCTAAGCATAGAACATACCATAATCTAACATCTCTGGTTTCTTATTTCGTGTCTCTGTTTTTGCCCCAGGGGTCAGCGTCTTGCTCATGGTCTGAGATGAGTATAGGTCGCTTTTTCGCTGGCCATTGATCCTGCCTTTGCCATGTTTTTTTTATGTTTATGTCACTGTTCTTTTAGGGCCATTTGGAGGTTTCAGACCTTGGTGTATACTCTCTATGCTCTGTTTTTTTAGCCTCCTTTTTCTGCATCATGTTTGCAGTGCTCCAGGGGTTAGTTTCGACTGATCCTTTTGAATTTTCTATGTTCGATGGCTTTGGATAAAGATCATGGTTTGATGTATCACTTTTGATTTATGTAACTCCTTTTATTGCATAATGAAAGTAATTTGTTTTTTCTTCTTGAAAAAATGAAAAAATCAAACAAAAATTAGATTACAATTGTTCGGAAACAAACCTTAGAATACAAAACTTAGGTTACAACTGTTCAGAAATTGTTCATGTCGATCATACCTCGAGTTTACTCAGTGCTTGTATTATATTTTTCAAATCTTTAGTTCTACCTTTGTAGGTGAAAGTAACTATGCGTTGCTCAACCACTGCCCATGTTTGATTTCCTTAGTTCTTTTAGTGTGAAGACAGGTATCTTGCAGTGCCTTGAGGCGGCCTTCGAACTCTGCAACCTTTGCCCGGTATTCAGAGCAGAGAAGCTCCTCGAAGACGTCGTGGAAGCTGTGTTGAAAAATGTTAAAATAACGCTGCATGTGGCCGAATATCCAAAGGGCTTGGAAGAAAAACTAGAAGATTTCAAAACCACGGTGTCATTGCAGCGGGAAAGCGGGAAGATAGGAGTTATAGGAATTCTGGGTCTTGGTGGGGTTGGGAAAACCACCCTAGCGAAAGAGTTCTTTAACAGTGAGAGATTGAATTACAAAAGATCTTGTTTTTTATTTGATATAAGAGAAAATTCTTTAACTTCCTTGCAGAGCGACCTTCTGAAGGACTTGAATCAAAAGAATGAGCAAATACGAAGCATTGATGAAGGAAAAGAAAAGCTCAAAAAATATCTCAAATCATCTCATGCTCTCATTATTTTAGATAATGTGGATCGTATTCAGCAGTTGGAAGCATTACTTTTACCAGAGAAGGATGTCCTTCAAACGGGTAGCTTAATTGTAGTGACATCTCGCAATAAAGATGTTCTCACAAGCTCAGACATCCCAATGTCATCCATTTACAGGCTAACATGTCTCAATCCGCAGCACTCCAAAGAGCTCTTTTGCTCGTATGCGTTCGGCCAGTCTCATTCTATTATAGGATTTGACGAAGTGGTTGAAAAGTTTTTGGATGCCTGCCATGGACTGCCGTTATCTCTGAAAGTGCTTGGGGCGCTTCTTCGTGGGAATAAAAATTTGAATCATTGGAAAGCACAGCTGCGCAAAATCTCCAATACACTTCCCGAGGATATCCAAAGCACACTTAAAATTAGCTATGACGGTCTTGATAAAGAAGAGAAACAGATGTTCTTAGACATTGCCTGTTTCTTTACAGGAGAAGACAGAGATACCGTCATAAGAATAGGGGATGAATTCGGTTGGGAAGGATCGCTGTGTCTTTTGAGGCTGGAAAACAGATGTCTGGTGGAGGTGGACAGTAACAACTCTATAAGAATGCACGATCACCTAAGGGATATGGGCAGAGATCTGGCAGAGGAGAAACCTGTATGTGAGCTTCGCCTTTGGCGCCAAACTGACAACCTTCTTCATGCTCATTCCGGCCAAACACCTGTACGTATTTTGAAGCTTTCCACCGACTTTCAAAAATAGCGTTGTGCTTATCAAAAATGGTCTGTTAAGTTTTCAATTCTTAAAACTTTGAAAGAATGGATCTTGTTTCTAACAGCTTCACATGAACAATTCAGGTGCGTGGAATTAACATAGTCCACCAAAACGATTCTCAAAATTTTTTAGAAAACCTTACTGAGTTTTCTGGTAATATGAGCACGTTGCGGCTGCTTAGATCTGAAAGTTATTTTGTTGAACGTGTACTCAGCATTGGGCAGTTACCGCAACTAATATATCTCCGCTGGGAGAAATGTCCAGAATCCTCCTTACCTCCCTCGATTCCAATAAAGAATTTAAGAGTGCTCTATGTAAAGGGAGGGAAATTGAAAAGACTATGGCAATGTGAATCTCAGGTAATCATGTTATTTTTTGCCCGATATGTTTAACATTTTCTTTATCA
Source organism: Pinus tabuliformis (assembly GCA_031772625.1). NCBI lineage: Eukaryota > Viridiplantae > Streptophyta > Pinopsida > Pinales > Pinaceae > Pinus > Pinus tabuliformis. Next base: position 447,304,737 of record CM062804.1, on the reverse strand, counting down.
AATTGTAGAAGTTGCTTGCACTTAAGAACTGTCTTCTTATACCAAATGCCAAACAGGTTGACATTTACAGCGTCCAATACTTTAATAATGTATGTGAACATTGCAGGCACCTTTAAAGTTGAGAGAATTGTATATTGGTGCTCGCCTTACAGAGCTTCCACAGTCCATTGGGAAGCTGAAGGAATTAGAAAAAATTGTCCTGTCTAATAGTTATCTTGAAACTTTGCCAAACGAATTCGGCCATATGTACTCCTTGAATCATGTCGCGTTGAAGTACTGTACAAAAATAAAGTTGCTACCAGATTCAGTTGGGAATTTAGCGCGTCTCCAAATTCTTGACTTGTGCTACTGCAGCATGATACAGACGCTTCCGGAGTCGGTTGGAAACCTGACGGGTCTCCAAAGTATTGACTTGAGCTTGTGTTCATCTTTGGAGAGGCTGCCAAACTCGATTGGGAAGCTGACAGACCTCCAAAGTCTTAACTTGCGCCGGTGCTCCTCGCTGAAGACACTTCCAGACTCGTTTGGGAAGCTGACGAGCCTCCGAAGTCTTAATATGGTTCGTTGCAGCGATCTGTTGAGGCTCCCAGACTCGGTTGGGAACCTTACGGGCCTCCGAAGCCTTGAACTGAGTGGGTGCCGCGATCTGCAGACGCTCCCAGACTCAGTTGGAAATCTAATGGGCCTCCAAAATCTTGGACTGGGCGGCTGCTGCTCTCTGCAGAGGCTCCCAGACTCGGTTGGAAACCTGCGGGTCTCCGAAGCCTTGAGCTGGGAGGTTGCCGCACTCTGCAGACGCTCCCAGACTCGGTTGGGAATCTGACGGGCCTCCGAAGTCTTGTCGTGGGTGAGTTCCACGCTCTAGGGACGCTGCCAGACTCAGTTGGGAAGCTGACAGGTCTCCAAAGTCTTGAGCTGGGAGGGTGCCGTGCTCTGCAAATGCTCCCAGACTCATTTGGGAATCTGACGGGCCTTCGAAGTCTTGTCCTGGGCGAGTGCCGCGCTCTACGGACGCTGCCAGACTCGGTTGGGAAGCTGACTGTTCTCCAAAGTCTTGATCTGGAAGGGTGCCGTGCTCTGCAAATGCTCCCAGACTCAGTTGGGAATCTAAAGGGCTTCCAAATTCTTCAGCTGCGCCGGTGTTCCAATTTACAGGTGCTGCCCAAAGTTGAGCACTTGAGATCTTTGGTGAAGCTTGATGTGTCTGGATGTCCCAAACTACAATGTAGTGTGGGAGTATTCGAGCAGCTGCGCCAACGACTGGGAGAAGGTTTCAGTGAAGAAAACTTGGGAGAAAGCTTCAGTGAAGAAAGCGAGTAGTAAATATAACAGCATTTAATAATCACAATCGTGGTCCAGTGGCCACAGTGTTCACTGCGCGCTGCATACAACCTTCACGCGCGCTGAATACAACCTTCACAGGTTTGTAATCTTAACCAAAATGAACAAGGCGGATAGCTGCGAGGCAGTTAGTCCCTGTCTCTTTAGATAATTAAAATATCTTGCTTAATGTGACAAGATTTATGTGCAATGTAATTTTACTGAACAAATAAGTTCATATTTCTGATTTCTGATTTGTCAAAATTTGAAATCACATGGAAAATTTTAGAGTGACCCGTTTCGAACCTTTATCAAGGTTTATCACCATCCTGTAATAAATCTCCACCATGTCCTATAATGAACCTCGATAGAGATTCGAAACTTATCGACCCTAAAGTTTCTATATGATTTTTCCAAAAATCTTTTCTCCAGAAAATCTTGGCTTAAGTTCATACTTCTCCATTGATCCGTTCTCATTTTTGGTCTAAACATATTATTTGATGAATACAGTGATGGCTGTGCTTCTTTGACGAATGCAGTGATGGATGTGCTTCTACCTCTCAGAGAACCCTCCATACATGCAGTAGTCACAGATCCGTTGTAGTCTAGCTAGTTAGGATATATTTTTTTTCAATATGTAACCTTGCGTGAGATCTTCTGGGTTTTAACTATTTGTATAGTCTTCTCGATCTCCCATCAAATCTGTAGGGACTACCCTTGCTTACAATCCAACACCATTATGAATCAATTTGTAATACATATACCAAGAAATTAATTATTATCACGATTCAGTAAAGGATATACTTTTAACTCTTTGCAAATTGACAAACTGACAGGTTTTCAATGTACTTCACATTTGCCATAGACAAGCTGTTAATTTACAAAAAGGACGTGCACCGTCAAATTAAGCTGAACAAATTACATAAGACCATGTTGCTTCACACAAGGTTGTCTCTAATCTTATTTTTCAGTATGAAAAAAGCGATATATTCATAAAAAGAAATTTTACAAACATATGTGATATGAGATCAATATAGATGTAATAAAATACATCAAATATCATCTTTCTGTTCCAGTCAAAACTATTCTGGCAAATACAGAAGTATAGACTATCATAACCAGTATTGTGCAGGGATAATGAAGACAAGTGAATCAGCGAACCAAGCATAGGAAAAGTAATATGTACAAATCAAAAACACGAAATGGGTTGATAGAATGTCCAGCATGTTGCATCCCGGCAAAGTTCATCTTGTTCATATGAGAATTCCTGCAAAGAAATAGTTCTATTCAGAGAAAGTCATCACCCGGTGTCTAGAATTTGTCCTTCCATCTTAATCTCAATGTGCAGTACGTCCGCTTCAGCATGAAGTCCCTTTTTCGAGAGTCTGCCTGTAAAATGGTTATGCTCTCTTCCTATGTGTTCAATAGATGAACCCAGATAATAAGTCCAGAGTTGTTGTACTTGGAAGAGCCAGCCTTGAAGAGTGTAAAATGGTTATGCTTTCTTCCTATGTGTTTAATAGATGAACCCGGATAATAAGTCCAGAGTTGTTGTACTTGGAAGAGCCAGCCTTGAAGAGTGGTTTGATAGATATGTGCCCGTCCAAGAACATAATCAATGCGGATTTTAGAGTCCTCATATATGTGTAATATTGGGAAGTTCAAATATTAGAGTCCTCATATATGTGTAATATTGGGAAGTTCAAAAATTTTGTGAACCAAAGTAAACCTTAGAGTGACATTACTTCAGCCTTAGTGTTCGTGCCACGGCTAGCACCCTAATGACCAGTATTCCTGATCCAGCTAGAAGGCAATCCAGAAACCACATCCGCAAATATGTCTTTGCGATGCTCCATCAAAATAGGCAGCCGGGAAAACCACTGTAGGGATGTATTTGCAAGAAGAAACCTTCGGACCGGTATGCAGGTATGAACCAATAGTGTGGGCCAGTTTGATGTTTTCCAAAACTGGAAGTTCAGAAATCTGGTGGTTGTTGAAGATGATTTATTTCTCCATTTCCAGACCTCCCAGAAAAAATATAATGGTAATAATGGTATGTTGCGCCATGCAGATTGCTGTTTGCTCCGCCAGATAAGACATTCTGACAAGGTTGTGAAATGTATCAACAATAAGAGCTCAACAGTCCCAACATCCTAGGTCATATTATATTGGTAGAATCAATTGTTTGAAGTTAAGTTAGACTGATTCTTATGCAGTTATCCTACTTCAACCCACATTTACGTTTCTCTTTTTTCAGTGTGATTGTTCAGAAATCCTCACCATCAGCGTATACAAACGTAATTTAACGATCCTATTTCAACCAAGAACCTAAGAACCTGACGGTTACACTCATGCAGTTTGTATGGAATTTTTTGACGCTTGTGCTCTGGAAACATGTATGCTGTTGTTGATTACAAGACCATGACATTGTTTGTTGGTGAGTGTGAAACAACACAAATATTATAAGCCCAGACTGAAAGAACTTGTTCCAAACTAAACATAAACATATACCTGAATGTAAAAGCCTTCTGTGATCATGAAGGCAAGCAAAACAATAGATGCTACTAATCCCATCCGTCTGATGTCAGGAACTACAACACCTATCAACACTCCAATTCCCTTCATGTGTGTCAAAACAGTGTCAATGCATTAATCATATGTAGGTATAGGTAGGTAAGATGACTAGGACACAGAGTCACAACTTACATTAACTGTGATGATTACTAAATATAGCCCAGGCAAGGTGAGCAAAAATGCAAATGAACTACTTCGAAAGTTGGCCATAAAATATACTATTCATTAGAAAATAGTTGCATAGAAAATTAATGTGCTGCTCATATAGTATCCACATAATCCATACACGTTAGAACTTCTCTCCTTTGCCAACAATTCTCGTTCGGTGGGAAACACGAAAATACCTTTGATGCCTGTAAAGAACCAGGTAGAACAACAATCCAACCTGCAGCACATATTACAGTTCTAGTTATTATCAAACATGTTAATTATTATCCCGCACATTTTCAAGCAAGGAATGCAATTTTGGATCCAATTTAAATCCTGGAGTAGAATTTTTTCTGCACAATCTATTGGCAAATTCGATACCAAATGTCATGGTTAAACAAATATTCTCTGATACTTCACCCGAGCTCTAAGCTGTGCTTCTGTCGACATTTCAGATTTCCGTTAGAGATATCCCAATAGAAGGGAGACTCAAATGTCCTGTACAAGCCTCAGTTTGCTAAAATAATCGATTCAGCGTTGTTTGATCGTCCATACGTGAGAGTGTCAAGAATTGTTCGATCCAAATATAGACCATTCCCTTTTCAGATTTATTTCTTCCTGCAGCTTGCTTTCAATTTTCAGTTCTTTCATCATAATTCTTTCTTGAAGTCCCAAATCAATTTTGTATTTATCCTGTATACACTGGATTCAGTGTTTGAAATGGGGTTAATTTCTCAAGTGTTTTCAGTTCTACTAAAGCAATAAAGCGAGCATGTTGAAATGTTACCAAGCGAGATTTAATATGAGGACTACAAAGAAACCTAATAAGGTGAGATAATGTAAATTTACCTCAATCACCACCTTTTGTGTTTCATTTAGAGCTTGATTTCCCATCGTTATACTTGGCTCTATTGGTGTGGAAATCAATACAATATTCATTGAGATACTTGGTATAAATCCCAAGCTATTAAAATATCCCACATAAATTGGCAAACTTTGATGCAAGGTCATGTAGAAATTGTTTGTAGATTCAAACTGCCAATTATAATTTACTAAAATCACAAATTTGAATTTACTATATTCATTAGCAGAAATAAATAAATGATCATGAAACATACAAGAGAAAGAATTCAATCAAGACATTACACAATGATTTAGTGCAGAAAACCACAGTTAAAAAACTTTGTTATTTGTATATTGTATTAGTCAGAAAATATGAGAAGGATTACAATGCTTTGCTCAAGCCCGAACAACTTTTGCACTATCTCTATCTGTCTCACAGCTTCCTAGACAAGCCCAAGCCCAAGCCAGTACTTAACCAATTTTCTACTTGCCCAAGTCTCTATTTCCTTGTGTTGTTTCCTTGAGAATTAGCCCCCTATCAATTAGAGAGTTTCTTTAATTGGAATTGCACAATCCTCATAGGCCTTCCTCTGACTGCATGCAACACCTATACAATTCGAATGATTATACAACTGATAATACACTGTCCTTGAACTCCAATCTCAACCAGATAACTCACAGATATGACATGGATGAGTTATTTATGAGTTAATCATCAGTTCACTGGTTGATCAATGTAGGGACACCACACTACTAGACCTCCCACTAATTCCTCCTGTTATCACTCCAAGAAACTCTTCTAGGTTGCAGCTCGGAGATGCCTAGTAACATATAATCTTCAATATTGTTCTCAGAACTAATGGAATTAATAATGGTTTGGATCAAGCCAGATAACCATTTTAGCTCTATTCTCACTCAAGACACGCATGAACACTCCCACCAATACAAGGCTTTAGACCACTAATGCTCAATAATTTATAGATTCAATGGATAGATGGAGAATACTGACTATACCAGCAGATTGCATACATAAACATAAAAGAATGGCTAGCTACAGGCAGAAAAAGAGAATACTGACTGTACCGGCAGATACATATATGACCACATGTGAATGGCTAGCTACAGGTAGTAAAAGAAGCTTGCAAATCTAATTTATCAAAGCGGAGATAAGATGATAGTTATCTGGCCTTAGACACAAAAGAAAATATCAACAAAGTGTTCAAGTGTAAGCTTAGCACAGAAGAGAAAATGGAATATTGAACATATAACATCAAAATAAGCTTATATTTCTAGAATGAAGATGAGAAACTTGAAGGAACAGAGTCTCATTAGTCTCGAGAAGTTGAACCCGTATTACATCTTACTTTCAGATATTTATAGCTTTTTACAATGCTCTCAAGCCTTCTGAGGCTCGAGAGGTCTCAATCTATCTGATCTGTCTTGTTAACAACTTTGATGCCCTCTAGGCAAGCATGGGCTCGGAGGTTTCTTCTTCTGACAGAAGAATAACCGCATTCAGATATTTTGGGTAGCTTGTTGTGCTGTCTAGGAGCTCTCTCATGCCAAAGATGCCCCACAATGTTTGTTGTTGTGGCTGTGTCGTGCTATGTTGCTCTGTGGCCCCTTTTATTCCCTTTTCGGTCTCTGTTTTCCAGCAGCCTGCCTCCCGGACTCTGCCATGTAGTGGAATGGGTCTTCGGGCCTCTGTAATCCCTTTAAAGGTTTCCTTTGACTGTTTCCTGTATTTACACAGAAAACGTTGCAATCACTGATAAATCTCGCCTTCTCTGTGTATTTTGGACTTCAAAAGTCCTCAAAAATGGTTGATTCACCTATCGGGTCCACCTTTAGGGCTATTGCAAGTCGCATTCGGCACGTTCCCTTTGTATTTCGTTAAACAACAAAAATACGCGAAAATGCATTAAAAATCGACCTTGGCGGATTTGAAAATATATATTTTTTCATTACGAAAACCCATCCAGCCTGGATCTTATCGCTATCGCAATGCCCCAAGGTTCCCTTTGTATTTCATTTAAACAACGAAAATACACAAAATGCATTGAAAATATGGCTTTTTGCGGACCTGAAATCTTATGAAACATCATTTATAATGTCGTCGAGTCTGGCTATTGGGTCACCCATATGTATATGCAAAGGCCCCACCCCATGGTCAGCGCCGATAGCAATATTCGTGATGCGACATGGGCCGTCGATTTGAGCACGTGATCGACGGTCCACATTGAATCATCGATCATCGTCACCATTCTCATATCGTCTGCGCTGATTACCACTGTCTGCGATCGCCGATTGCGACTGTCTGCGACCGCCAATCCGATCATCAGAGATCGCTAATCGGCAATGCCTTTCGCCCAGCCTGAGGTCCTCTCTGCTTGCGATTTTCCGCTTAGGTCTGGGCCGTTGATTGGCCAGATCTAACGGCTGTTGTGCATTCTTGAGTTTAAGTCTCTGATACATGGCTTTTCATTAATTGAAGTGTTTTAGCCTCCCGATAGTGCATTTCTGCCCTTCCAAGGGCTCTCTTCCCTCGCTTGTTTGGATATTTAGATGATCTTAAGCACTTTTGAAGACTTAGGGAGTGCTTTGGAGCATATTTGGATCCATTTGCATGATTTTAAACAAACTTTGGAGACTTTGGGAGTGTTTTGGATCCATTTTTGGGCGAAACGCTAACAAAGCTAACATTGGCTCCTTCTAGGGATGAAAGTCTCCCTGTGAGGTTTCAAGAACTACAGAACAATGCCTTTCCTGTAAAAACAAGATCAAATCTTCCTCCTAGTGTTGCATTGGGCATGGAGTCTATTTAGCATTAAATAAATGTTGGCATTATGATTCAAGTGTTGTCCTTGATGGCAACTCACTTAGAGGATGGTACAGGTGCTCAGAGGTTGGTACAGGTGATGGCAACTTAATCAGAAGACAGATCTCAGTACAGCATACCAAGGAAGCTCATACACGCCGTTTCGTTAAGCCCAAGTCGCGTGTACACGCAAGTTCGATTCATAAAAAGCGCGTGTATGTGGAAAGGTTCCTTTGGTCCATGGTGGTTAGTCCTTGGAAGTTGTGCCTATGATTTCGGACCATTGTGTCTCGACGGGCGTGTCGATCCCTAGTTTTGAAGTTGATGGTATTGTGTTACTATGGTTTTGGCTCTTGGTATTGAGTTAGGCCTAAGACTATATAAGGAGAAGAAGATCATTAGGCAAGATCATCTTTCGACAAGGCTTGAATATCTAAGAGAGAAAGAGATCTGATATGCAGGTTCTGGGTTGCTTGATCTAAGCCAAGGAGAGATCACATCGGTTGATGGAAGACTAGATCTAAGGATAGATCGGGATCTAATGGTTTGAAATGCACTATCATGATATGGTTGATTATGCGTATTTCTAGATCTGCATATTGTCGCAATGTTACGTTTTGGATCTAACTAATGTCTGGTACAGCTGCAAATTGAGAAAGTTTATTTTTAGATCTGTACGCAGGTTGGCTTCGGTAAAAGAGCGTGTATACGCGGGTTTTGCTCATTGAAGTAGCGTATATCTTTTGAAGCTTGATTTTGGGTTTACAGTGGGGTCTGACTGATATTGCAGAATTCTGTAGTCTGCTCTGTGTTCTGGTAACTGGTGATTGACAGGGTTCAGTGGTTCAGTGATTCAAAGTTTGGTTGTTTTATGCTTCAATGATCTGTTGTGGAAATTGAATGATTTGTGGTCTTCAGATTGTAATGTTGTGCTTCAGGAATATCCAAGTCTGAAAATGTATGAAAAGTGATATCTGAAAGAAGGAAGATTGTAGGTCAGCACCTACGTACTAGTATCTTGGCTAGTACAAGAGCAAAGGGGGTTGGAGCTCCCTTCCAAGGAAGTTTGGAGAACGAGAGAAGGTTGAAGCCTTCTGCAGGTTGTAGCCTGCGTACTGGTATAAGGCTGCACCAGTACAAAAGATTGTAAACTGAAGTTTCATATTAAAGAAAGATAGAGACAACTTGCAGCAGGTGGTTTTCACCCACATTGGGTTTCCACCTTATATCTTGGTGTTCATGTGTGTGGCTTTTTATCTGTTCTGTTTTACTGCACATGTTTACTGTTAATGTGATGAATAATGTCCTGATGCACTTAATTGAAGCTAACTAAATTGTGAGTTTTCTTCCTATACGCTGTTTTACTTCGTCACAGTAGCGTGTACACGCTGGTTCACTTAACTGAAGTAGCGTATATGTTTCTGAGCATTTAAAAAGTTTGATTAATCAGATAATACTGATTCACCCCCCCTCTCAGTATTATTTCCAACAATTGGTATCAGAGCAGGTCCTTCAGAGAAGCTTGATCGCTTGAAGGAAGATCATTCATCATGAGCAACTACGAGAAAGAAGCATCAATCAGGCCACCGGTTTTTGATGGAACAAATTTCAATTATTGGAAGGTAAGAGTTACTGCATATCTTCAATCTCTTGGTACAGAAGTTTGGGACATTGTAGAAACAGGCTATGCTTTTCCTTCAGCTACTCCTACAGATCCAGCTGAGAAAAAGGCATATGAAACAAATGCAAAAGCAGTCAGTACTCTATTAGGAAGTATATCTCAAACAGAATTCATGAAGGTCATGCACTTCAAATCAGCAAAAGAGATATGGGACAAAATGATCACTAGCTATGAAGGAGATGAACAGGTAAAGCAAGCTAAACTTCAAACTCTCAGGATTCAATATGAGACCCTCAAGATGTATAATGATGAAAGTGTGGCTAATTATTTTCTTCGGGTAGATGAGATTGTTAATTGTATGAAAAATTTGGGTGAAGAAATAAAAGAGACTATAGTAGTTCAAAAGATTCTAAGATCATTATCCCCCAAGTTTGAATCTAAAGTATCTGCAATAGAAGAAAAGGAAAATCTCAAAGTTCTCACTATGTCTCAGCTACATGGAATTCTAACTGCTTATGAAATGAGAAAGGGAGGTCCATCAGACAGAAGGGAAGCTGCTTTTAAGGCATCAAGAAAAGAAGATTACTATGAAGCAAGCCATGTTCCAGAAGAAGAGGAAGAAGAATCAAATTTTGTCAGAAATCTTCAAAGGGGTGCTGGAAGGTTCAGAGGTAAGCTACCTTTCAAATGCTTTGCTTGTGGAAGAGTAGGTCATTATGCTGCAAAATGTCCTAATAAGGATAAAGGAAAAGAACCTGCTAGATGGAATAAGAAACAAAGTGCAAATAAGAAAAGCTACTACACCCATGAAGATAGTGATGGCTTATCAAACAGTGATGAAGATGAACAAGGTAATAAATATAAGCTATTAATGGCATTTGAAGATGATGATTATGAGGATGCTGTAGATGTGGATAATCTCTATAATGAAATTACTAGACTCAAGAGATGCATAGAAGAAAAGAGTGTGATCATTGATACTTTGCAATTTCAAATTGATGAAAAGGAAAAACATCTTGAAAAACTAGAAGGTGAAATTGTTGGTCTCAGAAAAGAAATTGAGAAAACAAAAGCTATTAATCTTAAGTTTGTCAAAGGATCTGAAACTTTGGATGAGATTATCAATGTGCAGCGGTCTCCTCTAAACAAGACAGGTTTGGGCTATAATGGAGAAACCTCTCAAGCATCCACCTCAAAAAGTTATCTTGATGCAGCAAGAAGAAATGAGCAGAAGAACAATGAAGATAATCAGGTAAAGCAGGGACGAATTACAAACAGAAACTATCAGGGACAATCCTTCTTAAGGGTGAACAAAAGCTACAACCAACCACAGGTAAAATCTTCTCAGTTTGGCACAAGAATAGATGAAAATAGAAATTACAATCAGTTGGCTGGTAGATTCAATAACCGCAGAAGCTTCTTCAATGGACAATGCTTTTCTTGCCATAACTTTGGTCACAAAGCAGCTCAATGTGTTGCATATAAAACAATCATGACTAGGGAAGCTCAAAAACAAAGAAGTATGACAGGGATTACAAAGAGGACCTATAACAACTTTTCGGTTCTTGAAAATGAAGTTGAATGTTCTATTTGCAATAATTTTGGTCATAAAGAGTCTGAATGCAGGAGCAGGTTTCAGGAGAAAAAGGAACAAGCCACGAGCACCAAAAAATGGAGAATAAAAGAACCTCAGACAGAAAGATGTGGGATAGCGTTTTATGCAGAAGGACAGGAAAATCTATGGTACATTGACAGTGGATGTTCGAAACATATGACAGGTGATAAAGAAAAACTTGAATCTTATTCTACTTTAGAAAAGGGAAAGAAAGTTTCTTTTGGAAATGATACTCCTGCAACTATAAAAGGAAAAGGTATTGCTCCTTTGAAAGAAAAGGTTAAGGCTGGAAATGTTTTGTATGTTGATGGATTGAAGCATAATCTTCTAAGTGTCAGCCAGATGTGTGATCAAAAAACCGAGGTTATTTTCAGATCGAATGGATGTCTTGTTCGTGATCTTGATACAGGTAAAACAGTTCTCAAAGGCAAAAGAACTCCAAATAATCTGTACATATTTGAAGAAGGACAACAACAATGCTATCTTAGCAAGGATGAAGAGCACTGGTTATGGCATCGAAGGTTGGGACATCTAAGCTTTTCACAAATAAGGAAAGCATGCAAATATCAGGCAGTTCGCGATCTTCCAGATATCAAAATTCCAGACAACACCATATGCAAATCTTGTCAGTTTGGAAAGCAAACCAGAACTAACTTTCCAGAGAAGGAAGGATCAGCTAGCTTGCCTCTTGAGCTAGTCCATACAGATGTATGTGGTCCATTTAGGAAAAGGACACCTCGAGGAGAAGAATATCTGATATTATTCATTGATGATTTCTCAAGGTTTGTTTGGTTAGGGCTTATGAAGCACAAAGATGAAGCATTCGAAAAATTCAAATCCTTCAAAGCATTGGCTGAAAATGAATCAGGACACAAAATTAAGTGCCTCAGATCTGACAGAGGTGGGGAGTTCACATCAAATGAATTTTTCGATTTCTGCGATGAACATGGGATAAGAAGAGAATTCTCTACAGCTAGAACTCCTCAGCAAAATGGGGTTGTGGAAAGAATGAACAGAACTATCCAACAAATGGCTCGTGCTATGCTCGATGAATCAGGTACTCCTGCAACCTTCTGGGGTGAAGCTGCACATGCTGCTGTTATCATTCTTAACAAAACAAATGTCCGAGTAAACAGCACTCAAACACCTCATGAGCTTTGGAGTGGTAAAACTCCTTCCGTGAAGCATTTCAAAATCTTTGGGAGCAAATGTTATATTAAGAATACTGATGAGCAACTTGGCAAACTTGAACCTAGAGCAGATGAGGGCATTCTTCTTGGTTATTCTCCACATAGCAAAGCATACAAGTGCTACAATAAAAGACTTGGCAGAATTGTTGACAGTATTGATATAGTGGTTGATGAGAAGGGATATATTCCTAGGCAAGTTCATCATGAAGACATTGAAGAAGATGAAGGTTACTCTCAAAGGCGAAATGATGAAGAAGAAGAACCTCAAGAAGAAGAAGAATCTCAAGAAGAACCAGAGGAGCAGACAAGAATAGAAGAGAAGACTCCATCCAGATATGTCCAAAAGAATCATCCAGAAACTCAGATTGTGGGGCAGAAAGAAGCAGGAGTACAAACAAGAAGGACACTTGCAGAAGCTTCAAGCTACTTGGCTCTACTCTCCTCCATTGAACCACAAAATGTGAAAGAAGCATGCAAAGATGAATGTTGGGTCAAAGCAATGGATGAAGAACTTGAGCAAATCGAAAGGAACAACACTTGGGAATTAGTTCCTAGACCAAAAGATAAGAATGTAATAGGAACAAAATGGGTCTTCAAGAATAAGTTAAATGAAAATGGAGAAGTAATTAGAAACAAGGCCAGACTTGTTTGTAAAGGGTATGCACAGCAAGAAGGAATAGATTTTGAAGAGACCTTTGCTCCTGTGGCAAGACTAGAGGCCATCCGAATGTTCCTTGCTCTCTCAAGCTTTCAAAACTTCAAGGTATTTCAAATGGACGTGAAATCAGCCTTCCTGAATGGAGACTTAGAAGAAGAAGTATATATTGAGCAGCCAGATGGGTTCATTCTTGGAAATGATCCAAACCTTGTATGCAGATTGAAAAAGGCACTCTATGGGCTCAAACAAGCTCCAAGGGCTTGGTACTATCGGTTGGACAAATATCTTCACCAACAAGGCTTTTCAAAAGGATCAGCAGATAGCAATCTCTATATAAAAGTTGAAAATAACAAATTGCTAATTCTTGTTGTTTATGTAGATGATATTATTTTTGGCAGCAATGAAGAGACCATGAGTCAAAACTTTGCCTTGGTTATGCAGAAAGAATTCGAAATGTCACTTCTTGGAGAATTGACATATTTTCTTGGATTGCAAATCCAACAAAATGAAGGAGGTATCTTCTTGTCTCAAACCAAATACCTCAAGCAGATCTTGAAGAAGTATGGCATGGAAGAGTCAAAGCCAGTATGTACACCCATGGTTACAGGATGCAGCCTCAGTGCAAATGATGAATCAGCAGCAGTCCACCAACCCACTTATAGATCCATGATTGGGAGTTTGCTTTATTTGACAGGTACTCGACCAGATATTACACATGCAGTAGGAATGGTTGGAAGATTTCAAGCCAACCCAAAGGAAACTCATCTTCAGGCAGTCAAAAGAATCTTCAAATATCTTCAAGGGACCCAAAACTATGGCTTATGGTATCCTAGAAATACTGATCTCACTCTTCATGCTTACACAGATGCAGATTGGGCTGGAAGTGTGGATGATAGGAAAAGCACAAGTGGAGGTGCTTTCTTCATGGGTTCCAGATTAGTATCTTGGTTCAGCAAGAAACAAAGTTCGATTGCCTTATCTACAGCTGAAGCAGAATATGTGGCTGCAGCATCTTGTTGCACACAACTTCTTTGGATGATGCAGACCTTGCAGGACTTTCAAATCACTTGCACTCCACCTGTCTCTATCTTATGTGATAATACAAGTGCAATCAGCATTTCAAAGAATCCTGTCATGCACTCAAAGACCAAGCACATACCAATCAAGTACCATTTTCTTCGGGAACAAGTGCTTGAGCAGAAGGTCAAGTTGGAGTATGTTCCTTCTAAAGAGCAAGTTGCTGATATTCTCACAAAACCACTGCCCAGGGAAACTTTTGAATATCTCAGACAAAAGCTGGGAGTAGTTGATGCTTCATCCTGTTGTTGAAGTTTGTTTGTTCTACAGAAAAGTTGGTATACGCAGGTTACGGAAGGGATATGAGCGTATACACGCGGATTCATGCTGGGTAAGTCGCGTGTATGCTGGACGCTTGTTGCAGAAAGAATATCCGCGTACATACGCTGTTTTGTACAGGATAAAACGCGTATATGAAGTTCTGAACAGCAAGGGAAAACTCTGAAGTTCTGAACAGCAATAGGAATGTCAGAATTCTTCAGGCACAGTTTCAGGGAGTGCAACAGGCACAGGTTCAGGGGGAGCAGCTCAAAAGTCTCATAAAGCATTGTTGGCATTCAGATGTTTTGGTTGTTGGTTTCAGGAGAAGGAGCTCAGAAAGAAATTCTGGTTGCTGATCTAACAAGATGTCTATCAGATGCTGCTGGTGTCTTTCCTAAGTCTTGGTCTAGATCTGTTGTCTCTATGTCATGTATCTCTCTTGTCATATCTCTTTTATGGTATCAAGGTCATGTAACGGCCTTTGTTGGTTTCCCCACTATGCCTGGGATGAATGCTGTAATATAATTGGTTGTTTCTGTTATGTCCCCTCTTGGTAGGGAGTATGGATGTATGTATTGAGTCTTTTGGTGATAGGAAGGTCCCTTATGGTGTATAAGTCTTGGTTCTTGTTGAAGAACATCTTTTGCAGATCTGGCCTTCGGTCAGGGGGAGCACAAGTCAGCACAGCCAAACAGAGATATCAGCATGTCCTCAGGGGGAGCACAGCCCTTTGCCCTTGATGTCAAAGGGGGAGAGTGACTTGGTGTGATGGTTGCCATCAAGTCCAAAGGGGGAGATTGTTGGCATTATGATTCAAGTGTTGTCCTTGATGGCAACTCACTTAGAGGATGGTACAGGTGCTCAGAGGTTGGTACAGGTGATGGCAACTTAATCAGAAGACAGATCTCAGTACAGCATACCAAGGAAGCTCATACACGCCGTTTCGTTAAGCCCAAGTCGCGTGTACACGCAAGTTCGATTCATAAAAAGCGCGTGTATGTGGAAAGGTTCCTTTGGTCCATGGTGGTTAGTCCTTGGAAGTTGTGCCTATGATTTCGGACCATTGTGTCTCGACGGGCGTGTCGATCCCTAGTTTTGAAGTTGATGGTATTGTGTTACTATGGTTTTGGCTCTTGGTATTGAGTTAGGCCTAAGACTATATAAGGAGAAGAAGATCATTAGGCAAGATCATCTTTCGACAAGGCTTGAATATCTAAGAGAGAAAGAGATCTGATATGCAGGTTCTGGGTTGCTTGATCTAAGCCAAGGAGAGATCACATCGGTTGATGGAAGACTAGATCTAAGGATAGATCGGGATCTAATGGTTTGAAATGCACTATCATGATATGGTTGATTATGCGTATTTCTAGATCTGCATATTGTCGCAATGTTACGTTTTGGATCTAACTAATGTCTGGTACAGCTGCAAATTGAGAAAGTTTATTTTTAGATCTGTACGCAGGTTGGCTTCGGTAAAAGAGCGTGTATACGCGGGTTTTGCTCATTGAAGTAGCGTATATCTTTTGAAGCTTGATTTTGGGTTTACAGTGGGGTCTGACTGATATTGCAGAATTCTGTAGTCTGCTCTGTGTTCTGGTAACTGGTGATTGACAGGGTTCAGTGGTTCAGTGATTCAAAGTTTGGTTGTTTTATGCTTCAATGATCTGTTGTGGAAATTGAATGATTTGTGGTCTTCAGATTGTAATGTTGTGCTTCAGGAATATCCAAGTCTGAAAATGTATGAAAAGTGATATCTGAAAGAAGGAAGATTGTAGGTCAGCACCTACGTACTAGTATCTTGGCTAGTACAAGAGCAAAGGGGGTTGGAGCTCCCTTCCAAGGAAGTTTGGAGAACGAGAGAAGGTTGAAGCCTTCTGCAGGTTGTAGCCTGCGTACTGGTATAAGGCTGCACCAGTACAAAAGATTGTAAACTGAAGTTTCATATTAAAGAAAGATAGAGACAACTTGCAGCAGGTGGTTTTCACCCACATTGGGTTTCCACCTTATATCTTGGTGTTCATGTGTGTGGCTTTTTATCTGTTCTGTTTTACTGCACATGTTTACTGTTAATGTGATGAATAATGTCCTGATGCACTTAATTGAAGCTAACTAAATTGTGAGTTTTCTTCCTATACGCTGTTTTACTTCGTCACAGTAGCGTGTACACGCTGGTTCACTTAACTGAAGTAGCGTATATGTTTCTGAGCATTTAAAAAGTTTGATTAATCAGATAATACTGATTCACCCCCCCTCTCAGTATTATTTCCAACAATAAAAACTTGAAAACAACATATTTACAATACCAAGGCTTGAAAGCCTTAACTGAAATAAAGTTCGAAGAACAGCTCATTGAATGGGCCATCAAAAACATCTTCTCCTTCCTTTAATGCATTCCTTTTGAGAAAACAGTCAGCAAACTGAAAATTGACCCTTTTTACCTTTCTATCCAAGGTTTCTTTCACTTGGTCAATGTCAATATCAGCCATTTCATCAAAGACTTGCAAAAGCCTATTGATTTGATCCTCTACTTCAAAAAAATTCCAACATTTGACATTATCAGGCAGAGACGGTCTATCTTTCACCTCATCTCTGTATGCTTTAAGACTTGGATGTTTTGCTTGGAAGGTTTTGTACACCTGTTGAATAATAAGGTCTGCTTTATACTCTATTGTGTCATTTGTGACCTGAAAAGTTAATATAAAAGATGAATCAATGTATTCCTCTGTGGGGGACACAAGGACTTCACCTGTTCCTACGGCTTCCTTAGAGCAAGCCCCATCAAAGAACATGTCCCAAATATGTGGGCCTTCTTCCTCTGTGATTTGGCAAACTAGTTTTTTAAGCTACGTAGAGGCCAACTGATAAGGCTTGTAATGTCAAGACCGAGCTTATCCATGACAACCTTGGGCATTGGATTATGACTGGCTCCAGAGGGAAATTATGAAGGATTTCATCATGAATATAGAGAGAAACATAGAATGATGGGGAATTGTCTTCACAATTTTCAATCATTGGGCTGAGAATAACAACTGGTCGGTCATCTTGTAGATTTACATAGTTAGTGGAGGCTTGGATCGCATTAGGCTCAAGATCCTCAAGGATGGATGCTTTGAAGGACTCATTCTTCACTAGTTCAATCAGAGGCATAGGTATTCTTGGCTTCTGAATTTTTGATTGAAAACTGAAAGAAGAAGGGGACTTGTCAAGGCCTCTTACCTCTATGGCTGGAGCTTTGAGGATGATAGGATCAACTGCTGGTTTCTTCTGCTTATTAGCTTGTTGTTCTGTAGGGACAACAACTTTATGAACATGAGTCTCCTTGGCATTATTCATTTTTTACCTTAGATTATATTTTTGTTGATCTTCAGTTTGTAGAACAGTTGCACCATCCCATTCTTGGCTGATTTGGTCATTGAATAATGACTTCTCATAGGCATCTTTGGTTAAAAAAGTGGTGTTGCCTTTGTCTTCCATATAATGGATCTCATCATCTTCTTCAAACTGCTCTTCTTCCATGACTGCATTTTGAAAAGGGGTCTTCACCCTTTGGTCTTCATTGGCCTCTTTGCTTCTTTGCAAAATCTGCAACTGCTCATTAGGTCTTCTATATGGATTTGGATTTGGAGGAGAAAAGGTATTAGGAACCCTTCCTTTCCCAGAATGCTGCTCAACCTTTAATTTGGAAACTTCAGAGGCTAATGACTCTATCATCTTGGCCATTTTATCGATCTTGGGATCTGAATATGATGAAGGCTCGCCCCTCTGTCTCCTTCTATCAGCATTACCTTTGAGCTTTTCTGCAGCCATGATGTTTGATTCTACTTCCAGGGCTGCATCTTGCATATCAGCCAAAGAAGCACATCGCCTCTCCCTCAACAGTAAATAGAAGTCAGAATCAAAGGCACTGGCATAGATGAGTCTAACAAAGGTAGTGGTGGGTTTTACTTCAGCTGGTATCTTGTTGTACATGCGGTTAAATCTCTTATTAAAATCAGACAGCAGCTCACCATTTTCCCTTTGTAAGTTCCCAAACTCAGTGTGGTAGTAAAGGAGATCCTTCTTATCCCCCCAATGCTTTAGGAATGCATCATCTAAGGCCTCAATATCTGCTATAGATATTGGGGTCAGTTCTCTGAACCATTTTCTAGCCTCTCCATCTAGGCTTTGGACAAAGACTCTCATCCAGACATCATCTTCACTAATGTCCAGGTTATCAGCATAGATGTAAAATGACTCAAGATGTTCTTTAGCTAAGGCACCTTCAGTCCCAGTGAACTTAGGCATATACTTCTGATACTCTTCAATAGGCATGGCATTCAAAGGAGTGGGCAATGTTAGAGGTCCATACCTAGCAGCTATGATTCTTTCCATTTTGGTAGGTGCTTGTGGACCTGCCATAGCTGTGGTGGCTAAAAGAGTAATGGCAGTCTGAATGAGAGAGGGCTGCAGATTGACTGATATGACTAAAGGAGTATGATGGATAGGAGGTGAGGTTTCCTTTGGGCATACAACAAAAGGAAAACCTAAAGAATAAGGAGCTTTATGAATCTCTAGGAGTTTTTATTCGCTGCTAGTATTAGAAGCTATACTCTCAACATGTATTTGTTCTATTACAGGCCTTCCTTGAAGAGATATAGGAGATTGTTTAGGTTTACCTGAACCTGATGCTCCTTTCTGCAATACCTTTCTCTCTTTGATGATTTTTTCAGGGTCAGGTACTAAGTCAGCTTGTAGCTTCTGAGGATTTCTCCGAGTATGCCTCACAAACTGAACTAGAACTATGATGTGGAGTCGCCAAGAGGTTCGGCTTCCAGTAGAGTCGCCAGATAGATGATTACAACAAAAAAAGTGCCCAGACTTTGTCTATCATCAAAGCTGGATCTATGTTGTTTCCCAGGGAAGCTGAGCTTCTGTCTCCTCTCCTCGGCAATGGCCCCAATTATGTTATCACTCCAAGAAACTCTCCTAGGTTGCAACGCAGAGATGCCTGGTAACATATAATATTCAATATTGTTCTCAGAACTATTGGAATAAATGATGGTTTGGATCAAGCCAGATAACCATTTTAGCTCTATTCTCACTCAAGATATGCATGAACACTCTCACCAATATAAAGCTTTAGACCACTAATGCTCAATAATTTATAGATTCCATGGATAGATGGAGAATACTGACTATACCAGCAAATTGTATACATAAACATAAATAAATGGCTAGATACAGGCGGCAAAAGAGAATACTGACTATACCGTAAGATACATATATGACCACATATGAATGGCTAGCTACAAACAGTAAAAGAAGCTTGCAAATCTAATTTATCAAAGCAGAGATAAGATGATAGTTATCTGGCCTTAGACACAAAAGAAAACATGAACAAAGTGTTCAAGTTCAAGCTTAGAACAGAAGAAAAAATGAAATATTGAACATATAACAGCAAAAGAAGCTTATATTGCTAGAATGAAGATGAGAAGCTTGAATAAATGGAGTCTCATTAGTCTCTAGAAGTTGAACCCATATTACATCTTACTTTCAGATGTTTATAGCTTTTTACAAAGCTCTCAAGTCTTTTGAGGCTTGAGAGGTCTCAATCTATCTGATCTATCTTGTTAACAACTTTGATGCCCTCTAGCCCAGCATGGGCTCGGAGGTTTCTTCTTTTGACAGAAGAATAACCACATTCAGATATTTTGGGTAGCTTGTTGCGCTGTTTGGGAGCTCTCTCGTGCCAAAGATGTCCCACAATGTTTGTTGATGTGGCTATGTTGTGCTGTGTTGCTCTGTGGCCGCTTTTATTCCCCTTCCGGTCTCTGTTTTTTGGCAGCCTACCTTCCGGACTCTGCCATGTAGTGGAATGGGTCTTCGGGCCTTTGTAATCCCTTTAAAGGTTTCCTTTGACTGTTCCCTGTATTTACATAGAAAATGCTGTAATCACTGATAAATTCCGCCTTCTCTGTGTATTTTGGACTTCAAAAGTCCTAAAAAATGGTTGATTCACCTATCGGGTCTGCCCTTAGGGCTATCGCAAGTTGCATTCGACCCGTTCCCTTTGTATTTCGTTAAACAACGAAAATACACGAAAATGCATTAAAAATCAGCCTTGGCAGACTTGAAAATATATATATTTTCATTACGAAAACCCATCGGGTCCGTGTCTTATTACTATCGCAATGCCCCAAGGTTCCCTTTGTATTTCGTTTAAACAACGATAACACACAAAATGCATTGAAAATATGGCTTTCTGCAGACTTGAAATCTTATGAAACATCATTTATATCATTTATAATGTCGTCGGGTCCGGCTATTGGGTCGCCCATATGTATATGCAAAGGCGTCGCTCCATGGTCAGCGCCGATAGCGATATTCGCGATGCGACGTGGGTCGTCAATCTGCGCGCGTGATCGACAGTGCACGTTGAATTGTCAATCATCGTCTCCATTTTCATATCGTTTGCACCAATTGCGACCGCCGATCCAATCACTGAAGATCGTTGATCGACAGTGCCTTCCGCCCAACTTGAGGTCCTCTCTGCTTGTCGATTTGCGATTTGCCGCTTAGATCTGGGTCGTTGATCGGCCAGATCTAACGGCTGCTGTGCATTCTTGAGTTTAAGCCTCCGATACATGGTTTTTTATGAATTTGAAGTGTTTTAGCCTCCCGATAGTGCATTTTTGCCCTTCCAAGGGCTCTCCTCCCTCGCTTGTTTGGATCTTTAGATGATCTTAAGCACTTTTGAAGACTTAGGGAGTGCTTTGGAGCATATTTGGATCCATTTGCATTACTTTAAACAAACTTTGGAGACTTTGGGAGTGTTTTGGATCCATTTTTGGGCCAAACACCAACAAAGCTAACACCTCCTACAGTTGGAACTAGTTTAATTGACTTTAACTCGATTAAAATGAATTAATTAATTACAATTCAAA
The DNA here is from genome assembly GCA_031772625.1 of Pinus tabuliformis. Lineage (NCBI taxonomy): Eukaryota > Viridiplantae > Streptophyta > Pinopsida > Pinales > Pinaceae > Pinus > Pinus tabuliformis. The sequence goes on along the minus strand of CM062804.1, from coordinate 447,283,690 downwards.
ATAAACTCAACCAATGCTCCTATAATGTAGGAGACACTCTACATAACTCAAGTTAGACCTTCAACTCGAATTAACTGAGCCAACTAAGTCAAATTAACTTGTAATTAATACAAGTTGTCATGAGATGTGGAATTACAATTTTATTTCTAATTTAATTCAAAGACAAAATTAAATTAGGATTTTCTTGTTGCATTTTCAACACTCCCTCTCAACAAGAAAATGATTATCCGCTACCCCAATCTTGCCTTTATGAAACTCAAATTTGCATCTTGACAATGTTTTGTCAAAATATTTGCACCTTGTTCCTCTGTAGAAATGTACTCTAGCAACATGATTCTCCTCTGCACACAATCTGGTAGATGGTGATACCAAATGTCGATATACTTGGACCGATCATCAAAAACTAGATTCTCAGAGAGTTTGATACAATTATGATTGTCACAGTAAATCATTGTAGGATCCATCTGTTGACCAAATAACCCAACAAGGATCTTCTTCATCCAGATAACCTCGCAAGTTGCTTGACTAGCAGCGATGTACAATGCTTCTGTCGAACTGAGTGCAATTGATCTCTACTTCCTGTTGTACCAAGAAACTGTTGCTGACCCAACACTAAAGGTTCTCTCTGATGTGCTCTTTCTGTCGAATGGACTCCCTACCCAATCTGCATCTGTGAAGCCTTGCAACTTCACTCCATCTGTCTGTTTGTACCAAAGACCAAACTGAGTGGTGCCTCTAAGGTATCTCAACACATGTTTAGATGCTTTCCAATATAGTTTGGTTGGCTTAACCATTGCTTGATTAAGCTCGTTAACTACAAAACATATGTTTGGTCGCGTGCTCACCAAATACATAAGTGAACCCACAAGCTGCCTGTAAATAGTAGCCTCCACTACTTCACCTGAAATGACTTCCTTCCTCCAATTCCTTGCTAGAGGAGTCTCCATGGGTTTGCTGCTCTCAATGTGAAACTTCTTCAATATCTCATTGGCATACTTGCCTTGAGAGACAAACAATTTCTCATCTCCTTGCCATACTTACATGCCAAGGAAATAATGCATGAGCCCAAGGCCTTCATCTCGAATTCTCTTGCAAGATCCTCTTTGTAAGATTTGCTCAGTGTCTCATTGCCTGTTAGAATTAAATCATCGACATATAATACTATAATCAACAATTTACTTTTAACCACAATATGGTAAAGGTTTGCATCTACTTCATTTTTGGTGAAGCCCAATCCGATGAAATAACTGTCAATCATGGTGTACCAAGCACGAGGTGCCTTTTTCAATCCATACAACACTCACTTGAGTATGCACACATGCGACTCTCCATTGAAGGTCTCAAATCCTTCTAGTTTCTCAATGTTCACCTCTCCTCAATCATATCGTTGAGGAATGTTGTCTTCACATCCATTTGATGTATCTTCCATCCCATCTACGCAAAAAGTGCTAGAATAGATCTGATTGAAAAGTACCTTGCTACTGGAGCAAAGGTCTCCTAGTAATCAATTCCCATTTCCTCCACCTGAGAGAACCCTTTGGCCATGAATCTGGCCTTGTATTTCTCCACACTCTCATCTGTTGCTTGCTTTACCTTGTAAAGCCATCTGGAACTCACCACTGACTTGTTTGCTGGTCTTGAGAAAACTTCCCAAACATTGCTTCTGATAATGGAGTCATACTCCTTTATGATGACATTAACCCACACTGGTTTTTGCACTGCTTCCTTGAATGAGGATGGCTCAATCTTTACACTCTCGTTCATTACAGCTATGTAGCCAATGTACCGATCTGGTGACCTCCTCTGCCTGCGCTGTGATATGGGTGCTACCACATTCTCTCTAGCATCATGCATCAATTTGTCTGCCTCTCTGGTGCACTTTCTTCCATCTCTGGAAGACTCTACATGAGTGGGTGCTTCCACGCTATGCTCCTCAGCATGTGGCTGCTCCACATCATCCTGAGGTTGTTATTTTGGAGCTAAAAGCTTCTCATCTGCATGTAACTGAAACTCCCTCTCAAAGGAACATCTCATGGCCTTCTCTTCATTGAACTTCACATCTCTATGAACCATTGTCATCTTGTGAGATGGCAGGTATACCCGATAGTTGAGGTGTATCAGTGTACCCCACAAATATGCCCAACTCAGCTGTTGGTTCTAGCTTTTTCCTTGCATACTTGGTCACATGACAATAAACTGATGAACCAAAGATCCTTAAGTGTGTCACATCTGGTTTCTTACCCGAAAAAGCTTCTTCTGGTGAATTCATCCCGAGAATTCAACGAGGACTTTTGTTCTGCACATATACAACTGTGTTGTATGTTTCAACCCACAAGTGCAATGGTAGTCCCTGATCATGTAACATTGCCCGTGCAACTCCAACCACCTCATTTTGCTATGGGTTATGGGGTGTTATTAACTCCCTTCGATTGTCTTCTGATGCACAAAAGTTCTTGAATTCATTCAACACATATTCTCCACCGTTATTGCCCCTAAGAGCTTTAACTTTCCTGCGAGTATCTTTCTCAACAAGTGCTTTAAATTCACAAAATTTAGAGAACTTTTGATCTAGTTCTTCCGCATGAATAAAATTCAGCACTCACGTGATAAATCATCTATAAATATTAAATAGTACCTATGTTTGGCCTTGGAGGCTGTCGAGAACGGTTCACACACATCTAAGTGAACTATTTCAAGGATCACTTGCGCTCGATTGTCCTTATCATGAAAGGTAGCTTTGGTGTACTTCCCCAATGTACACCCTTTTCATGTGTCTCTCTACTCTAGTGTACTCTTGGGAAGTCCTGTAGAAATTTGTTACATAATCTTCAAAGCTCTGTGGTGAAAGTGACCCAATCTTCTATGCCACAACTCGCTGGTGTCTCGGCTCTGCACCTTCTCTGCTTTAGTGCTCAAAGCAGGGTAGTCATCTACATCCAATTTGTAGAGGTTCTTCACCCGAACCCCAGTCCACTTCACCTATCCTAAGGCTATGTGATGAAGGAAAGCCTTTCCCTCATTAAATATCACATCGCAGCCACGGTCCTCCAACATGGAAACAAAAACCAAGTTTTTCTTCAAACCCGGAACATACATGACATCTTTTAATGTGAGAGGAGAACCTGACTCCCTCTGAAAGGTAATAGTACTGATGCCAGTCGCGCTATACCTCCCATCATCTCCCATCTCAATGTGCATTTGGAGGTCCTCTTCCTCCAAGTCACTGAAGAACTCTTTATTTCTGATCATATGGAACGAGGCTCCACTATCCAGGTACCACACTCTACCCATCACCATTGTCACCACGCAAGCGATGAGGGTGAAATCCAGTTCAAATTGTGAAGCAAGAGCTTCACCTGTCGCTCCTCCTAAGGGTTTCTTATCGGCCTTCTTGTGCAGACACTTTGTGGCATAGTGTCCCAGTTTGTGACAATGAAAACATTTAATTTTTGACATGTCCTTCTTTCCACCCTAACTGGAATATGATTTGGAATGCGATGACTTCCCCTACCCTTTCTTTTTCTTTCCAGCTAAGGCACAATTCTCCTCATCATCATGCTTGGATGAGGATCCATCTCTGGTGTTTTGTTGGATCTCTTCTTGTACCAAGTCGGACCACAATTTATCCTATTATGGTAGCTTCTCCCTCCCATTAACTGAGTCGTGGTAGCTGTGCCAGTTCTTGGGAAGTCCTAGAAGTGCTAGGCTCACCAGATCTTCTTCAGCAATGTTAACACTGACACTTCCAAGCTCATCTCGACATTGGGTGAACTTGGTCATATATTTCGGTACTGAGTGGCCCTTCTCTATCTTGATCTTTCTGAGCTTGTCCTTCAGTGCCAACTTCCTGTGGTCACTGTTGTTTTGAAACATGTCTGTCAAGGCCTTCCACATTGCAAATGGAGTTTCCTTACCATGGAGGTTCGAGACAATATGATCTCGAACTCCTTCTAGGATAATCCTTCTCGCCTTTGCCACACACTTTCTCCACTCTTCTATATCTTTAGCATTAGATGTTAGAGGCTTAGGGATATCATTATCTATGAATTACTTCATCTTGTTGTCTTCCAACACTACCTCTATCCTGTCCTTCCAAACAATATAGTTCGAACTACCCTCAAGGGCATATTCGAGTCTCAATCCATAAAACGACATCCTGCTGGCTCTGAAGTATGATACTGCAAATTCAATTTCTCCTACAAAAGACAAACTCATATTCTCCTCTTCTATAGTGATTTCAGCTTCGATACCATGTAGAAATTCCTTGTAGATTCAAATTGCAAATTGTAATATGCTAAAACAATTGACTTGAATCTACTCTACTCATCAGCAGAAACAAAAATTGATCGATGAAATCACAAAGCAGAAAAGGAAGAATTTCAATCACACAACACAATAATTTTATGGGGAAAGGCACAGCTAAAAACCCCTGCTATCTATATATTGCATTAAACTGAAAATTTGAGAAGAAAATACAATGCTTGTTCAACCTGAACAATCTCTGCACAAGTACAATCTATCTCACTGCTTCACAAACCAACTCAAGCCAATACTTAGCTAAATTTGCTTCCTGCCAAGCTACTATTTCCTTGCGTAGTTTTTTAGGGAATTAGCCCATATTTAATTGGGAAATTCCTCATCCATAACTACGCAATCCATCAATAGGCCTTCCTCTGATTTCATGCACCACCTGTTTAATTTAGATGATTTTACAACTGATAGTACATTGTCCCTGAACTCTAATCTCAACTGGGTGTTTCTCTGATCTGACATGCATGAGTTAATTATGAGTGAATATTCAGTTTAGTGGTTGAGAAGCGTTGGTTACACCCCACTGTTGCAGGTTACACCCCACCACTGGATCTCCCATTAATTTCTCCATAAGTTGGAACTAGTTTAGCTGAATTTAACTCAGTTAAACTGAATTAAATAATTACAACTCAATTAGAACCTAACCCGGGGCCCTAAAATTTAGGGATCACTCTACATGACTCTAGATAGACTCCCAACTTGAATTCACTGAGCCAATTAAGACAACTTAACTTAGTTAATTGTTACGAGTTGTTATGAGAATTAAAATTACAATTTAATTCCTAATTTAATTCAAAGACAAATTAAATTAGGATTTTTCTTGTTGCATTTTTTTCAACAAAAAACATCCCGAAAATGAAAAGTGTTGATGCTGCATCAAATTTATTTATTTATTCTTATTTTTATTTTATTTTCTTCGATCAAAATTCCAATTTTTTTAACAATGGCATTAAAAACTATTTCTTTTGTACAATAAACTTGAAAAAACACCGTGATATCGAAAAGTGTGATGTTGCGTGAATGCTTTGGTTAAAAAACTTCAAATATTATCATCTTTGGAGATAAAATTTATAAAAAAAAAATCATAAAATTTGTTAATTTTTCAACTTTTTATGTTCAATTTTTCATAAAAGTCATTTATGCAACATGTCATTTCTAGCAAAAAGGTTCTGAAATGTGTATTCTTTTAATTATATCTATATGCAAAAACTTTTATTTTTTAGGACAAACCGGTCAACTGGAACCTTATCCATCCTATTATCTGTGCGGCATATGTTGAACTTCCAAATGACATCTGCAACACGAGACCTCGGACTATCCGGCAGGAGCAGATCAATAGTTCAATTCCTTGGGCCTTTTTTGACGGGGCTGCCCAACAGCATGGCTGTGGGGGAGGCATTTATTTCCATTTATCTGAAACCCATTACTTTCAAATTAGTATGGGTCTGGGGCCGGGAACAAATAACCATGCAGAACTGATTTCTCTCCGACATCTTTTATACTTTGCCATTAAGAAAAACTGCCGAAACTTGCAAATTTTTGGAGATTCAAAGAATGTGACTGATTGGTTTAACAACACTGCTGTCTGTTATGCATACACATTGAGGAATATATTGGAAGAAATTGTTTTTTTCAAAACATTTTTTGACCAAATATCTGTTTCTCATATCTACAGGGAAAGAAATGAAACTACTGACCGGCTATCAAAAGAAGCGACGCATCGTCCTCTAGGGGAGTGGATGATCGCTGAATTTACACCAGCAGGGACATACCAATTTTTTCACAGGCCTTATATCGATGGAGAAATACAGGGAGGCAGCAGCCTCTAATTTCACAGCATATGTATATGAACTTTTTGCCGAATAACTATGTATATAACAGCAAAATGCTTGTAAATATGGACATCTTCTTTGTACAGAAGATACTTACTGAACACTATTTTGATGGTCATAGTACCATTACTGTATACCCTCCGGGGTTTCTAGTTTTGTTTTGACAGTGGACCAGTGCCACAGTATCAGCATATGCCTTCGGGCATCTACAACATGTAATTTCACTATTGAAATTATGAATTTTCTTTTTCCGGAAAAATCTATATGCAAAATGTGTATTTTTTGTCAATTTCTTTTCTTTTTTTTAGTGACATTTATTTTATGTGTATTGAAGTATTAATTAATGATACATAAATATAAAAAAAATCATAACTTCAAAATATTAATTTTATTATTTTTTTTAACTTTGCAAAAATATTGAAAATTTCATTACAAAAAAACATTGTAACAAAAAACAAAAAAAACGCAAACTTGAAAAACCCTTAAAAAACAAACATCTCAAAATAAAAGAAGAAGAAAAAGACAACTTGAAAAATGATTAAATAACCAACATTATTTTTAAAAAGTGCATACTTAAGACATAAGAAAATTTAAAGTGTAACAAATACAACCCCCACACTCCCCCCTTCCCCCAAAAAAAAGTTGATGTTGAATCAATGTTTTTCAAAATCAACATGAAAATTACCAACATTTAAAAAAAATTATCCGTACTTAATACATAAGAAAATTTGAAGTGTCAAAAATAAGCCCCCCAAAAAAGGGGTTGATGTTGCATCAACACTTTTCAAAATTGACATGAAAATCACAAACATTTAAAAAAAGGTCTATGCATAATACATAAGAAAATTTATATTGTAAAAAATATGCTCCAAAAAAAGGTTGTTGCTACATCAACAATTTTCAAAATCGACATGAAAATCATGATTTTTTGCAACCTCTAAAAAAAATAGAATTCGATACAAATCTCATTAAGTTGGTAACTTTGTTCCCTAAAGAACCCTCCATAGCCAGCTATTTCGAGTTGTTCTTTACATCACCCTAAAAATTGAGTTTGAGGAAGGAGGGAGGGGGATGGTACCATACTACAAGGGAAGAACAAGAGAGGGAAGGTGGTAGGGTGCAAATGGGGATAAGTGAGAGGAGGAGACCCGGTTGGATAAAATGTAGGCTTAGGCTAGTGTACATGTGAGATCATCAATGGACCAATGGGATGTTCTTATTGTGTATATGACGTTCTTGGTGAGAATCTTCCAGGAAGAGCTAGGAGGGGAGTCAAGAATTGACCAATGGGATGTTCTTATTGTGTATATGAGGTTCTTGGTGAGAATCTTCCAGGAAGAGCTGGGAGGGGAGTCAAGATACTTAAAGATTCTTTTGTTCCTTTCTTTCCTCATCTCTTAGATTAGGAAGTGGGAAATAATTTCCAAAGCTTATTGAGATGTTGGAAATGGAAGGTTTGATTTCTCTAGTTGGCAATGGTTTTTCGTATACTTGATTGGTCTCTATCTGTTTTTAAAAAGAGTTGGGCTCTCCAGTCCCACAAGGTGTTGGTGTAGGGGCATGTGTTGAGTATATTCTCAATATATTCTCCTTCTCGTTGACATAAGCGGAAGTATGTTGGTCCCACAAAACAAAACCCCATTTGCAAAGTTGCTCCCATGTGAGGAGTTTTGTATAACCCACTAGCTAGGGGAATATAGAGACTTTTGGCCAATGAGAAGGTTTCCATATTTTATTCCAAATGTTTTCAATGTGGATGTTATCATGATGACCATGAGTCTATAAGCTTCCCTCGTATTCTAGATTTCCTTAAAAACAAAGCACCAACACAACTTCTCTGCTTTCTCTGAAGTATGAATTCTTCTAAAGTGGATATTATCCAAGAGAGAGAGAGAGAGGAGATTTGGTTTATGGAGGAGAGGTAAATGATCGAGGAATAAGTCCTAGACCCTACATTCTGAAATTTATTTGGAATTCAACCAGTAATCATTTACTTTGGTCCCTTTTGTGTTATCATAGAAATATTGTAATGGGATGAATTGTCGATCATATTGGAGGATTGGTTGTTGTTGCCAATATTCATGCCAGAAGTATGCGGTAGAACCATTATGTATATCCGAAAAGCTATAATATTGGATTATAGCCCTGTTATGGGTTGCTACATTCAATATTTTTAACCTTCAAGGAATTGTTCTTATAATCCAAGTGTATTGGTTCCTTTTGTTGACATATTTTAAGCCTAGAGAGTGTTCCCTAAGGTGACTTGTCCCATTACCCATTTCCACCAAGTTTAGCCTTCGAGGGCTTGGATGAGGCCTCCCTTATGTTTGAGATGGAAGAGGGTGCTCTAGGATATCAACCCCCATTTTTTGCTTATCTAGGCTCTTCCACATGGAAAACTTCTTTGAATGGAGCAAATTTTCTTCAAAACAATTTTTGGGGTTGCCAAAGTTGAGAAAAGATAGAGGGGCAAGGCTTGGAGGATATCTCATAAAATAACCACTCTTCCTGCAAGGTTGAGGCCTTTAAAGGTCTAAGATGAGTGTTTTGCCTGGGTTTTGTTCAACAAATCTTCCCAACTGGAGCATTTGGCTATGGTGAGAGTTAGGGGGATGTCAAGGTACTTAGAAGGCTGAGAGTAGCGAGTGAAGCCAAGTATTTTGGAGATATGATGTTGGAAATGGATGGGGGTGTTAAAGAATAGTTGGTATTTCTAAATGGTGATGAAGGTTCCAGAGGCCTTCATGAAGGTATCAAGGATGTTTCTAAAGGCACAAGGTTCATAGGCAAAGGTGGAGGTAAGATGCATGGTCTCACCCACAAAATGATTGTGGGTGAGAGCATGAAGGGAACCATGAAGAGAGAGACCTTTGATAGATCCAACCTACTCAACAAATTTTATAGCATGCCTATGCCCTTCTCCATTAGGATAAAAATGAAAGGAGAGAGGGGGTCACCTTGTCTAATTCCCATAGAGGGGGAAAAAGTGGTGGTGGGGGAGCCTCTGAGGAGGATGGAGAAAAAGGTCAAGGAGATCAAGGAGTATATCCAATGGACCCAAGAGGGGTGAAATATGAAATGCAATAAGATGTCATGGATACAATGCAAACTAATTTTGTCAAAAGCCTTGGACATGTCAAGCTTCATAATCATTCCTAGATAATGGATTATTTTGAGACAATGGAGGAATTCGTGGGCGGGAATTATAGAATATATGAATTGTTGAACTTCAACATACATAGCTTGCTCCAGTGATATGAGGGAGGGTAGGAGAGAATCGAGTCTATTGGAAACCACTTTGGAGATAATTTTGTAGATCGCATTACAAAGGAAAATTGGTTGGAATTATGAGGGATCCTCAACTTTTTATTCTTTAGTGATAAGTGTGAGTAAAGTAGAATTGAGGGAAATAAGGACATTGCGGGTTTGTTGGGATTCTTACACCAAGTTCCAAACATCATTTTTTACAGCGGGCCAACAATTGTGAAAGAAGTTAGTGGTGAAGCCATCTGGTTGAGGGGATTTGTTTGGGGGCATTTCCATAATCGCTTACTCAACCTCCTCTAGGGTGATGGGATGGAGAAGAGAATTGTTTTGTTTGATTGAGATAAGTTTGGGGATGTGTTGGGTGATTTGATGAATAACAATTGATCAATCTATTGGTTGCTCAGTTATGAGATTGAGATAGAAATCAACAAGATCACTATGAACATCAAAGTGGGATTAGAGGGTGTTACCTTGATTGTCCTTTAGGTAAGTGATCTTGTTGGTGTGGCACCTCTGGATCATTTTGTCTCTCCTAGTAACCTTCCCACCAATATTTAACAGGGGCAAGGGCTTTCATGAGTGCAAAAGAGATCTCTTCATTGCCAGATTTTTTTTGGATAGAGTAATAATGCTCTAACAAATTTAACCATTTCTCTAAAGCATATGCATTTATTTGGCCTTCGAATAAGGAGATATCAAAGCTAACTTGTACCTTTAAGGGTGTTACATATCCAAAATTGCCACTTGTTGAAGGTGCCTCAGCCACTGGCAGTTGTCAAAGGATCTATGAGAAATTTTCCTTCATCTCATTCCTTTGTCATGTGAGTGCTTCCTCGAGCAACACCTTGATAAGATCTCTTTTTTCGTCATTTCTCTTCTTCCACCATGGGAGGTTGCGTGGGTTGGGGAGAGTGGTAGTCCTCAGGTGATACAAGCTTGAGATTCAACTCTCTATACCCTGACCTTGTTAGGGACATGCACTAGGAAATTACAAGGAACATATTGCTCTCATTATATAGATTTGAGTTGTCTAAGGAATGAGACTAACTATTGATAATAGAAAACATCATAAGAGCATAAAATAAATAATGTAGAAGAAAAAATAATAGGAACAGCGCTTAATTATTTTTATTAAATGGTAAAATTCCATACGACTACATCATGGCGAAATTCATGGCTTTTGAAATGTTGAAGGATCATATTTATATTTTTTGTGGGTGGCTTTTCACCTAGAGTCACACACTTTCATTATATTTCAAATACCATGGGTTACAAAGAACCATGGGAAAATACCATAAATCACTATTGTAAAAACTAATGAATGGTTGTATATGGTAAAAGCTAATTATACAATTAGACTTTTATTTTTTTTCTTCCACCTTTCAAATACCATGGGTGGATACCATAGTTTTCTAAAACCATGGGCCTATAAACCACCAACAATACAAAAATTATTGACCAAGGTGATTCACTGACATCCACCTAAATCACACATAATAATTTCTTTATTAAGGAATTTTTTAGGTAGTATGTGAAACAACCTATTTTCTTTGAATAGAAGAAGAAGAAACATGTTTCCACTCTTTTTAAGTTCATGGGAATCATGGTTAGAAGCATATTACATTTGGCTAAGATAGTTCATGGTTTTAGTTCCTTTGATTTAAAGGAAGTAGGTGTAGTTTAAGGTTTTAATCCCTATATATTATTCAAAACTCGCATGATAGCCATCCATTGTAGTTCAATTATTCCTAAATATGAAGCATAGGCAACTGGAGTTGGTAAAAGTGAATAGGTTGATATCAAAAAGAAGGGAAATGATAACATACCCATTCTTAACCCTAGCTTTAGTGGAAAGGCAAAGGAACCATCCCTTTTAGATGATGTTAATAATATAATTAGCTTGAATAAGAAAATAAAAAATAAAACACTTCAAGAAAAGGAAAAATATAAAGCTCTTGGTCAACCAAGTCCTAAAAGAAAGAAAAATAGTCAGATTTGTGTTTAATGGAAGAGGAAGATTTATTGCTCATTATACTAGAATTACCCCAATTCCTTCTAGAAAGAGACTTCTATTTCATTTAGAGGAGGAGGTGAGAGGAATATCAACAAAGAAGGTGGTGATGAATGATGGTGATGACACCCCAATAGGCATAAGAAGGAGATATCACATGTCATTTCTATTCTTCTTAGGAGAAAGGGGTATTCAAATAAGGATAAAGGTAATATTAAAAAGTAAATGGCATGGAAATTGATGATGACACTGATAAGATTCCTACCTATATAATTGTACAACTAGAGAATACTACACCAATAAAGATGGAAGTCATGCACAAGAATTTTCTACATGTGATTCACTGACCTCTACCTAGATCACACATAATAATTTCATGGTCCATCATGAATTAAATAGTTAATAGAAAACTGACCATGGTGATTCACTGACATCCACCTAGATCACACAATAATTTCTTTATTATGGAATTTTGTAGGTGGTATGTGAAATGGCCTATTTTCTTTGAATAGAAGAAGAAGAAATGTGTTTCCACTCTTTTTAAGTTCACAGGAATCATGGTTAGAAGCATATTACATTTGGCTGAGACAATTCATGGTTTTAGCTCCTTTGATTTAAAGGAAGTAGGTGTAGTTTAAGGTTTTAATCCCTATGTATTATTCAAAACTCACATGATAGCCATCCATTATAGTTCAATTATTCCTAAATATGAAGCATAGGCAACTGGAGTTGGTAAAAATGAATAGGTTGATATCAAGAAGAAGGGAAATGATAACATACCCATTCTTAACCCTAGCTATAGTGGAAAGGTAATGGAACCATCCCTTTTAAATGATGTTAATAATCTACTTAGCTTGAATAAGCAAACAAAAAATAAAATACTTCAAGGAAAGGAAAAATATAAAGCTCTTGGTCAACCAAGTCCTAAAAGAAAGAAAAAGAGTTAGATTTGTGTTTAATGGAAGAGGAATATTTATTGCTCATTACACTAGAAATACCCCAATTCCCTCTAGAAAGATACTTCTATTTCATCAAGAGGAGGTGGTGAGAGGAATATCAACAAAGATGGTGGTGATGAATGATGGTGAGGACACCCGAATAAGCTAAGAAGTAGATATTGCTTGTCATTTCTATTCGTCTTAGGAGAAAGAGGTATTCAAATGGGTATAAAAGTAATATTAAAAAGTAAATGGCATGGAAATTGATGGTGGCACTGATAAGATTCCTACCTATGTACAACTATAGAATAATAAACCAATAAAGAGGGAAGTCATGCAATAAGAATTTTCTACATGGGATGGTAACTCGATCACTTTGCACCATGCAAGCTATGATAAGAGAACCAGGAATATTGAAATGTCTAAAATATATATTAAGGGGGAAAGACTTTTAGAATATTGTGGTATTTGTTTTTTTAGTTTAGGACTCGAGACCTATTGGAGCCATGAAGATGCATGAGGTGACTGAAAACTGCTAAAACATTTTGTAAGACAGAAACAAGAAAATGCTAAGTTAAAAAGGATGATTGTGGAACTGAAAGCTAGGATTGAACCATGAACCATTATTTTATGAACATCTTGTTGTTAAAGTTCCCATGGATAGTCTAGAGGAAGTCCCAATTTTTTTTTTCAAAGATAAAGGAACCTGAGAGTTACTATATAGAGTCCAAAAAATTATAGCAAACAATAATAAGGATAGTATGGTCTTGCTTTTTGAATTGTGGAAAATTACTAACCGATATTTTATTCTTATTGGAAGGACGTTTTATTTAAAAATATCCTTCAAAATTGAGCTTAAAAGGGACGTCATATTTAATGAGAACTTCATAGATACATTTTCTATAACTCTTGGTAGCTTGAATGATCTTAAGAGACAAAAATAGAACTTCCCATCAAATAGTATGTTGAAGTAGATAAGAAAAGAGTGGGACAACATGATTGATGTTTGACAACAACTCATTGTAGCATGTCATATACAAGAGGAGAGGGGGATCTTGAGTTTTTCAAAGTTACTAACTATATGAATATCTTACAAGGTCATCCCCTCATGCTGATGATGATAAGATCCTCATGAGATAGGAATTAAAGGAGAATTTGAATGCAACCAATATTCCTCTAGGTACAAAGTTTAACAACCTCACTACTTTTCCAGAGATGAAAATGAGAAAATGAGTTAATAACATTATTGTAGACAATGTAAAATATGATTTCCATGGCCATGGAACAATGTGGCGCCTTAGGTGGCATTCAAGATTAAATGTTTTCCTTAATGATAGAGGAAGGCATTATAGTGGGCCCTCTTCATGATTATACTCTACAAGGAGAACACCTTGTAGTAGATGTTTTTACAAAATCTCCATGAAAAAATTATCACTTCTTTGTTTGTAGTGGAGTTTACTAGCAAAGGTGGGCGACCATAGGTTTTTCCACTAGTGCAACTTACCATGATAACCCGGTGTGCTCCAACATATAATGCATCAATGTGAATATAGTAAGGAGTAGTGACAATCAAATTATTAAATAATGCTAAAGTACTAATTTTTATATTTAAGAAAAAAATAGAATGCGCATTAGTGCTCCTACATGAAAGTTAAAACACCATTGTGTATGTTGAGGAGACACTAGGTTAGGTTAGAAAATTTGATTATTCAACAAAAAAAAATTAATTAAAAAACGACACTTTACAAATGCATATGACCCAGAGTTAGTGTGTATCTATAATGCACTGCAACTCAAGTCTTACAAACTATAGAATTTCATGGTTAAAAAAATAAACGTAGTAAAATAATGCACTTCGATGACCCAAATGCCTTGATTCATCCCTTTATCAGGCACACCATAAAAGGGTAGATAAAAATAAAAATTACCAAACAAAATTTCATTATCACATTTCTTTCCATGCTTCCAACCACTCACATAAGCACTAGTGCTAATGCTCCTTGTATGACTACCATGCTTTAAATGGAGCTTTACAATGTTGCTTTATTATTTTGATATCTTGACTAATCATTTCAATTCACTTTCGATTTTTGGAAAACAATAAACAACTTTTTTTTTTCTCTACAAGGAAAACCAAACCTCCTCAATTATTTATTGCTTCCTTATTTTTAATTTCACTCGATTAAAAATTGCAATTGGCCTTAAATTTGGCCATTTTTTTAAAAATTCCTCATGGCACAATTCATATGCTCTTCTTAGAATAACCACTCTTTGGTGCTCATTGCGAATTCACATGACGCACCTATAGTGAATCATCTTAACAATCACACTATTGAAAATGAATTATAAAATAAAGCACATAGTAATGATGTGAAAAGAAAATATTTCACATCTAGTTTTAAGAGACACATTGATACTTGTATATATCAATTTTCTTAATTAGTATGTAAGTATTATTGCCTCATGTGACAACCCTTAAAAGGTGTGTTATAAAAACAATGCATTGAAATGGTTGTTTCACATTTGCAATGTGTCTTGGATTAAAGGAGGCAATGATGTGAATATCAGTGTGTCTTCCAAACCCAATGCACTAGTGTACACACACACACATATGGTTATGTATTGATTGGACTTTGTTTGTTGTCTTTGTAGGTTTGCCATTATATATATGAGTAGTTATGCATATCACTTGGTGAGAGCAAGATTATGAAGATTTATGCATCAAGTTGGACGCAAATCCTATGTCACAAGCTATCAAGTTTTGTGTTGCTCAAATACTTTTAGTTCCTTGCATTTTTCCCAAATGACGACTTAGGAACCAAGAACTTGTAGCTATGATTTGTACTTCAATGGAAATCAATATCCTTGAAAACCTTTATTAATATTTATTTCTTGACGAGGCTCCTAATTCAGGGAGAGAGGGCCAATTCTCATTTGAAATTAGACACAAGTAGGTTAGTGGATTAGCTGGTTAACCAATACTATACAAGTCTAGAGTGTTGGGAGGGAGGCTCTCTATATATCTTAACCATTCACAACCGGTTAAAATAAGTAATGGCTACCATGGTAGCACATTTTTATGGCTCGTTGAGAGGTCATCAAATCATAAGAGGTTAGATTCATATTGTTGATCAAATTCTTCATGGTTAGTTATTTTCATAATAAATTTTTATGAGAGAGGTCATAGCATTATAATTGACCTGATGCTTTATCCAAGATGAAGAGGACTTTGCATTTGGGTCTATCTTGTTTTGTTTGTTTTATAAGTGAGTGCCCTCCCTAAGACCTTGGCTAGATATCTATTTTAGGGGTCTTCAAGAGTTAAGAATGCATCGATGGGGGGAGGTGCTTTTGTTAGTTAGTGCATTAACTATTTTTACTCCAGATTTCTTGGAACATTAGTAGAGGACACTAACAATGAAATTCCATTGTCCATATGCAAGATGTATTTCGAAGGAGGTCCTAATATGGTCATGTCTCCCGACAAGCAGTGGATTACAATTGGTGAGTCATGTAATTTTTGTTTAACTTGATTTGATTTGTATATAATGGCATGTGACTTATGTTCTTATTGTGGTGACATGCAAATATTGGGCCCAAGGAAAAGAGTTGGTTAGGAGCATGTCTACAATAGTGTTGATGTCTTCGGTAGTATCAGAGATGATGTCTATGGAGATTGATTTGTTATGATGGTTCATAGGTTCTCATGACCATGAGGCGAGGCCTTCTATAGTGAGATATGTAGAGGATCTCTTAACCAAAGCAACACAAGAGATTACAGACATTCAGATGAAAATGGAGTATTTGTGGAAGTGGTTTGACATGTCCTTGGTGGGAGTACCTAACGTGGGGGAGACCAATACTTTAGAAAATGAGATGAGGAGGATTACAACAATGTTAGCTATTGAATGGTGGCCACTTTTACAATGTTCAATATTAGCAAAGGACAGTGGTACGAGGTCAACAAGCTTGACTAGTAGAGGAGGGAGTGAAACCTATTTTTCTATATGCAGATCTAGAGCTTCCACCACCCCAAATATGGAGATATTATATATAGGATATGAACATATTTTTGTATATGGGTTGGGCCCAAATTTTGTACATGATTCACTGATTTTTTGGTGTGATTGCAATGATGATTGATTGGATGTATCATTCATTTTTATGGGATGTGTATTTCAAATGTGCAATATCAATAGGGGCGATAATGAGATTTCAATCGGCCTGACTAGCAAAGGAGGAAGATGGACCCATTTTCTTACAATGAAATTTCAAGCTTCCACCACCCTATATGTGGATATATTGTATATGGGTAGGCCCACCCTTTTAAATATGGGCTAGACGTAAATTTTGTACATGATTCACTAATTTTTCGATGTAGTTGTAGTGGGGGTGACCTAATGTACCATTGATTTTGATGAGATGTATATTTCACATGTATATTGATATGTATATCACTTGTGTATATCATATTTTTTCATATCATGTTGATGTTGATATTTTTTATTTACATAATGTATTATCAATACACTATTGATTATAAACATTATTAATTATTTTTTTTGTTTTTAAAATATATTTGAGATATATTACTCATTTAAATTTAGAGTTGTCATATAATGTTTATCTTTAGTTTTATAAAATCATTTAATTTGGATTATGATTACAAAACTTATAACTAGTAATGCCATATAATGTTTAGTTTTTCTTTGAGGTTTTTTGTTTGTTGTTTATCATGATACAATATGTTGACTAAACAAGTTTACAAACTTGATTAAATTATTAAATCAATGATTCCATGATTTCACTAGTTTTTTAAATCATTTTTTTCAAATGATATTTCATAAATTTCATCTTAAATATTTTTAGTAAACTTTTTATTAATATTTTGATAAAATCAAATCACATGATAGTTAAACCTAAGAAAAAAATATTCTTTCAATTTTATATAATGATAAATATATAAAGAGAAGTAACATGTAGTGGAGAATAATGGACACAATGGAGATTTGCAGAAAAACCCAATAAAATATATACTAAAACATGGAGAAAATTTGACGATGATAAAGTACAAGACAAATTTAACCATAATAACATTTTTTTAAATCCCCATATGGGGTGATTCATGATGAGATAAGTGGAAGGGAGGCTAGACAGTTGTTCCACCAAGAAATGAATGGGGAGGACATGCCTAGCCACCCCTCCCCCACTTGATTAACGGGAATCCATTCCAACGCAACTTTGGAAATGATTTCCATTGGAATGTTCTACTTGTACGAGAAGGAAAAGAAATTAATGTTATATTCTAGGTAATGATTCATGTTTGTTTACTCCTTACCACCACAATGATGGAAATATCCTCCCCACATCTACAACCTTTTTGTTAAGCCGCTGAGTCACACTATGTCGTGTTATAGTGCAGAGCCTGGGAACATCTAAATCCAATTTTAATTCAATGTTGATGTTTTTGGTTTTTTTTTGAAAAATATGTATGTAGATCACCTAAGTTTGCTTTAAGTGTATTTATGTACTTTCAAGTTTTAAGTGTTCATTCATACATTTGATTGATTGGTGTGAAGTTTTAATAAGAAAATAAATTGTAATGGATAGGTTGCAACGAATTAAATCAATGATCATTTCTATTCGTTGTGAATGTTGTTATGCTAAATGACTATGTAAATTTTGCTTTGAATTATGTTGATGCTTTAATTTGTTTATTTCAAATGTAAATTTCATGCACTCTAGTTCCTTCATATAGTCATGTACAAAAAGTAAAGAAACATAAACAACCATTTCAACAATTCAAATTAGATTTTTTTTCTATTTCAAAAATTAAATTTCTCAAGAGAATCCAGGTAAGGGGAAAATGTCAACAATGCAAAATTGGTTTTGGTAGGTACAATTTCCACTAGTTTTCAATTAGAGCATCCAAATGCCTTGGGTTTGACATAAAATAAGTAAAAGGGTTTTAAAGAAGAGAAAAATTGATAACATACCTTAACAAATTAAAATGAGAGATTAGAGATTTTTGTACTGGGGCCAGGATGGGAGAGCTGTCGGGACTCGATCGCTGGAGCGATTTCTCTCTGCAAGAGCCGAGATGGGAAGCAGCAGGGTACTTATAATTGGCGCAACAGGCTACATTGGACGACATGCTGCCAAGACTAGCCTTGATCTCGGCCATCCCACCTTCCTTCTCGCCAGGGAATCCACGTCTTCTTCTAATTCTGAGAAAGCCCAGCTTCTGGAATCCTTCAAGGCCTCAGGTACAAATATAGTCCATGGATCATTAGAGGATCATGCAAGCCTTGTGGAGGCAGTGAAGAAGGTAGACGTCGTGATCTACTCAGCTGGATCACTACAGATAGAGACGCAGGTCTATATTTTCAAGGCTTTTAAAGAAATCGGAACGGTCAGGGGGTTTTTCCCATCTGAGTTCGGGAATAATGTTGATAACGACAATGAAGGGGAGCCTGCAAAGAATACTTTCGTCTCTAGCAATTGTTTTGCAGGGTATTTCTTTCCCGGCCTGGGACAGGTTGGCCTTTCAGCTCCTCCAAGGGATACAACTGTCATTCTTGGAGATGGAAATGCTAAAGGCTTGGATAGGATGGGTTTTGGATCTGCAGGTTTTCCCATCGGATCCAGCGCTGAAATCAACAGAGGCTGGCTGCATGAAGTGGATCTGCTCCCTCCTGCTGTGAACAGATACAAACTTTCCAGATCTGGACTGGATCTACCCGATCTGGACAACAAACAAAGGAATCGCCAAGATCCAAGTGCCCTGGAACTCTGGTCTGCGAAAGGCCAGCCGAACTGGGACGCGCAAAACTTCAGCCACCTGTTACACTGCGCTTTCAAGAAGCCTGTTTCGGTAGTGGTGATGGGTCCTGCACAGGCACTCTTCACCGATCTGATTCCCCAGATCTCAGAAGGGGCTATATGGCACGAGGATAGCCTGAACACAAAACAGAGGAGAACAACTCCCACAGTCTCTGTGGCGGCAACCTCACCAGATCCACGCTTCCAAATCTGTATAAAACCCCCCTCTGGGAAATCAACCCTAATCTGGGTTCAAGCTTCAGACAGTGTCTCAAATCTGAAGAAAAACATTGCCAATCACATCGGCCTCCCGGAAGGACATCAACATCTACTCTCCAAAGGCAGATCATTACAAGATCACAGAACAATTGACTACTACAACATCAAGCCAGGATCTAATATTATTGTAAACATGAGGCTACAAGGAGGTGCAGCAGCCAGTGGCCCACGAAAACAAACAGAAGGGGGCAGTGGATCTAAAGCAAAACACAACCCAGAACCACACCAGCAACACAAAAGCGAAGGAACATCTTACAAGCATATTCTACAAGGGGGAAAATCTTCTTCTACAGCCCCACATCAGGGCGGAATAGAACCCAGTGCATATATCGTGGAGCAACTGAATTATACACCTGAACTAACAATAGATACAGCAGAAGCAGAGGAGGTACGTAACATTTACGAAAGACAAGCCCTCATCTGTCGCTTCAACGGTTTCTGGCCAAAATCCATGGACCTTTTTCATTGGATTTTCACAAAATGGTCTCTTAATTGTGATGTCATGCTCTGCTCCAAAGGCTTTTTTATAGTCAAACTTCCTTCAGAAGAGGTCAGGGCCCTAGTTATTCAGGAGGGACCGTGGTTTTGGGGATCTTCAGGACTCTTCATTACACCTTGGACCCCAGAGTTTGACGCAAACACCTTCATCGTCTCCAGGGTGCCAGTGTGGGTACGACTACATAACCTCCCTGCACATTTTTGGGACCAAAAGACACTCGCATGCATTGGAAACTCTTTTGGCAGATATATTAAAATGGATACTCAGCGAGTGGAAGATGGAATCTACACTTTCGCACGAATCTGTGTGGAAGTTGATCTCAGCAAAGGATTACCGGACCGCATAGTACTGAAGCATAAAGATCGCAGCTGGATGCAAACAATAGATTATGAAAACACAGCATTCCGATGCAGAATATGCCGGCAGACAGGGCACCTACAAAATGCCTGCCCAGAATTCAAAAAAGACAGCCAAAGAAGGAGGAAATCTGGGAAAAAAAAGGGTGGACATTCCCCCCACCAGACCCTGAGGAAGAGGAAGAAGGTGAGGAGGAATTGCCCATCCCAAATGAGAACAGCCAAGCAGAACCGCAGGAACAATCTCCACAAGTGCCCATGGAATCGCAACCGGAAAAGGCTTCCGACACAATGGAACTCAGTGGAACCAAAAGGCAGCATAAATCGGACACCTCGGACTCTGACAAGGAAAACCCTCGACCCGGTGAGGAAAACCCATTTCAACTCGTTCCCATGCATCCGGCTCAAGGCGAGTGGCGCAAGGTAGAGAAGAAAAAGGGGAGGAAAACTTGATCTTCCCCCTATCAGGCATCTCAGTGCTCCAGGCATGGTTTTTTTTCATCAGTTTTTTTCTTCTTTGTATTTGACACTTGTGTCAACCATTTTTTGTCAGGCTTCACAGCCTTGTCTTTGCAATGCTTTGGCATCTACAAAATGTAATTTTCAAAATTAATGGAAATTACGATTTTTTCCAAGGGAAAAAAATTAAAATGAGCAATTAAGAATTCATTTTAGCCTGTTAAAATCATATGGACATAAGAACACAATTTTTCGGTAGAAATCACATAGGAGAATTTTTGCCGACGCGTTTCTAACCATCTAGTATGGTTCATCGTTAGGACAAGATGAAGAGGTAGATCATGGCAACAACTTAAATAAGGATCAATGTAGAGACACTTAGTTGATATAACGGCTATAATAAACGACTTATGGACAATTGAGTAATTAAGAATTCAACTATAAGAAAACATAGTAACTTGAATTTTGCATTTTTATTGAAACCCCATGTAAAAGTTCATCAAAACAACAATGATACCCTTTCAAAATTTTTGATAAATTCTACAGAAATTAAAGAAAACAATCATACTAATTCATAATTTCCTTTAATTAACAAATCACATTTTAGTTTCATACCAAACTAGATTTACAACATAATCAACCATGAAAATCTTTGTAATTGTATTAATATGGTGCAAAACTCAAATTACAAGATGGATTTTAGAGTTACATGAAAATGAAGCACTAACAACCCAAGACATCCTTCAAAATTCCTCCTTACAACAACTTCAAAAACGCCAACAAATTCTAGGAAAATTTTGACAGAGCTTTCCCTACACCAAAAAACTTCTCTTTAATTACATTGAAATGAGGCCTATATATAGGCACTCAAGACTCATAACCCTAGCCCTAAACCACTAGAGGTATTTAAAATCCACTAGGAATCTATTACAAAATGAAAGTTGTCTTGTCACTAACTTCCTCTAGAAGTTTCCAAAAAAATATGTCAGTTGTAGGGTGGGTCCCATTTGATTTGGTTGTAGTGGATTTTCCTTCTCTCTCTTGCCTGGGCATTGGTTGGGTTGTGCACTACCTTGGTTGAGTTGTCGATGGTGTCAGCCGTGGTTGTACCAATGTTGATGTCAATGGTTGAGGTCGTCCCTGTTTTTGCTGTGGAGGCTTGGAACTTGAGCCTGCCTTTGCTAGTGACACATGTGGCATTGGTGCGTATCCCTTTTGAATGGCTATTTTATGCAAATCCAGCATACCCATCCATTTTGTGCCCAAAGGAATATTGCATGACTATGCTTCCAAAATGGTCCCTTCTAAAGTACTAATGGTCTCATAATCTACTTTGATTGCTGCTTTCTTGGGAGTTAAATGTACATTGTCGTTGTCGAATCTCTACCTGATGTAATCCAATACAAATATGAAAGGAGTCAAGAATGTTGGAAGCTAGTATGATTTTCCTTTAAACCTGTATACTTTGATGATTGTGTACTACTTGAAGAGATACCAATCACCTACTTTGGTATCCAGGGTAAATTGTAACTTCTCCCTAAGGAAAGAAGGGACTCTAGGTAATTGTTGACCATGCAGAAGGGTGTACACGATTGACATAAAAGAGGATATGTAATTGAAGAAACTCTACTTGTCTTTGGGTTTCCTTGCCATTGGTAACCACCCATAAACATGCAACAAAGCATTGTGCTCATCCACAATCTTGGGTTTTAGGCGCTTTAGGTAAGAATATTGTCGGTAGATGAATAAGTGAACTAGATAGGCTTCATAGCGGAAGGACCTTCCTTCTCCAAATTCTATCATTTGAGAATGAATTTCGTTAGACAAAAATTGCAGAAAATCAAACTTGGTATAGGCCTTGGTGGCCAAATGACACAAGGAGGCTAAGAGACCTAAAAATATTTTAGTTACATAGACATATGTATCAAGACTGAGAATTTGGGAAACCATGGAAAAAAACAACTTTGACATAGAATCAAAAGTTGTGGTATGGTAAGGAGGATGACCGAAGGGGAAACCACTCCTTTAACATAACTGGTAACCATTTTTTGGTGTAACTCTGGTGCAAGACTATTGCATTTTCTTCAATTGTCTCTTTATTTAGCCTTTGCAATTTTGTCATGTCCAAGAAGCAAACAAACAAAACAAAACAAAACAAAAAAACTAGCACACACAAATGGTAAAATTTAGAGCGTTTGGATGAATTGAGCCCAAATTGGGAAAATATTAATGGGAAATCGGTTCAGAGTAGTGCATTGGGAATTTATTAGGCCAGGGTGAGTATTTATCTGCTGAGAAGAAGAATTTACCGGGTGAGGAGCGTGTTTCCTCAAAAGGAAGGGCGAAGGTTTCACTATAAAATTCCAATTTTTCTTAAATTCGCAAGGAACAGGGCCTCATCAAGTGGAATCCGTGGATATAAGGCGAATTTCTTATTTAGATTTTGAAGTTTGGATTCAAATGACGTAGATTGAGAAAATTTTGGGTTCATGAGCGCGCAAGCTGAGCTGGAAGGATGAACTGCATAAAATGACAAAGAAATGGACCTGTTGGCCATTTTGGATTGTATTGGGTATGAAATTGGGATGACGTCAACATGGCATTGGCCATGCCACGTGGAAGGGATGACATGTGCATAGACTAATGTGTGAGAGCTACGTGACAGATCAACACGTGGGGAATGGGTGACTCGACAAGCTGAGTGGTCCTAGAATAACGTGGCATGAAGGACAACATGGCAGGTTAAATGACATGATGAGGCTGACGTGGGAGGCGACATGGAGGATCGTGTGGATCCTTCCGAACCCCTCCCAAACTCGCAATGGAAATTTCTGGAGTGGTGTAGGTGGGCATGAGGTGGTGCCACATGGCCACCCCCTCAAACGGATTTTATACATATGTGAGAGAGACGTGGAGATTAAAAAATCAATATTTTTGATCTCATAGACTATTTTTAGTTTCCTCGAAGTTAAAATATCATTTCATTTCATTTCTCATCAAAAAAAAATTACACATTTGAAGTATCTCCTACCTTGCTCCTTCAATTGGTAGACTTGTTATTTCTCCCCACATGCTCTCTTGTGGAAATATTTATGCATCTCCTTCTCCTTGAATGGTTACATTGGCACTATGACGAACAATGTAGTTTATATTAAATTCTGAATTTCTTTAAAATTCAAATGTATCTTATAGATTTGAATTATGTGATTAAGCCAAAAACGTAAGCTTGAATATATCATTACTTGAAATATTATTGTGGGTATAATATTACATTGCAAATATAGCAAATATGTTCACCAAACAACTTTGAATTCATACAACAATCCAACTAGGTGCATTATACCTAATTCGTTAATTAATATTATTTACAAATATCACAATGATAAATATTAAATATGTGTGCTTTAGATTCATTCTCTTCATCTCAAAATATTTTATTTATTTTTTGTTAACTCTACAAATCCTATTATGGACACTATGTATAAAAAGTAATTAATTAAAATTAGAAATATCCAACATCATATATTGCACAAGAAATAATATCATTATGGTAATGTTTAAAAGTATCACAATAATGTTTTTCCTATTAGTAAACACACAACCAACCACTTTAAAAAATGCAGATTTAAGCAATATATTTACATTAGTTCCATTGAAAATCCAAAAAAAAACAATTACTCATTCATCTTTTTCTTACACCCTAGGGAAAAATTCAAAGGCAGAGCTAATGCAAGATGTTTTTGACAAACTGTTAAAGAAATGTATGATGAATGGACACCATTCCATGATATAAACAATTCCTTAAAAGAATACATGAAAGGTCATTATGAATGGTTAATCCTAATTAAAATTAAACATCAAATAGTGCTGGGAAAACCCATGATTGTCAGACGAATTTTTACTAAAGCCTAGGACGAATTGATGTACAAAAGGGAGAGATTCCCAAACATCAAAGCATTATGACGGTTCTCATGGGCTTATCCGCAAAAAGCATCCATAGTGTAATTATGTTGTCCAGTCACAAGTACTTAATTGTGGCCAACTTTTCCCGTGGGCTTTGCTGGACAAAAAAACATCCACTCTGTAAATAGTGCTTCTCGTGGGCTTTGTATAAAAGCATCCACTATGTATAGACAAAATATTTTCCGTAGGATTTAATTTTTTGGACTGGAATCTTTGTGCGGATGTCACCTCGGTGTTACCCGAAAGCAATGATTCCATCCACCTGTCCGATGCTCTACAGGAATGCTTGTCCCCTCTCATTTACTATAAATCGAGGGTAAGGCTCATTCATGAGGCATTCAGAGTTTTAGAGTTTTAGAGTCTTAGAGAGTCTTAGAGATCTGAGAAGCCTGCGTATCAGTGTGCTCGGCACTGGTAAGAACCTAAAGTGGCCAGATCTATTAGCAGTCAGTGTAGTCTGGATATGAGTAATGTCTGTATAATCTGAGGCAGAGCCTATCTATTGCCAGGTAGCCTTCGGTATTGCTCCTTACTTGCGAAAAGCATAAAGTCTGATAAACGCAACAATAGTCAATCTCTAATAAGGATTTCCCTCTGTAATCTTCAGTTTGTAATCTTCGGTGTGTGATCCATCTCTATTTCTGAAATAATATGAATACACCATTCCGCATATGAATACCTCTGCGCATTTCTAATTATCTGTTGTGGTAGTAGTTGTCTCTGAATCTTCATTCGAAGTTCACAGGAAGTTCATCAGGAGTTCGCCAAAGAATCGAAGGGACGCCAGACCATTGTTAGGTGGATGAATGGATAGTGCATCTATGGCCTAATATATGATAATGCAGCAAATGACATGAGAGAACAAAAGTTCATAGCGATTCTTAGATAAATATGAGATCCCTACACTTAATTATGTTGTTTACACCTGCAGGTTACATGTTGATAATATGTTTGACAAAATGTCTGGCATGGCTAGCAGGGGTATGGTTATGGCCTTATTCAGCGTATTGCTTTTGCATCATTGTTTCCCTGTGTTTTTAATGATTTCAAGCTATCACTCTATTCTGAGCAATGGCTTGGGCTCTGGGCGTGAAAAAGTGGCTTAAATCTCGGAGTCGCTAGCACATAACTGACAATTTTGGTCCCTGGTCATTGGCAGGGAAGCCTGTGAGAGCAACTTTAGGTTGTTGGTCGCTCCCTTGCCCATAGCATTAGAGCGACTATGGCCTAAGAGATCCAAAACAACAGTGGGACCTAGGGACAGGTTGTCTGAGTGGTTGCCTTGTCTCCTGAGGATTCTGTTGATGATGTTGAATCACTGTGTTTGATGTTTTTGTCGATTCCACTTCCTTAAGGTCACATAGGAAGTCGAATATAATCATAGTAGTCTCTCGTCTCGTGTTTACCTTGGTTGGCATGGTTACTTGGGTGGATGTGGAAAGAGGGTGTTACGGAGTGGTATCAGAGCATGGTTCACCCCTCGGACTAGATGGGCGGTGTGCGTTGGCCATGCATGCATGTCCGTTTCACGTGTGTCTCTTACACTTGCATTTCATGTGCTTGTTGCATTGGCTTGATGATTGATTATGGTTGTAGTATGGTTGTTATGGAGAATTTGATATTGATTTCGTGAAATATATTTGTCATGAGTATGTGACTGGTTCCATATGGATTACAGGTTGATTTTATGTCGCCTACTTACATCCTTGTATGTTAGATTACATTCTTGAATATTTTGATTACATGTATCAGTCTTGTAGGTTGATTACAAGAATTGATCGCTTATGCTCAACTGCATGCGTTTATACATGTGTAGTTGATTAGGCATTGATTATGCATGTTGTTGGGTACATGTGGCAATGTGTACAATGGAGTAATGGTTGTTGGCATGCATGAGGTCATAACATGCATTGTTGATATGGCCTTTCATTGATCACTGGACCCTAGTTAGAGTGATGCTTATGTGTTGATACATTCAGTTGTGTATGTCTATATGTTTTTATGATTATGTTATACATGTATCACATTGATTTGGTGATCTTTTAAACAAGGTATCATCTCTGAGCTATACTAAGGTACGTTGATTTATTGTGATTTGGTTTATCTGACAAATTATGTATTGCAGGAATAAATGTCAAATGGCTAGCAATATGGTTGACTACAAAGACTCTCCCTATGAATTTGAAGAGCAATATGGTGCTGGAAATCCTTCCGATTTGGCAGTTACATTGAGGAGCTTAAAGAAAAATATAAGGAGTTGTAAGGTAGCTAATGACTAGATCATACAAGCACAATAGAAGTAAGCAAAGGTTAATGTTATACTTCTTCAGAGTTTGTCAGAATTACAGTGACGAGGGCCGCTTCGGATCAGCGATGGACACGAAGACAAAACTAATGGGGCATATGGCAGTAGGTCTCCTTGTAGACACAAGTTGGATAGATCTAACACATTTAGAGATGGCAGGTTGTTGGACACTCCAGATATGAGGGGCGATGAGTACATGTACTATTCTAGTTTTGGTTTTGATAGACATCATGATCGTCATTGCTATCATCCTTATAGGAGGAATGATAGATTATACTTGCTGGATGAATTCAAGAAAGAAAACCACCTGCTTTTGATGGAGATATGAAGAATCCAGAAGATGCAGAGGCTTTGATACTTGGGATGAACAAATTATTTTAGTTGCATGAGTACACATATAACATGAAGGCCAAAATAGTTATCTTCAGCTTGATAGGTAAAGCAAACATCTGGTGGGAAGATGTTAAGCGGGTCAGAGACATCAGGACAAATGATTTCAATTGGCGGTAGTTCAAGAGGCTTTTCAGGAAGTACTTGTCAGAAAGGTACTACGACAATAAGGCTAAAGAGTTCTATTAGCTAAAGATGGGATCAATGATAGATGAAGAGTACACGACCAAGTTTCTGAAGCTATTGAGGTATGCATCGTATCTTATAGATGAGAAGGATAAAGTTCAAATATTTGTCAGTGGTTTGCCATTAGAATTTAGAAATCGAATTGAGTATGATGAGCCTCGGTCACTTGAGGAAGTTATTGGGAAACTGAAGCATTGCTATGAACAATCAAAGCGTAAGAATGAATTTCAACATGGATGGAAAGGAAAGGACAAAGGTAAAGGTAAATGGCAGCCTAAGAGGACAAGGCCTTCGCATGCAGATGAGAAAGAGAATGTGGCACCACAAAAGAGATTTAATGAAGCTAGACAGGGACATGGGTCACATCAACAACAACAACATAGAGGTGAGGGCACTAGTCAGTTGGAGTGTTGGACATGCGGTAAGGAGCACCTTAAGAGAGATTGTACACATAATCAGGGTGGAAGGCCTCAAATATACCGTGCATAAGGTGCAGACTGTTGGGGATGTTGGTAAGAGAATTCCACGTATCTATGCAGCAGTGGACAACATGCAGGAAGAACACCAAGCATCTATCATTGAGATGGACAACAAGCTTTGTGATCAAGTTATTTCTATTTTGATTGACCCTAGATCTAATTATAACTATGTTAGTCCTGACTTGGTGGATAAGTGTGGTTTGAGTAAGGAATTGCATGCAAAGTCTTGGTTAGTACAATTGGTTACAGGTACGAAGAAACGAGTTCATCATTGGGTAAGATCTTGTGCATTTGACTTGAATGGTATGCCTACCACAACACTTTTGAATGTATTACCATTGTGTTCATACAGTATGTTGTTGGGCATGGACTGGTTGTATCTTCACAGGACCAAAGTAGACTGTTATGACAGAACCATTGAGTATGTTGATGACAATGGGGAACCAAGAGTCTTGCAGGGTAAGAAGAAAGCCACATCAGTTAGGATGGTGACAATTATGCAAGAAAAGCTTAGTCGCAAATGGTGCAAGTTATTTGTAGTGCACATTTCTAGTGATAAAGGTAGGGAAGTTGACGATGCAAATGTGTTGAGCAGATACCTAGTTTTAAAGCAATTCAAAGTGTATTTCCTGAAGACATTATAGAGTTGCCACCTTAGAAGGAGGTAGACTTTTCTATTGAGTTAGTGTCAGGGGTAGATCCAACATCAAAAGCACCTTACAAGATGAGCACACTTGAGTTGGTTGAGCTGAATTTGTAGTTAAAGGAAATGTTGGACAATGGATACATTAGGCCAAGTGTGTCATCTTGGGGCACATTGGTCTTGTGTGTGAAGAAGAAAGATGGTACTCTAAGATTATGCATTGACTACAGGTAGTTGAACAAAGTGACTATCAAGAACATGTACACTTTGTCGAGGATTGATAACTTATTCGATCAAATGAAGGGAGAAACAATGTTCTCGAAGATTGACTTGAGATCCAGATACCATCAGGTATGCATCAAAGAGGAGGAAATTTACAAGACTATGTTCAAAACCAGGTATAGGAATTATGATTTTGTTGTTGTTTCGTTTGGCTTAACTAATGCTCCAGCTCCATTCATGTGTTTGATGAATAGTGTGTTGCGTCCATATTTGGATAAGTTTGTTATTGTGTTCATTGATGATATATTGGTATATTCTAAAAATGAGGAAGAGCATGTCAAGCACTTAGCAACAAGTTGAGGTTGTTGATAGAGCATCAGTTGTATGCTAAGCTCAACAAGTGTAGTTTCTTTCAGATTGAGGTACACTACTTGGGACATGTTGTCTCCAATGAAGGCATTGCAGTGAATCCAGAGAAGATAAGGACCATCATGGAGTAAGTAGCTCCTAAGAGTGTGGATGAGGTAAGATCTTCCATGGATCTGGCAGGATATTACAAGAGGTTCATCAGGAAAGTCTCGCAGATTGCTTATCCTATCACATCATTGCAGATGAAAGGTAAGAAGTTTGAATGGACAGAGAAGTGCGAGGCTAGCTTTGAGCAACTTAAGCAGTTGTTGACACATGCACCAGTGCTATAGATTGCAAATCTGAACAAAGACTTTGTGGTATGTATAGACGCTTACAAGAGAGGGCTCGATGAAGTCCTTATGCGGGATGGACAAATGGTATGCTATGAGTCCTGGAAGCTAAACGAGTATGAACAGAAATACCTGATGCATAAGCTTGAGTTAGCAACAATCATACATGCATTGAAGATGTGGATACACTATCTTCTTGGCAGGAGGTTTGTACTGATGAGTGATCACATTGGGTTGATGTATTTGTTTGACCAACCTAATCTGAATGCCAAGCAAGCGAGATGGTTGGCCACAATCAACGAGTTTGACTTCGAGATTAAGTATATCAAAGGTAAAGAGAACAAGGTGGCAAATGTGCTCAGTAGACAAGTACATGTAAATCACATGGAAGCTATGAGCTCCTATGGGACATATCTACAGGGTAGGATCTTGCAGGTAGGTCAGCAGAATGTTAGGTATATGGAGATTGTGCACAGGTTGCAGCAGGGTACAAGTGCAGGTACAGGTACAGGTGCAGGTGCACATGGTAAGGATTATTGTCTTACAACGGAAGGGTTGGTCAGGTTCCGAGACAGGATATATGTACCGGATAACAGTAAGCTCAAGAAGGTGATCTTGAAGGAGTTTCATTTGAAACCTTATTCAGGTCACCCAGGTTATCAAAAGACACTGACAGTGGTGAAGAGATTCTACTATTGGCCGAATTTGAAGAGGGGTGTAACAGAGTTTGTGGTGAGGTGTTTCGATTGTCAGTGAGTGAAAGCAAAGTGTAAACATCCAGGTGGACTACTACAGCCGATCACGATTCCAGAGTGGAAATGGGAGGTCATTTCCATGGATTTCATCACAGGGTTTCCGAAGACAGTGAAACAACATGATTCCATCATGGTCATTGTGGACAGGTTAACAAAGGTTGCACACTTCATTCCGGTGAAGTCTACGTTCTTAGCTAGTGATGTGGCATAGGTATTCATCAGAGATGTGGTTAGACTACATGGTGTTCCAAAGAAGATTGTGTTAAATAGGGATGCGAAGTTCACTTCCAAGTTTTGGAAGGAGTTATTTGCAAGTTTGGGCACAAAGTTGGCCTTTAGCACAACTCATCATCCATTGACAGACGAACAGACAGAGAGGGTCAACAAGATATTAGAGGACATGTGTGAGGATGTATGTGATGCGTCAACAGAGGAAGTTGGAAGAGTATCTCCTTTTGGTTGAGTTTACATACAACAACAATTATCAAGAGTCATTGAGAATGAGTCCTTTTAAGGTATTGCATGGGCAGAGTTGTAACACTCCTATCAGTTGGAGTGGTCCAGTTAGCAGGGTATTGATTGGACCTGATATGTTGGCAGACATGGAATAGGAGATGCAGGTGATCAAGAAGAATATGAAGGTAACACAAGATAGGCAAAAGAGTTATGAAGATAAGAACATGTTGTTCAAGGAGTTCCAGGTTGGGGAACAAGTGTATTTGCGCATCAAACCGAAGAAGAGCTCCTTGCAGATTGGATCATGTGCCAAGATGGCACCATGGTTTTGTGGAACCTTTAGTATCATTGAGAGGATTGGGCTAGTAGCCTATCGACTTGTACTGCCTCTGACAATGAAAGTCCATGATGTTTTCCATGTATCTTTTCTTAAGAAGTATGCTAAGGATGTTGATCATGTGATTGATTGATTTGTATTGCAAGTGGAACCAGATGGAGAATTCCAACCGAAGTCTCAGTGTATATTGCAGAAAAAAGTGCTCATGCTCCAGAACCAACCAATTGAGCTAGTTAAAGTTCAATGGAAGCACTTTGGGCCTGATGAGGCTACATGGGAGATGGCAGATCAAATGTGGGCTATGTATCCTTGTTTTCCGGTTGAGGCAAAGCAACTTCGATATGGTGGTTTGGTATATGCTATACGATGTTTTGATATATGCTTAGATGTGGTGTTTAGTATATGTTTTGATATATGCTTTGGTATATGATTTGGTATATGTTTTTGGTATATATATTTTTTGTGATGTTGCTAAATGTACATATGTATATGGATGTAAATACCGCCATGAGCTATGTTATAAAGCTCCATTATGCGACATAGGTGTTATGTCATTATGATTATGTTGTCATGTGGGTTGGCACTCAACAAGATGATAATTGTAAATACTGCAATGAGCTGTGTTATAAAGCTCCACTATGTGGTATGTTATCATGTTTTCATGATGTTTTGCTTTTGAGCAGGAATTTTGTTGTAAATACTGCAACGAGTTGTGTTATAAAGCTCCATTATGCAGTATGTTATCATGTTGTCATGATGTTTTGTTTTGCGCAGATCTCTCATTGTAAATACTGCATCGAGTTGTATTATAAAGCTCCATGAACATCATGTCTTCTTCCAGCAGGTTGTTGAGGTATATGTGTGATTGAACACCAAGGACGGTGTCCTCCAAGGGGGAGGGTTCTGTAACAACCTTGGTGAAAATTCCATGTAATAAAAGTTAAAAACAATAACCACGGTTGATGGGACACTTATTCCAAGTTGAATGTTGGGCAAGACATCTTAAGGGGTGTTCATTTGATTATTTATGGCTAAGGAAATTGGCAAAGCTAATGGCTAAGGCTTTGGGAAATCAAAATGGCATTTTTGACACATTTATTTATGAGAATAATGTAAATTAGGAGAAAACGGAGGTGTGTTGGGTTGTGTTATATTCTTTCCATGACTAACCTACGTAGTGAACTAGGGGGTTAGAGAGGGGGCGGAGCCCCCCCTTCGTTGCACCGATTTCGCAGCAGGGGGGTCACAGGGGGTTTGAGGGGGGCGGGTAGCACCCCTCTACGGGGTCTGGGGCAATGCCTCGGGAATTTTTTTTTGGACCCTATATTAGGTTGGGCGAACTTACCTATGGTTTTCGATCCATGGTTTTGGACGCGATGGTTTTCGGTCCATGGTATTGGATGCTTCAGCATGTATAAATATGTATTGTAACATTGAAAGGAACATAATGAAAAATCAAGCTGGTAGTCCCGGTTTTGGGATCCAAGGGAAATTCTCTGTGTATATGTATTTTATGAGTTATTCTCTCGCATTGTTTATTTTCTGTTCTTAGAATTCGTATGCAGGTAATTTCTGTACAGGGTTAAAACCTACAAGGTTAAATGTCACAGGTTCATGTAGCGAGGAAAATAAAGGAAAATAATGGAAAATGAAGAAAATAGAGGCCTTATTCATAAAAAGGCTTATGAGGATCAGTTGGTAACTTTTTGTTAGTTGAGTTTTGGAGCTCTCTGATTATTCTCTCTCTCTCTCATACTCTTGGACACTTAGAGTTTTCTTGGAACATTTTGGCATTGGAGCAAGAAAGATAAAGAAGGCAAGAGGAAGCAAAAATCAAGCAGGGAAAGGCAGAATTAA
The DNA here is from genome assembly GCA_031772625.1 of Pinus tabuliformis. Classification (NCBI taxonomy): domain Eukaryota; kingdom Viridiplantae; phylum Streptophyta; class Pinopsida; order Pinales; family Pinaceae; genus Pinus; species Pinus tabuliformis. Next base: position 447,250,622 of record CM062804.1, on the reverse strand, counting down.
GCAACTACAATAGGCTTCATTGCAGGTATCAACTTGCATGTGTATTTTCCTTGCTAGATTTGGCATGCATGGTATTGCATGTGGTTCTTTTCCATCATGGCATGGGTTTTTCCATGCATGATAGTGTTTTCAACCTAGCGTTGCCATTTCTGGATAGCCATGGTGTCATGGGGTTCTCATGTTTTGGTTGAGATGGATTGTCAGATGGATTCGAAGTTAAGTGAGGTGGAACTACGAAATAATAGAACACATGGCCTAGTAACCCCTGATCCAGACTGTGGTTTGCGGCAAAGCTGAATTTTGTGTTGCCTCGGATGGCTTCGGAATCCTTGCCGGTGAATGGCAGGATATACAGTAAAGCCTAGAGGTGGTTTTCTCTTTGTTGGGCCTAGTAATCCTGGGTTGGGATGTGCGGTAAAGCTAGGAGAGTGGGTCTCGGTTTAGGGCCTAGTGATCCGGGTTTGGATTGTGGTAAAACCAGAGAGACTAGGAAGCAGGAGAATTCCTCATGGTGTAGGTGGAGAAATCTCGTGGCATCCATGCTTGTTTGGCCTAGTGATCGAGTGGAGATCACAATAAAGCATGTTATGACGTGTTCATTGTGTTGGCCTAGTGATCCATGATGGATTATGGTAAAGCCTGGTTTCTGTTGATGAGGGTGAGGTGGTTTAGCCTTGGTATGCCTTGGTTGGTTTTTTTGGTATGAGTCCCACATCCATGTTTGGAATATGGCACGGGGGTGAATGGTTGAAGAGAGATTTGGCTCAACCACTCTATGGTCGGGTGGAACGTGGTAGGCCCATCTCCGGTTGGTTTATTGCATTCATTAATGAGAAATTCATTCCCTTGATTTCTATGTGCACATGTATTGATGTATATGTGGATTTTAATGGCTGATATGTTTATGGTAATTTTGTTCTTGTTATACTCGTTATATGTATATTTTATAACAACAACTATGTATGGCTCTCAACATGTTTTTACTTGTAAATAAATGGATAATGCATCTATGGCCTAATAGATGATAATGCAACAAATGACATGAGGGAACAATGGTTCATAACGATTCTCAGATAAGTATGAGGTCCTTACACTTAATTCTATTGTTTACACTTATAGGTTACATGTCGATGATATGTGTTGACGAAATGCTTGGCATGGCTAGTTGGGGTCTGTTTATGGGCTTGTCCAACTTATTGCTTTTGAATCACTGTTTCTCTATATTTTTAATGATTTCAAGCTATCACTCCATTATGGGCAGTAGCTTGGGCTTTGGGCCTGAAAAAGTGGCTTAAATTCTGAGGTCGCTAGCACATAACTGACAATTTTGGTCCCTGGTCGTTGGCAGGGAAGTTTGTGAGAGCGACTTTAGGTTGCTGGTTGCTCTCTTGCCCATAGCATGAGAGCGACTATGGCCTAAGAGATCCAGAATAACAGTGGGACCCAGGGATAGGCTGTCTGAGTGGCTGACTTATCTCCTGAGGATTTTGTTGATGATGTTGAATGACTGTGTGTGATGTTTCCATCGATTCCACTTCCTTAAGGTCATATAGGAGGTCGAATCTAATCATAGTAGCCTCTTGTCTCATGTTTACCTCAATTGGCATGGTTATTTGGGTGGATGTGGAAGGAGGGTGTTACAAAATTAATATTTTTTTGTTAATCGAAGTACTTGTATTAATTCTTTAAAAAATGATTACATTTGTGACAAAATTTCTTTGCTCTCCTGACCTCACTATGACTGACTTTATTGGCCAAGAGAGCAGTGCAAAATCTGAAAACATAAAGATGTTTTTTGCAAGAACCCCTTACTAGTCCTATCTCCCAAAATATAGGCAAAACAAAAAAATGACCAACAACAACCATACTACATTGGAGGATTCAACACCTAAGTGTTTCTCAGGGTCGTAGGCTGACCGTGCCCCTCATGGACATGAAAATTAATATGTGCGAGGCTTGCTTCAATTTCATCCAATCTTTTGGGAGACTGATGTTGGCTACGGTGAATTGAAGCGAGGTGATCCAAGATTTCTCCTTGAGAAGATTGCAAGTCATTTATATAGGCTGTGACTTCATTCCTATCGTCATACCTTTGCTCGCACAGAATATCCAAGCTTGCACAAATATCGCACAACTGTTCAACAATTGATGTGAATGTCAGAGGCCGCACCACACTCCTTAGCAATGGGGTGTGGCCCTGGGCTACCTCCTCCTTCGATGCACCTCCTTGCTCTTCTCACTCCTCCGCTCATGCAACCTGGTCCTCGCCGATCCATCCCTCACTACCTCAACATGATGGCAAACCTTTGCAGGGGCTGTGCCGCTAGCCCACTCCACCCTCTAAGCCTTCCCAAAGGAGGGGCCACTCCAACTTTGCAAACAAAGAACACAAATGGGTCTCGCCCCCCAAGCTTGTGTCCCTTCCCACCAATTCTCCTAGAGAACATGATCAACTAGACTTCCCAAGCCCACAAGCCACCTAATGCCCCAACCTGACTTATTTAGACTCCTCTCGGCCTCGATAGGGTGACCACATCTCCACACAGGAAGATGAACGAGGGGTTCCAACACTGCAAAGTCACTAAGAGCTAACCAAACAGAAAGAAGGGGTGACGAAAACAACGAACCAAAATTTGAGAACCAAAACCACAATTAACATTCAAGTCAAGCAATCAGTTTTACAGGTAGAATTCAACAACAACATCAATTGTAACACAATCGCTAACACAATCCCTTGGGTCCCAAATCGTTTTCGCCTTCACACAAACCAGACACACTGAAACCACAAATTGCACTACTCCAATGCCTCTCACTCCAGTCAAGCCAAAACCAACGTGCATATGCAGTGAAAAGCCCTGTGCATACTCAACTGCCTCACACCCTCTGAACCTCACTCCCATACCCAACATCCAAATGCAGCTTAAAACAATATACTTGCGGTTTTTATAAATCATTACTACTTTTTCGATGCTTTGGCTCCTCCCCCTCCACTTGGGGTGGCCGCCTCGAATGCCATCACCACACGTCATGTCCTTCGACTTTAGTCACGTGGAGTTAGGCTCGGTACCTCTTGTTCGTCCATCTCCCACGCTCTTATCACATTGCACACCCCCATCAGATAATCATTTTAAATTAATACTGATTAAGAATATGTTTTTAAATAACGAAACAAATTAATGATTTAAGTTTACTAAAAAAAAGTAACGTCTATCGAGGTGACAAATTTGTTCAGACGACAAAAAATGGTCGAAATCCAACAATTTTTTCCCCAAAAAATCTGGCAGTAGAAGTGTCTCAATCATGTTTTTGATGGTGGAAAATGATTCAACACTATCAAAAACCTTTGAGGCACCCAAAATCTTGAAGTTTGACAACCGTAACTTGGATTTACAAGAATTTCTGCTGGATTTTATCAAAATATTACCGAAATTTCCATGATTTTCTGGACAAATTTGAAGTCTGGTTAGACTATGACAAATTAAATTAATCAACTGAGATTCATCTTAACTTCAAATCTATCAAGCGCAAATCATTTCTTTTCACTCTAAAAAAAGAGATTCCTCTCGATGCTTTGTAGATCCAGATTTAAAATAGATCTAAGCTAGTTTAATCCAATTACACAAAAGATATTTGAAATACTTAATATATATTTACCTTAAAAACAACAATTTCATCGATTCAAAATTACAATTTTGATTTTTTTTTTTTCAAAATTCATATTAATAATAAACCTTTAAAAAACGAATATCATAAAATGTTTCACCTCCTTCATTTAAATAAAAAAAATATAAATTGTTTAATTATTTTATAAAACTCCCACCGTAATGCCATCCTTATTCACACAAAACTTTGACCACATTTACTCAACCATCGTGTACGCGCAGGGTATCACAGCGGTCAAAGATAATTTTTACTCGTAAAGGTCCTTATGGTCGAGTACCTAAAGGTTCAATTTACTTATTGGCCCCCCCAAATTAAGTCAAAAAAAGGGTCGAGCCTGCTTACGCATCCTCTCCTCTCCCTCTCCGGCTTCGGATGCTGGTCCTGATTGATTTGTTTGATTCTGCTATCGAATTATGAGTCTTGCGTTATGCCCCCGCTATCCATCCACCCCATTGCAACCCGTCTTCGGTAAGCCTTCCGGAGGAGTGTGTGTCCTGACTTTTAAGTTTAAAGTACGCTCCCTTGAAACAATGGAAGGCAGGCGCCAAAATAATTTGGATCCAAATTCAATTCAAAATCTCATCTCCAAATTCAAACTTTCCCCCCTATCCCCATGCCCATGGGCCAGAAATATGAAGTACCTCAATTCAAATTTCAAACACTGCAACGAAATGGCAAAGGCGTCCAAGAGCACAATGGGGGAACAATCAGAACAGGTTCAACAAAGTCCCCAAACAATTCATCCAACTTCCTTCACAAGAGCGCCGACTGATTCAACTTCTCCCATCAATACCATGTTCAACCCAGCCGCATCGCAACTTGAAAAAATGGGCCGAGAACTCAAATGCCCGATCTGGTAATCAACACTCTTTTCATTTTGATTCGAGCTTTAAGGGTTTATGTTTTTGGTAGATGTCATGTTTCGTGGACTGTCTTTGCCTCATCGTTGTTGTCCACTTGATGTTGCCAGCTATTTTATTACAGTGGCACACCCCTCCGTGGAGATTTCGTTCCACATTAACACTTCATTCTTGTAATGGCTTGCTGTCTCTATGGTTATTGTAATCAAAATAAATGTGCACGGGTGTCAAGGGCATTTGTACTTCGTCAGGTTTTAGGGTTTTCAATGTATTCTTCAGGGTTTAGCATTTTGTTTTGCAGTCTTGTTTATTAAAGCTATAAGATTTATATCTGGATTTGAGTAGAGGTTTAGGGGCTTTGTTGACTTTAGAGGTTTCCAGTTTTCTCCGGGTATGGTTATATTTTATTCTGTACATGCCGGTGTTTAATCATGGACTTATTTTTGCAGTCTGAGTTTGCTAAAAAGAGCGGCTTCGCTTACCTGTAACCATGTTTTCTGCAAGTGAGTTGGATTTTTTTGAAATTAACCGTATAGATTTTGTTCAGATCTAATTTTGGTGCCTTGCAATTCTCTGTCATAACTGCTTTTCTTGGGTAATATCAACGTGGGTTTTGCAGTGAATGCATTCTGAAGTCCATGAAATCTGGTCCTGGTTGTCCAGTTTGCAAGGTGCCATTTGCGCGGAGAGGTAAGCCCCTTATTTATGTTAAACTGTGCCTAAACTTTTGAAGTTGAAGGATTATCGTGTGAAGCTTTTATTTAGTTTTCTAAAGAAAACCAACTTAGTTTAAGAGAATCAGTTAGTAAGCAAGTCTGTCTGATTAATCATATCAGAATTATTTGGATGATGTTATAAATTAGTTAATATGGTTCATATGCAAGACAAAGGTGAAAAAATCCAAAAATCTCAAGGAATAAATAGCGAGAGCATTAAGATCCAGAATTAAGAATAAATAGAAAAAAAAAATCAAAATCTAGTGTTAACCATTTATAAACTAATCCTTAAGAATTTAGTTATTTAATTAATAAATTAATATATTTTTAAATTTTAATTTTAATTAAAAACTAGCTGCTATAAACTAATGGTTAATTATTTACTTATTTATTAATAATATAAATGGTTAATTATTTATATAAATATTTACTTATTTATTAATAATATATATATATATATATATATATATATATAATTATTAATAATATTAAATTATTATATACTAACCCTATTTCATATCATAACTAACAAATAAATTAATAAATAGAATAATAAGAATATATATATATATATATATATATATATATATATATATATATATATAATTATTAATAATATTAAATTATTATATACTAACCCTATTTCATATCATAACTAACAAATAAATTAATAAATAGAATAATAAGAACATAATTATTTATAAGAATAATAAAGTATTAGATTAAGAACAAATTAGATCAAATAAAAAGGATATTTTGTGCTAGTCTAATTTTTTTGGCTACTAGTTAATTGTTCCTCCGAGAAGCTCCATTGAAAGTTGTAACTTGTGTGATTCAGTTTTTGTTTTTTCCAAAACCAATTTTTGTCACAAGCTCTATTGAAATTATTTTATTTATTTATAGGATAACCTATACTTGTCACGAAAAAGATTTATTTATTTATAGGATAACCTGTACTTGTCACGAAAAGGATGCAACTGTCTTACCTCCGAGGTGTACATGCTATGCCATTACTTTATATCAAAATTTCAAAACAGTTTTAGTTTCAAGTTCTATGCAATCAGCACAAGAGGACGAGTTCTGGCTTTCACAACTTGCTTTACACAATATTTTCTAAATGCAATCATGTGATTTAAAATTTGATTATTTATAGTTTTGTTGCTTTAAAATTTATCAGGTCTTGTAGATGGGTAGCCTACAAGGCAAGCACTAGACCAAGTGATAACAATGAGGTGTGAGCTATTATCATCACAACCATCCATTGCTCTTCGTGGACTTTCACCAATGGCAAACTTCTTGTTTAAAGGCTGCCTAATAAGGATATGCTAGGTTCAAGGAACAAGGTGACAGATGGCTAATAAAGAATGACTCTTTTTAGGGACAAGTCTCAATCAAGTTAAGAGAGACAATTCACATCCTCTAGTAAGATCAAGGAAAGGCATGATTGCCTTGGGGCTTCAGGTATAGCAAGCCTAAATGGATATCCTAAGATCAATAAGCTAAGAAAAGGTTTCAAACAATGAATACTAATAAACAAATGGTATAAGAAACCTTCAAAAAGTTCTTGAGTTGAAGTTGGGCAAAAGTTAAAACTAAGGTTTTCCTAGGGCAAGAGAATTAGGGTTTAAAATGGAAAGAATGGCCATTAAGGAAGGTTGATTTAAGGCAAATTGCTTTTCCATTAAATGTTGAATCCTTCCACAACCTCAAATTCACTTTCTAGGCCAATTCACACCAAACCCTAGCTTGGTAGCTTATCCTTAAAAGGGTTGAATTAGGAAAGAGAGCGAAAATTAGATTTATAGATGAAATGATGCTTGATCACCAAATTGGCAAGGCTAGTGGCTAGTCCTTGGGGATGCTTGAGTCTATGGGTGTGATAGATTGACTAAATCTTGCAAAGGAGTAAGGATATTTTGATGCTCTAGCACAAAACCCTAACTATTATCTTTGTGATGGATCAAGGTCAATTGGGAGAGCTATTACAAAAGTTCACTAAGGGGATTGCCATTCACATTTTATACATGAATGATGCATGTAATGATGATATCTAGGTTCTATGCAATAAATCTTTAACAATATAAGCACAATATAAAAACCCTAGATTATCAATTCATTCCATACATTAGACAATAAGATAAAAAATTTGTCAAATAGCTAGCTCACTTACAAGACAAAATGCATGTACAATCCTTTATTGATTCAAGATAATTTCTCCAATGCCAAGAAAATAGCTTTGATAGACAAAATTCTCCATAGAATCACATCACTCCAAGATACAAAAAGGCTAAAATTCTTAAGGAGGCCAACATATGTTACCAATGATAATGAATAGAAATGAATGATCCTCTCTATTTATATGAGGAGGACAAGAGCTAATTAGCCTAAAACCTCTTAGAAAACAAGTTTGATTATAACACAACCTTGGGTTACAAGCCAACCCACTAGCATTTAACAATAAATGCCTTAATTAGCCCACATGTGTGAGTTGCTAGTTTTCTAGGGTTGACATCATGATAGAAATGAGCTCCAAATGGCATTTTTTGGTGGCACGAGGGGTCCAAGATGATATAGAAGCACATACAAATTAAGATTTGAGGGTTGACCCTCAAATCCACCTCAATGGCTCTTGTGGGGTCCCAAGATCCAAATGGGGCACCATAAAGAGGTCTCCATGGGTCTCCAATTGCTCAAAGTGGCCTTCTTTGCTCCAACATCGATGGCTTCTCTAGTGCAACAAGCCCTCCCTAGTCTTTGAAGATGAGACCATCCTCATCTAAGCCCTAAAATAGTTTCCATTCATCAATTGGTGTTAGGGCCAACATGGAGGCATGTTGGGTCCAAGTGTGTCATCTTGAAAAATCATCAAATTTGGTACAAAGTGGTGCAACATCTTAGATTTAGGAGGTGCCTTGGAACATGTGTCATTTGTTGTTATTGCTAGAAGGCCAAAGAGTCTTAATGCTTCACTTGTTTGTGCCAATAGACTTCTATATGGGCTTGGGTACCTATGGAGCGGGTGCCCAAGACTTGGGTTGTTGAACCACTTGACAATCACAACACAAATTCTAGTGAAAGCAACCAATCATTAGGAACAAAGAGAATTATTGTATGTAAGTGAGTCAAACTTGAAAGTCACATGCTATTTAATATTTCAAAGGAGGATTCCCTTCCAAAACTAAGACCTTTAATTTGCAATGGTGTTTTCTTTCTAGGTAGGAGTGGCTAATAGTCAACCTTATTAGGTGTTTCCACCCCTTGAGGGGAAGTAATATTTATTCAATCCACCCTTCAATCGATAGGTGTTAGTGAATATTAATGATGATAATTGAGGGGATAAAACTTCATGGCCAAGTGCCATGGTTAATGTGACTAGTTGATAGGGGTGTCCACATCTTGAGTGTATAGATGTGAGGAGGGAGCATTTGTGGATGCATGAGTTATCAATTTGGCCTTTGTTTTTCCACCCTTCTTGTGCATTTTTTTCTTTGCTTGAATTTTCTTTGTATTATTGCTCATAGCTCATGGTTTAGAGCTTGCTTTGAATGATAAGTAGTTGTATTATCCCTTAATGATGAGTTATTTCATTTCTCATTGAGGTTGGGACATGCAAAGGTTCCTTCTTTTGATGTAATGGAACAACATGTGCTTAGGAACCTAGTGATGGGCATAACGAGTGAGGTAGAGCTCATGTTAGGCTTCCACGTGCTAATTTGTATATCCTTGACCATCTTTGTATTTTGATTTTTCTTTTTCTAATTTTGTTGTGGCTATGATGTGTTCTTTTGTTTCTTTTAGTTGCATCAACCTCCTAGGGCAAAGTTTCTAATCCCTACCTAGGTATGTGGACATATGGGTGCCAAATTCCAAAGAACTCATGATACGTTGAACGTAAAGAATTGAGGTGAGATAAGAGCTTGTAATGTGAGATGAAATGTGTTAAATATGACATAGGGATAGATGAAACTATGATATTTCAATTAGGGTTTTCCAAGCAAAGCCCCTCCTATATTCATTGGGACATTAACGGAAGTCCCATTGGACTAGAATCAATGATTAACCCCCCATTTAAGGTGGGAGAACAAGATCACAGTCAAAGCCCATCATTCTTCCTAATCACCCCATAATCCATGTCAAATGCCCAAAAACAAACAAGCATAAGCACTTGATTGCAAAATGGCCAAAATACCTTTTGAGTGGAGGTCCACTTTTGTCCATGTGCTCATGTTGGATGGGTGAGAAACAGATGGCTGATGCAAGTGGCAGAGGAAAAAGACATAATTGGCTAGTGGTAGGTGTTAGGGGCTGTTGGCTGCATGGCTGGCTGTTGAGAATATGAGAAAAGTTTTTTCCTATGGGGTTACTCATTTTTGGTGGATAGCAAGTCCAAAATCAAGAATCTATGTTTTTATGTTATCCTTTTTGTGAGCTTATCTCTTTTGCCACACGAATTGGAGACTACCTTAATTACCTGCCAAAAACTTCAGACAGATTGGTAGCAATACCAAGGACCCCTAAAGACATTCACCACAGTATAGGTGTGGTGCAAACATGCCTATAAAATGGTTTTGTATTCAAGACCGAAGATCCTTGCCAAAAGGCACCTCCAAAAGACATAGCTAACATCTTCTGGGTTCCTACAATAGCTGCAATTTCGATTTGTTGATGTCATTTTATGTAGTCATCTCTTAATTATAAGTGCACGTGCAGAATGAAGTTGGTAATCTGGACCCAATTTAAATGAAATGTTTGTTCCCAAATAACTTGCATTCGTTTCTGCATTCAACCTGCTATCATCAGGATTCTACCTTATCAGGCTTAACTTTGATAAGAGGGTTGTGGACCATCTCGTACAAGCATCCTGTTAATTAGACAGATGCCTCACAACTACTATCCCTCCAATTTTGAAAGAGAGTGGCAACAGGTCTCTGTGGATCCAGGTTGCTTCAGATATGTATTTGTTGGAACTTGGTTCGGCTTTTACCGCTTTTAGAAGTTTTACTTTACACTGATTTTTCCTTTGTATTGAGTAAGAAGATGTTCTGAACTTTTGAAGGATATACCTTATTTTTGTTAGGTAATGGGAATAACGGTGTTTTCTTTAACATTTGGGGGCATCTGTATTATGTTTGAAGGATCTGCTATTGGTGGTTTAATTACGATCTCTCTACTTTTTTTTGGTTAGATATATTTATTATTTATTTTTAACACAATAGAATGCAATATTTTGAGTGCAGAGATTCGTTTCGCTCCACATATGGATAGCTTGGTAAACATTTACAAAAACATGGAAATGTCTGCTGGTATTAATCTTTTTGTTTCACAATCATCTCCATCACATGCAACAGATTCTTCTGGTAAGTTTGCATTTTGTATTTGATCTGAAAATGCAATGCACTTGCTCTCTCTTCTTTCAGATTCATCATTTTATGTTACATGATTTCAGATGGCCAAAATAAGGAGAATAAGCCCCCTTGCCAAAATTATCTCAAACGAAAATCACTTATGCAATCTGGAAGGAAGACCAAGAAGGCTAAGGGACGTGGTCATGTCAACCATGTGCAGAAACCATCTCGATTGTCATCAGTTTCATCAGGTGTATTAAGAGAAAACAAGAGTGCTGAGAATATTGAACAAAAGACTCCAGATCAGGCAATTCCAAGTCCTCATCAGCCTGTAAAGCGTTCTTTTCCAACAAAGAAGAGAGTACAAGTCTCTTTGTATCCACCCGGCAGTTATGAGGAGACACCTCCTAGATCTGGAAAACGTGTTACAAACTCTAAAAATGATACAATCCGAAATGAGGATGATGGTGTTGATGAACATGTACTGCCAACGAATTCTGACAAAATGCATAATGATTCCGAAAGTCGGATGTGTTTTGGCATAGAAGCCAAAGCAGGTTCTCCCGTGAAGTCCAAGGAAAGCGTTCCTCCTACTGGTAGTGTTCCGTTTGATGATTTTGGCAATCCTGTATTGGCACCCTTTTTCTGGTTAAGGGATCATGATTCTCAAGAAGCTGATGGTGCTTCACTGCCCAATTCACAACCCACACAGACATCACCTGTGCACCCTTCCTTTAGTGATCTCAAGGATTCAGATGATGAAGGATTGCATCAGCAGCTTCAAAGTGTGAGTAGAATTATATCTACTGTGGACTTGTAAAATAAATGCATGCTACATTTTGTGCTAGTTTGGAAACTATTCATGGAAGTGAATGTGGACCAAAGTTTTGATGACAATTTTAGGCAGTGTAACCCTTGGATTTTAGTAAGTGGATGATATTTCCCTGTGCATTAGCAGGATCTGCTTTTGGAATATAAATGGGTCTTATGTAATGCTAGTTTACACAGAATAGGCACACATAAAATGCTAATAATATCTCATATTTTTGGTCTGTTTCCAACGTAGGGCCTGATATGGAAAGCACATAATTATCTTCCCCTAGTTCATTTCCTGATATTCAATATTATTGTCTTTATCACAGGCGTGGGTGAATTAAATTTGTTGGCATGTCATTGAAAATATTGGTTCCGTTTTCTTTTCCACACAGGATGAAGTGGATATTGGGATTAGAGTTCCGGACACCTATGATAGTGAAATGTTTGAATGGACGCAAAGGTCATGCTCGCCGGAGCTCGACTCCAGCCCTATAAGACAACAGGTATTTGGGTATTAAGTTTCTTCCAGTGTTTAGGCTGGAGTTCCCGATATATTAATTTTTTTTTGTCGGTTTCTGATTCATTTTGTATTAGGTGATGCAGGGCCAAAAATTATCAGAGATGGTTGTGTCACCATGCAAAGAATTACAAAATGATAAGGGATCGCTTATTAATGGCCCAAATGAAACTGATCAAGTAAATGATGCTGAATTTGCTGAAGACACTGCGACAGAAGATGCTTTTGCATCCTCCATTCCATGTACGAACATATCAGTAGATGAAGTTGTAGACACACCTATCTTGGAAATTAAGCAGGCTTCAAATAAAGCTTGCAAGACTAATCTAACCAATGCAATTATTGAACCTGAAGATGTTTTGGAGGAGACAATTTTAGAAGAATCTGGGCTTATCATGAAAAGTGGAAATGCTCGGCGTGGAAGAAAGCCACGTAGAAAGAGGGGGCCCAAGTCTACAGGAGGAACAAAGGATGTACATAGAGCTTGCAAAAGGGAGACACAAAGGAAGTCCAAAGCAAAAAGTGATCAGATACTAACTCAAGAAATGCTTTCTCCTGTCAGTGAGTCTATTGTTGGTTGTGAAAGTAGCAAGATAAATCCCAAGGACGCAGACAAGGAGATGATTTTCACAGCAACTGATATATTTAATGCCATGTTTGGCTTACCTACTGATAAAACTGTGAAAAACAATTCTGCAGAAGTGAAGTCCCAAATTGATACTGAATTAATAGACAAGCAACACCAGTATCCTGTGGATCTTCACAAAACTGTTCAAAATGGTGACATGAAAGACTCTTCGGTTGACCTAACACAAAAGCATCAACATGATATCCAAGCTATTAACAATGGTGGTAGTCTTGAGCCAACTACACAGGCTGGAATTTCTGAGATGTACCCACAGATCCCTGGAAATTGCTGCAGAACTGAGCCTAGTACATCAAAGGATGAATTTTTCTGTGCTTTTTGTCGAGCTTCGGGCAACTCAGAGGTGATGTTATATTGCATTTTGTTGCCAGTGTGGATATATTTGAAATTGTGGGTCTTTCCAAGTTGCTAAGTAATAATGCATGTTCCAGACTGCAGGGCAGATGATGCATTACAGCAATGGGAGTTCTGTAACAAAGCAAAAAGAAATGCCATCAAATGTTATACATGTGCATAAGCTCTGTGCTGAATGGTATGCAATTAGAAAATAAAGTTCCAGTTGTTTTTGCAATTCTTTACTTGTGAATGTTCAGTTCATTCTTATTATTAAATTTTAATAGACGGAAGGACATTCCAGCATACTCTTTAGAATAATTATTGTTTTCATAATCTATGCTGTTTATGTTTAATGCTTGCTTTCAAATTTAGCATGGATTTATATTCTATTAAAATTATCCTTATCGTTAAATTTTAATATAGAGAGGCCATTCCAGAATACCCTTTAGAATGATAATTGTTTACATAGCCTATGCTACTTGTGTTTAATGCCTTTTTTCAAATATAGCATGGTTTTATATTCTATTAAAAATTGGACGAATTCAGGGCACCGGATGTCTATTTCAAGGATGATTGTGTAATGAATCTGGACGCAGAGGTAGCAAGAGGTATCAAAATCAAATGCACTACCTGTGGACTCAAGGGGGCTGCTCTGGGTTGTTGTTTCACAAAGTGTCGCAGGAGCTTTCATGTCCCATGTGCCCTTTCTACTCCAGAATGCAGATGGGATGTCGTAAGTGTTTAAAGCCTCGTCTCTTAAGTCCTCTTGAAGAATATTCTTCCGGGTTTACAGACGAAAATTGAGAGGGGTTTGCCAATTTTTGTTTACCATGTTTTCTGCAGGATAATTTTGTAATGCTCTGTCCTGCTCATTCATCACGCAAGTTTCCAAATGAAAGGAGATCATCCACAAGCTCAAAGCGCAGCGGTTCCCTACCAAGAAGGGGACAACACTTTGCTGATAAGGGAACACTGCCTAGGTTATATTGTAAACCTGCTTTTAAGTTATGCGTTATTTAAACCTCAATTCTATAATGGATTTCACTTACTGTCTTTTTCACCCCTTCAACACTTTTAGAGGAGACAAAAGCCCTGGTACACGGCAAGCTGAGGAAGGTTTCAAAACAAGTCAGGCTTGGATATGGCCGCTGGGACAGCCATGCAAGTGGGTTCTGTGTGGTTCTGCATTGGATTCTGCTCAGAAGGTATTGCATGTGTTCGCCTTTTAAACGTGTGTTTCTAACTTCAAATCTACATGCATAATTGAAATTATCTGCTATAGGTCCTCAGCAAGTCTCATTTTTAATGCAGGAGCAACTTAATAGTTTTGCAAGGCTCACTGGTGCAACGGTATCAAAAACATGGAGTCCTGCCGTGACCCATGTGGTTGCATCTACGGATGCGGATGGTGCTTGTAGAAGAACACTTAAATTTTTGATGTCGATCTTGGAAGGGAAGTGGGTTCTTAAGATAGATTGTAAGTTTATCTAAGTCTTGCAAGATGTCATCGAATGTCCTTATCTATACACTCGTTTTCCTCAAATATTTCTTGTATATATGTGTCCTAACAATTCCTTTACATAATTTTCATCTTTAGCTAAAGGTCATCCTCATTTACTGGAAAGTATGATTTCAGGGATTGCTGCATGTATGGAAGCAGGGCATCCAGTAAATGAAGAGCCATTTGAAATAACTCATGATATCCATGGCACTTTCGAGGGACCAAGGCGTGGTCGAGCTCGAGTTGAGAAAAAGGTGTGGAAATATACCAAGGAAAGACATTTTAGAGAATCTAGTTGGTAAATTGGTTATGTTTTGACAAATCAACCTGCTGCTAAACTGTTGATAGTAGATCAAAATTTATGTATAAACTTACCATATATTATTTATTATGTTCTCCTCACATCTTATACGTTTGAATTTTGCCATAATATTCACCTTCAATTTTTCTTTTCTTCATCTCCTAGAGTTAAAAGAGTCCCCAACCTTTTTGATAATTTTCTATTACAGGCACCAAAGCTTTTTGAAGGGCTAAGCTTTTATCTCAGTGGTGACTTTGCTGTCTCTTCAAAAGGATACTTGCAAGAGTTGGCTTCAGCTGCAGGAGGGTTAGTCCTACTCCGAAAGCCTATAATGGGCCAACCAGAGTGCCGGAATAGTATTGTGCTTTACAATGTAGAACTTCCCGAAACAAATAAACTCAGCGGTAACGACAAGATAGTTCAGAACAGGTTAAAGGAAGCTAGGTCTCTAGCAGAGGCTACAGGTGCGCAGTATGCAGCTCATACTTGGTTATTGGAATCTATAGCTGCTTGCCAGCTACAACCTATGGGTAATGGATGCAGCTAGGTTTATAGTTAAGGGCTTTTGAAAGGGCAAAGTCTGTTTTGCCCTGCTATTTACCTTATTTATCATTGCGACTGTGTTTAGTTAATTGACAATGATGTTTTCTTCACATTTTGTTGCATAAGCATGAAGTTGGTGCCATATTTTGCCATATTTTTTAAAAGACTTAAGTTTTTATTCACTATTAAGCCTTTCATAAAACTCCTGATAAAAGTATAGGGAATTCCCAACTTCATATTTTTTAAAAGACTTCCGTTTTTATTCACTATTAAGCCTTTCATAAAACTCCTGATAAAAATATAGGTTAATGCCCAGTTTTATGAACATATGTTTGAAATGGGGCAGTTTCTAGCAAAAGAACACTGCTGGGCAGCATCTAGCGATATAGCAAACAGTATTTTGCAAGAGACAAAAGGGTTCAGGATATACCTGATTCCAGTGGCAGCTTGCTTAGTTATCACTATTGCTCCTTGACGTCAAGGATCAAGAACGAATTTTGCATCATGCCATTGTAGGGTTTAAACTTTGAGGCCACATCTGTACAACAAATTTTTTCTATTAGCAATATTAGATAATTTTCAGGAAGACTGGATATATAGTATACCTCAGTTAAAAACAGATATAGCAAGTTCTAGAAGCATTATATCTTAGGCTCAGATATAGCAAGTTCTTGAAGAGCCTCGTGGCAGGATATTAACAATTAAAAGTAGTTCATCCGTTATATGTTTTGAAGGATTTTTAGGGTATTTTTTAGTTTACAAGTTTGAAGGGTGAATTTTATGTAATCTGAGTGCATTATTAGTCTTTTGGGATGCTTAATCTAATATATGCAATAAAAAATAGAATTTAAGCCCAATAATAATAATTTATTTAATTTTTTTAATAATAATAATAATTTATTTAATTTTTTTTTCCAAAAAAACTTCATATTTAGACAATATTTATATAAAATTATAAAATTGACAATATTGAAATATAATATTTTTAATGATTTATATATATATATATATATTCTAAAAATTTGTATGAATTGAATTAATCTTTTACTAAATTGAAATTTGTTATTTATTGCATTAAATTGATTTATTTAAAAGACATTTTTTACAATATATATATATATATATAAAATGATAATATTGCTATAGAAAAGAAATGAAAATTTCTATAATTGATGTTTTTATAAGTAAATATGGTAAATAGTTTATTCTTAAATTTGTGTAGAATTTATATTTCTAATTTATTAATGATATTTATTTTCTGCTTACATTTAAGTATGAGAAGGCATATGAGAATAATTTAAACTTCAAGCTTTTATAGCAATCATTATAAAAAATTCAACATTTGGTAAATTAGTTTTTTGAAGTTAGGTAATTTTTGTGAAAATTGTAATTTTGAATTAACTAGATTGATGTGTGGTATAGAAAATGATACAACATTGTTAAATAATCTAATTACAACTTAATTGTGCAATGTTAACACTTAATTTGTGATTTTATTAAAGCCAAAATGATGTTATTAAGGCATAAGGGTGTAATAGAGGTTATATATATATATATATATGCCATAATTCAAAGATTCAAATACTTATTATTAATGTTTTTTAGAAATTCTTTTGTAATCCTCTATCAAAACATGAATTTCCAAAATGTTTTTAAACTAATAGTTCTAAGATTGAGATACATACTTCAAAACCAAAAGGACTTAACATAACATACCTTGATGGGATAAAAGGGGAGGTGGGTCTCTTTTTGTAGGTGTATGTCCATCAATTGTCACCCTTGAATTTTATTGTCACCAACAATGGAGTCATCCTTGAATTGTAATGTATTCCAAACTAAACTCTACCTTGAATATATCAAAATATCCTTTTTGTTGCTTTCCAATGACTTTCATGTGGGGATTGCATACACGGAGCAACATGATCAACAACTAAGGAAATATTAGGACAATACGAGTCAAATATAAGAGGTGACCAACTAACTAATGGTACAAAGTGGCATCAACTTTGGGTGGTAGCAGTATGTTTGACTTTAGATTGAAATGGATAAGGGGGTTGGTTTACAATATTTTGTGTGAAAATGGTGAAGAAGTCGCATGCATTTTGAGATTGGGAAAGAGAAATTCCTTTGTTTGTAAGACTTGGAGGCCAATAAAATAATGAAAATATGGTGACTTTGTTATTTCAAGCTTCTTTTGAAGGTTTGACTTTGCATGGGCTAAAAGTTTAGGGTCACTACTAGTGAGGATAAGGTCATCAACATAAAGAACAAGGATTATGAGATGGCTTCCTATTATTTTGGTGTAGGTAGTGGGGTTAGAATGATATCTAGAGGTTTTGGTGTCAAGAAGAAAGCCATCCATTTTGGCATACCAAGCTCAAGGAGCTTGTTTAAGACCATACAAAGATTTCTTAAGGCAGCAAACAAGGTTGGAGTCACTCTGAACATAATTGAGGGTTGTTGCATGTAGATTTCTTCTTGTAGATCTCCATGCAAGAAGGTGAATATAACATCCATATGATGGACCTCCCATCTATGTGAGGCAACAAGGGCTAGAACTAGGTGGATGAAATTCAATTTTCTGATAGGTGCAAATATTTCATCGTAGTCAATTCCTTCAACTTGAGAGACTTCTTTAACAACTAACTCGGCCTTATGTCTTTCAATACTTCCAATTGATGCATACTTAGATTGCATACCAATTTACATTTGACAAATTTCTTCCTTTTGGAAGAGGTGCAAGTTCCCAAGTATCATTCGCCATCAAGGAACTATATTCTTCATTCATTGTTGTTTCCCAATCTAGATGCCCTGAAGCTTCTACAAATGTTTTTGTATCACGAGTCTCTAAAACTTGAGCCAAAAGGGAGGAGGCTTGTTGGAACACTGAATGAGTACAACATTGATATGTAGTATCACTAATAAGGTCACCAACTGCTTCACGTGTTGAATATACCCATTTTGAAAGTTGTGGTGATGGTGCAAGTTCATGTTCACTAGACTCATTTGGAGGAATGTGAGTAGGTAGAGGTGGATTTTCATGCTCATTGTGATCATTTGAAGAAAACAATTGGCACAACACTTGTACACTCAAGACTAGTCTACAATTGATGTTACACTGCCTTGGAATCTCCACCTCAACTGGGTAAGTCGAATTATCTGCATGCAATAGCTATTTTGGGATGATTTATCAGTTGATTGGATGATCACAGAGTTTGATTGAAGTTCCACTGCTTAACTGACCTTCCACTAGTTCCTCCAAAAGTTGGAACTAGTTTAATTGAAAACAACTTGAGATAACTGACCTTGATTGCTATAAATTAGCAATCACACATGTATAATTGAACTCTAACTCCAACTCGAATTTACTGAGTAAATTGGGTGACACAAGCCATGTCACACAAGTTAACATCATCCAAGTTGTCTGCTAATGTGGAAATTCGAATTTTTTCAATTTAATCAAGGCAAAATCAAATTGAGAATTTCTTGTTGCATTTTTCAACACTCCCTCTCAACAAGAAAGGGATTATCAACCACCCCTATCCTGCACCTGTGGAACTCAAACTTCCCTATTGACAAGGCCTTTGTCAAAATATTAACATCTTGTTCTTTTGTCGGAATATACTGCGACAACATTATATGCATTTGCACACAATCTCGTAAATGGTGATACTAGATATCTATATGCTTGGATTGATCGTGAAAAACATGATTTTCAGAGAGCTTGATGCAACTTTGATTATCACAGTAGATCATAGTTGGATCCATCATCTAACCAAACAATCCAACAAGTATCTTTCTCATCCAAATCGTCTCACATGTTATTTGATTGGCATCCATGTATTATGCTTTTGCCAAGCTGAGTGCCACAAATCTTTGTTTCTTGTTGTACCAGAAAAAAATTGTGTACCCAACACTGAAAATTCCACTTGATGTACTCTTTTGGTCTGATGGACTCCCCACCCAATCTGCATTTGTGAAGCCACACAACTTCACTCCCTTTGTCTGTTTGTACCATAGTCCAAACTAGGTAGTGCCTTTGAGGTACCCTAGAACATGCTTAATTGCCCTAAAAAATAATTTGGTTGGTCTAACCATAACTTGGCTCGGTTGGTTGATTGCATAACACGTATATAGTCATGTGTTCACAAGATACATTAGTGAACCCACCAACAATTGGTAAACAATAACATCCACTTCCTCACCTGAAGTGACATCCTCTTTCCTCCAACTGGTCGCTAAAGGTGTCTCCATGGGTTTGCAACTGTCCATGTGGAACCTCTGAAGTATCTAGTTGGCATACTTTCCCTGAGAGACAAACAATTCTCCATCACCTTGCCATACTTCCAATATGAGGAAGTAGTGCCTGAGATCCATGTCCTTCATTTCAAACTCTCTTGTAAGGCCCTCTTTGCAAGATCTGATTAGCTTCTCATCGCCAAATAAAATCAAGTCATCAACTTATAAGACAATAATCAACAATTTACCTTCTACTAAGATATGATAGAGGTTTTCATTTGCTTCACTTTTGGTGAAGCCCAAACCAATGAGATAGCTATTGATCCTGGTGTACCAAGCACATGGTGCTTCCTTGACACCGTACAATGCTCACTTGAGTATGCACACATGAGATTCCCGATCAAAAGTCTCAAAGCCTTTTGGTTGCTCGATGTACAACTCCTCAATAAATCCATTGAGGAATGCTGTTTTTGCATCCATCTGGTGGATATTTCACCTCGTTTGTGCAGCTAGAGCAAGAATTGATCTGATGGATGAGTATCTTGCCAAAGGTCTCCTCATAGTCAATCCCCTCAACTTGAGAGTACCCCTTGGCTGCAAATTCGACCTTATACTTTTCCATGCTTTCATCTGCTGCATGCTTTACCTTGAAGATCCATCTTGAACACACAATTGATTTCTCTGTTGGTCTTGGGACAACTTACCAAACATTGTTCTTTACAATGGGTTCGTATTCCTCCACCATTCCATTAACCCATACAAGTTGCTCTATTGCTTTCTCGAAAGAGGATGGCTCAGTCTCTACAAATTCAGTCATTAGAGCCATGTAGAAAGTGTACTAATTTGGTTATCTTCTCTGCCTGCGTTGATTTGAAGGAGCACCCACATTCTCCCTCATAACATGCACAAGTCTCTTAGCTTCCCTGGTCCTTTTCCTACCTTCTCTGGATGGTTATGCTTGAGTTGATGTTTCCACTCTCTGCTCAATTTGTCATTGCTCCACAACTTCTTGAGGTTCCTACTTTGGAGCTAAAAGCTCCTCTTCTTGTGGGATCTAAATCTTGCACTCAAGAGAGCACCACATGGCTTTGTCTACATCAAAATTTACATCCCTTCACACAACTGTCATTTTGAGGGATGGCATGTACACACGGTAGTTGTGGGGAGTTTTTGTAGAAATTTTGAATAATATGACACTTATTCAATAGAGATTATCCTGATTATACACTATTGCGGAATGCATGCATAATACATAAGCTCCTCTATGTTGATCATCAATTTAGCAACATCAATAACAATGAAACATCAACAGCATGCACACATTAACATAGTATGTAACCTGGGGAAAGCATACAGCTGAAAACCCCACACTATCTGTATATTATAATGATTGAGAACATGTAACAATACATAGTACAATACTCTTCACAAGTACTCAGTACTATCTCCACTTGTTACACACAATACAACTCAGATCTGATCTCCAGATCTCCTCCGCTGCTTGCTTGCCTCAACTGCACAATACCTGCTGAGAATGAATGAATCCAAACTCGTTCCAAGTTCTATTTAGCCTTGGAAAATCACTCACCCTGGAAATCACGTGAGCACAGGCTATATTACTGGGCATTCTCATGGGCATACTCAATACATTGCTTGTGCAAAGTCTCATGCACAACTATAGTCACAACTGATAGCAATCTCAACCTCTAACACCTGTCCTTGTTGAACTGTACATGCACTGAGTTAACTGATGTATTTTTCAATTTCATTATGAGTTAATAATTAGTGAATTAATTAATAACTAATTCACACAACTCATCACTTAGTCTATTGATCAATTAGACTAAATACAACTAGTTCAACTAAGTCAAACTGAACACAACTCCATTAACTGCTCATCCAACTCCACAGAACTCAACCACATGAGTTCTAACTGATGTCATGCATGCAATAGCTCAACTGACTCATAAAGAAAGCGTATTTCCTTCTGACAACTGCATGTGCCACATCTGTAGCTCAAATTGAAGTGGTCCAAGAGGATAAGATAAAGTTTATAGTCTAAATATTATTATGAGACAATAATATTTGACATTTCTATTTTTGACTAGCAGTCTAAAAATAGACTCTGATCACTCCTGCTGTGATCCAAAAATAGACTTTGCGCCATAATTTGCCTGCGGGCCCACTTAGTGAAGGCGTCTCCTTTCCACTAAGCTCCATCATCTTGTTGCATTCTCAACAAACATTTCTTGTTGCACACTTTTCAACACTCCCTCTCAACAAGAAAGGCTTCCTCTCAAACCCGATCTTGAAACTCTGTAATGTTCTGCATGCAACACATCTGCCCGGTCCACTTTGCTCCAACAACACTTGGAACAAAAACACTCCCAATTGACCACTCTGTTGGGCTAGGAACATACTCTGATGCTGAAGCTCTACTTGTTGTTGACAAGTGCTCCCTCTCTAACAACTGTGCTACTGCAACATCTTCATGCATCTCGCACCATTGCACACCTCTCTGTGCCACCTAGCACTGTGCAAAACACTTGTGCCTCTCGCATTGCTGCAGCCTGCATGTTATGCGCTGTCGTGGGATTCCCTGCTTTGTCGCTCTCTCTGCCGCTCCATCTGCATCTGTCTCTACCCAATCAATCAGTTCCTGCTACTCCACATCGGGGCTCCCGTATCAAGGTCTCATCCAAGAGGTTGGGTACCTAAAGGATCTTGCCCCTCCTCCTTGGGACAATCAATCCACATCACCCCACTTCCTACCTGGAGGTATGGCTGCATGCGATCCCTCAGCCCACCTGGCTCGAAGTTTCCCCCTACTGGAGGTCTCTGCATGAGTAGATGTCTCTACTCGATCTCCTCTCAGCTTCCCTTTTTGTCGCTGCTCCACAACCTCCTGAAGCTGCTGCACCAATCGTGGCTCCTCCACAATCGTCTGAGACTTCTTCTGGCTCTGCATGTTGAGAGGTAATATACGCTCCCTCTCAACCACCAAGTCTCCATCAGTTTCCTTGCTACTCAAGGCTTTGCATGCATCTTGAACCTCAAGAGCATACAGGTTCTTGACCCGTGAACCAATCTGCTTCACCTGTCTAGTGATGATGTGTCTAAGGAAAACCTTTCCCTTACTACATCATAGCTTCTGTCTTCTAGCATCGCGATCGACACCAAGTTTCTCTTCAGTCTTGGTACATACTTGACATCGGTCAAGGTAAGGCGAGCTCCATGCTCCCTCTGAAAAATAACCGTGCCTACACCTGAGACACTATACTTCTCATCATTACCCATCACTATGAGTATCTGGAGATCTTTCTCCTCCAAAGTAATGAACAAACTTTTGAAAAATAACCGTGCCTACACCTGAGACACTATACTTCTCATCATTACCCATCACTATGAGTATCTGGAGATCTTTCTCCTCCAAAGTAATGAACAAACTTTTGTCACCGGTCATGTGGAAAGAAGCTCCACTGTCAAGAAACCAACCACTTCCCATCATGGATGAAACCATGCATGCGAATAGTGTGAAATCCAACTCAAACTGTGAAGCAAGTGCCTCACCTTCAGATCCTTCCCCGGATCCCTTCTTGGATTTCTTTTTTGGGCAATTAGTAGCATAATGGCCCAACTCATGACAACGAAAGCATCTCACCTTCGACTTGTCAACCTTCTTCCCATCATTGGAAGAACTGGATTTGGAAAGAGAAACCTTCCCCTTCCCCTTCTTCGCCTTACTCGCTAAGGCACAGTTCTCCTCATCATGCATAGATGAAGAACTGTCTCTGGTGCGCTGTCTAATCTTTTCTTGCACAAGATCCGACCAAAGTCTCTCCCATCCTGGAAATTTATCCCTTCCATTCACCGAGTCCTGGTAGCTATGCCAACTCTTAGGAAGGCCAAGGAGTGCTAGACTAACCATATCCTCATCCTCGACAGTTACCCCCCACACTTCCCAACTCATCCCGGCATTGGGTGAACTTCGTGAGATACTGGGGCATACTGTCTCCATTCTCACACCTAATGTTTTTGAGTTTATCCTTGAGCGCCAACTTCCTCTGGCCGCTCTTGCTTTGGAATAATTCTGTCAACGTTTTCCACATCAAATATGGAGAAGCCTTACCATGCAGGCTGGACACAATGTGATCCTTCACGCCCTCCAACAGAATCCTTCGACACTTTGTTGTCTTCTTTTGCCAATCCCCGACTTGAGTAGCATCAGTAGGTTTTGGGACATCCGCATCTATGAACTCCTTCAACCCATTATCATCTAACACTGCCTCCATCCTGTCCTTCCATGCAATATAGTTCGAGCTGCCCTCAAGGGCATACTCCAATCGCAATCCGTTGAAAGACATTTCAACTTTGACACCAAGAAAATACTGCTGCAAATTCGAATTCCACCAGCTCAAAAAACTCAACCGCTTTTGATCTAAAATTCGTGAGAACAAAGTATTTCTCGTACAAAGATCGACTGTATGGGCATTCATCGGATATCTCACCTTCCAAAAGAAGAATGAATCCAGAGGCTACCTGGCCCGATCACAGACTCTGCCTGAAGAATTAAAATGTAAACACTTTCTGAATAATAGATCTGATGATCAATACAACACTGATATCATGTAGAACTTCTTCTACAAATCAGCTTGCTCCGATACCATGTAGAAATTTTGAATAATATGACACTTATTCAACAAAGATTATCCTGATTATACACTATTGCGGAATACATGCATAATACATAAGCTCCTCTATGTTGATCATCAATTTAGCAGCACCAATAACAATGAAACATCAACAACATGCACACATTAACACAGTATGTAACCCGGGGAAAGCATACAGCTGAAAACCCCACACTATCTATATATTATAATGATTGAGAACATGTAACAATACATAGTATAATACTCCTCACAAGTACTCAGTACTATCTCCACCTGTTACACACAATACAGCTCAGACTTGATCTCCAGATCTCCTCCGCTGCTTGCATGCCTCCACTGCACAATACCTGCTGAGAATGAATGAATCCAAACTCGTTCCAAGTTCTATTTAGCCTTGGAAAATCACTCACCCTGGAAATCATGTGAGCACAGGCTATATTACTGGGCATTCTCATGGGCATACTCAATACATTTCTTGTGCAAAGTCTCATGCACAACTATAGTCACAACTGATAGCAATCTCAACCTCTAACACCTGTCCCTGTTGATCTGTACATGCACTGAGTTAACTGATGTATTCTTCAGTTGCATTATGAGTTAATAATTAGTGAATTAATTAGTAACTAATTCACACAACTCATCACTTAGTCTATTGATCAGTTAGACTAAATACAACTAGTTCAACTAAGTCAAACTGAACACAACCCCATTAACTACTCATCCAACTCCACATAACTCAACCACATGAGTTCTAACTGATGTCCTGCATGCAATAGCTCAACTGACTCATAAAGAAAGCGTATTTCCTTCTGACAGCTGCATGTGCCACATCTGTAGCTCAAACTGAAGTGGTCCAAGAGGATAAGATAAAGTTTATAGTCTAAATATTATTATGAGACAATAATATTTGACCTTTCTATTTTTGACTAGCAGTCTAAAAATAGACTCTGATCACTCCTGCTGTGATCCAAAAATAGACTTTGCGCCATAATTTGCCTGCGGGCCCACTTAGTGAAGGCGACTTCTTTCCACTAAGCTCCATCATCTTGTTGCATTCTCAACAAGCATTTCTTGTTGCACACTTTTCAACAGTTTTTGTGTAACCCACAAATACCCCCAATTTCGCTAATGACTCTAGCTTATTCCTTGATTCTTTAGAGACATGGCAATAAACATAGGCTCCAAAAATTCTGAAGTGCGACACATCTGACTTTCTCCTCGAGAAAGCCTCCTTTGGTGTAATCATGCCAAGAATCCAATGAGGACTTTGGTTCTACAAATGTACTATTGTGTTGCATGCCTCAGCCCACAAATGCAGAGGCAGGCCTTGGTCATGCAACATTTCCCTCGCTTCTCCCATAATTCCATGGTCCTTCCTCTTAGCCACCCCATTATGCTGTGGGTTGTGAGGTGCTGTCAACTCTCATTGAATTTCTTCCTTTGCACTTTTTTATTTTTATTTTATTTTATTTATATATATATATATATTCATTCAACGCGTGGTCACTTCTGTTATCGCTCTTGAGAGCCTTCACCTTCTTGTCCGTTTCTTTATCAACCAGTGCCTTGAATTCTACGAATTTGGAGAATGTATCATCCTTGTTCAACATGAAGAAGATCCAATAATTTTGTGAGAAGTCATCAATAAAAATGAAAAAAAAATTGTGCCTAGCAGTCGAGGCAATCGAGAAAGGTCCACAGACATCATAGTTGATCCTTTCAAGGACTGCATGTGCTTTCTTGTCCTGAACATGGAATGTGGATTTTGTGTACTTCCCCAAAGTACATCCTTTGCGTACACCCTGCTGCTCAAGTGCTCCTTTTTGGAGGCCTGTGGTTATTTGCAACATGATCTTCAAAGTGCCATGATGCAAATGGCTAAGTCTTGTATGCCAAAGTTCACTGACATCGTGGCTTTGCACCTTCTCTGCCTTTGAGCTCAATGCAACACAATATTACACATCCAGCTTGTATATGTTCTTCACACGAACCCCGATCTTCTTCACCTGTCTCGTGGCTATTGTCTCAGGAATTCCTTTCCTTTGCTAAAGATCACATCATAACCACGGTCTTCCAAAACTGCAACAAAGACAAGGTTTTTCTTTAGGTCCGGAACAAACATGACATCCTCGAGCCTGAGGAGGGAGCTCGATTCCCTCTGAAAGGTGAATGTACCAATCCCATCGCTCTAGGCCTTCTGTCATCCCCCATCTCAATGTTCATTTGCAAATTTTCTCCTCTAGGTTACTGAAAAAATCTCTATTGCCCATCATGTGGAACGATGCACCTGAGTCCATGTACCACACACTCCCCATCATTGTGTTGGCCATGCATGCAATGAGGGTAAAGTCAAGGTCGAACTGTGAATCCAAAGATCCACTTGCTCCTCCTCTTGAGGTCTTCCTGCTTGTCTTCTTGTGTGGACATTTCATGGCATAATGCCCGAATTCATGACAATGGAAGCATTTAATTTTTGACAAATATTTCTTCTTGCCCCCTTGACTGGATTTTGGTTTGGATTGGAATTTCTTCCCTTTCCCCTCTTTGCCTTTCGAGCTAATGAAAAGTTTTCATCATCCTCACCCTTGGATGAAATCCCATCTCTGGTATTTCTCCTTATTTCCTCTTGTACATAATAATACCATAAGCGCTCCCAACTCGGTAGTTTATCCCTTCCATTCACCGAATCTTGATAGCTATGCTAGCTCTTGGGAAGACCCAGAAGGGCTATGGTTACCAAGTCTTCTTCAGGGACATTAACACTAACCCCACTAAGTTCATCATGACACTATGTAAAATTGCTCAGATATTGCGGAATTGTGTCATGCTTCAACAACTTGACACTTCAAAGTTTATCCTTAAGCGCCAAATTCCTGTGGTCACTATGATTCTCGAACAATTTTGTCAGTGCTTTCCACATTGTGAACAAAGTTTCTTTTCCATGGAGATTCGAGACAATATGATCCCATACTCCCTCCACGATTATTCTCCTCGCCTTGGCTACATATTTCTTCCATTGAACAAGGTTCTAGGCATCAGATGATTGTGGTTTTGTAACATATGACTTGATGTATTCTAGCAACCCACTGTCATCCAATATTGCCTCCATGCGGCCCTTCCATGCAATAAAATTAGAGGTGCCTTCCAAGACATACTCTAGCCTTAGTCCATTGAAGGCCATCTTCTCAGATCTGAAGAAATCCTGCTACATTCATCTTCAAATTCGAATCTCTAAGAAACAAATTTGAATTTCTTGCTCTAATGTGAATCCAACTCTCATACCATGTAAAAATTAGGTTGTATTTTTGCAACTGCTCATGAAGTTTTGATTAAAATCACAAGACACAAACCTACACTAATGCTCTGCGGACATTAATTCACATTTTAGAACAAAAATCTTAGACATGCAAGAAGAAATAACACACATGCAATAAGTATTTTTATCTGGGGAAAGCAATCTGCTAAAAACCCCAATGCATGCTTGCATTAATCAAATGAATAGAGATGTATTATAATTTCTTTGCTTAATTGAGCTCACCTTGCAAGTGCACAACCTATCTCTCTTCTCACTAAAGGCCTCTGACTATAGGTTTTAACCTTGTATAGAAATTACTTGCAAACCAATTCTTAAAAAAATAGAAAATATACACAATGGTGAGAAATACAAAACAAAACCACAAAGATTTTCCCTTGGATCACGAAACCGGGACTATCATATTGATTTTTCATTATGTTCCTTTCAATATTACAATACATATATATACATGTTGAAGCATTCATAAACCACAATCCATTAACCCTGGAATAGAACATAACCATCATTACTTTGACCGGATCTACAAAATACAATGGGTAGAAAA
This sequence comes from Pinus tabuliformis, assembly GCA_031772625.1. NCBI lineage: Eukaryota > Viridiplantae > Streptophyta > Pinopsida > Pinales > Pinaceae > Pinus > Pinus tabuliformis. The sequence goes on along the minus strand of CM062804.1, from coordinate 447,222,606 downwards.
CCATCATGCCTAAAACCATGTGAAAAACACATGCACAAAACCATAGGTAGGTCTGCCCACCTAATATAGGGTTCAATTTTTTTTCCCCGAGGCATTGCCCCAAACCTCACGCAGGGGGCTACCCCGCTTGAAACCCCCCAATAGAGGGGGGCGCAACCCCCCCGGTGACTCCCCCGCTGCACCTGGTGCAACGAATGGGGGGGCTAACGCCCCCTTATGACCCCCCCCCCCCACGCATGCGATTAGTCATGGAAATAATATAACACACACCCAACATTCTCCCACTTGTTGTTGTCTTTTCGACACAGGGGGTCACATGAGAGCTTAGTCATTGGTCCAACCCTGCAATGCCCATTGTTTCTTTACAACAAGAAAAATTCTCAATGATCGCTGACTTCGTCAATGCATCCGCAACATTCTTTGAAGTGTCTACCTTTATCAGCAACACCTTTTTGTCCTCAACAATATCCCTCACAAAGTGATACTGAACATTAACGTGCCTTGTCTTTGAATGATAAGCAGGGTTCTTTGCTAAGAAAATTTCACTTTAGCTATCACAGTCTATCCTTATAACTCGATGTACTAACCCCATACTTGAATGCAATCTTTGCAACCAAACTGATCCCTTACTGAATGCATTGTTTCCATGTATTCTGCCTTTATACTTGAAAGTGTCACTACATAGTGTCTCTTGCTCATCCAAATGACTGCACCTCCAAATAGGTTAAACACATACCCATTTGTGGATATTCTCCGATCCAGATATCCAACCCAATTTGCACCAACAAAGTCATGGATGTCCAAAAATCTGTCCAATCATGGTCTTCCTTGGTAGCACATACCATAATCACTAGTGCCACACAAATATATGAAAACCCACTTCATTGTTGTCCAATGCTCCTTCCCTGGTTTTGACATGAACCTGCTCAATATTCCCACTGCATGTGAAATGTCTGGTCTAATACAAACCATTGTATACGTTAGGCTACTGATTTCACTTGCATATGGAACACGAGACATGTCCTCTTCCTCTTCTAGTGTCTTGGGATAATGTTCAACAGATAACTTTACACCTACATGAATAGGAACCCTCACCGGTTTACTATTGTGCTTATTAAACCTCTATAGTATTTTATCAACATAGTTCCTCTGGTTTAGCCAGAGCTTCCTCTTTTTCCAATCTTGTTTAATTTCCATGCCCAAAATATAGTTTGCAACACCAAGATCCTTCATGTCGAATTTGGAGGACAATCGAGTCTTCAAATGCTGGATAATTTCTTTGTCATTTCCAATCAACAACATATCATCCACCTATAAGACTAGATAAATAACACAATCATCGATTAATTTAAAATGCAAGTAGTGATTTTCTTTGCTTCTGGTGAAGCCAAGTCCTCGTATATATGTATCAAATTTTTGATACCACATCCTTGGTGACTGTTTTAACACATACATAGACCCTTTTGACCTACATACCAGTTCTTTCTTTCCCTTCACCTCAAATCCTTCAGGTTGCTTCATGTAGATCTCTTCTTCCAGATCATGGTGAAGAAATGTTGTCTTCACATCCATTTGTTCTACCTCAAAATCAAAATAAACAACGACAGATAAAAGTAATCTAATAGAAGCTACCTTGGCAACAAGACAAAAAATATCACCAAAATCAATTTTCGACACCTGGGAATAACCTCTTGCTACCGATCGAGCTTTGTATTTATTCACCTTGCCTTCTGCATTCATCTTCTTCTTAAACACCCATTTGCTTCCAATGGGTTTCCTTCTAGCCATCATCTCCACCAGATCCAAATCCTCATTCTTGTCCAAAGATGCCATTTCATCAATCATGGCCTCTTTCAAGAGTTTGCTTTCCTCTGAATCTACTGCGTCCTTGACAGTTTTGGGATCATCATTGTTACACAACATTTTGTCACTGTCCCTGTACTCCCCGTTTGTTGATCCTGGAGGACCTCTACAGTGAACCCCACATGCTTTCCCTTCATGAAGAAACTCCCATTGTGTCCCTCTTCATGAGCAGATCAATTCCCTTTTGCACCATTTCCCTTGAAACTTCTGTTTTTCCTGTCTTCCCCGCGCCGATGTGCAAAGATTAGCACTATCCCTAGCGCCGACTGGAGCGACTGAGATGTGTTCCAGTCGCGCCGGTCTTGTTATGGAAATTTTTTTAAATTAAGAGCCGAAGCTTCCAGCTCTAGAAGCTTCGTAATGGAAGTCTGGTAAATGGTTTGGCCGGATGGGGTCAAGGATGTCAGTTTGGGCTCCTTTCCCCTATAATGATGGAACTACCTCAAAGGATAAGACCTTCTCCCATGGGAAGAGGATCCATCTCTCATCCATTCATCTTATATAAACCCGCCTTCTTCCCAAGCACAAGCTAGTGTTAGTGTTGAAGTGTTAATGTTGGTGTGCTAGTGCTATTTTGGTTTGGAGTAAACAACAAGCTATTCATAATTGTAGTTATCTAGTTGTGTGAGGGAGAAGTGTAATTTGGTTTGGAGTGAAGTCTAAAGGGAAGAGTCTTAAAAATATATATGAATGAGGATAGTTATTTTTTTGTGTCAACCTCGTTAAAAAAATGAAACGGCATGTGAGGATAGTTCTTGGTCTTGTGTCAACCTCATGAAAAAATGAAACAAAGGGTATGAGCATAGTTCTTTGTCTTATGTCAAGCTTGTTAAAAAATGAAACAAGGGTCATGAGGATAGTCTTTTTCTTGTGTCAACCTCGTTAAAAAATGAAACAACGACTAAGGATAGTTAGTTCCTGTGTTAACCTTGTTAAAAAATGAATCAGGGGTATGACGATAGTTCCTGGTCTTGTGTCAACCTCGTTAAAAAATGAAACAAAGGGTATGAGCATAGTTCTTTGTCTTGTGTCAAGCTTTAAAAAATGAAACAAGGGTCTCGAGGATAGTTCTTTTACTGTGTCGACCTCGTTAAAAAACGAAGCACCTCCCATTTCCAAATCAAGTCTTTGATTAAGATCTCGTAAACTCCCAGTTGAGTCTTTCCAAGATCTCGAAAGTGAACCTTCATTCCATCTACCTAGTTGACTGAAATGAAGCTTGGGGGGCATGTACCTCGATTGAGTCATTATGCTGGGGGCATGCAAACTTATAGAAAGCATAGTTTTTCGTTTCGAGCTTGTGTAAACATGAAACCGAATCCGAGCAGAGTTCTCCATGGTTCAAGCTTGTGTAAAAATGAACCCATGCCCGATTTACATCCTGTGATTTTCCTCTTTATGAGCTAATTTCTGATGAACCTTGGTTGTTTCATTCCATTTACACCATCTCTTTGGCCGATCATATGCTTTCACTTGGTTGTTTTTCCTTTCCTGAGGGATCGCAACGATGAGTGGTTTTATTAGCCAATCCCTTTACTATTACATGTTTTGAGCAGTTCCACCATTGTTGGAACTAGTTGTTTCCCTTTATAGCACTCGTTCCTCCAGGCTGAGTCATGTTTCATCTCTTTTCTCGACTCGTAAAACTCATATGAAAATATTACCGAGTATTTTTCCCTTTTGACTCGTAAAAGAGAATAAAATGGGGGGTCCACTTTCAAGCTCTTTTTCGACCCTTTAAAAGCGAAAAGATAGCCGATCCCTTGTCGTTTTGAACTCGTTAAGGGATGCAAAACGTCATGTGCCCAATACAAGTTTATCCCTTTTTTGGGCTGGGATGCACTATTTACAAAAAAGGTACTCCTTGACTAAAATGGTCAAACAGTTCTCTCAAGTATTGTTTTCTACCTTTTCGGGCTCGAGAGACACAACTGTATGAAAATGGACCACGTGGAGTTTTCTTTTCCGTGTCTTTTCAAACTCTCTAAACATGAAAAAGATACCGAGTTGCACCTTTGTTGGACTCGTTTAGATTATTAAACGACATTGGATTGTCGTCATGACAAACATGAGCTTCTCCTTCCTAGGGCTCGTTAAAATTACTAGGTCGGATTCGTTCGAAGGATGAACTTATAGTGCAAGCATATGCTATCCCCTTCAAGCTTGCGATTAAAAAATAATTGGGGTACCTGCCAGAAATGGTGGGGGAAAATTTGGAAATCTATCAGTTGTGTCAGCAACTCACTCTTGAACATGACACTTTTTGCTTCGTGTCGGGTTGGGATATCCTCCTTTGTATCGTTGACCTTCCTGGGTTGGGCCGTTCATTTTTGCCTTCCATTTGATCTCTGCCATGTCATCATGACCACCGATCCTATGGATCCAAAAGTTGCCAAACTTCCAAAATGTGTCGCCGATATGTTCAAGAGTTGTCCTTCTGCAATTACATTTGCCTCTGATTCTCTGTATCATCCCAAATCATTTTGCATCCTTTCGTCTCGTGTTGATGATGTAGGATACATTATGGCCCTCCTTCGACACGGTCGATTCTTGTTGACTTCAACTCATTATTCGGGAAGTTGACCAAGATACTGCCTTCCAGTACCTTAGAGCTTGCATGCCCTAATGGCAAGTTCTTTGCACTCGACGACAAGTTCACATCATTGGCTTTCGATCGAGTGATTTCACGGGTGTTCGACTTCAGTTCCTCTATTCACATTCTATGGATTGTGTTGATAGTACCTTGAGGACCATTGTCATTATTGGTGGTTTCTCTTGCGCTTATTAACAATTTACATAATTGATTGGTAATCAAGCGACTTTCTAGCATGTTCAACGTCAACACATCTATTCACATGTTAGAATTTGTACTTTGATCGGGTCGTGTTGGAGCGCAAGACCTTGGGCTCAGATCACAAAAGTCCAGGTTGTGAAGTGATGTGACATGATTATGTTGATATGCATGTCTCTTTCAGATGGATGGCTGCGACCATACCATGAGTTATCATATGTGATCCTTCTCATTATTGGATGGTTGCGACCATACCTTGGTTTCATTATGATCCTCTTTGACAGATGGCTGCGCCCATACCTGGATCCCTTTACATGATCTTTCTTTGGATGGTTGCATCCATGCCACGATTCATGTATCGTTTGACAGAGTTCTCAGTTATGTGTATGTATCTGTACTTGCTTGCAGTTTTTCCGACGACAGACTAGGGTTCCCCACACTGATTCATAAAGCATTTCATCCCTCACTCTAGTTTGTCTTTCATGATTTAGGGGGCATCTGTTACACAAAATTTTGTCACTGTCCCTGTACTCCCCATTCCTTGATCCTGGAGGACCTCTACAGTGAAGCCCACATGCTTTCCCTTCATGAAGAAACTCCCATTGTGTCCCTCTTCATGAGCAGATCAATTCCCTTTTCCACCATTTCCTTTGAAACTTATATTTTGCCTAGTTTACAAGACCGACGCTAATGACCTTTGTCTTCCCTGTGCCGATGTGCAGAGATTATCACTATCTCTAGCGCCGACTAGAGCAATTGAGCTGTGTTCCAGTTGCGCCAGTCCTATTATGGAAAGTTTTATAAATTAAGAGCCGAAGCTTCTTAATGAAAGTATGGTAAATGGTTTACCCGGATGGGGTCGAGGATGTCAGTTTGGGCTCCTTTCCCCTATAATGATGGAACTACATCAAGGGATAAGACCTTCTCCCATGAGAAGAGGATCCATCTCCCATCCATTCATCTTATATAAAACTCTCTTCTTCCCAAGCACAAGATAGTGTTAGTGTTGAAGTGTTAATGTTGGTGTGCTAGTGCTATTTTGGTTTGGAGTAAACAACAAGCTATTCATAATTGTAGCTATCTAGTTGTGTGAGGGAGAAGTGTGATTTGGTTTGGAGTGAAGCCTAAAGGGAAGAGTCTTAAAACTATTGTTGATTGAGGCCATCACAGAATGCTAGCAGAAGTGTGCTGGAACCTAGTCTTGTCAGAGGAGAACGACAACATTAAGACAATGGTTGTAATCTCTTCTTGATATCAATATATATGCAACTACCGATTGATTTCCTACATGTTTTGTCATCTTACATATTCATGGTTTAATGTTTCCTAACTTGTTAAGTAGGTTGAATTACAATTTTTTTATTATCACGGTTGTTGTTTGTTGTTGTTTACTTGTTTTAGGTGTTTGAAGAAGGAAGTGAGAGATAATTGGAGCAAGCAAGCAAGGACATCATCAAACGAGATAAGCGTACTAAGAGGTAGTCCCTCTTAATTGGTTCTAACCTAAGGAAATCTTCCATAGAATGTATCTGTTGTGGCTAGACCCATCATTGGGCTAGAGGAATTTGTTTGTGTCCACACTTATAATTTTACTTCACCATAATCATCAATAATAGATAAAGCAAAATTTGAACATAAAGGAGATGGACTATACCTTTCTAGTTGCCTTCTTTCTGGAATTGATCTTCTCACAACTGGAGTTTGTGGTTATTCATCTTCTGATTCTTGTTATGCTATAGAGTCTGATTCTTCCTCCTTTAGCTCAAAATCTATATTCTCAGGTTCCTTTGGTAGGAATTCATGTTTAATAACATCTTTCACCCTTCTAAACACAACCTTCTTTGTTTCTGATTTCCAAGGCTTATAACCTTTTAAACCATCCTTATCCCCAATAAAGATGCACCTTTCAGATTTACTATCCAACTTGGTTCTTTTCTCCTTTGGAACATGTACATATGCATCACAACCAAATACCCTCAGATGTGAAAGAGAGGGTTTCTTGCCAGGCCATACCTTGTGGTGTCTTATCCTCCAACACCGATGAAGGTGATCTATTAACCAGGTAACATGCAGTCTCCACTACCTCTGCACATAATTCTTGTCCTAACCCGACACCACTGAGCATGCTTCTTGCCTTTTCCATCAAAGTCCTGTTCATTCTTTCTGCAACTTCATTTTGATGAGGTGTGTATGGAGTAGTCTTCTGCCGTGCTATGCCACACTTCTTCCAAAACTCTTCAAATTCCTTTTGCAGAACTCTCCACCATTATCTCTCCTCAACACCTTTATCATCTTCTTTTTTTGGTTTTCCACCAGAGCCTTAAATTCTTTAAGCTTGTCAAAGACTTCAGATTTCTTCCTGAGGAAATATATCCATGAATTCCTTTAGAAGTCGTCTATAAAGGATACATAATACACAAACTTACCCAGTGATGGAACTGGCACAGGTCCAAACACATCATTGTGAACAAGTTCTAATATCCCTTTCGCCCTCTTAGCACCAGAGGGGAAACTCACCCGATTCTACTTCCCATATAAACAATGTTCATTGAAATCGAAATCTAGAGAACAATTAGACATACCTTCTACCATACCATTACCATGAAATATTCGAAAGCCCTTCTCTCCAATACGTCCAAGCCTTTGATGCCATAACATGGTCTTTTCTCCAGAGACCACTAGATTTTCTGCTTCACCTTTAGAACCATAGAACTATTGCACCCATTAATAATAGTGCTACCGAGAAGCTTGTACAAAGTTTCAATCTGAAATCCCAACATCTATACCAGTGCTCCCTGAATCATCTTGCATGTATCTTCCTTGCAATGTTTTTACACCTGCATCATCCATCTTACTTACAAATATCAACTTTCTGTCCAATGTAGGAATATGCAGAACCCTTGAAAGTGTTATAATCCTTCCAACTTACAACTTCAGCATGAATTATCTACGTCCAACAATTCTAGCCTTCCTATCGTCCCCTAAGAAGACATCACCACCATCATATTTCTCATACTCGCAGAACCACTCCCTATGGGGAGTGAAGTGAAAGGATGCACCTGAGTCAATCAACCATGCCTCATGATCGACATGTGTACTTGAAGAAAAATCCAAGTACACATCCCCACCTTCATCTGAGGTGGTTTTTGCCTTTGCAAAAGGAGCATCATCGAATCCTTTCCTTTCTCAGGATATTTAGATCTACAATCCTTTTTGAAGTGCCTTTCCCTTCCACATTTCTAACATATTGGAGATTTAGATCTCCCACTCGAGGAATTATTTTTGTTTTTGTTCTAGGACCGTCCTTGTATAGACAAGGCATATCCATTCTGGCTCTCCATAGTTTTCTGTCTCATATCCTCCGACAACATGCATGAGACTATTTCTTCAAATTTCAAGGTAGTTGTATTGCTACTTATTGCAACAACCAAACTATCCCACGAATATGGTAGAGAACACAACAAACTGATGCACTTATCTTGATTTAAAAATTTAATATCAAAAAATAACAATTGGCTTACCACAATATTAAAGGCATTCAGATGCTCTGTCACTGAGTCTCTATCCTTCATCCTTCGGTTATACAAATTTTTCCGGAAGAACAATTTGTTCACAAGAAAATTAGATTGGTACAAAGTCCCTAACTTGACCCACAAATCCTTCACCGTAGTTCCCCTGATACATTCAACAATACTAAATCTGAGATACATAACTGTCTTATGCTCTTTGGATTCTGATCCAACTTCGCCCAGTCTTTTGTTGACATCGCTGTTGGTTTAGTACCCAGATCTACTGCGATCCACTAATATTTATCCACCAGCAAATCCTCCATCTTGAGTTTCCACAACTCAAAACTCTGACCATTAAATTTCTCGATCTCTATCTTTCCACTGCTCGCCATCTTCTTTCAAAGTAAGAATCGATCTTGCAGATCTCCCATTGAACAGGGTCTACCATAGGCCCGAGAAAAACCCCTCAGTAACAAAGACGTCCTCTTGAAGCTAAAACAACTCTGATACCGAATGTAGGTTTTATCCGTGTACATATATTACTTACAAACAAATTCTTAAAAAAACAGAAAATATACAATGGCGAGAAACACAAAACAAAAACACAAAGATTTTCCCCTGGATCCCAAAACCGGGACTACTAGATTGATTTTTCATTATGTTCCTTTCAATTTTACAATACATATATATACATGTCGAAGCATTCATAAACCCCAATCCATTAATCCTGGATTAGAAAATAATCCTAGTTCCCTTGACTGGATCTACAAAATACCATCGAAAGAAAACCATCATGCCCAAAACCATGTGGAAAGCCCATGCACAAAACCATATGTAGGTTTTTTTTCTTCTTTGGGGCGCTGCCCCGGACCCCGTGTAAGGGGTATCTTCCCCCCTTGAAATCCCTTGATGGGGGGGATGCTATGCTCAATGAAATGAATAGGGGGGTCGTTAGCCCCCTTGTGACCCCTGTGCGCGTGCGACTAGTCATGGAAAGATTATAACACACACCCAACACTGACCCTGACTTAGTCAAATTTTGACTCGACTTTAGCTCCTATTTATTTGCACTGTTCCTTGAGGAATTAGCCCCTATTATTGAGTAAACTCATCTAATTGAATTGCACAATTCCTTAGGCTGATCATTTGATTTCATGCAACACCGATACACTAAAGACTAGTCTATAACATATGTTACACTGCCTTGGAATCTCCACCTCAACTAGGTAACTCAAATTCTCTGCATACACTAGTTATTTTGGGACGATTGATCAGTTAATTGGATGATCAATGAGTTTGACTAAAGTCCCACTGCTTAACTCACCTTCCACTAGTTCCTCCAAAAGTTGGAACTAGTTTAACTGAAAACAACTTGAGATAACTGACCTTGATTGCTACAAATTTGCAATCACACATGCATAACTGGACTCTAACTCCTCCAACTCTAATTTATTGAGTAAACTTGGTGACACAAGCCATGTCACACAAGTTAACATCATCCAAGTTATCTGTTGATGTGGAAATTCAAATTTTCTCAATATAATCTAGGCAAAATCAGATTGAGATTTTCTTGCTGCATTTTTCAACAAGCTTACTCGACGATTACAACTTTTCTTACTGCTTTTTATTTTCCAAGATTGCAAAAAGTGCACAACAAAGAGCGTAAACAATCCATAAACAGTAGAAAACCAAGAATATAAACATAAAACTAGAATATGAGCTTTGTAAAAAAAGAAAAAGAAAAAGAAAAAGAAATAAAAATAAATGGGCATATTTGGATTGTATACCTATGAATTTGATGAAAAATGATGTATCTCGGGAAAATGGATACCTTTTTCAATGAAACGAAAGTTTTTCTTAACTAAAAACAAAACTATAGACACAATGGAACAATATATTTAGGCTAAACCAATAAAAAAATAACATATCTTAGAAATGCGACAACCCAAGGTTCAAGATCTCGATCACCAACGGGAGCAGTTGTTCAAATGGGCTCTGGTACCATGTTCGGGTAAACAGGGTATTCCATATAGGATCAACACCTTCAAAAACCAATTATACAACATACTCAAAATCACAATGTTGGTATTTCTACGTGGTTAAAACCCTCTAAGAGGGAAACAATCGATGACCCCAGCCAACACGACTACTTGAGGGAATTTTATTAATGCAAAAGAAAATATTTTACATAAGAGGATTCTCACAATCTATCATCAACTATGACCATCCATTCCATTTAAATAGAGATCATGGACCAATCGGGTGTTAAGTCACACATCAATAACCTTTAGTATTAGGGAGAATATGAGCTATCAGATCACTCTATATCTAAAACATATCACGACTGTCGGATTATAATGCAATTAACACATAATAAGAAACACACTTTTACCTAATAGACATAGTATACCAAGTTGAACATAACTAATTCCTAAGTGTTTAAATATCCTAACAAACTATAGTTTATAAAGCTATTTTATTAAGTTGAAAAATGTTGAAATCCATAAAAATTAAATTTAAAAATATTTACTATGGTAATAATAACAAAATGGATTAGTATTTTATTTTTACTTTTTTCCCCAAAGGAAAAAAAATTATCATTTTTATTCAAAGAAAATAAATTACATACGGTTGTTGTTGTTGTTGTTTCTATTTTTTTTAAACCAAAATTGGGGAATATATATTAAAGTAAAAAAAATGTAGCTAGGATCATTGTAAGAGAACATGAGAAGAGGCTTTCCATAATTGAAACACATTAGTCTATTTTTGTATAATTACTTAAGAGTGCCATCCATGGGAAATTTTCAATACATTAATATTCTAAGAGTTCTAGAAATCTAAAGTTTGCAAAATATCCCTAAGAAAAGACATACTTTGTAGTGAATCTAGAAAAGCTAGAGAAGGAAAAGTCACTTGTTAGGAACCTCATTCTTGGTTGAGTTGATGGTAAGGTTTTCCATAGATTATTGTAATGACTATGTTTGCTTCTCTTGTTGTTGGATGTTGGCTTCCTTAATTTTAGTCTCTAGTTGTGTAGTGAAAGTATTGAAAGGATGCCCATTTATAGCATGAGATAAGCACTATGTGGATTTATGGGCCAAATGAAGTTGAATTCCTCTATTTTCCTTATCTAGGATAGAGATGCAATGATTTTGTTGAGTAAGTGTGTCATGAATTCATTTATCAAAATCCATGTTTGTTGAGGGTGAAATTTATTTTTCATTGCCTTGAATTTTGTAGAGAGATCCTTAATTTCATTGTCTAACTGATTGATCTTGTCTTCATGACTTTCTTTTGCAGTTCTAAATAATCCATGCATTGGTGTTGTTTTTATTTCCCTTGTTACATGGTAGGTGGGTCTCTCTATTGTGTTGATGTTGCATCCTCACTATGAATAAGGGCACCCAAGTGAAACTTTATGCCACACTACCCTGGATTTCTTTGTATCATTGAAGCATTGTCCTTGTTAGAAAGCAAGCCACTTAAGTGAAACTTTATGCCACACAACCAGAAGTTCCCTTGTATCACTAAAAACCACTTGTGTGCTTTCAATATCCTAGTTGTAATTGGGTGAGAACCAATGAATGCCAATACTTATTTTGTTTCAGGAATATGGAACCACCACATTTGATTGTGTCAAATCGAGCCAATGAAAAAGGGACCTCTAGTTAGTGGTTAACATCGAAAGTGAACCAAAAAATTCCAACATATATTGTCTTCCAAGAGGGCCAAGAAAACCCCATGAGTATCTTGTTTTAGATTACTTACAACCCCATGGAAAGAGAGAGGTTGAGGAAGAAGCAAAATGAGCTCAAATGTGAGAATATGATTTTTGTATCCAAGTCTAGGGAGAGTGCCTGTGGCCACTGAAATATTCTTGCCATGAATTTTGTACTATTTACATCCCGTATATTCAAAGTCAATAAATCATAAGTGAGGCTGGTATGGATAGGTCTCATCGACCAACTCCCAACTGGGTTGTAATGAATTCCCATACATTGTGCCATTTGGTGACTCGTGTTCGTGCATTGTGTTGAGATAATGGAGGGATTATGGAGTGGGTTGTACATCCTCTATCTGCTCAATTAATATTACCCCACTTTATTTATTGTTGTGAAATTAACTAAACCATTGGTCTCTTGGTTTTGGTGCCTTAGGATGCGATAGTATGAAATTGAGGTTAGAGTGCCTTTTTCTTATCAAATTTGCTCTAGAACAAAGTCTAGATGGAAGTCTTATGATGTTAGGTTCGAAAGTAGAGATCTAATAAGAATTTGCAAGTCTTTGATTGCAATCAACTTGGATACATTTGCAACTTCAACAACATTATTGGTTGTTACTTTGAGATTATACACTTATGGATAGACTTTTGGTCCTCTAGGATTATAAAAAAACACCTCACACCTACCACCCCTAAAATAAGTTACATTATTAATATGCTAATTCACCTACAATTTGAAGCATCTAGGTGATCTAGTGTTTTTCTTCCTTTTTTGCTAAAATTCAAACAAAAAAAATTATCCGCAAAAACTCAAAAGTTCTTAGAAACATGTCTTATGGCCTTGAACTATATGGAAATAAAATTTAGCATAGGTTTATACATGTTTAAAAGAAAAGAAAAATTTGAAGAATCATCAAAATTCTTCAACTTTTTTTTCTTTTTTAGGACTACAAGCCTATGGAGATTGGAGATCCTTTTTTGAGTTTTTCTATTATCACCTTTCCCTACACCAATTGTTGACATTATTTTTATAGTTTGTCTATCTCTTTATTTTTTTCCTTTGTACATGTAACATCCCCATCTTGATCATCGAGTTAATTGCAATTAATTATGATAATGGTATTATATTTATTGTGTCATCATGCAATGTGTTATTGCGACCAAGACAAATTAGATTACTATAGGAACAATATATATGTGTAATCTAAATGCCTGATTAAACATATGTTGACACAACCAATTGGGAACATATAAGCATCGATATGGGCTATGATACCACGAGTGGGGAAACAATGATGAAATTTTAGGAATTATCTTGCCAAGATATTCAAATTCAAATTTTAACCTTTTCCCTCTTGCAAGAGAACTCATTGACTATGAATGACTAGGTATTTGAATAGTCAAACTCATAGTTGTGGCGATGATAGTTGAAATGTTGTTTCAAAATTCAATGAAAGGAATAGGTTGAGTACATTCATTGGAATTTGAAATTGACCCATATATCTTCCGAGAAGATTGAGATAAATATGGGGCTTGTACGACAACAAACCATATTGAATATAGATAATTTTGGAAGGGGTAGAGACCCATGAATGGAAAACGAGGTGATCCAATTTTTTATAAGAGGAACTCAACCATACACAAATAGCTCAAAGGTGCAATGCTGTAAAGAGAAATCAGTTTGTGAGTAGAATGTTTCCATTCTTGAGTGGAAATCTTGCTAGGGTGTTTTGAGTGAATATATTATGTTTGGGCTCTCTAAAAATGAATTCTACATGCCAAAGACTGGAAAGGGTGCTTTATAACTTAGCTGAGCAGACGAGGCTCACGAATTGATGTGCGATGAGCGAACATGATAAGAAATGGGTAAGGAAATTGTTGAGGGATTGTAGAATATGAAAATGATTTTTGTATTACTATGCTAGTCAATTGAGGGACATTTGGAATTCATGGAGAACTTAGGCTGAATAAACAAAGGAGCTTTCTGATGTTTTTTTGGTAGTGAAGGAGAGTTTCCTTCACCCAACTCATTTACTAGTGAGTTATCAGTTTTCCCCTTGTGGTATCATGACTTGAATATGAAGTGGCTAGCTGTACAAAGTTGATGTGCTTATAAGACTATGGTTGGGTGAAAAAATATTATTCCCAGATTGGTTTCGAGTAACAAGTGATTTTCATATAAGTATCGGTTTGTTTTAATTGGAAATATAATTATTCATCTATTGACATGAAACATAAGAATGAAAATGTGTGAATTGTTGGACACATAATCCTTTCAGATTTTTGTGTCATTATAAATAACTTGTAAATAGTAGGAGAAATAGGAAATTATAGGTGACTACGAAGGGTTAATAGAGCTCTTGGAAGATGAAACCAAGAGTCATCTTACTATATTAATGATAATTCTCATTAATTAAAGTCATCAAAGCATAAGCTTTGGAGTTACACCTATTCCTGACAGTGGTATCAATGCTTTGGTGGCTTATAACTGTCTATTTGTCTACTTGTCATTCTTTACTTGGTGTGTAGTAATTAGCTTGCTAGCTTTGCACTCTAATTTTCCCTACACAATAGCATTTAAATTCAATTTTATTTTTCCCAATACTTGGAAATTTCCTCATTCTCTATTTGTGCTTTGATTGTCGTCCACTCCCATGTCCTCTGAAACCCACACACCACTTTTCTTTCTTGTGGCTCTCTTGTGGTTGTAATCCAAACACTTCCAAGTGAATAATTGCTCAAAATGAACAAAGTTTCATCACTTATAGTTCCAATTGCATTCTAAAAAGTTAAGGTTAAAGAGAATGAAGGTCCATCACTTATAGTGTCAATTTCATTCTCAAAATGGATGAAGATCCATGGATTATAGTACAAAATGGGAGTATCATTTGAGTTCCTTCTTGGTGTTGTTGTCTTGGACAAAAGAGAAAAAAAAATCACTGAAGAGGATATTTATTTTATTTAATACTTCAAATAATATAGCAACAATTTGGTATATGTTCACCCATTGTTCTCGATCTTCCTCATCAAATTCTTCATCAAGCACCATAACATTGTTTTGACAATATTGTCCGCAAAATCTTTATATATCTCTTGCATCAAATTTTTTCCTCTTTGCAGTAAGGTTGGTCCAAAATCCCTTTGGAGTCTTTCCACGAGATCTTTCTTGAACTGATGAACACCTACACCACTAAAGTTGGGATTAAGGGTGGAAGATTTTTCATATGCATTGTATTGACAAATCAATGTGACATATGTGGGGAATAAAGCTTAATCTCTTTTTTCTTCACGAAGAAATCATTGATAAAAGACATAATCCAGGGAGCTTTGTTACAAAAGTATTTTTTGAGACCATTCTCATCATACCTCTCACCCATCACGTCATTATTTGAGTCAAGAATTTATGTTGTTGATGGATAGAGTAATTAAAGAAGGATGTAAAGTGCCACAAAGATATGTGAACAACTGAACAAAAGGACATGTGATTTCTTTGGTTTTCCCTATCCATTTGTTAGCATGATAAGGCTTAGAGCTCAACTTGAAGATGAATTATCCCATCTCCATTGTTGGTGCAATGCTAATTGGTAAGGAGAACTACCTAGAGTGGTCCAAAAAAATAAAACATAGTCTCATCCTTAATGCTTTGTGGGGGAGGGAAATGGACCTAAGAAGCCTACAACAAAAAAAGAGATATCCATATGGAAGAATAAAAATAATAAATCTTATTCCTTGATTGATGTATTAGTAAGGGAAAATTTGAATCGTCATATTTTTTTCATTACATATTCTTATAGTGCTATGAATAACTAAAAACAATTATATGACTCACACTTAGAATTGGAGCTTTTGCAATTGTTGGTGAAACTCTTCAACCAAGAATTGAAGGATGATGAGCCCATGGCATTGGATTTTGAGATCAAAGCCATCATGCATGTATAAATTCCATTGGAGTGAAAATATGTCTTCCTATCAAAGCTTTTATTAAGGCCCTCTACACTACATATTATCATTACCTTGAATCCCTTCAAGCTAGTGATCAATAGAAGTATTTTGAATTTGACTCTTTGGTGGAAAATGTTGTGGAATGTGAGAAATCATTTGGAAAGAGGAAGAAAAAAATTCATCCCTCTGGAGAGACCATATCCCTTTCTTAGAAATGGAATAATCAGTCACATGATTATTCTAGAGGATAAACTAGTAAAAGAGGACGTGGAACAAAGAACTTCGATGCATGGGGGGTAGACACAATCATGGTGACATACCTAATATTCACTGCATCCATTGCGACATAAATGGATATGATGCATCAAAATTCAAAATACCCTAGGAGAAAATCAAGAGAAAAAAGCGTAGAAAGAAGATAGAGATAAAACAATAGATCCAACAAAAGGTAAAGCACCTGAATATTCTCATTACATAGTTTCCCACTACAATATTGGAGTAATTGAACATTTGTTTCATACTCCATTTTATTCTTGGAGAGATGCTTGGCTACTTGACATAGGTCCAACATGGTACATGAAATTTTGGAGAGAATTCTTTGAATATTTTAGTAACAATGTACATTGCATAACATATTTTGCAGATAAGTAAATTCTCAAACATTTAAAACTTGGCACAGTTAGGGTTAAAATTCATGGATTCCTTGTTTCTCTTCTACATGTTGTACTCAATCTTCCAAATCTACAAATAAATTTGTTGTCCCTTATGCACATTTAATAGTAAGGTGACTCCATTCATATCTTTGATGGAAGATTAGAAATAAGGAAGGCCTTTGACAATAGGGTTGACATGACTGGAGTGGATGATGAAATACTTCTAATGCTAGAAGGGAAATCTACTCATGCACATAATTTTGCATACCTCACACATCATAATGAATGTACATTTATATATAGTCTTCTATAAAATGCTAGATATGGATATATTACTTATGACAACCTACATTTACTAAAAAATGATGGTGTTTTTGGTTTGCATACTATTCCTAGGAAACTAAAACAATGTGATGCATGTATACTTTCAAAACATAGCAGACAACCCTTCCATGATTCCACTTCCAGAGAACATAGAAAATTTGGATTGATACATTCTAACTCATGTGGCCCCATGCCTATTATATCTATGTGGCACAAAATATATGGTGAATTTTATTCCTGACTACACTAATATGTGTTGTGGGTACTTGTTGAAAGATATATCTCAAGATTTTGAAACTTGTATGGATTCAAAACGAAGCACAATCACATATTGGCTCTCTTCATATTGACAATGGAAGAGAATATACATCTAAGGTATTTGAAAACTATATTTTCCAACATTGGTTTCAACATTAAACCATCAATGCATACGACCCTCAATAAAATGATGTTGTTGAAAGAATGAACACGATTGTCTTGAATCCGATTCATTCCATGATGCTTTTCAAATGTAAAGTTGATTTTTTGCCTACTACAGTTCTATGTGTAGTATATGTGAAAAACATGTGTCCATTTTATGCTCTTAAGAATAAGAATCCTTATGAAATGTGGTATGGATGCATCCCTTTGGTGAGGCATTTCATGGTATTTGGTTCCATGTGTTATGCCTTGATTGCTAAGGAGTTAAAAAACAAGCTCGACGTAAGAAATTGAAAGTGCATATTCTTGGGGTATTAAAATACCACAAAGGCATATTGTTTATACAATGTAGTAAACAAGAAGTATATTCTTTTTGGAGATGTAATATTTCTTAAAATTTCCAAGATTAACAAGCTATTGAATAGGAACTTTATAATATTGATAGATTCACTCATGTAAAGAGATATCATGAATTTGATAATGATATTCCATGTCTTGAAGGGAGGATCCCTATCTTGGATCAATCTCATGAATCTCCTTTTGAAACTCTATCTTCCCCTCATGAAGTTCTGGCTGCTTCATTAGGTCAAGAA
Organism: Pinus tabuliformis; assembly: GCA_031772625.1. Lineage (NCBI taxonomy): Eukaryota > Viridiplantae > Streptophyta > Pinopsida > Pinales > Pinaceae > Pinus > Pinus tabuliformis. The sequence continues at coordinate 447,204,790 of CM062804.1, read as the reverse complement.
GATCATTAGAATGATGTGATTGAGAGGATTGGTAGGTTGAATCTTGATGCAACACCATCTTAATCAGTGGAGCAACCTAGACCATCTCAGAAATGTCCACCAAGGTGGCCCATCAAAATACTTGTAAGTGTTCATCCTAATGAGGTTTGGAAAACAAGAACCATATGTTCCATTAGAAAATATGGAGGTGATGTAGATGATGTGAATGTTTAAAATTATTGTGAATTGAATTTATCTACTAATTTTGAGCCAACTTACCTTAAATAAGCTACTACTCATGATGAGTGGAAAGAAGCGATGTAGAAGGAATACAATGCTTTCACTAAGAATTGGACATGGAAATGTTGGGCTCTCCATTTGGAACCAAACCAATTGGCTATATGTGGGTCTACAATAAAAGTAAAAAATATATGGCTCACTTGACAAGCACAAAGTGAGGCTAGTGGGAAAAGGATTTGGACAAAAAGAAGGCATTGCATATGAGGAGAATTTTTCCTCCACTATATAATGGGGCACCTTATATAATCTCTTTTCCTTGGTGGAACACAATGGATGGAAATCAAATGGATATGAACATTGCTTTCTTGAATGGAGAATTAAAAAATAATATCGTCATGCCTCAACAAGAAGTTTTTGTTGTGAATAGATAATATAAACTCATCAAATTCTTATACGACCTAGAAAAAGTGTTGTGAGCTTGCTATGAAAATTTAACTGCACTTTAATTGTGATGATGCAACTCTGTTTGTAAATAAATTTGGAAAAACTGTTGCATATCTTGTAGTGTATAGACGATTTGTTGATAACAAGGAGAAATAAGAGTTATATTTATTCCATAAAGAAATATATGAAGAAGATCTTTAAGATGAAAAATTTGGGACATCGCTAATAGTTAGACATCGAAGTGACCCAACATCCAAATTACATATTCATCTCCGAAAAGAAGTGCGTTGGAGAATTGTTGAACAAGTTTAGCATGGCTAAATTTCACCCTATTTCTACTACAATGAGACATACTTTTAACCTCACACGAAAATAAGTAAATGAATTTGAGGATGCAACCAAGTATAGACAACTTGTGGGTGTTGATTTTCTAGTTCAATTAGGTTAACACATTATTTATGAAATTCTGATAATTACTTTTTATGTAGATATTCTTTTAACTTGTTCCAATATATATTTCAACAATTATACTTCAGAAATTCATTAATAAAGAATAGTAGAACAATAGAGATCACAATGCACAAAAGAGAGACAATATTTACCCTAGGAATACCCACTACAGGGAACGTAACAACCTTTTCAATAGAGAAATTCTTATTGTTTAATGAGAGACATACCTAGACCTATGGTAAAACTTGGTATTCTCCTCCAAGTTAAGTCACCAAATTCTGATCTTGCACTTCGCTCTTGCTTCTGCACTTCCAGAATTCTGGTTCTCTAACAATACCAGTTGCGCCAAAAATTTGTTCCTGCAATAGTTGCCCAAGTAACCCATAAAATTTCAACCTCCTACAACAGTTGCCTAAAAAACTATGAATCACAGAGAGATGGATTCCTTCATACATGTGAGTATCTAGAGAGAGATAGGAGAGAGCAAATTCAACCTTCTTATTTGTCCTCCTTTGTCTTTCTTCTCCTCCACTCACTTGCTAGAAAGTGTCTTGAGAGAGGAACTTGAATTTCCCAAATGAGGAGCTCAAGTTGCCTTTATATAATAGTCTATCTAGGGTTAATGGACATGTACCTTGTCCATGTTTGACTCGACTTGGAGTGAAACCAACTTGTCACTTTTGGAGCCAAAAATTTCATTTTAAATATTCAAATTTACATCTTTTAAAAGTCGCAATGGGACTTTGACCCAAAATATTTTTTCTTTGACTGAAGAATATGTAAATATGCTTTATATGATAAATATCATTACATCAAGTGACCAAAAGTGCATTATGAAGACTTACTATAGTTACAAATTCAACACTCCCTCTTAACTAGGGAGGTATTCATAAATAGTGTCATAGATGTTCTCAAATTGAATAAATTTCTCTAAGGAAAAGGTTATCCATTATTACCAGCATCATCATCTATCATCAACATACACTAGCGGCTATATCTGTGGGAGTACCAAACCCATAGAAATGTCATCATCATATCAAGACTCACTTCGCTAGAGTGATTAGTCCTCGAATCCCATGGCCACCATCTAGGCCAAAATGCTAAGACCCTCAAATAGTGAGCACCCACTCACCCTTCCTGGTGAGAAATATGGGACAAGGCCTCACTCAACAACTTCTTGGTTCATAATTAGGTCTAGATGTCTAGATGTTGAACCAGACCTCACTCCACCCTACCTTATGTATTATCAAGGTCCAGGACTTCACTCCATCATTTCGGTGTGTGATCAAGGTCTATATGTTGAAGGAACTTAGTCCACCATGCATGGTGTGTGATTAGGATCCAGGACCTCACTCCACCATTTCTGGTGTGTGATCAGGGTCATCCTCCAAGATACACTCACACAACGCTTCCTGTTGATCCCTCTAGGTTTTTTGGACCCATTCCCCTCTTCAGGGGAATGTCCATCCATGCTGTAGAAAAATCAACACTCCATCTCAACGAGAGGGGTGATCTCCATGACCCCTAACTTGTCTCTAAAGTACACAAACTTGTCCCTTGGAAATTTCTTCTTTAGAACATCAGTTGTCTTGTCATCGATGGAGATGTACTCGAGCATTGTTTCTCTCCTTTGCACCATGTCACAGATGTAGTGGTACTTGATCTCAATATGCTTCGACCTGTCATGGAACACAAGATTCTCTAAAAGCTTTACACAACTTTGATTACCACAGTGTATCAATGTTGGTTCCAACTCTTGGCCGAATAGTCCTGCAAACAACTTCTGGAGCCATACTACTTTGGTACAAACCTCAATGCGTGCGATGTACTTTGATTCAACAATGTTGAGTGCGTTTGACCTCTACTTCTTTCTCATCCATGATATTATAACAGATCCCAAAATAAAGCATACTCCTAAGGTACTCTTCATGTCTTCAACACTTCCTGCCCAATCAACATTTGTATATCCCTGAAGCTATATATCCTTGTTTGCAACATACCTCAAGCCATAATTTACTGTACCACACAAATATCTCAAGATGTGATTTTTTGCGATCCAATGATCGTGTCTCAATTCTACCAGGAACTGGCTCAAGGTGTTCACAAAAAGAGAATGTTCAGCCTGGTGTTAACCAAATACATCAACATACCAATCAGTTTCTGGTACATAGATGGATCTACCAATATGGAGCCAGAGCCTCTTAACTTCTTCAAGTTAGTCACTATAGGAGTCACCATGGACTTGCAATCCATCAACCCAATCTCTGAAGGATCTCTATCACATACTTTCATTGACCAAGGAAGACTTCACTAGGTTTCTACCATACTTATAATCCCAAGAAATAGTGCATCAACGCAAGATCCTTCATATTGAACTCAGAATCCAACTTCTTCTTGCACTAAATGATAAGAGGCTTGGCATCTGTCAGAAACAAGTCATCAACATATAATAATAATATCATAGGTGAATTTTTTGCAACCTTAAAGTAACGGTTTGAATCGAATTTGCTTTTGGTAAATCCCAGTCTTGTTATATAGCTATCAATACGAGCATACCAAGTTCTTGGAGCTTGCTTGAGTCCATACAATGCCTTTTTCAACCTGCAAACATGAGACTCCTTTTCATATACCTCAAATCCTTTAGGTTTCTCTATGTGCACCTCTTCCTCAATTACTCCATTTAGGAAAGAAGTCTTTACTTCCATCTAGTGTAGTTTCCATCCCATGGAATCAAAAAGTGAACTGATGGATCTAATGGAGGTGTACTTGGAAACTGGAGTGAAAGTATCATCATAGTCTTCTCCCTTTTTCTAGAAGAATCCTCTAGCCACAAATTGTGCCTTGTATTTGTCAATACTCACATATGTTGCGTGTTTAATCTTGTGTATCCAATTGGAAGTGACCACTATCTTACCTTCAGGCCTTGGCACAATTTCCCAAACATCATTCTTCACAATTGATTGGTACTCATTCATTGCTTCCTTCCACACCTGCCAACCAATTGCTTCTTCATATGTGGAAAGTTCATCATCAATGAGTTTTGTCATGAGAGTTTCATAACTGGAGAACCTCTTAGGTTTCTTCACCTCTCTAGATGTTCCAACAGGAGTTTCATGTCCTTTCACCTCTTTTGATGTGGATCTAAGCCATGCTAGTCTCTTCTTGATCTCTAGAACTATAAATGGTTCTGCTAGAACTTGAGGCCCTTCATGCCTTTTGGTACATTCTGTAGAACTTGAATGCTCCTCTCTTTAGGACTCCCGATTTACTTCATCCAAGGAATCTACAAAGACTTCCTTAGACCTCCAATATGCCACTTTCTTATTGAAGGTGACATCTCAGATGGCCTCAATTCATCGCTACTCTAGAATGTACATTCTATAGGCTTTTGAAGATTCAATGTATCCAACAAATATGCCTTTCTTTCCCGAAGGCTCAAGATTGTTCTCTTATACTTAGGAACATGAATATATACAGGACAACCAAATATTCTCATGTGCCTAACCTTTGGCTTCCTTTTAGAGAAGGCTTCTTCAGTAGTCATACCTTCCAAAACTCTATGAGGACTTCAATTTTGAATGTACACAACTTTCCATGACGCTTCACCCAATAAGAATAATGGAAAGTCCAAATCATGAATCATGGCCTTCATAGATTGTTCAATGCATCTGTTCTTTCATTCCACTACACCATTATGTTGTGGATTATAGGGAACAATTAGCTCCCTCTTAATCCCAACTTTCTTGTAGAAAGAAACGAGCTCCTTTGAGGTGTATTTTCCTCCATTATCATATCTCAATATCTTGATCTTTTTACTTGTGAAGTTTCACACTTTATCTTTGAATTGCTCAAACTTGTCGAATAACTGATTTTTTTTCTTCAAGAGATATATCCTTGTCTTATGGGAGAAGTCATAAATGAACGTCACATAGTACAACGAACCACCAAGTGATTGTATTGGAATCATACCACATACATAAGAATGAATTAGGTCCAAATATTCCTTAGATTTGTTGTCACTATTTGGAAATGGTTTCTTAATGTTCTCCCCAATAGCACAACCTTTACATACATCATCGTTCTTTATCTATAGTTCAGGAACCCATGGCACTATTACAATTAATTTAGGCAATTCTCTGAAATGAAGATGTCTATACCATCGGTGCCATAGATCACTTGGATCTATTTTGTCATGTAGTAATGCTTGATCTATTCGATTCACAAGTTTATACATTATTCCATCACAAATCCCAATAATCCTAGCATCATCTATACTATATCCCTTTGACCACACAAGTACTTTTCCATCCATAAAAGCAACCCTATCTCCTTTATCTTCTCAATAATAAACAAAGACAAGATTATTTTTCAAACCTGGTACATAAAGGACATTGAGATGAACATTGCTATTGGATTCCATCTCTATGGATGCTTTTCCAACTCCTTTGACTGCATAACTATTATTGCCTCCCAATTCAACCCTTTGAGACAACTTCTTCTTCGTCATGCTTGAAATATTTCCACTCTCTCTGATTATGTGTTTTGATGCTCCACTATATATTGGACACATGTCATCATCATTTGCAAAGGAACCTGTCAAAACAGAATAGTAGAAGAAATATTTTTCACCTTTAGACTTCTTTGGTTTTTCATCTTCTTTAATTTCTACTACGGAAGCATGTTGTTTACCTTTTCTTTTCTTTTTAGCCATATTAGGACAATCTCTCTTAAAATTTCCATATTCTTGACAACCATAGCATTGTATCTTTGATAATTATTTCTTCTTCTTAGAGGAAGAAGATCCTTTTCTCAAATTCTTATGTTGAGGTACAAACTTCTTCTTTCCCTTTTCCTTTAAGCGGGCTGCAACGGTTTGAAATTCTTCATCTTGACAATCTCTAGTCATCCATGTAGCTTATTTTTGTGCACAAGATGCCCATAATTATTCAAATGAAGTAGTTTCTTTCCAACTTCTTACTCTTGCTACAAATGCATCCCATGATCTAGGGATACCATTAAGTGTTGTAGTCACAAGTTCTTGATGGGGAATTGATTCTCCAATAGCTTCAATTTGATCTCTTATTGTGAAATTATCACAAAGTATGAAGCCACAATGTCCTCATTAGTAGTCCTTGTATTTCAGAGCTCATTTTTCAAACTGATGGATTGACCAACATTCTTGATAGGGTAGAGATTTATTAGGGCATCATACATCTTCTTGGAGGTATCATTCTTTCCAGTGTATGGGATGATATGATCTCTAATGGAGTTTATTATTAGACTCATGGAATTAATTTCATTCTCTTTGAACTTATGTTTTCCAACTGCATCCGTTGGTTCATTAGTCTTTCCTTTCACAATATCTAACATTTTGTTGTTTGCAATAATAAGGTCTATTATGACTTTCCAAGCTCTGAAGTTTGATGCTCCCTATAAATTGTTTTCAAATTTCATGGAGGAAGCCATAAAGGTCAATGTACAAGAAGGACTTTAATAAAATGCTCTCTCTAGGGTTTCTTCAAGGGTGATCTTAAAGTTCCTTCCTTCCTTCACCAAAGCTTTGATACCATGTTGATATTCTAGTTCATTTAGGGTTAGCACAATATTTCTTAAATTCTGATAATTAATTTTGATGTAGATATTATTTTAAATTGTTCCAATATATCATTCAACAATTATACTTTAGAAATTCAATAATAAAGAACAACAGAATAATAGAGTTCATAATGCACAAAAGAGAGACATGACTTACTCGAGGAAAACCCACTAGAGGGAAAAACCCAACAACCTTTTCAAGATAGAAATTCTTCTTGGTCAATGAGAGACACGCCATACCTATGTTTAAACCTAGTCTTCTCCTCCAAGTCAAGTCACCCAAATTTTATCCTTCACTTCTCTCTTGATCCAACACTTCCATAATTTCAGCCCTCTAGCAATACCAACTGCCCTAGAATTTTGGACTTGTAACAGTTGTCCAAGTAACCCAAAAAAATTTGTATCCCCTGCAATAGTTTCCCTAGAAACTATGAATAAAAAAGAGAGTGATTTATTCATACGTGTGAGTTTCTAGAGAGAGACAGAAGAGATAAATTTTGGCCTTCTTCTTTGTCCTTCACTCACTTGCCCAAAAACTATCTTGAGAGAGGAAAGCGAATTGCCCAAATGAGGAGCTTGCGCTGCCTTTATATAGTAGTATGTCTAGGAGAATGGACGTGTCTCTTAGCCAAGGCTGACTCGACTTGGAGGGAAGCCGAATTGTCACTTTTGGAGCCAAAAATTTCATTTTAAAAATTCAAATTTACATCTTTTAAAAGTCGTAATGGGACTTTGACTCAAAATAATTTTTTCTTTGACTCAAGCATTTTTAAATATGCTGTACAATGATAAATTTAATTACATCAAGTGACCAAAATTACATTATGAAGACCAACCATAGTTACAAATTCAACAATGGGAAGTCTTATATACCCTCCCACAACTAGACCAAACAATTGATTTGCTGTCTGGGATTATTTCCAAGTTTATACAAAATCCTCGTGAAGGACATTGGTCTGCTGCAAAAAGAGTTTACTGGAAGGGAACTCAAGATTTTGGACTCAAATATTCCAAGGTGGATGACTTTAGCTTGATTGGATATTCTGATTCAAACTTTGACCGGGATAAACAAAATGGAGTATGAACTCAATTAGACTATCTCATGAATCTTGGATCAACAATTGTCTCCTAGATATTACACAAACAATTATTGTTCCAACAAATTCCACAACAAAGTCATAATACTTGGCAACTATAGAAGAAACAAAGGAAATTGTGTGGCTTGAAAATATTTGAATATTTCTAGGAGAAACAAGTGAATTCTAATCCTCTTCTAATTGAAAATACTTCTACAATCAATGTGGCCAAGAATCCTAGATTCCATGATTGAACCAAGCACATCAATTGATCCATAAACTAGCATGGATACTCCATTGGACACTTAATCACAACAAATATACTAAAATATATTAGAAAATATGAAATCTACAATATGAAGGTTTATTTATTATTAGATTTATGAATCTATTAGTTATTGTTAATTTTTTATGCATCCAATTTATAATTATGCAACCCTTTCGGGATAAAACACAACTAGAAGGTGAGGCCGATCTACTCTCTTTCTTTGAATATAAAATGGTTGCAAATACAAATAAGTAAGGCCTATGGCTCGTGGGATACTATAGTGCATAAATTATCTCTATTTTCTCTCTCCCTATCCATGTCATCTACTTTTCTTGAATATGGAACAAAATTCACTCGAGAAGAATGGAATCCCTTTTCCTCCTAGTGGCCCAATTATAACACAATCCAATAACATACTAGTGGTTAGGTTTGACTCCTTAAACTCTTAAATAGAGTTACAATATGGACTCTTCTAGAGTATTTATTCATCATGATCATGTGGCTATCCCATTTTCCATGAGTAATGGGGTTGGTGTAGCATCCTCTCAAATTGTGGTGGATAAAATAGGAAGGTCAACTTTTGAGTAGCATAATTTATTCATACAAAACTTGATTGATGTGAATCTTGCGCCATTAGAAATGTCTATGTGTGTATAATGGGAAACATTATGCTTAACTAAAGAGGAAAAGTTTTACCCCCAAAAAAACGCCATTTAATGCCTCAAAATTCTCTTGGAAGGTTTCAGACTCTAATATGCCAAACTAGGTCATACTAGTAAAAATTGTCCCGTGAGATGATTTCTCCACTTTTTCCATTCCGAAAGCATCGAGATGGAAGTATAAAAATATAACCATCCAATACATTTCATCAACACAAAGTATATTTGATTCAATATTATGTAGAGGCCAAGACTAGTCATTTCAGATGGTGTTCCACACATGGCCAAATGGAATACACATTCACCAAACTGCTTGAAAGAGAAAAGTTTGAAAAATTCAAAATGATGCTTGAGCTCACAAATTCTCCTTCAACTTAAGGGGGTTAAATTTGGACACATTATACTTTAGAACTTTTATTTCATTGTAAATTACTTGTAAATATGAGGATACATATGAACATATAGGTAAATATGAAAGATCAATAGACCTCTTTGAAGATGAAATTAAGAGTCACCTTACTATATTAATGAGAATTCCCATTAATGCAAATCATCAAAGCATGAGGTTTGGAGTTAAATCTAGGATTGATAGAAATGTGATTGCTTAATGAGTAGTGAAATTGGTTAATGAATTTATACATATGGTTGTATGTTTGATTTTTCAATGAAGACAAAGAATTTTTAGGTGCCCTGATCACTTGTTGTCCTCAGAGTGAGGGCTATAAAAAGTGCCTTGAATGAGAATGTAAGGATAGAAGGATAGACGATTTTTTTTTTTGAGTCTCTTGAGAAACCTTGATGGCTAGTTGGTAGTGGAAGGCTACCAATGGATCTCAAACACAGGGGTTGGGATTACAACAACCATGCAATAGTGTTTTGTACATGTTGCTTAATGGTAGGTTATCGATATGGATTCAATAATCTTATTCAAAGGTAAAATCCTTAACTTTTATGGTGAATACTACATATTAAAACTCTTCATATAACATTCGAAAAAATGGTACAATATTCTCTAAAGAATCCATGATATTGTGTAATTTGTTTGAAGAAACACTATTACATATGGGCAGAAATTTTGATGGCAGAATATGATGGAATGGATAAAATTAGAAAAAGTTTTAGAAGTTAAATGTATTTGTTGTTTGTTTTTATAAAAGCTCGACGGTCATTGAATATTTGACGGACATTCTTTAACTATCGAATATCTGACGAAAGTTCTATTCCCGTCAAATATTTGACATTTTGTATTTTTTTTATAGTCTCAATGATTATTGAATATCCGACGGGAGTTCTTTTACCATCGAATATGCAATTTTTTTTCCAATATGAAAATGTGTTTTCTAATATGAAATCTCATCGTTCAACAAGCTTAGGAAAGGAAGTGTTTGATGAGTATAGGAACTTCCTTTCTAAGAACCATCGAAACTGAATTACCAAAAAAAGCATCTTTTCAATGGGAAAAAAGACACTGGATTAAGACTATGGAGAATGATACCTCGTGCATGGAAGTTGCAATATAATAGAGTCTCTCAAGGTATGGATCAAATTGTCTATGTATCAATATACATGACATGTTTGGATTATTTTATATTTTTATGGCAATTACTTCACTATACTAATTGACATGTTATATTGTTGTTATAATATATTTAAGTATGATTCACGTTGTAGGTCGTTAAGGCATTAATAACATGGCTCTTTCATGAGTAATGAAAAGTTATCCCGAGCAATTCAATAGACTCCCCTACTATGAACACCTAGAAATTGTTCATTTGTTTGATACAATTCATATTGAGAAGAGTGTCACAAAGACCTTATAATGATCCTAGATGGAAGGAGAGATAAAGAAAAACATGACAAGATTTTTAATGACATTAAGGAGGTCAACCATGCATTGCAAAGTGAAAACCATTCAAATAGCGATGGAGACAACCAAAATATAAGCACCCTTTCATGGTTATTGACATAGCATCAAAGCAATGATGTTAAAAATGTTATTGAAAAAATTAAATTTCCAACTGGATTTTCTTCAAACAATAAGAATTTCCTAAAAAAGAAAGGTGAATTAGGTGGGGTAAAAACTCATGATTGACATACGTTCATTAAGGTAATTATTTTGGAGTATATATTTATACATTGGTGAAACATCTTTTTAATTAGTGTTTTTTTCTACTAATTTGGGAAAAAATAATGATCGAGAATTATTTTTGTTACAATATGTTCTACCTATATCTCTCCCAGAAAAGTTTGACAACAATGTCAAACAAGTTATATATGATCTTGGAAAACACATGAGGTTAGTGGATATTTATGTGCAAAGTTTAATTTGTTCAATAAGTTGTGTCATATTTTTGACTGCATGTGTTTTACTTGTCATCATGTACTATATACCTTTTTTGTTGAAACCTATGATTTGCTTGCTACATTTGTAGATGGTTCTCATCTAAAGAAATTGGTAAAGAAGATATAAATTATTGGAGGAAAAAAATTAGTCGTATAATGTGTGAAATGCAAAAGCATCTACCTCTAACGTTTTTCAATGCATAGGAACACTACCTCATACACCAAGTCGAGGAGATTGAAAAGTGTGGATGTACACACAAGATCCATGTGGATGGTTGAGAGACACTTGAAATCACCGATGGATTTGGTCAGACAAAGAGCATGTCCTGAGGGTTCTATGATAAAGGGATATATGGTATATCAAACCATGGTTTACATTTGTCAATATAGTCCTGCAATAGGAAAAAGTATTAATGTATTGGATCACATTTGAGATTTCAATTCCATGAACAAATTTGAAGGGGAGCACCTATTAGGGAAAGGTAGAATGAGGAAAGAAAGATGTAAATAGATAGTGGAGATTTATAACACATTTGAATTTTTTGTTTTTATGTATATCGTACTTATTTAATTTTTAGTCTTCCTGCATAATCCATTATTATGAAGGTATAACATGGTAACTAATTATATATAGGTGAATATTTTTATTTTAATACAACCGATCAAGAGTGGGATGCAATACATTCATACATTGCAAACAATCTTGAAGGTATGGATTGAACGATGCAAAAAAGATAATAATGGTAGGTTATCATGGTATGGTGCAACTACACTGGTCAAAGAAGCTCAACATAGTGGATCGTTGCAAATTTCGCATCAAAAGGTTGTATGAAAAGATTAAATTTTTTGATAGTGGGATAACGATAGTGTTTCAAGTTATCAATGTTGCCTCTAGAGGTGACAATGATTCATAATTATAAATTAACACAATAGAATATAGATACAAACATAAACAAAGATATGCAATAGAAATAAAACTTCATTTCATTAATATCAAAGAACTGAAATAGCTTACATACAAAATGGAAATAAACTAGCTCAGACGATGGTAGCTTATGTATGAGAAGATATGTGGCGGCTACATTCCTCTGAACTGTGTTACAATGAGGCTTGAAGGCCAATTTATTATTGAGAAACAAAGGAAAACCCTAAACATCCTAAAACTTAACCCTAGGAGATGAAGCACCAAAACTATGGGCCCCGTTGGGGTAAATTGGCACATCAACTTCCCAGGGTCGTGACTTTGGCATACAATCTCTATTTGATGCACACAATACCTCGCTAGAAATATCTATCCGAGGAATACAAATTTTGATTGAAAATGTATATGTAAGAATCATGTTTTCCTATTTTCCAAAAAAACATCGTTTAGGGCCTCAAAACGACTTCAAAAGTTTAGGACTTGAAACACTGCCAAAAATAGTAAAATGTGCTACAATTAAGGAAAGTGAAAAAATGAAAGAAATAATGGTGGGGTTCCAAGTGGAATAGGTGGGTGGAAACCAATATCCACCTAGATTAGTCCTCCCCCCTTAGGAAGTAATGATCCCCATTGTGTTGAGTGCCTCCATGAAATGGGGAAACTTCTGCTGAACTTGGTCCGTAGTGAGCCACTTGCCATGGTGCAGGAGTTGGAAAAATTTGACAACCCAATTGCGTTGGATCTTCTTCTGGAGAGTGTTTTTGATTTGTATGCCCATGATCCTATTAGTGGTGGCCTGTTCGGGTAGCTTGGGTTGAGCTCTATTGGTGCTAACTGCTCAACAATGTCTGATGTGTCCAACAATGGGGGAAAGTATGACTGCAGCCGGTCCACATTAAATAATGGGTGCAGTCCAAGGAATGGTGGAATGCTTAGCTCAAAAGAATTGTTCCCTACAACCTTAGTGATGGTGTAAGGCCCATATCAGAGCGGGTGAAGCTTATGCTAGGCCCCAACGAGGTGATCCTTCTGCAAATGTAACCAAACTTTTTCGCCCACTTGAAACTTCTGTGGCACCTAATTCTAGTCATGACACTATTTCAACTTAGCATTTGATCTATCTAATATGTCATGGACCTGCTCGCAGATGTTCTGAATACACTCAATGAAGCTATTAGCTCTGTCAGCTTTAGATTGGTAATGAGCTATTGGTAGGCTAAATTCCTTCATTTTTAACCCCTTTTCCCTTCAAAACCATAACCTTAGACCTCTGTTTTAACCTTGCAAACCTCCTTATTCCCACACTAGTCCAAGAATCTTACCTTTTCCTGCACTAGCTTTATATTTCATGTTTAAGGGTTACGAATGTGCTTAATTAATATTTTTCATATATTTTTTACCTTTAATAATCTTTGCAACTAATATTTCTTTTCCTAAAGTATTTAATAGGAAATGTATTGATCATCTCGTTAGCATGGTGAGTGCCGGTAGGATTCATGCAACGATGGTGAATCCTTAACTGCCGTGACAACTCACCAACACATGCGGACTCCTTGTTCTAGAATGATCTTGAGTTGGGCTCGGAGAAGAGAGAAAAGTTAGGGATATGGTGGAGATTGGGTCGCCGACCAAATACTTAGATTAACATTTTGTTATAGCTGAAAGACTTAGTATGAACTATTATTGTTATTTTGTTATAGCCGAAAGGATCAGATTGTAACACTTGATGTAATTTGGTTACAGCTGCAGGCCTGAATGAATGTATAAAATATAGAATTCAAATAGAAAATGGTAGCGAGCGATATTTATAGAAAGGATATTGTAATTTTGTTCTTCTGTAATTTTGCTGGTATCACCCTCGTTCTGGGCTGGATTCGAACTCATGATGTACATTTGTTGATTATTAATAGAAAGGGACTGCGCCATGATTTAACAATCTTGCATTGTAATTCTTTACTGATGCGTTGATTAAGAGATGAATCTTTATGATTCCTAAATAGGTAAACGAGCTCGTTGGCTAGGGCCCAACCATCCTAGCTCGTTTTCCCTCGTGTTCTTCTTTTTCAATTAAGGTGTGTTAATTTCGTCTAATGCAAAGTGTGGAGTAAATAGATGCTTTTATTCTTCTGCAAAGTTTAGATCTGATTTCATCATTGTGTGACGGATCCATGGTGTGCATGCTTGACTGAGTTTAAATTTGTGATTTCTTTTCTTTGAAGTTTAATCTCGTTTCTGCCTGGATCATGCAAGCACGCATTCTTGCACTAGTGCATTTATAGTTTTGTAGATTGATTTCTTTGGTTCCTTTGGTTTATCACAGTAATAGTATTTTTATTCTTACATGGTTTATGAACCTTAATGAATTTCTGTAGTGTGTGATTTTCATTCCGAAGTATCCTTGATATTTTGAATTAAATACACTTTAGTAATTCGAGAATGAACGCCGTTGTGACACATTAACCTGTACTTGTATTGTTTAAGGAAAGATTAGATTTTATGTTTAATCATTTTCAAAGAGAATATTTCTGAGCTAACAAGGTCATGAATACATAATGGGTTTGTGTGGATAACTATTACAGGATTGAAGCCTGCTGTCACAATTAGATGATCTCTTTAGATTGCATGAAGAAGTTCCTTGATTAAAGAAGAGTGCGCTTTGACTTTGGAAATTAATTCTTATATTAGATATTAAGATTGGTTGAAGCATCTTTTGGTTTAAGGAATTTATTTTGAAGTCTGTTCACCTTTGCAAGTTCTTTCCTTAAGTTAACACATTCTTTATTTTCTTATAAGAAGAATTGGAAAACTTGGTGCAAGAATCTCTGTTTTGGTACAGGAATCGATATCCTGATACAGGAATAGAGTGCTCTAGTCTTGAGGCTTAGAGCTCTTGCATGAAGACATAAATCTCCAGTACAGGTGTAAAATATACTTCCAACACCTAAACTTTGTTCTAGTACTAGTGCAAGCACATTGCATAAGTACAGGAATAGTAGCTTAGTGCAGGGAGAAAGATCTATAAGAAGTCAGATATATTCAAGGGTCCAATTATTAACCTGGCACACAACTATACTAAAGATAAACATAGATTTACATTTTCATTAGTCAAGATTGTTTGCAAGAAGTTTTAGAGTTCCTTTCATTTGTTTTCCTACAAGAGTACTTTCTTTCACATTCCAGCACTAGAATACCTTTGGTGTAAATTTCTGGGTCATCTTTTCTTTTTGATTCTGTACGATTACAATTAAGGAAGTAGGAATAGAGTTTGGAAAAGCTCATATCATTTCTGGCATTTCCTACGAAATCCCCTCGTTGACAATTAAGTGTTGAAGTAGTCTACCTAACCGCAATTCGTGCACCCAACATTTTGGTGCCGTTACTGGGGAAGTGATTTTAAATTGGTAAGAACTTTCCATTTTCTGCAATAGGGCTAAGTCTGCTATTATTTTTTCTACAGTATGCTTCTATTGCTTTGAGGATTTTATGAGTGCCGATTTTTATTCATTGCAACATTAAAAAATTATTTTTCTTTATAAGCATTTGAATTTTGTTTTTTTTGGATTTGATTTTTTAAAATGAATGCCTAAGAAAGGTAGGGGTCCGAAGCCCAATAAGGGCTAACAAAATAATGAAAAATCTGAAAACTCTTCTCATATTGGACCTTATTTTACAGGTAAAAAGTCCAAGAAAACCCGGACTCATCATGTCGAAATAATCCACTTGGATTCTGGAAATAGTGATTCAAGTGTGACACAACTCGAAAAGGGGAAGAAGGAGGCTAATGGTGATTGGAAAGTTCAATTCAACATTAGTCAACCTTCACCTTCTAGAAGTGGTTCGATTGGAGGCACAACAATGGCTGATCATGAAGACCATGTAGAGGGGACTGGCAAGAACTAGGTAAATGCAGAGCAATCCACTTTTGGATTTCCAATCGTGAACTCAGAAATGAATGTAAAAATGAAGAATATTTCACCTTCAACTCTTCCACACTTTTATGGTAAGGTGCTCGAAGACCCATATTCATTTCTTTTTGAGTTTGATATATTGTGTCGGAGTTATGACTATTCTTCTGATGCCCATAAATTAAAGTTGTTTCCTGCAACTCTCAAGGATTCAGCCTTGCGTTGGTTCATGGGACTAAGAGGAAACGCTATAAGTTCTTGGGACCAAATGAAGAGAGTTTTTTTGAATAAATATAAGGAATATTATAAAACTAGATAAATGCAGGACGAGATCTTCAACATTGTACAAGGTGATGATGAAACTTTGGAGGATTACTTAGAGATATTTTTGTATATACTTCAAAGGTCCAAACACAAATTTGATTTAAGTACTATTCAAACCTTATTCCTACGAGGACTTACTAAGGATTCTAGACATAATCTGAATTTGTTAGGACAAGGAGACATTGCTCATAAAAATTTTGAAAAAATTTGTGACTTGTGCAGGAAGTTCTCTAGAAATCAATCTAGACCCACTAGAGGAGGTCAAAGCAAAACTAACAAACCGGGATCTACATATGCTATGATCCTTGGCTTGGAGAATAAAATGGACCAAATGAAAATTGAAATAATGAATACTATTAGCAAACAAATAGACACTTTGAAATTTCAACAAAAATTAGAAAAGGAACAAGAGTCATTGTTTATTTTTTGCCAAAGTGTAGGGAAAAGCATGCTTTAAGAGAGTGTCTTGCTGATATGAAAGGTGCTAATAAATGTGTGATTTGTGCAGAGAACCATGTCATCGAGGAGTGCCCCTCCATACTTGGATTAAAATCTATACTTGAAGGAGAGAATTCTGAACCTGATCCATTACATGCCATGGGAGCACAAAGAAACTGGCCATAGGTAAGTGCAGGTATGGCTCATGAACCAAATTTTTATGGCTATAATGCACCTCCATATTCCTATTATAATAATAATGATCACTCTCAACATTGGCAACACGAGAATTATTTTCATCATGGACAGTCCTCTCAACCTTGGCAATAAGGATGGAGAGGGCCAAACCATTCATATCATTCCTATCCTACTCAGATGCCATCATATCCTCCTTCCTATGCACCACACCATATGTCACAACCATCTTTTCCCTCTCTACCTCAGCAAAGTCAATCAGTGCCACCATTGCCTTTGCCACTACCATTTAGACCACCTTAACTACCCGCTCAATCGGTACCGAATCCTAATAATAAGGTGGTACAAATGATTCATTCAGTTGGATCGTCCCCTCTTCCTACCTATTGAACCCTGCCATTGGGATAAATGAGCTTCAATTGAGATCGGGAAGGGTAGTTAAACCAGAAAAACAAAAACAATCCACAGTGATTATTGAGGAGAAAAATGAGGAGGTAACTCTTGATCATTCAAAAAACAATGTCACCCTTCAGCCCATTCCCGTACCTTCAGATTCACCATCTTCTTCAAACTAACCCCCCTATCCAGAGTGGTTGGTCATGGAGAAGAGTGACCCTGAGTCCACTCTGGCTTCTGAATTAAGGAATCTTTGTATAAAGGTCCCTTTACTTCAGGTTATCCGATAAATTCCCATATGTACAAAGATCATTCGGGAATTATGTCTTAAAAAGCCAGGGAGGAAGAGAGAACCTCAGACCATTCAGTTTGTTGGTAGAGTAGTTGAGTTGATGACAGGATGCATATCAATGGATAAATACACAGATCCTGGAAACCCAATTATTTATGTGTAGATAGGTGATATCCTTGTCTCTAATGTATCAATATTCCTGGGGGCGGTCATCAACGTGATGACCAGGCAAACCATGGAACAACTTGGGTTGGGCTATATTCGTCCTACACCCACCGTGCTTGAACTTTCATATAGATCTAAAATCAAGATCGATGGAGTATTGGACGATATGGTTGTCTCTATAGACTCATGGGAATACCCCGTGGATTTCATTGTGCTTCAGCCAAAGAATCCAGTGGGAGGACATCCTTTGATTCTGGGATGACCATGGCTTGCCACGGCCAATGCTTATATTG
The DNA here is from genome assembly GCA_031772625.1 of Pinus tabuliformis. Taxonomy (NCBI): domain Eukaryota; kingdom Viridiplantae; phylum Streptophyta; class Pinopsida; order Pinales; family Pinaceae; genus Pinus; species Pinus tabuliformis. The sequence goes on along the minus strand of CM062804.1, from coordinate 447,186,806 downwards.
GATGTCACTCTGGTGATATGTACATTTCACATGGAGACTCTAGGAAAAAGGTCACCTTATACCCACCTGCTAGATCTATTCGGGAACTCAAGGATACCTTATGGTTAGATTATGACAGTAGTGATGAGGAGACCTGACCTATTTCTTTGATTCAGCATCATACCGAGTCCACCCAGGATGGTGAATTACAAGATTTCTTGAACAATCTAGACACTATGCCTAGTTTTGATACACTTCATCAGATCTTTAGTCTGGATTTCCAAGAAAATTTTGATTCCCAACCTTCCTTATCCCATACTATGGCATCATCTTCCTATACTCTTGAGCCCAAGACCACTCTTGTTGAAATTAGTCCAGGCAAATCTTTACACATTAGTTCAGACCTGGATTCATCTTAGCAAGAACAACTTGTTACCTTGTTGCAATATCATTTGGATGCACTCGCTTGGAGTTATGAAGACATGAAAGGCATTCCTCTTGAGACTTGTACTCATCATATCTATATCCAGGAGGGAGCCTGACCTATCCGACAACCCCAGAGACAAATGAATCTCGCACTAAGAGATATTGTTAAGGAGTAATTACAAAAACTCTTAGATGCTAATTTCATCTACCCCATTTCTGACAGTCAATGTGTCTCTCAATTAGTGATAGTCCCTAAGAAAGATGGGAGATGGCGCATTTTCATTGACTATTGAGAACTAAACAAAGCCAATCTCAAGGATTACTTTCCCCTTCCTTTCATCGATCAGGTGCTAGATACCCTTACCGGTAAAAAGTACTTTTCATTTTTAGATGGCTTTAGTGGGTATAACCAAATCGAGGTCGTACCCTCAGATCAAGAAAAAACTACCTTTACATACCCTTAGGGTGCATTTGCCTACCGAGTGCTTCCTTTCGGGTTGTGTAATGCACCTGTTACCTTTCAAAGGGTTGTGCTGGCTACTTTTGCTGATCTTGAATGTGTTGAGATTTATATGGATGATTTTTTTGTGTTTCGTAACTCATTTGATGAAGCTCTTAAAAATCTAGAAAAAGTGCTTTTATGTTGCCAAGAGGCCCATCTTGCTTTGAGTGATAAAAAATGTAGATTAATGTGCAAAGTAGGAGTGGTTCTTGGTCATTTGGTTTCTAACAAAGGTATTTAGGTGGAGCCTGCTAAAATTGAAGTCATTATTCTTCTGCCTACACCCAAAACCCAAAGGGAAGTGAGAGGTTACCTAGGACATGCTGGTTATTACAGGAGATTCATTGAATTTTTTTCCAAGATTGCTACCCCCCTTTTCGATTACTAGATAAGGATAGTGAATTCACCTGGTCCACAGGTTGCCAACGACCGTTTGAAACATTGAAGGAAAAACTAGTGTAGGCACCAATTTTGAGAGGACCAAACTGGTCCCTACCATTTCATATTTCCTCCGATGCTTCAGACACTGCTATTGGCGCAGCCTTAGGACAAGATGAGAATAAACAATCCTATGCTATTTACTACATCAGTAAAAATTTGTCACCTGCCGAATTTAACTATACAGTGATTCAGAAAGAATTTTTAGTTGTTATTTTTTCTATTAATAAATTCAGACATTACATTATAGGATATGAAGTTTATGTGCATACTGATCATTCTGCTATAAGATATTTAATGAATAAACCTTTAACTAGTGGTAGAGTGACTAGGTGGTTTCTTCTATTACAGGAATTCAATGTTACAATTATTGATAGACTAGGAAAGTCTAATGTTGTAGCTAATTACCTTTCCAGATTAAACAATCCTGGTGAAGTAATTCCTGTTGATGATGATTTCCCTGACGAGCATCTTTTTTCTATGTCAGCAAAATCTCCATGGTTTTTTGACATAGCTAACTATTTAGTCACCGGAAAGACACCACCTCACTTATCCGCTCATGAAAAGCGAAATATTATTTAGAAAAGTGCTTCATATTCTTGGATACAGGGAGACCTCTTTTACACTGGACTAGATTTTGTTATTCATAGATGTGTAAGAGAGGAAGAAATGTTTGATATCTTAAAATCTGCCCATGATGAACCTTGCGGTGGCCACTTCACTGATAAGCGAACTGCATATAAAATTTTACGCACTGGCTATTTTTGGCCTTCTTTGTTTAAGGATGCCAAGCAATATGTTAGGCATTGTGATAGTTGTCAACGAATGGGTCAACCTGTTCAAGCCAATGAAATTCCTTTATGTCCTCAAGTCATGATTAAGCCCTTTGAAAAATGGGCTATTGATTTTGTAGGACCCATAAACCCCACATCTTTAAATAAAACACATATCTTGGTTTGTACTGATTTTGTTACTAAATGGGTAGAAACTAAAGCTGTTTCTTTAGCGACTGAAAAAGTTGTTGTTAATTTTTTGTTCTAAGGAAATTTTTACTATATTTTGTGTTCCTAGAGAAATTATTTCTGACAATGGACCACAATTTGTTTCTAACTCGGTACAGGAAGTCATGAAACAATACAATATTCGACACAGGAAATCTACACCATACCACCCGCAAGAAAATGGCCAGGTGGAATCCACAAATAAGGTGATCAAATCCATCCTCACCAAAACAGTAAACATGCACAAGAAGTATTGGGCTAGCTGATTTCTTGAAGCCTTATGGGCTTATCAAACACGGAACAACACGGGGCATACACCATATGAGCTGGTGTATGGAAAATAAGTTCTTTTGCTGATTGAATTTCAGATAAATACTTTCAGAACTGCAGTTCAGTTGGGTCTAGATCTCTCAGAAGCACAACAACAACGTCTATTGCAGTTAAACGAGTTGGATGAATTTCGAAGGGATGATATTCAACATAATATTTTGGTGCAACAGCAACGCAAGAAGTGGCATGACAAGTTTATGAGGAAGAAACAATTCCAACCAGGTGATTGGGTACTTCTCTATGACTCTAGATTTAAACATTTTAAAGGGAAGTTCCATACTCGTTAGATGGGACCATATGAGGTAATTCAAGTTTTTGACAATGGGGCTGTAGAAGTCAAAACTATTGATGGGCGAGATTCAGTTTTCCTTGTGAATGGGCATAAGCTTAAAGTATATTTTCAGCCCATCACAAAGGAAGACTTCATGCAAGAAATGCAACAACACTCTGAACTTCAACTAGCAGGTGGCTATGCCAGTCTATTGTAATTTGATTTCTTCTCTCTTGAAATAAAGTTTAAAGAAAATGCAAAGAAATTATATATAATAATCAAAAGAAAAAAATTTAAAAAAAGAAAAAGATTTTTTTCCTTGTGATTGTGAAAATCAGTTTGAGTGACATAATTACAGAAGGATTAACCTGAAAACTGGCTTTCTGGTAGGAAGATCAAATCTAATAAAATGGGAATGTTGCTTGATCTTTATATGTGTTAACTGTCACCAAGAAGAAGCAGGTTCAAGTACAAGAACCATACCCTTATCCAAGTTTGGGATAGTTGGCATAATTTTTTTTATTCAGGCAACACTCAATTCCCGCTGCATTTATTTTATGGATCAACACTATATAGGCAGATGTTAGGTGAAATTATTCCCTTCTTCTATTCCCATTTTCGTAAAAAAAATCCCCTTATTTTCTTCTTTTTATCCCATAAAGTTTACCATCCCTTTCTTCAAAGAAATTTTCCCTATCCGATTTCGTATTTCCCTCTTTTCCCTTGAAATTTTTTCTCCCAAAATCCCTTTTTCAATTTATCCCTCTTGGTGGTTTCGCTCTTGAATTCCTTGTTGTAATTTCCTTCCCATTCTAAAAACTTACCCTTTTTCCCACTTCTTTTTTCCCCTCATGGATCGATTGCAGGATCTGATGTGAACTCACAAATCAGATTGAAAGGCATATGTCAACACCAAAGAATGGCGAATAAAACCTCCTTTGTATATTCAACAATTTTTTTAATCCAGCCTATGAATTATATCCTATCATAATTTTCTTTTGGTTCCATTATGCTACAAATATCCTTGGTGCAGGAATGTGTGTTCGAGTGCAAGCAAATTCGGTGCAGGCATGGGTAGTGCAAGCATGTCTAAGTGCAAGCATGCTCAGTGCAGGCATGGTTGGTGCAAGCATGTCCAATGCAGACATGTTTAGTACAGGAATCCTCATTGCTGAGTGCGCCCAATTCGAAAAAACACATGTTCTGGTGCAGGAACACCTGGTGCAAAAATGCGCATTGAAGCTTATCTTTTGTTTCATGAAATTTTGTACAGGCATAATAACTGTACCACCTGCAGATCATGGCATTTAGTTTGTATTATGATTAACACTTTGTTTTATCATTTACTAAATTAGGAAGAAATCATTTAAGTACAAAGATATTTTAGGTTATGAAATCTTATCTTTTTAATGAGTACTAAGTACACCTTATGTGAGATCATGGAGTAAATGCGGGATGGTACGATTCTCCCGAAATCCAATACTTACCTTCCCTTGAAAAACTCATCACTTGATAATAATGGCCTTACTCCATATCTGACCTTGCATGACCGTTATGTGGAATTATTATCTAAACCACCGCCTCTTCCAATCATCATCGCCTGCATGTACTTGAACCAATTCGCATTCACATCCGTGTAATTTTAATGATGAAGCACGACCTTTCGGGAAATGGTTAATATAGCGGTGGATGTATAACTCGATCATCATTTGAGTTCTTTATGTTGTAATATCTTTTTAAAACTTGAGACAAAGATTGGGTGAATTCGAACAGACATGGTGCCTGTAAGGATTGAGCCACGATCCATACAAGAGATGGAACAAACAATTGAGTACAAGAATAGTCTTGTAATATTGCAGGAATCCAGGTTTCTCCTGTTTCTACAAAAATTCGATGGATTTGACTCAACTGTGGCAATAGCATTCGCTCAGACCTTTGATGGGAGTCGAGCCAAGGTTGGTTCATTAGAATTTGTAGTCACAGAAGAATCCATATCTCAAGCTACATGTTTACCATCAATAGGGGAGCAATGGTTCAAGAAGGAGAAGTTAGAAAAGAAACTATGGTGCCGGTTCGTGGTCAACCCGAAGCAGAAGGTGGACTAGAAGAATGACCTCCAACGGAATGCTATGATCGGAAAGTGGAAGGATCTCTTGTATGTGTTGCAGAAGTTTCTTACTTGCGAGGGCTGCTACTCACTAACTTTCCTCTATCACATATGCTTACTCTTTCACTTTGAGTCCAGTAAGCTCATCAATTTCCCTTATTATTTGCTCAAAAGCTTACAAATGATGGAGAAAGGGGTTCAGAAAGGGAAGTCAGGTGGATGACAGGACACAGGGTACTGAAACTCTCAATGATTTTGAAGAGCAGGGTACTGAAACCCTTGGTGTGATGGACGACCAGGGTACTGAAACCCTCAATGATTTTGAAGAACAGGGTATTGAAGCCCTTGGTGAGATGGATGAGTAGGGTATTTAAGCCCTTAATGATTTTGAGGATCAGGGTATTGAAACTCCTGGTAAATTGGATGAGGAGGGTATTGAAATCCCTGATAAAGTAAAAATGTAGGGCACTGAGATCCTTAGTGACATTGAGACTCCGGGTGTTGAAACCCTTGAGGATAATGCAGGAACTGAAAGGTGGCTGGGATAACCTCAACCTTGATGATGACGACACGTCTGGAATCGACTGCTGAGAAGCCCGCACCAGAGGAATTGGGAGTGGAGAACTCCACCCTCTGTCTGAACGGTCAGATAGAAGAGCTCAAGCAACATATTTACAACTTGGAGGTATTAAACAAAGCCATGAAAGAGCAAAGTACAATGTAAAAACAAGAAAACACAGAGTTGGCAAGAGAGGTGAAGGAGCATAAAAGACAAGTTAAGATATGGAAATATCAGGCCTCAAAGTGTTATGAATGTCTTAAAAAGGTGACCAAGAAACTCAAAAAGGCTCGAAGTAGGAAGGCAAAGACAGTGAAAGTAGGGATCAACATACAAGTTCAGAATTGAAGGGAGGCTCTTCTGTTTTAGTTTTTTTGCAGCAGGTAAAGGTTGTGTGAGGACCCACAACAACTTAAGGAGGGGAGGATGTTGGTAGGATAAATTTCTTCATTTTTAACCCCTTTTCCCTTCAAAACCATAACCTTAGACCTCTGTTTTAACCTTGCAAACCTCCCTATTCCTGCACTAGTCCAAGAATCGTGCCTTTTCCTACACTAGCTTTATATTTCATGTTTAAGGGTTACAAATGTGCTTAATTAATCATTTTCATAGATTTTGTACCTTTAATAATCTTTGCAACTAATATTTCTTTTCCTAAAGTATTTGATAGGAAATGTATTGATCATCTCGTTAGCATGGTCAAGTGCAGGTAGGATTCCTGCACCGCTGGCGAATCCTTAACTGCCGTGACAACTCACCACCTCATGCGGACACCTTGTTCTAGAACGATCAACTCGAGTTGGGCTCAGAGCAGAGAGAAAAGTCAGGGATATGGTGGAGATTGGGTCACTGATTGAATACTTAGATTAGCATTTTGTTATAGCCGAAAGGCTTAGTATGAACAATTATTTTTCTTTTGTTAAAGGTTATAGACGAAAGGCTTAGATTGGAATGCTTGACGTAATTTGGTTACGACAGTAGGCCTGAACAAATGTATAAAATATAGGATTTAGATAGAAAATGGTAGCGAGTGATAACTATAGCAAGGATATTGTAATTTCATTCTTCTATAATTTTGCTGGTATCACCCTCATTCTGGGCTGGATTCGAACTCATGATGTACATTTGCTGATTATTAATAGAAAGGGACTGTGCCATGATTTCTCAATCTTGCATTGTAATTCTGTGTTGATGCATTGATTAAGAGCTGAATCTTTACATTTCCTAAATAGGGAAACAAGCTGGTTGGCTAGGGCCTAGCCAACCCAGCTTGTTTTCCCTCGTGTTCTTCTTTTTCGATTAAGGTGTGTTAATTTCGTTTAATGAAAAGTGTGAAGTAAATAGATGATTTTATTCTTCTGCAAAGTTTAGATCTGATTTCATCGTTGTGTGACAGATCCATGGTGTGCATGCTCGATTGAGTTTAATTTTTTGATTTCTTTTCTTCAAAGTTTAATCTCGTTACTACCTGGATCGTGGAAGCACACATTCCTGCACTAGTGAATTTACAGTTTCGCATATTGATTCCTTTGGTTCATCGCAGTAATAGTCCTTTTATTCTTACATGGTTTAGGAACCTTAATGCGTTTCTATAGTGTGTGATTTTCATTCCAAAGTATCCTTGATATTTTGAATTAAATACGCTTTGGTAATTCGAGAATGAACATTGTTGTGACACATTAACTTGTACCTGTATTGTTTAAGGAAAGATAAGATTTTATGTTTAATCATTTTCAAAGAGAATCTTTCTGAGTTAAGAAGGTCATGAATACATATCGGGTTTGTGTGTATAACTATTACAGGATTGAAGCCTGCTGTCACAATTAGATGATATCTTTAGATTGCATGAAGAAGTTCCTTGACTAAAGAAGAGTGCGCTTTGACTTTGGAAATTAATTCTTATTTTAGATATTAAGATTGGTTGAAGCATCTTTTGGTCTGAGGAATTTATTTTGAACTCTGTTCACTTTTGCAAGTTCTTTCTATAAGTTAACACATTATTTGTTTTCTTATAAGAAGAATTGGAAAACTTGGTGCAGGAATCTCTGTTCCGGTATAGGAATCGATATCCTGATACAGGAACATAGTGCTCTAGTCTTGATGCTTAGAGCTCCTACATGAAGACATAAATCTTCAGTACAGGTGTAAAATATACTTCCAACACCTAAAATTTATTCTAGTACTAGTGCAAGCATATTGCAGAAGTACAAGAATAGTAGCTTAGTGTAGGGAGAAATATCTATAAGAAGTCATATATATTCAAGGGCTCAACTATTAACCTGGAACACAACTATACTGAAGATAAACATAGAATTATATTTTCATTAGTCAAGATTTTTTGTAAGAATTTTGAGAGTTCCTTTCATTTATTTTCATGCAAGAGTACTTTCTTTCACATTCCAGCACTAGAATACCTTTGGTGTAAACTGTCGGGTGATATTTTATTTTTGATTATGCAAGATCACAATTAAGGAAGTAGGAATAGAGTTTGGAAAATTTCATACCGTTTTTGGCATTTCCTATGCTTCATCTCTAAGTTTACGAAACCCCCGGGTTGACAACTAAGTGTTGAAGGAGTCTGCCTAACCGCAATTCCTGCACCCAACATGAGCCGAATCTTCTTGAGTAGCCACAAGTGGTATGGAAACATCAATGGGACATAGTGGTTGGAATCCCAGTCCCACGTGAAAAGGGTTATGACCAGCTGAGATGTGGAGAGATCTGTAGTATATTTGTCAGACATAGGGGAGGCTCTCGTCCCATGTGCATGGATGGTTCGAGTTGTCCATGCACAGGATATGCGCGATCATCCTGTTGACCACCTCTGTTTGGCCATTAGTTTGGGGGTGGAAGGCTATGGAATTAGTGAGCTTGGTATCTAACAAGGACCAAAGGCTTGACCAAAATGCACTTAAGAAACCGCTATTCTGATATGATATAATGGATTGTGGGATCCCAAAGTGTACCCACATTCATCAAAGAAGAGTTTGGTAGTAGCTTCCGCTGTGATACTTTTCTTTCAGGCTACCAGAATGACCATCTTGGAGAATCTATTGACGACTACAAAAACATAGTCATTTCCATGCTTGATAGAAGGAAGGTCCGACATGTAATCCAACGAGATGGATTCCCAGGGTCGGTTAGGAGTAGGCATAGGAGTATGCAAGCCTTGCTTCTTGATTGTAGGTTTGGAAATGGCACATGCAATGAATAATTTGATGTGTTTCCAAACATAATGTCGAAGGTTTGGAAAAAAAAAACTTCTACAACACAACCATTGTCTTTTCTATCCCAAAATGTCTAGAAACTCGACTATATTGTGCCCCCCAAGTCATCTTGGCGCGCTTGCTTGAAGGAACACAGAGGTGTCCCAGGTGGAATAATAGCATGTCTTGGAGGTGAAATTTTGGAAATTTCTTACCTTCCAGGAGCATCTGATATGTGACGCTGAATTATGGATCACTCTTGTAAAGATGAGACCATTTCGAAGTCTTGTGTCCACAAGAGTCAAGAACAGTGGTTAGCGCCATAACTGATGGTTGGCTGAGGCAGTCTACAACATTATTGTTTCTTCCATTCTTATACTTAATGTTCAAATGGAATTGTTGCAAGTATGTGGATCATTTATGATGGCGATCATTCTACAACTTTCCTTATGTCTGTATGAATTGCAGGGTTGGTGGTCTATTTGGATGACCGTTTCCTTCCCCAAAATGTAATGCTTCCATTGTCGGCATGCCTACATAACAGAATACATCTCATTGTCATAGGTGGGATACTTCCAGACTGTGTCTGAAAGTGTCTCACTGTGATATGCCACTGGATTCCCCTGCTGAGTAAGAACTGCACCAATAGCATAATCATAAGCACATGTCTCAATCTCAAATGGTTGTTGTAGGTTTGGTAATGTAAGCACTGATGCATAACAGAGGTGATGCTTCAACTCGACAATTTCCTTATGTTTGGATTTATACCAAAATAAATTTGCTTTCGCTCCACCCTTGGTGACTTTACTCAAAGGACAAGTGATATGAGAGAACCCGAACACGAACCCACACTAGAAATTGAGAAGATCCAGAAAGCTGCGGAGCTCTGTTAGAGTTGTTGGGGCTGGCCAATCATGAATAACTTGTATCTTGGCTTGGTCCACATGCACACCCCGCTCATAAATTATGTACCCCAAATATTAAACCTAGGTCATACCAAAAGCGCATTTATCCAAATTGGCACAAAATTTGTGCTGTCACAGGGTTTGGAGGACTTGTCGAATATGGTGGAGGTGCTCTTCCCAACTCTAGCTGAAGATCAAGATGTCATCTAAATACAATACCTTGAATGAGTTGGTGAAGGGACGCAAGATGTCATCCATCAAACTGATGAATGTTACGTGGGAATTCGTCAACCCAAAGGGCATGGCCAACCATTCGAAAAGTCCCTCTTGGATTTGAAGGCAGTCTTCCACACATCGAAGGGTTTGATTAGTACCTGGTGATAATTAGACTTCAAGCCATATTGCTGAAATATTGGGCCCCCTTGAGCTGGTCCAGAAGGTCATCAATCCATGGGATTGGATAGCTATTCCAAACAGTGATCTTATTCAACACCCGATAGTCAATACAGAGTCTCCAAGTCTCTTCCTTCTTTTGTACCAACAAGATCGAGCTCCCATAGGGTGATGAACTTGGCCCGATGTTCCCTTTCTACAACAACTCTTGAATCTGCCTCTTGATTTCATCATTCTCCATAACAAAGCATTGATAGATTGTCCCATTTGGTCTAGGGTCAGGTTGATGGAGTGCTTGACTTGATAGTGTAGGGGTACCCCTATGGGTGACGTGAATATGTCCCTGTACTCCTCCACGACCTTGTCCATTTGATGCTGTTGTGTGGAGGAGTCCTGTTTGGAGGTCATGAATGTGGACACAATCTTCTTCTTGCCCTGAAGAAGATTCATAAGAAAGAAAAATATCTCGGTTTGGGAAATGATCTTACTGCATCGCTTCACAAAGATCAAAGAGATGGTAGTGGGCAGTGCTACCTTCGGTATCCTGTATAACTTATTTCCCAAAGAAATACATATAGTGTGAGGCGTAGACTCATACACAACATGATGCTTCCATAAGTGTGGTTGGCCTAATAAAACATCACAAAATTTAAAAGGAGCAACATCACATAGTACCTCATTTGTGAAGGGCTTGATTCTGTAGGGAAGGCGACATTATTGGCTGACGCGGAGATCTCGTCCTTGGTGAAGCCAGTCGATGGTGTATGTAACAAACCTAGTGAAAATTACATGTAATACAAGTTAATAAATGAAAAAATAATAACCACAATTGATGGGACACTTATTCCAAGCTGAATGTTGGGAAAAATCCTAGTGATGGGGATCACTTGTGACTTTTTAATGGCTAAGAACATTGGAAAAGGCAATGGCTAAGGCTTTGGAAACACAAAATGGCATTTTTGGCACATTTATTTATTAAAATAATGGAAATTAGGAGAAAATGAAGGTGAAAGGTCAGCGGTTGCATGGGACGAGGAAAATGAAGGAAAATAATAGGAAATGAAGAAAATAGAGGCCTTATTCATAAAAAGGCTTATGAGGATCAATTGGTAACCTTTTTTCAGTTTAGTTTTGGAGCTCTCTCATTATTCTCCGTCTCTCTCATATTCTTGGAGACTTAGAGTTTTCTTGGAGCACTTTTGGAGGGTGTGGTATACCTAGATTTTTGGAGAAAGAAGGCAAAGGAAGAGCAGGAAACTGCAAGAGGACATCAGGATCAACAACTACAACGAGATTTTCTTGCAGGTACCGAGTTGCATGTATGTTTTCCTCACTAGTTTTGGGATGCATGGCATATGCATGTGGATTTTTGGTCATGGTCTGTCACTGGCATGGAGGATTGCCTGGATTGACAGTGGATTGCCTAGCCTTTTCATTTCACGGATAGCCATGGAGATTGTGGGTTTATTTCGTTACTTTGTTTTGGTTGGTTCTCATGTTTCCTTGGCTTGGGTTGAGTTATTAGTTCCTGGAAGCCCTGGTTGGACAAAAAATCTGGAAGCCATGTAACAACTTGATTTTAGTTACTAGTCTTGGAAGCCATGGTTGGAAAAACACTATGGAAGGCCTTGGTGGGTTGAGTTACTAGTCCTCGAAGCCTTTGTTGGACAAATGCTCTGGAAGCCCGACAACAATTGTGGGTTGAGTTACTAGTCTTGGAAGCCTTGGTTGGAACAAACACTCTGGAAGCCTTGGAACGATTTGATAGTGACCAATCTGATGATGGTTTTATGATGTCCGACCATGATGTGGAATCACTATTTGATGGGTAGAGGTGGATGGCCTCTGGAATCCCTATATGTTTTTGGATTGATGTGTTCTATGAGATCCCATATTCATGCTAGGAATATGGCACGGGTGTTAGCTACCTATACCAATAGGTTTCATTTTTCATGATTGGCAGGGGAAGTGCCAAATATGCTCTACTTTGGTGATGCAAAGATATCATATTTTTTAAGGAAAACACATACCTATAGTTGTTTGATGCTGTCCTACTTCTGAATGGGTGATCCAACAGTCTAAGCTGGGTCATGCCATATTTCAATTTTTTGTTGTAGACTAGAGAAAGAAATATGTCCAAACTGTTCAATCTTGGCAGATAAGTAGTTAGGTAGAGAATGAAGGTTCCCAACTGCTTAATCTGAGGCCTTGGAAGTAATAAGGCTAGACTTAGATAGAAAGTCAAAAGAAAATGCAAAAAGAAAAGAAAAAGAGCAATTGAGGGCTTGCCAGTCTAAGTGCACCCTCCTTCAAGTAACAAAAAATGCTAGGAAATAGAATGGGTAGGTAGATGGGGTTGCAGAAGCATGATTTCCTTCATATCTCTGGCCTAAGCAAAGGAAAACATGGTGGCCAGTGCAGATCTTCCTATTCAGCAGTTTTGTAGCAACAAAGTGAAGCATGTCTAACTTCCCAATCATTCCCCATCAAGCTCCTTGCTAACATCCCACTATCACCTTGGTACATGAGAGAAATCAAACTCATTTATTGATCCTTGTTGCATAAAGAGCCACATTTCCTGTGTAAAAATCTTTTCATTTTGATCTGCTCTCCTAACTAAGTTTCTTCCCTAAAAACTTAGTGTTTGCCTCCTTTCTTCCATATCTCCCCTCCCATATTAACTACTAACTCTATTATTACTTAACTCCCTATATTGCCTTTTCCCTATCATTATATCACTATTGTATATAAAAATCCCCAAAAATATGTATTCCCCTTTCCCTAGGCAATATAGCCTTATAACTTCAAAGGTTGGAGCGCTAAGAGATTTAAGCGCAATAGGCAAAATAACGCCAAAAACAAAGTTTAGGGATTAATCCAAGATCTGCTTGGTTTAACAGCCCTAACCCTACTTTGCGAACAAATGTTAATTAACCCATTTTGGGCTTATAAATCATCGCAAAACCCATTTTCTCCGCTTATCCAAAGTTTGATTACAGCGCTCATTCCCAGAAAAATATTTGTTTATTCTCCGCTCCCCGCCATATTGTCCGATCTCCTCCGCTTCCCGTCGACCGTCGGATCTGGGCCCTCCCATCCGATGGCCCACAGTAATATCAGGCCATCCCCGATGCCCGGACAATAGCGCCCAAAATTTGTCAGACCATGATGTCAGGGCTCGGACGCGTGTCGTTCCCAGGTGTATCGGGAGGCCGCCTGCCAAAACCGCGCCCGTACAATAAGCGGTCTGATATTACCGCTTACCGCCTTCCGCTTACCGCTCGCCCAGTCGGCCCTACGTCACGTCCATGTCACGCATACATCACTGCCACCTCAGCGTCACATCACCGCTCCATCCGCCATCGCCCTGAGCTGTCCGCCACGTCCCCCATCCACCTAGACCTCTCGCAGATCGCCACGTCATCACTCCGTACCTGACCCCACCCATGACGTCATGCTGACGTCATTCGACAAAAGGCGCCAAAAAGCCAAATTTTCACTATTTTGCCCAAAAAACCCGTTTTTTCGCGTTATTTGCATTTTTACTCACTGTACTCCTGCATGAGTGAGCACGTCGTTTACCTGCCAACTTTGAAGACTGATCCTCGCTGCCGGCGCTCTGAATTCACCTGCATTGCCACCATTGCCCGAAGTATACCAGGTATTTATCAAGTTATCCCCTCCGCGCCTGGTTTTTTCCACAATTCTCTGAGGAAACTAAGAAAAGAAAAACACAGTAAGTTCAAGAAATTTTCATGAACCACTGGTCCTCTTCCACACTGTAAGTCCAATTTCACTCACAGAAGTCCCCATTGTGCCGAATTTCCACGAATTTACAGTCTGTTTGCGCATTCGCAAACTAAAACCTCTGCTAGACAAATCCACCAGGAAGGCCACCCTTAAACCCAGCATTTGCTCATTTGAATATCTCCCTGGAGCAATTCACCTCAGTTTCTCCTCTGACTACCTTGTCCTCTCTGCAAATTGCCCTGCTCCTGCAAAATTCATAGCTCTGTGTTGCTGTGCCCAGAAAAACAAGTTTAAATATAATTCAAACTATCAATTGACCATGGAAACTCCAGTAGCATTGAACATTGCACCTCTAAATGCCCCACAAAGAGAGCTAGAGTGGCTGCCCCTGGCTGACAGAGACTACCAAATGGCAGAGGGAATCCCAGATTACAGCAAATACCACATTCATGTACTCAATGATCTCAAAGCCAAACATCTCAGTGGAAATGATATCCTAGGGATTTGGGACTCCAATTTGCCCATTTTCAATCTCCCTCAAGTCAATATCCTCCCAGATTTGATACATCGATGCAGTGCCAACTATGACCCATGTCAGAGAGCTGTCCTCAGTCCCTCAGGCTCAGTTTTGTTCCATGTCACCCCTGAGGCTATAAATCAAATGCCGCACTTTCACACTACAAAGCCATTGACTCCTCTATCCATGATGGATTTGATAAAGCAAGGAGGCAAGCTGTCCAATGCCCAAATTATAAAGATCAATCAATTATTCATTCAATCAGGCTCTCAAACTGTGAGGACTCCTCCTATTGGGAATGTATATCTCAATGAGTTGGGAAAAATGCTTGTGGATATGATCAGTTATGTCCTGGGATACAGATCATCTGAGGATGTTGATGAAACCATTCTGGCGATGATGTCTATCTTCTCCCCTGGAAAGCCTCCTGCTGTTCACTATGATTATGCTACATACATTGCCAATGAAATTCACGAGCAATTGATGAATCTAGAGAGGGAAAGGATATTTAGATACACTTCTTACATCTATCACTTGTTCCTATTTTATCAGCCTAATAGCTTCCCTATTACTCTCAAGAAGTTTGATGCCCAAGGGAACCAAAGGTCTGTAGTATTTTGGTCTTCAGTCTTTCATCACATATCTTTTTCACCATATAACTACTGTGAATTCATAGACCTGTTTATCCATCCAGCCATGTCCTTGCTGTTGAGCTCTCCTCCTCCTAGATTGATAGATGAGATGCAAAGGATCCTCCAGCTCTCAAAGGCCTACAACATTGGGGATTGGTACTTTTACCAACACCATACAGTGATCAGAATATATGGTTGTGAGTTAGCCCCATATAGGTCACCAAGATATGTCCCTATGAGACTTTTTGCTTTAGAATATTTCAGACAATTTGGAAATGCAGATATGGTCCATTTCCACAGCAAAAATAAGAAGGTACAACTCAAAGTCAGAAACCAGCTAGGCCCATTTATTTATAATAAAAGAGAAGAGGCAGGGCAAGAAGCAGATAAGATCCTGCAACGCCTCGGGTTGCAAACCAGTTTCCTCTGGATACCCTATGATCCCAATAATTTCATTAGTCTTAGAAGGGTCAAATATAAGTTGGCTAGCTATGATCATGTCAGGTTGCCTCATATTGAAAAATATGCAAATCTATTAAGATGGAAAGAGGGCACCCTAGAAGAGGCAAGTACTAAAGAGGAAATAGCACAAAAAGAAGCAAAGAAACTTGAGAAGGAAGCTGACTTGGAAAATTGTGGACAGGTTTCCTCTTCTTATCATATTCAACTTGGAGCAGCTGCCTCATCCTCTGCAGCCCCCCAGCAAGCAGCTCAAACTACTCCTCAGGCAGCCAGCACAGATAAAGGGAAAGAAATGGAGCAGGATCAGCCGCTCCCAACAGCAGAACAACAGAAAGAGCAGACCAAACAGCAAGAAGAAATGGCTGAGGCCCCTATATCTACAGAGCAACAGGCTCAAGAAAGTGTGCCCCCAAGGCAGGAAACAACAGTGGATACCTCAGTGCTCCAAACCCCGTTGAATGAAGAGAGAACCAGGAAGAGGGATAGACAGCAAGAGACTCCCCTCACTACATCAACAAGTCAACAAGGGGAGAAAAGGCAAAGATTAAATCCTTTTTCTGAAGAAGAGATGCCTATGGGACCATCCATGGGTATGGGCCCCCCTAGCATGGAAGCATCAGCCAGTTCCTTCCAACAGGAACAAGAAAGAACACTTGGTGGAGAGGTCAGCTCCTCAAGCCAGCAAAGAAGGGCAGAATCCAGCATTAAGCAGCAATTTATTGATATTAAGAAAAGGAATGAGCTAGTCAGACTCCAGCTTTACAATCATTTGCTCAAGATGGCTCCCACCAACCAACAGAGGCTCATGTCAGCATATGACATTACAGAGGGGAAGATGACTATGAGCCATTTCATGCCTACCATGCTGCAGCCATAGTCAGCTGCAGATTACATCAGAACCAACCTGGAAATATTTGCAAAGGACATCCACCCAATGGATCAAATAGAGCTACATAAGCAAACGGGTGAGATGGTCTACTCCACTCTTGCAGACAAAACCTTTCTGGCACACAAACTGCAAAATAGTCTCCATAATACTACTGCCCAATTAGAATTGGAGAAAGCTTCTTCTCAGGCCAAAGACAACAGGATTAGGTCTTTGGAGGATATCATTATAGAGCTTGGGCATGACCCAAGTGATCCCAAAGCTGTGCAGGCGCTAATGAAGAAAAAAGATGAAGATATAGCAGCTTTGAGAAAGATGG
Source organism: Pinus tabuliformis (assembly GCA_031772625.1). Lineage (NCBI taxonomy): Eukaryota > Viridiplantae > Streptophyta > Pinopsida > Pinales > Pinaceae > Pinus > Pinus tabuliformis. The sequence goes on along the minus strand of CM062804.1, from coordinate 447,170,123 downwards.
TTAAAATTCCAACAACCCTTCACCCCCAAACAGAAGATGTTGCTCAGCAGAGAAAGGACCAAGATGTAGCAGCCATGCTGCTGACATTACACAAGCAATTGGTAGAAACAGAAGGCCGATTGATAACAACAGAGGGTGCATTACAGGCAGCCCTGAAACAGAAAGAAGGAGGGCAGACATCTCAGCCCCCTCAGCCAGTAATCAACCTTGAGGAGCCTCCTCAGATTATAAGTCCTCCCACAGGACAAACAACAGAGGCAGGCCCATCAGCAGCAGAACCAGCAACAACATCAGAACAGACACCAAGCCTTGATATGCAAAATATGATGAAAGAAATTCAAGCCCTGGAGGCCCAGATGGCGGAACTAAATGAGGCTAAGGAAAAATTGGCTACACTTAATGAAAAATATGATAAATCAAAGCAAAGTGTAGCTGAAAAAAAAAGAGAGGTAAAGGCTCTTGAGAAGAAAATAAAAGAACTGGAGAAAGAGCTCTCTCTTGACAAAGTTGTAGCAGAAATCAGGAAAGTCCTGTGGGCCAATATTGGACAGTCTATAACAGATCAATGACAATATATAGAAACCATTCATGAGCATATAGATCTCATAGGCAGGGCCCAAAAGGAAAGCCAGAGAGCAAGGGCATCTCTAGGCAATATGCCTGAGATAGCCAATTGGATGATCAATGTCCTTAATAATCGTACAGGCCCCCAGCTGGCAGCAATGGGTATCTCAAACAGAACTCATACCATTTTATTAGTAAAGAGGGTGCTCACTTTGAGAAATCTTATGCAAACATTGGATAGAAGGTGCCAGGAAATGCAGACAGAGGTGAACAGTTTCATAGAGAAATTTACAGCATTACATAACAGAGGCCTTCCCAGCCTACTAACCAGTGCAGGTAGGCTACTATCTCATGAGAATTATGCCAAGAGGGTAAATACATATGCCACCAATCAGATCACTGCAGCATCAAGTACCCTAGAGGAAACAGGGCCTGCATCTGGGCAAAGCCTCTATGACAAAATAGAGAATTTGTTTTTTATCATGAATGAGATTAGACATCTATTTGAAGTGCCTCCAAATTACTACAAGTATACTTAGGCAGATGAAACCTTAGGCACAATTTTGAGACATCAGTTGCCTACTCAGGAATGGTGGACAAGCATGATACAGACATTGCTGTGAAGAAACAGATTTTTCACCAAACTTTTGTACATCAATTATAATTCATCATGTTCAGAAAATTGATGTATTCACTATGACTGGAGAGGAGTGGACAGAGCCGACTCAGCAAACAAATTTGTCCACTAAAGCAACATTGACAAATGCAGATGACGGGGCTGAGATAGCTGCAGCACGACAAAGCAATAAAGGGTGTATTATTCAGAATCAATGCAAAGCACCCTGCAGAGCCAGTTGCCCTCAAAAGTCAAGAACTTCTGACAAACAACAAACAACTGTTGTATATTCATTAAAGTAACTTTTAATTTTATAAGAAATATCTCTGAAAGTTGGTAAGAGCAGTTATTGTGCAATAACTCACTATTGAGATATTTCTATGATATTTTTGTATATATGCACCCCCGCACAGTTTATTGGGGGTTGTTGTTACTGAAATGTTCAAGAGAACTCGGCTGTATTTCCTCTGAAATATTAATACAAAGGAGCTGTTGGTTTCCAAAGGAATGATTTTTGCCTGGAAATGATGTGATGAAACTAGTGACTGCTGCAGGATTCTCGTGTTATGGCGTGATACAATAAGTGTTGTCTAACCGTATTTCTATTAAATTTCTTACTTAATCTGTCTGTGATGCATGGTGATTAATCTTGGTAGAAATGGTAAAAGACTAGTTCAGGATTTGTCCATTAAAGACACCCTAAACTCAAACCTTGATACTAAATATGTTTTCTTCAGGGTTAGCTGCAATTATGGAATTCTTAAATGCTCCTGTTTGCTCTAATCATATGATAAGTCTTTATTCAGCAATTCTCACTTGCTGCTGATTATGATTTGTATGTTATTCTCTGTTACACTGTAAAAGAACTCTTAACTGCCTTTACTGGTGTAATTTATACTGTTTATTGTCTAAAATCAAAAGTTTGTATCATGAATACCCTTCTGGCCCTGCAGTGAACCTCTCTTTATCACATATATCAAACACTTTCATTTCTGGACTCCACATGCCCAATGGATTGAACTTTCTTGGATATTTGCATGTCCTTCCTTGAAAAATAGCCTGTAACCAAAATTCAAACAAAATCCCATCTCATAACTAGCCTAAAATCTTCAAAAAGCAAAGTTAAAACTAAAAGAGAGAGCCCTCTCTGATTACAGGTAGGCTAGAACCTGTAATCCAAAGCTTGGTTAGTGGTTACCCCGGCCGTATTCCCTCAGGAGTCAAAGGGAACAACCTGGGTGTTAACATAAATGGCGACTCCACTGGGGATCTGAATCAAATCATAAACCCCTGTTTGATTCTTAATACTGTAGATAAAGTCTGAGTGACAGCCAGACAACCTTAGAAACTGCCTCTGCTTTGCATTTGCAGGAGTATATAAATGCTGCCTCAGTCAATCTTTATTCAGTCTTAAGTTCCATACAGTTGTGCTATACTTGATCAGTCCTTGTCAAACATCATTATCTCTTAGAAATTTTCCCAAAAAAAAAAATCATAGAAACTGGCTCCTAAGAAGAAAACTCGTCATACAAGATCTAACCCGGATCCTGATCCATCACCTGAGTTCCAAAATCCAAACTTGATTTCAAGAATCCTTAAGAAACAAAAATCAGAGGGGACTTTATCTGATTCAAGTTCTGAAGCAGGATTTCAAACTAATATTCCAACCCTTGCTAAGGTTTCTCTACATCCTCATACCACCGTTCCACACTCTCCTAGTTCTTCATCCACTTCACAAGGTATCCTTTCAACCCCTCCATCAACTACACATACCCCTCTCATCCCCTTTCCTCCACTTGTCCCATTCATTCCTGTTATCCCTGTTGTCCCACCAAACATGGCTAATAGATATGCTCCACTGCAGTTACCTGCCAATCCAGGGCCTATGCCCCAAGATTATCAAACTAAAATATCATATTTTGATGGTACTGGCTCTCATTCAGCCCTCCAACATACTAAGAAAATGCAGGATTATTTTGAAAATTATGAGATAGATGATGATGGGGTTAGAATGAAAATTTTTGTGCAAAGCCTAACAGGAGATGTAAGATCATGGTTTAGGTCACTCCCAACAAACTCAATAGCTGACCCTGAAGCTCTGTATCAAACCTTTATCAATAGATGGGAGAAGAAAAAGGATCCACTCCATATTTTATCTGAATACAATACTATCAAAAGAGGTCCCCAAGAAACGGTCTTGGACTATTGTGCTCGATTCAACAATGTCTACAATGCTATTCCCCAAAATCTCAGACCCCCACATGATCTGGCTCTATATACCTTTCCTGAGGGGTTTGATTCAGATATGGCATACCAATTGAGAGAAAGAGCTCCCCGAACTTTAGCTGAAATGCAAGACATAGCAGTCAGTGTAGAAGCCAACCTGATAGCTAAGAGAAATAGGACCAGAACTGAAAGAAAAACTACCTTCAAAGAAGAACCTTCAAGCTGGGATCAGAAATTAGATGCAATAATCTCTGGTATGCACAGATTAGGCGACAGAGTAGAATCAGTTGAGAGGAAGTCATCATGGGAAGCACCTCAGAATAATCCTATCAGGAATCCCAATTTTAGAAGAAATCAAAACCCTAATGTTGGCAAGGCCAACCCTGAACCAGAAATTAGACCTCCATTCCAAGAAAACTATGCTGAAGCATCCACTTCTAATGAGCCGATAGACGAGACCCACATTAACTTGATGGGCCTAAACGATGACCAGCAAGTTTTTTTGAGTCAAGAGGATCATGAGGATAATGACATCAGTCAATTCCAAACTAGATCAGGTGAATCATTTGATTTCAAACAAGGCTATGACACAGCTGTTTTTGAAGTTCATAAGCAATACAAATTGAGAAGCAGAACTATAAATGTAACACAGCCTGAAAAAACAAAGGATAGCCAGCAGCCTAAGAAGGCTATTATCACAGAACCAATTGAAAAAACTGATGCAATTACAAATGAAGTAACAGTTGAAGAGGTAACCGAAGCATTTCCCTCAAATCAACAACCAATGGTTACACCTCCTTTACAACACAACCCAAGCAACACTTTCCAAAAGATGAGCAAGAAAGACAAACCTCAAGATCAAATTGAGAGTCAAGAAGAAACCTCAAAAAACTCAATTGAGAAAGAAAAAGTTGTTAACCAGAACACCAAGACCCAGTCTGAAAAACCTTTTGACATAGAAGCTGAAATTGGTAAATTGAAGATAGCCATTCCTCTTTCAGAGCTAGCCAAACATAGCATTTCCAAGCAACAAATCAAGAAATCCCTTCAATTGACCCACAATAAGGATGATGTTAATGTGTTGGATGATACCCCAGAATTGCTTTTCGGTCCAGAAGTTGATGGAAAGACTGGAGGTACTGGAATCTTACCTTTTTATGTCAGCTTGCATGTTCATGATAAGATATTACACAATGCAATGTTTGATTCAGGCGCCTCTCATAACCTTATGCCTAAGTCAGTAATGGAGAGATTGAATCTAGACATCACAAGACCATATAAGGACCTATTTTCATTTGACTCCAGCCAAGTTAAGTGTTTAGGCTTGATAAAAGATCTATGTGTTTCCCTTGTCCAGTACCCAAACAAAACAATCTTAATGGATGTGGTAGTTGCTGATATCCCACCCAAATATGGAATGTTGTTATCAAGATCATGGGGAGCCAAACTCTAAGGTTCCCTACAATTGGACATGTCATATGCCACCATCTCTGTCTTTGGGCAACCAAAGAGGCTATACAGAGAATCACTCATGAAATACATGGTGAGCAGTGAAGAAAAACCTCAGAATTTCCCTATTTATGCAGTCCATTCTGACATGGATTCCTTTATTCTGTTCAATGATGATATAAGTCCAATATGTGGAGACAAATCTGTCCTACTTGAACAAGATCTACATACGAATGAGCAATCAGGTTCCCAAGAAATCCAGGCTGGGCAATCAATTGATGAGACTGTCCTAGAAAACAAACCAGATGAAAAACAAGATCTCCAGCTTATAATCCCAAGTCATAGAGAAGCTGTTAATTCTCCCCTAAATCAGGAAATCCTTTGGTTTCTTGAGTTTGATGGATCAGTCAACAAATTAGGGGCAGGAGCTGGAGTGTGGATTCATAACAAACAAAGCAATCATGCAGAAGGTCGAGCCTATAGGCTTAATTTCAAATGTACTAATAATATGGCAGAGTATGAGGCTCTTCTGCTAGGCCTCAAATTGGTAAGATCCTTACAGGCCACAAAAGTTTCGATCCTGGGAGACTCAGACCTCATTATTCAACAAGTGAAAGGCAATTTTGTCACCAATGACAAAAGACTTAGATCATACAGGTCTGCTGCTATTGAAATGCTCAAGGCTTTCACTGAATTTCAAATAACCAAAATATCTAGGACCCACAACCTTCATGCACATAGTTTAGCCACATTTGCCAGTACATGCAAATTGCCTTTTGAACCCAACCACTGTTTTACAGCTGAGATAAAACACAGACCTTCCATCCCAAACAATGTTAAATATTGGCAAGTATTTGAGGATGACACACAGATAAATAGTTTCCTGACCTTGCAGCATGAATTTTCAGGTTTGAACATTGATGTTGATTCTGTAAAAGACACACAACCACTAAGTGAACAGGATCAAACAACTATATCACCCAAGACAGCAAATCATATACTTTGTCCAACAAACTTTGATAAGGAAAATATACAAGAACTCAAACAATTGCATGTTGATGAAATAGCTGGCGCAGAGGTTGAAGTCATACAACTAAAAGACAATTTTCTACCAACAGGCCTGACTCCTTTGGAGGACATTTTTGACTCAAATGATGTCCCCAGAAAACCGAAAATGCAACCTCTTAATGCTGCCATTGAAGAATGCAACATTGGAACTATTGAAAAACCCAAGATAATAAAATTATCTTCATCTTTACCTCCTGACCAGAAGCCCAAATACATTGACCTCTTTAAAGAGTTCCAAGATGTGTTTGCATGGAGTTATGAGGATTTGAAATCCTATGACACCTCTGTTATTCAACACACCATCCCTCTCAAGCCTAATCAAAAGCCATTCAAGCAAAAATTAAGAAGAATCAATCCTATGCTTCTCCCTTCAATTGAGAAAGAGGTACAGAAAATGTTTAAAGCTGGTATCATAGCACCAATCAGGTTTTCAGACTGGATTTCAAAATTAGTCCCCACAAGAAAGAAAACTGGTGAGATTAGGCTTTGTGTTGATCTAAGTAATTTGAATGAAGTATCCCTCAAAGACAATTATCCCTTACCTAAAATGGATCACATTCTCCAAAGAGTGGTGGGGGCTTCAAGAATCTCATTACTTGATGGATTTTCAGGCTTTAATCAGATCCTAGTCCACCCTGATGATCCGGATAAAACAACATTCACAACCCCATGGGGAACTTTCAAGTATGTTAAAATGCCTTTTGGGTTGAAAAATGCAGGAGCTACATTTTAGAGAGCAATGGATATTGCTTTTGCTAAAGAGATCCGTGACTTCCTTGTTATTTACCTAGATGACCTCACACCTTTCTCAAAATCTGACCAAGAACATCTGAAACACTTGAGACAAATATTCATAACATGTAGGAAATATGGAATTTCCTTAAATCCTAAGAAGTCTCTATTTGGTTTGGAAGAAGGTAAGCTACTGGGTCATATCATTTCAAAGGATGGCATTAGAATTGACCCAGACAGAATACAGGCCATCTTGCAAATGCCCCATCCAAGAAATATTAAAGAATTACAGGCCTTCTTGGGAAAAATTAACTTTTTAAGGAGATTTATCCCAAACTTAGCAGAATTAATCAGATTGCTAAACAACATGCTAAAAAAGGACTCAAAGGTGAAGTGGACAGTAGAAGCAAATCAAGCTTTTGAAGGTATTAAATTGGCCCTTACCCAAACCCCAGTCTTAACAAATCCTCAATTTGACAGAGAATTTATCATTTTCTCTTTTGCTTCCCAGCATACCATTGCTGCTGTCTTATTGCAGAAAGATGATCAAGGGAATGAAAAACCTATTGCTTTCTTTAGTAGAGCCCTTAGAGATGCACCTCTGAAATATCAAATCATGGAAAAGCAAGCTTATGCTTTAGTCAAGGCCATCAAAGACTTTAGGATTTACATCCTATACTCCCATGTTATTGCTTATGTACCAAATCCCATTGTAAAAGACATATTGACTCAAGAAAGCTTAGAGGGAAGAAGAGGAAAATGGATTGCTAACATTTTAGAATTTGACATTGAAATAAGACCTACAAAACTGATAAAGGGGCAAGGTTTGGCTAAATTGATTTCTGAAGCAAACTTCCAAGCCTTGGATATTAACCAACTGGACAATGAACTGGAGCTGGCAACTCCAAAGATCAATGCAGCCTTTGAACAATCCCTGTGGTATTCTGATATCTGTTATATATTGCAAAACCTGTGTGCTCCCCCAGGATTGTCCAGAACCAAATCTAGATTTCTAAAAATGAAAGCTTCAAGATTTTGTGTTATAGATGGTAAGTTACTATGGAAAAATCATGAAGGTATATTGTTGAATTGTTTGACTATGGATGAAACAAGCAATGTTATGAAAGAATTTCATGCAGGTGATTGTGGTGGACATTTGTACTGGAAGTCCACTGTGGATAAGATATTAAGAGCAGATTATTATTGGCCCACTCTCTTCTCTGATGTTAAAAATTTTACCACTTCATGTCACAAGTGTCAAGTGTTTGAGGGAAAAAGAAAGTTGCTACCACTCCCCTTAAAGCCTATTGCAACAGAAAGGCCCTTTCAGCAATGGGGCTTGGACTTCATTGGGGAAATTCATCCTTCATCTTCAGGCCAACATAAATGGATCCTAACAGCCACATATTACTTCACTAAATGGATTGAGGCTGTTCCATGCCGACAAGCAAATGATTCTACTATCATTCAGTTCCTAGAAAATAATATTCTCTCCAGATTTGGGTGTCCTGACAAGATTATAACAGACAATGCTGCTGCTTTCAGATCCAAGAAGATGGTGAACTTTTGCCATAAATTCCATATTACTTTGGGCCATTCTACTGCATACTACCCTCAAGGCAATGGTTTAGCTGAATCATCTAATAAAAGTCTTATCAACATCATTAAGAAGATATTGGAAGAGAATAAGAAAAATTGGCATAAGAAGCTTGTAAATGCCTTATGGGCAGACAGATTAACAACCAAAAGATCTATTGGGGTCAGCCCATATGAGTTGGTTTATGGAATGGAAGCCAAATTCCCTTCAGCATTGGGGGTCCCTGTCATGAAGCTACTTCAAGAGAGCCAGGCTGAACCAAATGACATGCAAAGAAGAATCAACCAGATAATTTGTTTACAGCAAACCAGAGATCAAGTGTACAACAGAGTTCAAGTCCTACAAGAGAAACTGAAGAAAGCCTTTGACAGAAGAACCAAGGCTGAAGATTTCTTTATTGGTGATAAAGTGCTTAAATGGGATTCAAGAAGAGAAGACAAGGGAAAGCATGACAAATTTGACTCCCTTTGGAGGGGACCCTTTGTTATCCAAGCAGTACAAGGAAATAACACTTATTTCTTGAAGAATTTAGATGACACTGAAGCTGAAGAGGGCCCTATGAATGGCCGGATGTTAAAGCATTATTTTGACTACTTTCCATGTATATAGCATGGCTCTGCCCTGTACATTATCAGTTGTATATAGTAGTTTCTTTCAGCACATAGATAGTTCAGCTTCAGAAATTTTGTAAATAAGCAGGAAAAGGCTTTTTATTTCAGAAGTCCCACAATGGTGACAGATTCCAGTTTTGAAATCCAAAGAGAAAGCTCTCAAGTTTTGATAAGAAGTCAAAAGCCAAGGCAATCTGACCTGCTGTTCTTGGTCTTTCAAGTAGAAAAACCATCCCCAAGTGGAGCCATTGTTAGCTACCTATACCAATAGGTTTCATTTTTCATGATTGGCAGGGGAAGTGCCAAATATGCTCTACTTTGGTGATGCAAAGATATCATATTTTTTAAGGAAAACACATACCTACAGTTGTTTGATGCTGTCCTACTTCTGAATGGGTGATCCAACAGTCTAAGCTGGGTCATGCCATATTTCAATTTTTTGTTGTAGACTAGAGAAATAAATCTGTCCAAACTGTTCAATCTTGGCAGATAAGTAGTTAGGTAGAGAATGAAGGTTCCCAACTGCTTAATCTGAGGCCTTGGAAGTAATAAGGCTAGCCTTAGATAGAAAGTCAAAAGAAAATGCAAAAAGAAAAGAAAAAGAGCAATTGAGGGCTTTCCAGTCTAAGTGCACCCTCCTTCAAGTAACAAAAAATGCTAGGAAATAGAATGGGTAGGTAGATGGGGTTGCAGAAGCATGATTTCCTTCATATCTCTGGCCTAAGCAAAGGAAAACATGGTGGCCAGTGCAGATCTTCCTATTCAGCAGTTTTGTAGCAACAAAGTGAAGCATGTCTAACTTCCCAATCATTCCCCATCAAGCTCCTTGCTAACATCCCACTATCACCTTGGTACATGAGAGAAATCAAACTCATTTATTGATCCTTGTTGCATAAAGAGCCACATTTCCTGTGTAAAAATCTTTTCATTTTGATCTGCTCTCCTAACTAAGTTTCTTCCCTAAAAACTTAGTGTTTGCCTCCTTTCTTCCATATCTCCCCTCCCATATTAACTACTAACTCTATTATTACTTAACTCCCTATATTCCCTTTTCCCTATCATTATATCACTATTGTATATAAAAATCCCAAAAAATATGTATTCCCCCTTCCCTAGGCAATATAGCCTTATAACTTCAAATGTTGGAGCGCTAAGAGATTTAAGCGCAATAGGCAAAATAACGCCAAAAACAAAGTTTAGGGATTAATTCAAGATCTGCTTGGTTTAACAGCCCTAACCCTACTTTGCGAACAAATGTTAACTAACCCATTTTGGGCTTATAAATCATCGAAAAACCCATTTTCTCCGCTTATCCAAAGTTTTATTACAGCGCTCATTCCCAGAAAAATATTTGTTTATTCTCCGCTCCCCGCCGTATTGTCCGATCTCCTCCGCTTCCCGTTGACCGTTGGATCTGGGCCCTCCCATCCGACGGCCCACAGCAATATCGGGCCATCCCCGATGCCCGGACGATAGCGCCCAAAATTTGTCAGACCATGACGTCAGGGCTCGGACGCGTGTCGTTCCCAGGTGTATCGGGAGGCCGCCTGCCAAAACCGCGCCCGTACAGTAAGCGGTCCGATATTACCAATTACCGCCTTCCGCTTACCGCTCGCCCAGTCAGCCCTACGTCACGTCCATGTCACGCATACGTCACTGCCACCTCAGTGTCACATCACCGCTCCAACCGCCATCGCCCTGAGCTGTCCGCCACGTCCCCCATCCACCTGGACCTCTCGCAGATCGCCACATCATCACTCCGTACCTGACCCCACCCATGACGTCATGCTGATGTCATCCGACAAAAGGCGCCAAAAAGCCAAATTTTCACTATTTTGCCCAAAAAACCTGTTTTTTCGCGTTATTTGCATTTTTTACTCACTGTACTCCTGCATGAGCGAGCACGTCGTTTACTTGCCAACTTTGAAGACTGATCCTCGCTACCGGTGCTCTGAATTCACTTGCATTGCCACCATTGCCCGAAGTATACCAGGTATTTATCAAGTTATCCCCTCCGCGCCTGGTTTTTTCCACAATTCTCTGAGGAAACTACGAAAAGAATAACACAGTAAGTTCAAGAAATTTTCATGAACCACTGGTCCTCTTCCACACTGTAAGTCCAATTTCACTCACAGAAGTCCCCATTGTGCCGAATTTCCACGAATTTACAGTCTGTTTGCGCATTCGCAGACTAAAACCTCTGCTAGACAAATCCACCAGGAAGGTCACCCTTAAACCCAACATTTGCTCATTTGAATATCTCCCTGGAGCAATTCACCTCAACTTCTCCTCTGACTACCTTGTCCTCTATGCAAATTGCCCTGCTCCTGCAAAATTCATAGCTCTGTGTTGCTGTGCCCAGAAAAACAAGTTTAAATATAATTCAAACTATCAATTGACCATGGAAACTCCAGTAGCATTGAACATTGCACCTCTAAATGCCCCACAAAGAGAGCTAGAGTGGTTGCCCCTGGCTGACAGAGACTACCAAATGGCAGAGGGAATCCCAGATTACAGCAAATACCACATTCATGTACTCAATGATCTCAAAGCCAAACATCTCAGTGGAAATGATATCCTAGGGATTTGGGACTCCAATTTGCCCATTTTCAATCTCCCTCAAGTCAATATCCTCCCAGATTTGATACATCGATGCAGTGCCAACTATGACCCATGTCAGAGAGTTGTCCTCAATCCCTCAGGCTCAGTTTTGTTCCATGTCACCCCTGAGGCTATAAATCAAATGCTGCACTTTCACACTACAAAGCCATTGACTCCTCTATCCATGATGGATTTGATAAAGCAAGGAGGCAAGCTGTCCAGTGCCCAAATTATAAAGATCAATCAATTATTCATTCAATCAGGCTCTCAAACTGTGAGGACTCCTCCTATTGGGAATGTATATCTCAATGAGTTGGGAAAAATGCTTGTGGATATGATCAGTTATGTCCTGGGATACAGATCATCTGAGGATGTTGATGAAACCATTCTGGCCATGATGTCTGTCTTCTCCCCTGGAAAGCCTCCTGCTGTTCACTGATTATGCTACATACATTGCCAATAAAATTCACGAGCAATTGATGAATCTAGAGAGGGAAAGGATATTTAGATACACTTCTTACATCTATCACTTGTTCCTATTTTATCAACCTAATAGCTTCCCTATTACTCTCAAGAAGTTTGATGCCCAAGGGAACCAAAGGTCTGTAGTATTTTGGTCTTCAGTCTTTCATCACATATCTTTTTCACCATATAACTACTGTGAATTCATAGACCTGTTTATCCATCCAGCCATGTCCTTGCTGTTGAGCTCTCCTCCTCCTAGATTGACAGATGAGATGCAAAGGATCCTCCAGCTCTCAAAGGCCTACAACATTGGGGATTGGTACTTTTACCAACACCATACAGTGATCAGAATATATGGTTGTGAGTTAGCCCCATATAGGTTACCAAGATATGTCCCTATGAGACTTTTTGCTTTAGAATATTTCAGACAATTTGGAAATGCAGATATGGTCCATTTCCACAACAAAAATAAGAAGGTACAACTCAAAGTCAGAAACCAGCTAGGCCCATTTATTTATAATAAAAGAGAAGAGGCATGGCAAGAAGTAGATAAGATCCTGCAACGCCTCGGGTTGCAAACCAGTTTCCTCTGGATACCCTATGATCCCAATCATTTCATTAGTCTTAGAAGGGTCAAATATAAGTTGGCTAGCTATGATCATGTCAGGTTGCCTCATATTGAAAAATATGCAAATCTATTAAGATGGAAAGAGGGCACCCTAGAAGAGGCAAGTACTAAAGAGGAAATAGCACAAAAAGAAGCAAAGAAACTTGAGAAGGAAGCTGACTTGGAAAATTGTGGACAGGTTTCCTCTTCTTATCATATTCAACTTGGAGCAGCTGCCTCATCCTCTGCAACCCCCCAACAAGCAGCTCAAACTACTCCTCAGGCAGCCAACACAGATAAAGGGAAAGAAATGGAGCAGGATCAGCCGCTCCCAACAACAGAACAGCAGAAAGAGCAGACCAAACAGCAAGAAGAAATGGCTGAGGCCCCTATATCTACAGAGCAACAGGCTCAAGAAAGTGTGCCCCCAAGGCAGGAAACAACAGTGGATACCTCAGTGCTCCAAACCCCGTTGAATGAAGAGAGAACCAGGAAGAGGGATAGACAGCAAGAGACTCCCCTCACTACATCAACAATTCAACAAGGGGAGAAAAGGCAAAGATTAAATCCTTTTTCTGAAGAAGAGATGCCTATGGGACCATCCATGGGTATGGGCCCCCCTAGCATGGAAGCATCAGCCAGTTCCTTCCAACAGGAACAAGAAAGAACACTTGGAGGAGAGGTCAGCTCCTCAAGCCAGCAAAGAAGGGTAGAATCCAGGATTAAGCAGCAATTTATTGATATTAAGAAAAGGAATGAGCCAGTCAGACTCCAGCTTTACAATCATTTGTTCAAGATGGCTCCCACCAACCAACAGAGGCTCATGTCAGCATATGACATTACAGAGGGGAAGATGACTATGAGCCATTTCATGCCTACCATGCTGCAGCCACAGTTAGCTGTAGATTACATCAGAACCAACCTGGAAATATTTGCAAAGGACATCCACCCAATGGACCAAATAGAGCTACATAAGCAAACGGGTGAGATGGTCTACTCCACTCTTGCAGACAAAACCTTTCTGGCACACAAACTGCAAAATAGTCTCCATAATACTACTGCCCAATTAGAATTGGAGAAAGCTTCTTCTCAGGCCAAATTCAACAGGATTAGGTCTTTGGAGGATATCATTATAGAGCTTGGGCATGACCCAAGTGATCCCAAAGCTGTGCAGGCGCTAATGAAGAAAAAATATGAAGATATAGCAGCTTTGAGGAAGATGGTTAAAATTCCAGCAACCCTTCACCCCCAAACAGAAGATGTTGCTCAGCAGAGAAAGGACCAAGATGTAGCAGCCATGCTGCTGACATTACACAAGCAATTGGTAGAAACAGAAGGCCGATTGATAACAACAGAGGGTGCATTACAGGCAGCCCTGAAACAGAAAGAAGGAGGGCAGACATCTCAGCCCCCTCAGCCAGTAATCAACATTGAGGAGCCTCCTCAGATTATAAGTCCTCCCACAGGACAAACAACAGAGGCAGGCCCTTCAGCAGCAGCACCAGCAACAACATCAGAACAGACACCAAGCCTTGATATGCAAAATATGATGAAAGAACTTCAAGCCCTGGAGGCCCAGATGGTGGAACTAAATGAGGCTAAGGAAAAATTGGCTACACTTAATGAAAAATATGATAAATCAAAGCAAAGTGTAGCTGAAAAAACAAGAGAGGTAAAGGCTCTTGAGAAGAAAATAAAAGAACTGGAGAAAGAGCTCTCTCTTGACAAAGTTGTAGCAGAAATCAGGAAAGTCCTGTGGGCCAATATTGGACAGTCTATAACAGATCAATGGCAATATATAGAAACCATTCATGAGCATATAGATCTCATAGGCAGGGCCCAAAAGGAAAGCCAGAGAGCAAGGGCATCTCTAGGCAATATGCCTGAGATAGCCAATAGGATGATCAATGTCCTTAATAATCGTACAGGCCCCTAGCTGGCAGCAATGGGTATCTCAAACAGAACTGATACCATTTTTTTAGTAAAGAGGGTGCTCACCTTGAGAAATCTTATGCAAACATTGGATAGAAGGTGCCAGGAAATGCAGACAGAGGTGAACAAATTCATAGAGAAATTTACAGCATTACATAACAGAGGCCTTCCCAGCCTACTAACCAGTGCAGGTAGGCTACTATCTCATGAGAATTATGCCAAGAGGGTAAATACATATGCCACCAATCAGATCACTGCAGCATCAAGTACCCTAGAGGAAACATGGCCTGCATCTGGGCAAAGCCTCTATGACAAAATAGAGAATTTGTTTTTTATCATGAATGAGATTAGACATCTATTTGAAGTGCCTCCAAATTACTACAAGTATACTGAGGCAGATGAAACCTTAGGCACAATTTTGAGACATCAGTTGCCTACTCAGGAATGGTGGACAAGCATGATACAGACATTGCTGTGAAGAAACAGATTTTTCACCAAACTTTTGTACATCAATTATAATTCATCATGTTCAGAAAATTGATGTATTCACTATGACTGGAGAGGAGTGGACAGAGCCAACTCAGCAAACAAATTTGGCCACTAAAGCAACATCGACAAATGCAGATGACGGGACTGAGATAGCTGCAGCACGACAAAGCAATAAAGGGCATATTATTCAGAATCAATGCAAAGCACCCTGCAGAGCCAATTGCCCTCAAAAGTCAAGAACTTCTGACAAACAACAAACAGCTGTTGTATATTCATTAAAGTAACTTTTAATTTTATAAGAAATATCTTTGAAAGTTGGTAAGAGCAGTTATTGTGCAATAACTCACTATTGAGATATTTCTATGATATTTTTGTATATATGCACCCCCGCACAGTTTATTGGGGGTTGTTGTTACTGAAATGTTCAAGAGAACTCGGCTGTATTTCCTCTAAAATATTAATACAAAGGAGCTGTTGGTTTCCAAAGGAATGATTTTTGCCTGGAAATGATGTGATGAAACTAGTGACTGCTGCAGGATTCTCGTGTTATGGCGTGATACAATAAATGTTCTCTAACCGTATTTGTATTTCATTTCTTACTTAATCTGTCTGTGATGCATGGTGATTAATCTTGGTAGAAATGGTAAAAGACTAGTTTAGGATTTGTCCATTAAAGACACCCTAAACTTAAACCTTGCTACTAAATATGTTTTCTTCAGGGTTAGCTGCAATTATGGAATTCTTAAATGCTCCTGTTTGCTCTAATCATATGATAAGTCTTTATTCAGCAATTCTCACTTGCTGCTGATTATGATTTGTATGTTATTCTCTGTTACACTGTAAAAGAACTCTTAACTGCCTTTACTGGTGTAATTTATACTGTTTATTGTCTAAAATCAGAAGTTTGTATCATGAATACCCATCTGGCCCTGCAGTGAACCTCTCTTTATCACATATATCAAACACTTTCATTTCTGGACTCCACATGTCCAATGGATTGAACTTTCTTGGATATTTGCATGTCCTTCCTTGAAAAATAGCCTGCAACCAAAATTCAAACAAAATCCCATCTCATAACTAGCCTAAAATCTTCAAAAAGCAAAGTTAAAACTAAAAGAGAGAGCCCTCTCTGATTACAGGTAGGCTAGAACCTGTAATCCAAAGCTTGGTTAGTGGTTACCCCGGCCGTATTCCCTCAGGAGTCAAAGGGAACAACCTGGGTGTTAACAACGGGGATGAATGGCTGAAGAGTGATCTGGCTCAGTGATTCTACGGTCGGGTGGAACATGGAAGTCCCATCTCGGGTTTGTATTTTTCATCATGAATATGAGGTTATTTCTCCTTGTATTTATATTAGTATTATATTGGATTATATGTGGTTTATATGGTTGTTATTTCATTAGTATTTTTGTTGCTATTATGCTGGTTATATATGTGTTTTATGACAATATCTATGTATGGATCTCACCATGTTTTTACTTGTAAATGAATAATCAATGTATCTATGACCTAACGGATAAAATTATAGTTAATATGTGGAGGCATCAATGTCTCTTAGCGATTCTCAGCTAAGTATGAGACCCCTATGCTCAGATATGTTAAGTATACCTGTAGATTACATATTCATGATGTTTGAAAAAATGCCTGTCATGACTAGTAGGGGTCCATTCAAGGTCTCATTCAAGTGATTGCATTTATACTATCATTTCCTTGTTATTTTATTGTTCTAAAGATGTGATTCACTTTTGGGAAGTGACCTGGCCTCTGGGCCTAAAAAAGTGGCTCAAATCCCGGGGACACTGACACAACACTAACAAAAGAGTCCTAGGACGCTGGCTTGCAGGCCTGTAAGAGTGCCTAGAGGTCCTTGGATGCTGGCATTCCCATAGCATGAGAACATCTAGAGGTCAAGTAGTCCAAAATGTCAGTGGGACCTTGGGGCTCGTTGGCAGAAAGGTTTGGTTGGTTCTTGAGGTTCCTAATGCTGGTGATGGACGTCTATATGGTGTGTTTCCTTTGGTTCCACTTCCTTAATGTGACTTAGGAGGTCGAATCATATCATAGTGGCTTGTCGTCACATGTGTACCCTGACTAGCCGGTTGCTTGGGTAGATGTGGGAGGAGGGTGTTATAATGCATGAATAAGGGTGTCGAAAATGAAATGCAATGAAGAACCTTTCAACCACTTCTATGAGTGGAAGATCCGCTCTCCCTCCTTTGGATCTTCAGGTTCAATCTTTTGAATCTTGGTGGTGGCAATAATGGCACTAGGCTTCGCATCAATAATATGCTTGCCTTTGTCATTCCCCTTGTCAATTTTTGACTCAGAGTTGAAATATTCATCTGATTCAAAAGCTTTTAGCTCGGCCACCAATGATTGCTTAGCTTGACACTCACTTGTGTTGTGAGTGGGGATTTTATGAAACTCACACCATTTCCCTTTGTCCTTCTTTGTCTTCGTGGTGTTGTTCTTTGCTTGTGGCTTTGAAGGGTTGTCCTAGGTCAACCCACCTTGGCTTTGTCCTCTTTTTTGTAGTTTAGGGGTGCCTTTCCCTTGCTTTGGATTCATAGATCGAAAGTCTCACTTCTTCTATTTAAATTTATGCTCAATATTGACAGTGTATTGATAGGAAACACCAAGATAGGAGATGTCCAGGAACTCCATCTTGTCTTGGATGTACTTGTATAGGCAACTGCAATACTTGAGTACCAAATGTCGCTCAAAATACTTGATACCCAACTTTGTGCGAAGGGTATGAAAAATATTTGTGAACTACGCCACGTCTTGGTCCCTTCCCTTCCACAACATGGTCCACTTTATGTACTTATCATCATAGCTCCTCATAGAGTAATATTGTTCCTTGATGACATCTAGAAAATAATTCCAAGTAGGTGCGGCTGAAAACAATGATGGTTCCCTCTCATCCTTATGTTCACAATAGGTTTCCCACTAGTCCTTGACATGGGGGGTAACTTTGAGGAGTGGAAAAGTAATATTTTCCCAATTGGAAAAGTCATGAAGCGAAAAATATCCTTCCAACAAATGTAACCATCTATCTATGTCATCTGCATCTATCTGGCCTTCAAATATTGAAATGTCGAAGTTGATTTGTACCTTAAAGGGAGTGGTTACTCTAGAGTGGCTGCTGGATGAAGACACGTCGCTTGTGGGTAGTCACTGAAGGATCTAGGAAAATTTATCCATCATCACATTCCTATGTCACTCAAGGGATTCCTCGAGTAATATTTTTAAATGATCTCCTACTCCATCGTCTTTCTTTTCTTCCGACATGGGAGGCCATCGGGGTTTGCGAGGCTAGCCTTGCAAAGGTTCAAGTAGTTCGAGCCCTAACTCATTATACCGTGACCTCGTTGGGGACATGCAAAGAAAAATAGAGAAAGAGCAAACAACTCTGATATCACTAATCCAAACTTATACAAGAACACAATAGAATATAGATACAAACATAAACACCAAAATGTAACAGAAATAAAACTTCATCTCATTAATATCAAAAAACTGAAATATGCTTACATAAAAAATGGAAATAAACTAGCTCAGGCCATTATAGCTTATCTTTGAGAAGAGATGTGGCAGATACATGCCTTTGAACTATGCTACAATGAGGCTTTAAGGCCTATTTATTATTTAGAAACAATGGAAAATCCTAAAAATCCAAAAATCTAACCCTAGGAGATGAAGTGCCAAAACTATGGGCCCCATTGGGGTAAATTGGTACATCAACTTCTCGGGGTTGTAATTTTGGCATCAGATCTCCGTTTGACGTGCACAATACCTCAATAGAAAGATCTATTTAATGAATACAACTTTTGACTATAAAGGTGAGTCAATGACTCACATTTGTTTTCTTTCCAAAGAAACGTCGTTTAGGTCCTCAAAACGACTCCGGAAGTTCAGGACCTGAAAAAATAACAAAAATAGTAAAATGGGCTATAACTAAGGAAATTGAAAAACTGAAAAAACAATGATGGGGATTCGAGTGGAATAGGAGGGTGGCCACCAATATCCACCTGGATAAGATAGGCATCCAAAAGCCTCTAACAATCGATACTATGGGTATTAGCATGATATACTTGAGTGTGACTTTGAATCCTTCAAAATAGTTGTGTTTGACGTCAAATGGTTTAGGCTACGAATCCATGAACGTGACCTTGATAGAACTGTTATTGAGCATGCTAAAGAATTTATCCTGGTTGATACAAGGAATCTTGTCCCAAGATAAATGTCATTTGTTATTCCAAGCCAATGTGAACATGTATTTTATGTAGACGTTCCAGGTAAAATGGGTTGGTCATATGTTGTTAGATATGATCCCAGAGGAAGCCCCGTAAAGTATAATGTAGTTGAAGAAGACAAAAAATGAAGAAGAATATGGTGTAGAGGAGCAAGGGGTTCATTAAGTGTCATACGAAGATGTCGAAGAAGTTCAAGGTATATATGTTAATCAAGAAAATGTTAATTTGGATGAGCTAGATGATATTGATGTTGTGTTGAATGAATAACTTGAAGAAGTTGAACCAAATCTAGAAGAGCATGTTCTAGATGATGATATAGAGGATGATGATGGTGCTGATATGGCGAATCCTTTGAACATGAATTCTGAAATAGATGATACAAATGATGAGATGGATTAGGAAGAAGATTAATGATATGAAAATGTTGAAAAGTGTGAGGTATGTATTTATATGTTTTCAGTTGGTTTGTTCTCTTTCGTTCACCTTACATTTTTATTTTCCTAGTTTTTATGTTTGAATGTTACTATGTTTCTATTAAATATATTAGAGTAGATAGATTGGGTATTGGGGAATTGAGAGTGATGTGAGGTGCGGGTGGGGGGCATATGATCTTCCACCTTCACGTGGTTGGCCTTGTTCAATAGATAATTTATTACTCTTGAAATGAAGAGAAGATCATTTACATTTATACCATAATTTCCAATTTTAACTTTGGTTCGTTAAACAGATGTTGTTGGCATTATGACACAGGTTTGGCGCTATGGTGGAAACTCACTCTGGTGACAGATCACAGTTCAGGTTCTCAGAATGAAAGAAAAAGATATATACACAGTTTCACCTTGACCAAGCCGTGTATACACGCGAGTTAGACGTTGAAAAGACACGTATGCGTATACACGCACTTTCACGCAAGGAAAAATGCGTACATGTGGGAGAAATTATTTTTGGTCCCTGGTATTTAGTCCTTGGTATTTGAACCTATGGTTTTTGACCATGGTATCCCGTCCGAAGTGTTGATCCCAAGTATTGGGTCCATGGTATTGATTTGTTTTGGTTTTGGACCGTGGTATTGTGAAAGGCCTAAGACTATAAAAGAGGAAGGAGATCATTAGGCGAGTGTATGATCTGAATTATTGAATATCTGATAAAGAGCTAGATCTGGAATACTGGTGATTGGGTTATAGTGCAGAGCTGAATCTGCATGAAGGAGGAACCTAAGCGCAAGGAGAAGGATAAGTTCTATTGATGGGTCAAATCTTAAGGCTTGAATAATAGCATCTTTATGTGATTTTGATCTGTTAAATTTGGTGCATAACTTGATCTATAAATTTGATAATCTGGGTATAACTGATGTCTGAATATTTGAAAGAGTGAATTATCTTTTGTAGATCTATACGCAGGTTCAGTGAAGCAAAGGCGCGTATACACGCTAGTTCAGCAAATCAAAACAACGTATACGCAGGTTTGTCTTAACACAGAAGCGTATGCACGCAGGTTTCTGAATATTGAAGTAGCGTACGTCTCTTGAAATATGTTCTAGCTGCTTCTGTTTATTGCTGCAGTATTCTGGGTTTAGAATTGGTGTGTGGTTACTGTTACTGTGTTCTGGGTACAGCTGTCAGAGAAGTGACTATTTGATTCAGTTTTTGTTTGGTGAAAAAGGAGATTGATTGTTGCAGAGATTCTTGATGTTTGATTGATGTTATTCATGGATCCAGTCTGAAAATTTATGAAACGTGGTCCCTGGAAGAAAGAGAAGGTTGTAGCCTTCTGTAGGTCAGCACCTACGTACTAGTACCTCAGCTAGTACAAGAGCTAAGGGGGTTGTAGCTCCCTTCCAGGAGAGGCTGGAGAACGAGAGAAGGTTGTAGCCTTCTGTAGGTAGAAGCCTGCGTACTGGTATAAGTCTGCACCAGTACAAAAACATTGTAAAAAGAAGTTTCTAATTAAAAGAAGATAAAGACGAATTGCAGCAGGTGGTTTTCACCCACATTGGGTTTCCACCTTATATCTTGTGTTCTTGTGTGTGATTGTCTTCTACTCTGTTTTACTGTTCCTGGTCACTGTTTATATGGTTCTGATGCACAGATTAATGATCAACATCTGTAGAATAAATTAAATTTTAAGTCTGCATGGTATACGCTGGTTTCCTTATCTGTAGTTGCGTATATACGTGGTTTTTACTAACTGAAGTAGCGTATGTGATCTGGGTGTGAAATAAAAATAATTGACTTGATAATACTGATTCACCCCCCCCTCAGTATTATTTCCAACAGATGTACCAGGTGAGTTGGGCGATGGGTGAACCAGGCGACATGACAATCAAGAAGACGTGCGAAATAATTAAGGATAAGACATGCGAAATAAGTAAGGAAAATGCATGTGAGCGGTCAGGTGAACGATGACATATGAGCGAAGTAACCGACGGGGAAAGTGATAGCGTGATGTGCATGACATGGTGAATGCCCACACCTTGGCCGTACTCGCATGAAGGTGGGATTCTCGGGCGCCCATGGGGGTGTCACATGCTGGGCATGCCATCAGAAAATTATATATTACAGAGCAATGGAACACATAAAATATTGCAGAAATATAAACACAGAAAACACATAAAACAAGAGAGACATAGATATATGTGGTTCACCCAGTTTGGGCTACGTACATGGAGAAACAACCAATCCTTCTTTTTATATTATCCAACAAACTGAAGCAACGGTGGAGTTGCTGTAATCAGTCTCCAAGTGGAAGATTGTTTGGTGTGGAGCCTGATTATCTTCTGTATTCAAAGGTATCGCCGCATTGGACCCTAGTTTGTAAAATATTCGCTGCAGGGGGGGTCCAGGGGGCTGACGGCTGACCTTTGGGAACCCCCCCCTGGCGGGGGGATTGGGGGCAGCACCCTCGAAGCTAAGAATAGATGTAAAATTTCCTTAAAAAATGTTGTAATTTGGTAGTCAATCTGGGCCATTCATTAGGCGGAGATCTAACGGTAGAAGTTATGTTTAATTTAGGGTTTTTTGCCCTAGAAGGCAACCCCTCGCTATATATGAGGGAATTGTATTGCATCTATGTATATTTGTATTCTGAGTGAGGAAGAGAGAGGAGATTGAGAGCGAAGAGGGAATTACAGCGGATTTGCTGTAGGTTATATCTCTTAAGTTTGTTGGATAATATAAGAAGAAGGACTGGTTGTTTCTCCATGGACGTAGCCCAAACTGGGTGAACCACATATATCTGTGTCTCTCTTGTTTTATTCGTTTTCTATGTTTATATTTATGCAATATTTTATGTGTTCCATTGCTTTGTAATATATAATTTTCTAACAGGCCGTACTCGCATGAAGGTGGGATTCTCGGGTGCCCATAGGGGTGTCACATGCTAGGCATGCCAGGGTTCCCATGCAATGAGTTGTTGGGTCAACCCAACTTGGAAAGGGGCAATAAAAAAATAAGTAAGTTTGGCCCATGATTGCCCATGAACAAAGTTCCCACCAGGGGGGTCTCACAATGATTTTTAGAAAACTGACTAAATTGATGATTAGGTGTTAAAAGTCAGTTTATAATTAGTTTATTATGCAACATGGTACTAACAAATTCCAAGGTTTTTTTATTTTTATTTTTTTAATTTTTATCATTGATGAGATAATTATTTGTGTTAATTTATTTTCATGGAAGGACGAATGCCCACACCTTGGGCATGCTCGCATGAAGGCGGGGTGCCTGGGCACCCATGGGGTGTCATGTGCTAGGCACAACAGGGCGCTTGTGCGACAAGTTTGTGGGTCAACCTGACTTGGAAAGGCACGCCCGCAGAAAAGAATTAAGGTTAGACTATGACTGCCCATGGACAAAGTTCCCACAAGGGGGTCTCATAATGATTTTTACAAAATTGACTAAATTAATGTTTAGGTCTTAAAATATTGTTTGTAAGATTGATTATGCAACATGGTACTAAAAAATGATAATATTTTGTTGTCATTGATAAGATAATGAGTTGTGTTGACTCAAAGTGGTGAAAAAATGAAGCGTGACCATGGGGGTGTTGCGTGCATAACATTAAGGCGAGTTCCCTGGGCATGCTCGCATAAACGCTGGGTGACCGGGAACCCACAGGAAAACGGGGTGTGCACGACAGACAACAATATGGGAAAACCAAATGAATGAAGTGAATCTAGGGTGTCATGTGCATGACAACAATGCGTGCCTTGGGCACACCCACACGGAGGTGGGGCACATGGGCACCTAAAGGTGACTTACATGACACGACGATGGGTGGGGGAGTTGGGCATGTAGGGTGGATTGACCGAGTTGGGCGACAGGTGATCCGGGCGACATGATAATTGGGTAGACATGCGAAATAAGCAAGGACAAAATGTGTGAGTGGTCAGGTGAATGATGACATACGAGCAAAGCAACAAAGATGCAAAGTGATAGCGTGATGTGAATGACAATGTGAACGACTGCACCCTATGTTACCCCACACGAAGGTGCGGTGCCTGGGTGCCCATGCAAGCGTCATATGCTGGGCACGCAAGGGCGTCTACCTAACAAGGGTGCCCATGAAATGATTTGGTGGGTCGACCTGACTTGGCAAGGGGGACCCACAAAAAAGAAGTAAGGTCAACCCATGATTTCTCATGAGCAAAGTTCCCACTAGGGTCTCTCATAATGATTTTTAGAAAATGGACTAAATTAATGTTTACGAGTTAAAAAATGGTTTATAATTGATTGATTATGTAGCATGGTACTAGAAAATGATAATATTTTGTTGTCATTGA
The DNA here is from genome assembly GCA_031772625.1 of Pinus tabuliformis. Classification (NCBI taxonomy): domain Eukaryota; kingdom Viridiplantae; phylum Streptophyta; class Pinopsida; order Pinales; family Pinaceae; genus Pinus; species Pinus tabuliformis. Next base: position 447,146,133 of record CM062804.1, on the reverse strand, counting down.
TGCGCTAATGATTTGTGTTGACTGATATATTTGTTTCTCTACTACCAGGAGGTGTCACCATTATTCTCATCGCCATCTTCATCATCTGAAAGTGTTATAAGTCGATTGTATAATTTATTGTTTTGCATTAACTCTTCTTTGCAAGTTTCAATGAATCGATTTCGAGAGAGCTGCAAAGTCTCTTGAGCTAATTGTGTTGTGACTTGAGAATGAGGTCAATGTTGAATTTTTTCAGTTTGTGCTCGTATGCACTTAAATTTGACGTGGTTAGGGTTAATGCATGCATTGACGATATGGGAGGGGTAGTAACACTATTATGCCAACCATTAAGGTTTGATTTTTGATCATGCTCATTCTACATACCAAGTTTGTTAGTGAAATTGGAAACATATACTTTACCACTAGCTTGCCTTTTAATTGCATTTCATAATTCATTCATTGCATTATGCTCTAAATAAGCATATCAACAGAATATTTATCACCATATCATCCTCTCCTTGCGGTCTAGTCTATACTTAGCAAAAAAAATTGCAATTAAAACTTGTGTTTATATGCATACTAATCACAATATGACATTCTAATATATATCTATAAATACATTGAAATTATAAATAAATTTGTATAAATACATATTTGTAACTGTAAAGAGAAGAACACCTATGCTTGGAATTTTTGATACTATAATTCATAGTAAATATAGTGAACGTAATAGAGTTTATGTTGACCATACATAATAAATTTACTCAAAGACAAGTCGTCTCTTTGATATTTGATATTTTATTGTTGGTCAATCTCAAGGTGCAAAATGACATTTTAAGCACATATATGCCACTAATCCTAAGGTATGCAAAATATGTTTTTTTTTGTTTTTGTGATTGTAGTATATATGTCCTTAATATCAACTATTCAATATATTGATTTGTATTTTTTTGTAGAATTGGTTTTTGGTCAATTCCATCTACTACCACTACAACGCCTAAGTGCACCACACTTTCCCCTAATAAAAATATGGGTAAATGGGGGTGGAGGAGGGGAGGATTGAAATAAGGACCTCAAAATATTTTACATAACACATTAAAATCCTCTTCTAAGTGAGCTACCACCAAGGTATTTTGTATAGATTGTTAGGTTATATTCTCCTACCATGATTAAATAATTTACCTCACACATATTGAGAATTATGTATCATTATGAAAGATATAGTGATAGAATATCACATTTTTGATGTGTTCCCTAAGGATCATATTATATAATGTGTATAACACACAACAAAGTTTGAATTCCATAAATATAAAATAAGATCCCGCACAAAGTTATTCATTATATCCCCATAAATCCCAATTTCCAACATATTTCTTTGAAGCATCTCTATAGGGAATTATATTCAAAATTTGAATCTTTAGAAAAATGTGTGGTCACTAAATCTTGAGGTTTAATATTGGTTCAAAACACATTGGAGAGAGTCTCCACATTACACTCCAAGATTCTTTTTTTGATCATTTGGGTACTTGGTGAAACATTTCAAAAAAAGAAAAAGAAATAAGAAATAAGAAATAAAATAAAAAAATAAAAAATAAAATAAAAACAAATTGAAAGAATACAAAATAGAAAACAAATAACACAAAAATTAATGGTTTCAACTCATGTGATAATTAACTCAACTATCCATTTGAAGAGATGGGCTATGTGGTAGGGTTTTGTATATGTGGTAGGGCTTCATATCAATAGTCATCATAGGCATGAGATAGATGGCACCCGTTGGTGATTGTCAAGACCACACTCTCCTCCCATTTTACTCAGCCAGTTTGGGTTTAGCAAGTATCCCCTTAGTCTATCCTCTTTCGCACCAGTCTAGGCTTAAAGTGCAGGCTTTGTGGTTAGTTTCAATTGGCCACTGTTTGGATGCTTGGAGTTTTAGGCTGTTGGAGTGATGTGTTTTTCATAGCTTTGGTATTTTTTGTGGTGGGTGGAAGAATGTAACAACTAGTGGTTGGGGGTTAAGGTTTTATTTTTCATTATGGAAAATATTGTTGATTATTCTCAAGATCCATTGGAATTAGTGTCCATCTATCAATTACATCCACATCAGATGATGGGTTTTGAAGATGGAAAGACATATGACATTCCTATTTCAACAATTATCGAAGGAATGCCACCAGGTGCTTCAGAAGGTGGTTTTTATCCTTCCCCTTTGCTTTCTGAATGATTTTTTGCAAATTTTGCTCTGTTGGTTTCTTCTGGTCATGTTCCGTCTGAAGGGTCTCTCCTGGTGGAGGTTTCCTCCCCTATAGAATTTTGGTCCTTTTCGAATGTGTCTGTCTTGGGGAATCGAGCTTTTGTTTAGGATGAGAGGATATTTTTCTTTGTAACTGGTGGTTCTGAGTTGGGGGGTTCGTCTGGTGGTTCAAAGTTTCTTTCATAGGATACTTCGATAATGACAAGATCTCAGTTGGCAGATTGTGCTCAGAACGTGATTTCTTTTCAATATTTTCCTGTATCCTATGTGGGTTTTCAGGGTGGTTCCAAAGTTGCTTCAATTGGAGGTTAGGAATCCTTGGTAAGTTTTTCAGAGGTGATAGCAAGTGGCCTCGCTGTTTTTTCCATCGGGTCCTACAAATGCTAATGGAGAATTGGGGGTTTTGATTTCAAACAACGAGTAAGAATTTTTCGTTGTTTTGAAGGCGCATCCCTCGGTGGTTGTAAGTGAAATACCTTGGGCTGAGGTGGCTATAAAAATGGTTGGAAAAAGGGTGAAGTGATTAAAGGTTAGGTAGGAGGTGAAGAATCTAACCTTGTGGGTAGGCCTATGACTAGACGAGGTCATGGAGATGACTGGTAAAATTTTGGGTGGAAGAGTTAGGTGGTGGAAGTATTTGATGAAATGATGGAAGCTATGGGTTAAGGAAGAATGGGGATGGTTTATGCCTACTTTCCCTGTGGTAAGTACTTTTACTAGAGGGTGGCTTTCACTTCATTTTAACTTAGAATCAGGTGCTAGTTGGGCGCTGTCACATTTTTTGGAACATAGTATCATTCCCCATTATTTTAAAGAACTGGTCTCCATTATTTGATCTAGATAGAGAGCAACTTGGCATAATGCCAGTCTGGGTGTGCATGCCTGGTTTTTCCTATGAAAATTTGGATTTAAGATGTCTTCATGTTAATTAGTAATGAGATTAGGACCTTTTTGGATAATGAAAATTCCTTCTTGGAGACCGAGAAGATGGCATATGCCAAAATTATGGTAAACTTGGATACCATGGAGGGATTGGTGGCTAATTTGGATTTGTCTTATTGTGAGTTTTCCCACTAGTAGATGTTGGATTATCAAGGAGTGCCCTTCAATGTTGAAGGTTCCATGAGGCCAAGAATGTTATGAGGTATTTCCCTCTATGTTATCGGGGGAAAAATGGTCAAGAGTAATCTTGTTCAGTTTCTTCTGGTATGCCCCTGTCAAACTCGGGTGTAGTAAAGGTGGTAGGGGGAGCCTCTACTTCGCATGCCAGTCTTGTGGATACTTCTTTGTTGAATGCAGGTGTGGTGTAGGGGGAGGTTCGGGAGGCCTCCAGTCTTGATTATGTCCTAGATGATTGAACCAGGGCTTCTTCAAGGGGTGTTTCCCTTGCTCCAGGTATCTCTTCTTTCCCTCATCCTTCCTTTTAAATAAATGATTTTTTGTCTATTCCTTCATTCCCTTTATTTTCTCTACCTATTTTGAGTCTGGGTGTTGCTAAAATTCTTTATTCAGTTGTGTTTGCCCCTATGTGCTTCCGACCCCCTCTCCATCTCTTTCTTCTAGCAACAACCATAGGTCTCTTTCAGGTGGTGAGCCTTGATACTTTTTAAGATCCTTGTCAAAGGGTTAGGTCCCTTTAGATTCCCAGGGAGGCTTGGGTCATCTTCCCCCCTATAAATTTTCTAAGCCTCTATGAGGGCGACAATCAAATATTTCTAAAGAAAAAGTTGAGGCTAGTTAGGAGATTGTGGCAGGGAGACAAATTGTATTTATTTGGGGTCCTTAGAGCATCATGCCCCTTTATTTCTATTTCAGAATGAAGATAATGTCTTTCAATTGTCGTGGTTTGTCTAGCACCTATAAATGCCTATCCTTGAAACAATTATTTTGTTCTTTGCCTTTGGACCTTAATCTTTTACAAGAAACTTTGGGATCGAATTTGGATGTAGAGATGTATTTGGGCCATTTGTCATTGGGATGGGTATTTTAGGAAGCAGATGCCCATGGTAGTTCTGATGGTTTGGCGATGGGTTCAATTTGAAATCCATAAAGGTTATTAGCACGTGGGGATGTGAGGGGGTTCTGGATGGTGATATATTCTCAGTTGAGTTTGGTTGCATTTTTAGAATTCTTAATGTATATGGGCCATGCCGTGATCGGGTTAATTTCTAGGAGGCCTTATTGAAAATAGGTTTTTCTCTTGGAGGGGATTTAAATTTATCAGTTGGTCAGTCAGAAATTTGGGGTGAGCACACTCATGAGGATGTTCTATCAGACTTCTTTGTGCATTGGATTGATGAAAACAACTTGGTGGATATTGATTTGGTTAAAAATGGCCTAATTTGGAAGAATATAAGGGTAGGTGCAGAGATGTTAGCACGAAGGATTGATCGTTTCTATTAAGGCTGACCCTGCTTTCGTTCATTCCCTCAATGGATTAGTTTGAGGGTTGGGGGGGGGGAGGTATGATCATTTTCTTTGGGGAATCTCGTGTGATTATTAATTGGTTCAATGAAGCTTCTTTATGTCATGTGCACACTCTTAGACCTATTTTGCATGAAGTCGTTCTAATCAAGCGTAATTTTTAGTTTATTTCTTTTCATCATATCTACAAGGAACGCAACTCCATTGCCGATGCTCTTTACGAGGAAGGCACAAAACAAGCTTGGGGTTCTTGACAGGTTCAAGTGTAGATAGATGATGACCAAATGTTCAGAGGTTCAGGAAAGGCGATTAGAGTTTCACTTTTGGTTTTATTTCCATTTCAGTCGTCAGGTTTATATTATGTTACCATGATTTCTAATTAATAGCTAGCAGTTTTTTGGGTTGATTTATATGTTAAGTCTCTTACTCCAATAAATTTATGTTTTTTCATAGCTACAGTAGCAGTCCATTTGGATTGGTTGATGTCCTTTGCACATGATATTGATGTTTGTTTCACGAACCTCTCAGTTTTTGCTGTGTCTCTATACATTTTTTATATGCCTTTTGGCATCTATAGTATGCAACTTTCGTTATTATTTAATGGAGTTTACGATTTTTCCTTGGGGAAAAAACTCAAATATCCATTTGAAAAGATCATGATCCACAAAAGACATAATTCTCATTGAAATATACCATTCATTCTTTTAGTACTACAAACTAGGCCTCCTATTCTACAACTAATCCAAGTCAATTCAATTAAAAAAATATTATAGCCCATTGTCCAGTCACTCATGATGGTTCTCAGCCAAATGATGCCCATTCCAATTGATCTAAATAATTAAATTGGAATTTTTTATTAATCTAAAATGTTTCATCAAATTTAAATCTTTGACTGTTTATAGCTAAGCATGGTTGAATAAAATTACAAATTATTCTTATTTGATAAACAAGGTGTTTTCATGATCTTTAGTGATAGGTTGACAACAAACAAAACCTTCTTTCAAAGAGATGACTGTCACAAAGACCTGAATTATTGCCTCTGGATTGTTATCTCTTCAAAATCAATAAAATGTTGCTTCTATGCTTGTAAGTTTGTGATGCACAGGTCCCACAAAGCTTATTGATACAGTTGCAACAATATTCCTTATACCCAAAAATTTCTTCAAAATGTTTACTTGAGTATTATAATGACTAAAAAAAAATTGTCTTGCACTGAATGTTGTGACATTACCACTTCCTGTAGCTTGCTTCTTTCCAATGTGACCAATTATTATTATACCCTTGAATTAGGGCTTTAAAACATATACCCTTATTCTTGTTGACAACTTTATAGAGCTACACTCAAAATAGATTCCAAAAATAATACCACTGTAAATTCAAATAGATGTACCTTTCAATGAAGGTTGGCTCACTGATTTTCATAGGCTTGGACTATGTATTTTTATATGCCAATCTCATCACAAAACCTACACACAGATTCTTGTCTTCTTATGCCACTTACACAGGTCAACGAATTCTATCTTGATCAATGGTGACTATAGCTTTGAAGATAAGTCAAATGTGCCTTTAAGAGATTCAATCTAGGTCTCTTTTGCTCATAATTAGAATAGGAGGCTCGACTCCCTTTTCAAGATGACTGAAGAAGAGGAGATCTAGACTTGTTTCTTTATAAGACTGAAATTACTCCTTCTAGATTTCAAATTAGGCCATTATCCCAGATTTAATTTGAGACCATTGAGAGAACTGATCCACACTTGCAATATTCCAATTTAAACAAGGAACGTGTTCATAATTTCAATGTATTGATGCACAGGTGTAGAGTATGGTTTTTGGAATTATTTCAATAAGACTTAAGCTTAGAACAAGGTCATCAATACTATTGATATTGGATCTCTTTTATGCACAGGTGTATCCTCTTTGAATAGTGCTTTCGACTCCCTTTGAAAAGGTGACAATGGAAAGAATTTTAGGGCGTCCAAAAGAGAATCACACACATGCCTTCCAAATTAAGACAATGATCACTGAAAACTTGTCTAGAACGAAGGCTTGATAGACGAAATTAGGATCCTTTCATATGAAGGTGAAATTTATATGTCTTGATCCTCTTCTAACAATACTAATGCTTAGAATGAAACTCGGTCTTGAATTTTTATGCATAGGTAAATAGAGAGGATCCCAGTCCTCTTGAAATCAGAAAGGATGATTTTTTTCAAGGATTTACAGTAAAGGTTTATGGTCAAAATTATTTAATAATACTAAGAACATTTTTAGGAATATTTTAAATCTTTCCAAGATGATAGATAATAAGAAGACCTCATTGCGTCTTGTCTTGAATACAATAGCATGCAATTTTGAAGACTTCAAATTTTGTAAAATTACCTTATACCTTCACTTACTTTGTTAATATTCTTGGCATTTCTCGAACTCCTCAAATAAACTTCCTTAGTAAAGCAAGAAAACCTCATGTAAAGCTATCAAATTATTATTATTATTATTTTTAAATGCCCAGTATTCTGTTGGATATTCGACGATATGTGGAAACCAACGCATATTTGAATCTTATCCAATGAGAAAACCATCAGATATTCAATGCATTACAGATGGAAATAAGCATCAAATATATAACACTTCTGTCACACAAACTTGTTCTAACATTGATTATCTGATGCTACACCATTGGGCGCTACTATCAGACTAGACTAACAAATTGTTGACTATCTGACGAACATGTGTTACAATTTTTGACATCTAAGGCGTCAGAACGAACCGCGAGTCCTCTCAGACTAGAGCAGTCAAGCATTGAATATTCAACGTTAAAGAATCACCAAATTGGCATCTTAGGCGGAGGATATTCTATGTTAAAGTGTTGCTGATCTGACACATGTTGGCATGTTGACGTCGCAAAAATGAACTCAAAGTGTGATATTTTTAATGACATTTTCGACCATTTTTGGTGTCAGATATTCAATGTATTTTTAAAAATGTAGCAAGAAAATCTTAGTTTGTATTTGCCTTGGTCAAACTAGAGAAAATTCAAATTTTTATTTTAGCATAAATTTGGAGGTAGTTGATTGAGGTGACATGGAAATTTCCACTCAGTTAACTCAGTTAATTCGAGTTGAGGAAGCTTGAGTTCAGTTCAATATGATTAATTGCTAATTTGTAGCAATATATTTTAGTTAAATTGAGCTATGGTAAGTTAAAATAGTTCTAACTGTTAGAAGAACTAGTGGAGGTCAAGTCGTGGAAGTGGAACTTCAACTACACTGAGTGATCAAATAGTTAACTAATCAATCAGCCCAAAATAACTGATGCATGTAGAGAATTTGAGTTATCCAGTTGTGTTGGGTGTGGAGCCTGATTAACTTCTTTATTCAGAGGTATTGCCAAGTTGGACCCCAATTCCTAATAGAGCAGCAACGCTGCTCGTTGAATCACCGTCAGGGGGTCTAGGGGGGCAATGAAAATTTTATGAGCTCCCCCCCAGGTAGGGGTTTGGGGATAACAACTCCGAAGCTAAAAATAGATGTAAAATTTCCTTATAAAATATTGTAATTTCGTAGTCAATATGGGTCGTTCACTATGCAGATGATCTAACGTTAGAAGTTATGTTAATTTAGGGTCTTTTTCCCTAGAAGGAAACCCTTAGTTTATATGAGGGAATTGTATTGTGGATGTGTATATTTATTCTGAGCGAGAAAGAGAGAGGAGATTGTGTGAGAGCGAAGAGGAAATTACATCAAATCCATTGTAGGTTGTATCTCTTCATATTATTGGATAATATAGAGGAAGGACTAACTGTTTCTCCTTGGACGTAGCCCAAATTGGGCGAACCACATATATTTGTGTCTCTCTTGTTTTATGCATTTGTGTCCTTGTAATATTTTATGTGTTCCATTGCTCTGTAATATATACTTTTCTAACAATTGGTATTAGAGCCTGAGATCTATTTGGCTGATAAATTCGCAAGAGAAAAGGGTTCTTGGTTGAGTAGGAGCAATGGCAGAAGGTAGGTTTAGGGTCGAGAAATTTAATGGCCAAAACTACCAATTGTGGAAGATGTAGATGGAAGATTATCTGTATTAGAAAGATCTATACCTACCATTGAGTGGAAAGACAAAGAAGTCGACGAGTATGACAAACATAGAATGGGAGCTTCTCGACAGAAAGGCACTTCCAACAATACAACTGTGTTTGGCAGCATCATTGGCATTCAATATTTCAAAGGGAATGACAACAGAGGGTTTATTGACGATATTGTCCAAACTATATAAAAAACCCTTGGCCTCAAACAAGGTATTTCTTATGAAGCATTTATTTAATATGAAGATGTTAGATGGTGGATCTATTGCTGATCATTTAAATGAATTTAATATGGTTACTAGTCAGTTAAGTTCTGTAGGGTAAATTTTGATGATGAATTTAGGGATCTGTTATTTATGTGCTCATTGCCATAAAGTTGGAACGATTTAGTTATTCCCATTACTAACTATGTCTTCGGATCTAGTACTTTAAAGTTTGATGATGTTGTCGGTGCCATCCTTAGCAAGGAAGTGCGACAGAAAAGATCTGATGAGACATCAAGTAATTCTTTGATTCCAAAGACTAGGGGAAGAAAAATGGAAAGAGGAAAGGGCCCTGGATATTGCAGTAAGTCAAGGAAAGGAAGATCCATGTCCAGATCAGGGATAGTGTGCTAGAAATGTAGGACAAAAGGACACTCGAAGAAAGACTATAAGTCTTGGAAGGGAAAAGAAGGAGACACACAACAAGAAAACAACCATGAAGCGAATGTGACAGGTGATGTGTTGCAAGATGATTTGATTCTTTCATTAGAAAATATTATTGATGACTGGGTGGTAGATTCAGGGGCCTCATTCCATGCCACACTTCATAGGAAACATTTTCATGATTATGTTCAAGGAGATTTTGGATAGGTTCGTTTGGGTGATGATAAACCCTATAAAATTGTTGGAATTGGTAAGGTTTTTATAAAACAACAAAATGGAAACCAATGGATATTAAAGGAGGTAAGACATGTTCCAAATCTGAAGAAAATCTAATTTCAACAGGGAATTTGGGAGGTGAAGGCCGTGTAACTACTTTTACATATAAAACTTGGAAGGACACTAAAGGAGCCCTGGTAATAGAAAAAGGAGAAAAGGTTGGTACATTGTATCTATGCAATGGTATTTATAATTCTGTTAATGATTTAACCTTTACAAGAACATATACAACATTGTGGCATCATAGGCTTGGGCACATGAGTGAGAAGGGGATGCAAATTCTCCACTCAAGAAATTTGTTGCCAGGTTTGAAGCATGTTGATTTGGATTTTTGTAAAAATTGTGTGTATGGAAAATAGAAGAGAGTCAAATTTCTCAGAGTTGGTAAAGAAAATAAGAGTGAAAAATTAGAGCTTGTGCATACAGATGTATGTGGATGTATCAACTCTTGTTGGATCTTGCCATTATGTTAATTTTATTGATGATGCAACGAGGAAGATATGGATTTATTGTATTTGAAATAAATTTGATGTATTTGATACTTTTAAGAAATGGAAAGCTTTGGTTGAGAATGAGACTTGAAAGAAGTTGAAGTGTCCCAGATCAGAAAATGGAGGTGTTCAAAACATGGCATTCACAGAGAGAAGACAATTCCAGGAACACAAAAGGAAAATTGTGTGTCAGAAATGATGAACATGACTATCATGGAGCGTGCAAGGTGCATGAGATTGCATGCAGGATTGCCTTTACAATTTTGGGTAGATGTTGTAGATACTATTGTTTATCTAATAAACAGAGGGACTTCGAGTTCCTTGGATGGTGGTATTCAAGGGGAGGCATGGACAGGTAAAAATGTAAACTACTCATTTTTAAAGACTTTCGGTTGTGAAGCCCTTGTCCACATTAATAAAGGAAATAGAACAAAGCTTGAGGAAAAATAAAAGAAATGTACCTTTATTGGATATGGTGTTAATTATTTTGGTTATCTTTTATATGATTATGAAAATCACAAAATCATTAGGAGTAGAGATGTCATATTCAATGAAAAGTTCTCGTATAAGGATTAGACGTAGGAAAAGAAACAGGAAAAAGAAAATAGAGAATACACAGTGCTTGATGAGATTGTAAAAAAAGTAAAGGTGCCTGAAAATCATAATGATTAATAGCCAAAACAACAACAAAAACCACAACAACAACAGGCACCTCAAACACCTGAAAGTGGTTTTAGAAGATCCAATAGGATAAGTAGACCCCCTGAATGATACTATCCTTCATTATATTATGTATTGTTGACTGATTTTGGTGAACCAAAATGTTATGAAGAAGAAGTGTAAGTAGAAACCAGGAAGAAGTGGGAGCTAGCCATGAAAGAAGAGATAGACTCCTTGGTACATAACCATACTTGAGACTTAGTTAGGTTGCCTGCATGTAAAACAACATTGCAGAATAAATGGGTTTACAGGTTGAAGGAAGAATATGGAGGTAGAAAAACGTATAAAGCTAGACTTGTGGTGAAGGGGTTTCCACAAAAGAAAGGTATAGACTTTGATGAAATATTTTCTTCTGTTGTTAAGATGAATTCAATCAAAACTATTTTAAGTCTAGTAGCAGCAGAAGGTTTGCATCTTGAGCAGTTAGATGTAAATACAACCTTTCTCCATGGGGATTTGGAGGAAGAGATCTATATGCAGCAGCCGCAAGGATATGATGTCAAAAGGAAGGAGAAACTAGTGTGCAGGTTGAAGAAGATATTGTATGTATTAAAACATGCTCCAAGGAAGTGGTATCTAAAATTTGACAGGTTTATGTTTGAACAAGGATATACTAGATGTCACTCTGATCATTGTGTTTATCTCAAAAGGAAAAATTATGGAATCTATATTATATTGTTATTGTATGTAGATGTCATTCTTGTTTCAGGGTCTAACATGCAAGAAATAAATGTGCTCAAAGAAAAAATGGAAAATTCATTTGCAATGAAGGATTTGGGTACTGCAAAACAAATCCTTGGTATGAGAATAACTAGAGACAGGAAAAAACGCAAACTAACATTGTCTCATAGTGAGTACATACAAAAGGTGTTGGAAAGATTTAATATACATAATGAAAAACTAGTTACTACACCTTTGGCTATCAATTTCAAATTAAGTAAGGATATGTGGCCCAAGACACAAGAAGAGATGGAATATATGTCTAAAGTTCCATAAGAATCACTAGTTGGAAGCTTAATATATGCAATGGTCTGCACAAGGCCTAATATTGCACATGTTGTGGGAGTTGTAAGCAGGTACATGAAAAATCCAAGAAAAGAACATTGGATGGAAGTGAAGTGGATTATCAGGTATTTGAGAGGTACCACAAATCAAGCATTATGCTTTGGTGGTTCGAACATTTCTCTACATGGATATGTTGATGCAGATATGGCAGGTGATAGAGATAACAAGAGAAGCACCACAGGGTACATGTTTATTGTAGGTGGAACAAATGTTAATTGGGTTTCAAAAATGCAAAGTGTTGTTGCACTTTCAATGACAGAAGCAAAGTATGTTGCTGCTATAGAGGCTACTAAAGAAATGATTTGGTTGCAAAGGTTTATGGATGAATTGGGTAAGAAGCAAATGATGGGAAAGTTATACAGTGCCATCCTAAGTGCCATTCATCTTGAAAAGAACTCAACATTTCATTCCAAGACTAAATATATACAACTCTAGTACCATTTAATATAGTTAGTGTTGGAAGATGGACAGTTGAAGCTGGAAAAGATACACAGTAGCCATAATCCTGCAGATATGTTAACAAAAGTTGTAACTAGTGTGAAGCTGAGATTTTTCTTGGTTTCAATTGGTCTTAGAGTATGATGATGAAGATGAGAAACAACCAAGTCAAAAGTGGAAGCATTGTCCAAAAAATGAAGCAGCGGTGGAGTTTCTATAATCAATCTCCAAGTGGGATATTGTTGGGTGTGGAACCTGATTATCTTCTCTATTCAAAGGTATCACCACATTGGACCCCAGTTCCTAATGGGGCAACAACACCACCCATTTAATCACCGTCGGGGGGGAGGGGGGGGGGATGTCAATTTTATGACATTTACCAAGGAATTATAGCTCATCATATCAGTTGCGGGGATTTAAACCTGGGTGGGGAAGATAACAACCATTCCATTCAACCACTCGAGGTAACCCCAATTGACACACACACACACACACACATATATATATATATGTGGGTTTGTGTGTGTGTGTATTAAGAGGAAAGAAATAAACCTCCATCTTAGATTGTGGCCTAGAGTGAGGTTGCTGGTACTAGGCCAACCCATACGTATACTCACTTAAGAGTTCAACAAGGCTCAAAGGCAATACAACAATATTCACAGGCATAAAGCCATTAAAAATTATATTTATCAAGGCATTATATCTAATCATGTCACTAATGGGGATTTGATAACCACAATTGACTATATATATATAAGAATTGAAGGTATTATTTGCAAAACTGTTTTCATGATTGGATAGCATCAGAGAAATTTTCCCCTTATTGTCTAAAAGAGATTTAATTGGTGAAGTTTGGGCTATTAGTTTGAATGCAAAAAGGAATTCACTCTATTTTACCTTTTTTCTCTCTCTCTCTCTCTCTTTATATATATATATATATATATATATAAGACTTGAAGGTCTTCTTTGCAAATATGTTCTCAGGATTGGTTGGCCTTAGATAAATTTGTCCCTTATTTCCTAAAATAGATTTAATTGATGAAGTATCGACCATTGGTTTGGATGCAACAAGCCAGTCATTCTATTTTCCCTTGTATTTTTACATCATCGTGGGTAAGTTCTTTGTTTAATGTGGCTTAAACCATTCATTAAGCATGGAAAGGAAAGTTACATTACTCACACACATACACTTTATATATATATATATATATATATATATATATATATATATATATATATATATATATATATATATATATATATGACTTACATTATATATATCACCCAAATGTATTCAAATGCCTAGACTTGCATGTACTTTAGGTTTTGAGTAATTCTAGGTAAGATTATTCATTACCATAACTTAAGAAGCTTGTTGCTTATTTATGATAACTCTTATATTCTCCTCAAAGGAATTTTATTCTTTTGGAGCTTGTAAAAATCCTTCCATGATTGATCTTAGAGTAGTTGTAAAGCTTCCTCATGATGGTGGAAATTTTTTCATTATTGGCGATTAGTCATTTGGTAAAACAGATACATAGTGGAATCTATCACATTTTTGTTGATGCATAATGAGACCATCGATGATTAGAAAAAGGGATCAAGAACTTACAATGCGAAACATTACAAATTTTTGCTTAAGTTGTCAACTGTCATGGAAATGCATGAAGTAATCACATTGTGTAAATATTTTTTTTTTGAAGCCCAATGAAACTATCAACACTTTTGTAATCAAATGACACTTTGGTAAATCCATCAATATTTTGGTAATTTATTGGAACTTTAGCAATATGTCGACACTTTGGTAAATATGATGACAGTTTGGTAATCCTATCGGTGGTGAGGGAAATGGATACAATGAATCATGATGGCCAAATTATATTTTCCGCTAATGATTGATGAAGCTATTGGAACTTTGAATAGTATTTTAGCACGTTACAAGTAAGTTGCCGATGCCATGAAAGGCTCAACATGGTATTAGAAATTATGACATGTGTAATTCCATGTGACAATATATGTATGATGTGGTAGATCCCAGGTGGCTGTATGGATGATGATTTGTTAGTGTATATGGTGTTAATATTGTATTATGACAATGATGTGGCTAGACCATAGTGGTGTTGTGGTTGTATGAATGATGATGTGGACCATGCATATGGCATGTCTTTGTACTTCATATAAAGGTTTATTTGTGGTTTGTCACAAGAATGCATCAACGTTTTAGGTCAATGGTCGATGGTCATGTTAGTAAAAGGATTGAGTTGATGGTCTATGGTCACATTGATTATTAACATGGGGTTTGCATAATGTCAAAGGACTACGCCAATGACTAATGGTTGCATCGATGACTTACATGAGATTGATACAAATTCAAATGATTGTGCCAATTATTGATGGTCATGTCAATGATTTACTCAACGTTGGTACAATGTTAAAGGATTACATTAATGGTTTATGGTTGCATTAGTGATTTTATTGAGGGTTGGTGCAATCTCAAAGGATTGCACCAATAGTTGATGGTCACATCGATTCACTTGAGGGTTGGGTAAATGTCAAAGGATTGCACTGATGTTAAATGGTCACATTAACGATGCAGTGAAAGATAAACCTATGATGGGGTTTCTAACATGGCATGATAAATATTCCACATGGACATGCTAATCTATATTGTGTTGATGTGTTAAGAGAGAGAAGGATCTTCATGTAAATTTTGAAGGGCCATAACTTTGTGCCCATAACTTAGAATTATGTCATTAGAAAGATCTCAACAAGTCGAAAATGCTGGTGGTCTTAGAAATGAGTTTCAAGTTGAGTGATAAAGAATTTATGACCCCTATCTCCTCAAGGTGACTTAAGAGGTCAGGTGTGGGGTGGTTGTTATAGTACATCAATGAAAGTCATTAACTCAAAAGAATTTTCTATGGCCATTAGTTGGTAATTTAAAATTTTGAGATTAATATTTAGGAGTTGATTTGAACCATTAATTGATTTAATCATTAGAGTGGACTCTCCAAATACCTAAAAATTCCATACATTTTTCTCCATAGCACTCTTTAGAAGAAGTTAGAGAAGTCTTGAAGCCATTATCTCTACAAAGTTATCTCATTTTGTTCCAAACCTTGTATTACTTGTATAATCTTTTGAGATATCTAAGATACATTTTGCATTGTTATTGTTCAATGTACCTTCATTAAACCATAAAATCATCCTTAATTGTATGATCTTAAAAATATGTAGGACACACTTGCATTGTTTTTGTTCTTTCTACTTTAGTTTGAACCATGAAAAATCCCCATGATTTCTCTTTATTTATAAATAATGTAGCTCAATAGTTTTCTTTCATTTGGATAATTAACATTTTATAAACTGTGGCCAAAGATTTGATATGATATATAACTTATAAGGAGGGTATTTTTTCCCTTTAGAAAACAATGAATTTCCCTCCAACCATTCTCCACATATTGTAAAAAGGGTCACAACATGCCATTGCTTTAATTTTCTCTTGCCTCATCAATGTTTTATTTATTTATTTATTGTATTACCCACTCAACCATTCTTTACACCTATTATTTTCTCAATCTCTATCCAAATATGTTTAGCATATTAACATTTAATGAGAAACTGGGATCTTTTTTTCATATTCTTTGTAACAGATACATATGTGAAGTCCTTGTTTGGGTTTGTTTTTCATTATTTCTCAAGTCAGAATTGTATCAATTATTGCTAACCACATTTATTTTGATTTTATTTGGTACTTTACCTTACATAGTTTTTTCCACCAAAAGGTTATATCTTTTGGTTTTAGAGCGAGGCTAGATTGGTATTCCAATATTGTTGAATGATATCCTAGAGTTTAATTTTTTGACTAAACAATTGTATCTTACTCCTCTCTAAGTATTACATGGTTTTTGTGTAGCCTAGCTACATAAGCATTCCACATTATAACATCTTCTCCTTCTAACTGTAGATTGTTTGTTTTTATCCACCCCGTTTACAATATATTTGTATTCCCTTAATTTGGCATCTAATAAAGGGTGAAAATATCCTTATCATATATAATTTCTCTTTGTCTTCATGTAGCTTGTGTCCATTCTTGTATCCTATCTTGGGGTCTATACCACCCTTCACTTGCTCCCTAGTTCATACTCTCTATACTAATTGATTTCCAATTAAATGGAAATATCGTACTAACATCTTCCAGTATGGGCACATTTTTTTTATAGATTCTCTTTCACTCATCTATTTTATTATCAAACTTAGAGTTATGTACCTTTATACTGTAATATTTTTCCATAGGCTCTCATGAAATATGACTCTCCATTAGGTTTTTGTTGTCAATTATTTCCAAAAATAGTAAATTTTCTTCAATCCTCACGCACTTTCCTCTTTGGTCCTGGTTATTGCTTTTGCTTAACCAATGGGATCCCATTAATTTGTTTTTTCCTTATCTATGGAAATTTAAAAACCTTTTTCTTGATCCTTTCTATAATTCCTTTTGGTATGTATGGTAAAGTATTCTAAAATACTGGAATTTCCTTACGAACTAATTTAACTAATATCAACTTCCCACCACTTGAAAGCCAAATATTGCACAAATTGTTTATTCTTACCTCATTTCTGTCAATTAATTATTCCCAATACTTTTTTCTCATAACCATTAGCGTTAAGTGGGAGGCCTAGATATTTAAAACCTTTTTTGAAGTTAATACATCTAAATGGAAAAAATATAGAGGAATTGTCTATTTGCTTCTTGATTAAGACCATCGAAGGAAATTACAGATTTTATAACATTTACTTCCCTATTAGTATTTGTATTATATAGATCCATAAATTCCTTCATCTTTCTTGCTTCCCTCAGGGTTCCTTTAAATAATAATAATGCATCGTACACAAATAGAATATGTAATAAAGATAAATCTCTCCCCATATTAACTCTAGATATTGTCCCTTTGTCTTAACTTTTGAAAATTGTTTCCTTAATCCTTTATATATTATGTGAAAGAGTAATGGTGAAAGTGGGAATCCTTGCCTTATTCTCCTTTATTGGTTAAAAATATTAAAATTAACCCATTTTTTGACACAACAAAAGATGTTTAAGTCAAACAACTCATTATTTGTTTCATCACAAGTAGGGATAAGCCCACATGCAAACATAACGATTTGATATAAAACTAGTATGATCAATCATAAGCTTTAGGTAATTCTAATTTCATAACCACAACTAGGGGATTTTTTATTTCCATGGTAATAATACCTTCTTGTGCTTTCCTTATTACGTCATGGATTTGTCCACCTTCTAGAAACCCCAATTGTTCATTTGATATTATTTAAAAAAAATCCTTTTGATTTTAATAACCAAGATTTTGGTCAATATCATATAAATACAATTGGCACAATGAAATTGTCTTGAAATATTCATAACTTTAAGGGTTATCCTCTTTTAGAATTAGAGCTAAGAAGGTAGCATTAAATGCTCCAAGAAATTTTTTTGTGCTATTGGCCTCCTTAATCACCCTCAATAGATCCTGTTCCAATAGTTTGTAGAATCCTAATTAGAATATTGCCAAGGGAATTTATTACTTTTCACTGAGATGCCAATACCATTTTTAGCTCATCCTGGAGACCTTTTCCATAAGCATTTGGTTCCCTTATTTTCTCTACAAATATTTGAAAATATGATGATATTTTTAATATCTCAACAATATCATTAATATGTTAGGATCTATAAAAATGGTTTGGAAGTAAGATACCCCATGCTTGATAACTCTTTAAAATTTTGTTCCTAGCTACGATTTGTGTTCTTCGTCTCCCATATCGTATTGACCCTTTTCTTGTAATTTGAAATTATGGAAAATTGTAGTGTTTTCATCACCTTTTTCTAACCATAATACATTGTTTTTCATCCCTTAGTTTGCCTCCCTTCTTTCCAATAGTCTTTCCAATAGTGTTTGTATTGTTTTTTCCAAATATTTAACTCTTTTTTCTTTGTTCTTCTGTGAAGCCTTCCATTACATCATCCTCATATAATGAAGATAGATTGTCTTATGTTTCCTTCAATTCCTTATTATATCCTTTGAATTGTTTTAAGGCCTATGCAATTACATATTTTTCACTTTTTTATTATTGATTCTCCAAATTGGAATCTTGTATAATCCAGTTTAGGATTAAAACCCCTACATTCCTTTGCTAACTTTCCAACGTTCTTAATTATTTGTCCATTTATGGTTAAAATTAAATGGAATAGTGAAATTAGTAATTTTTGTTTTTTGTTTTTTTTTAATCTATGTATAAAAGGATATGTAAGTGATCATACCCCCACCTGCTTTGGTCTACATTATAATTCTTTTATACCTTCATTAAAATATTCTAAGATACTAGGAACTTGTCTAGGCTCTTGGAAATACTGGATTATTTCCCTCTTATAAATATTTCTCAAAATGAAAACCTTCTTAATGACTTCCACATAAACCAACCATGCCTCCTCAAGTTATGTATAAAATAATTAAAAGTCTATCTTCTCTTGTAGTTTGTCCCTAAACCTCATAATTTCTTAAGCTAAAGTTTAAGTCACCTCTACAATTAATTTATCCTATTTTATTACTTAAGGAAATAATTCATCCCAAAATGTTTTCTTGTCATCATAAGAAACGTAGAAATTTATCACTCTTATACTTCATCCTAATTCCTAGAATTTGAACTTTGTACAAATACCTACTGACACAAAGAAGTAGACAACTATATGATATTATATTTCCACCTAGTAATTCCCCATTTGATATCCCATTTTATTTAAGTGTTAAAAAAATCCACCCCCTCAAGAATATACCTAAAATTTATGTGTTCTTCCCTCCCTTCATTGTTTCTTTTAACAATATAACATTTGGTTTTGTCACTTCCACTAGTTTTTTGAGGTTAATCATTAGGGGAATTTTGAGGTATCAAAACAAAAATTGTGCTATCATAATCAACTTTAGAGTAACCAATAGTATTCAAGATTATGATGCCAGGCATAAGGGTAAATATTTTGGAGGGAAATAAGATTTTTTTTTTTTTTTAATAATACTTTCAACTTTTATTCTTACAAGTTCTCTCAAATTTCAAGTGTAGTCACCCACTGGAGAAACTTATTTTTTCATGTATTTCTAGTTTATCTCACTATGGGTCTATCAAAAGTATGCAAAATGGGTACTTGTTGAATGTATAAATTAATTCCACATAACTTGAGTGAACCAATAAGGAGATAATTTGAATATATGATTAAAAAAGTAGTTTTCTTTCTTTCCCTTTGAAAATACATAGCTCTTATTTTATTATTTTCCTTAGGAGGCCCCTTTAGACCTCAAATTTTCCCTAATTATTTTTGAGTGGTTTCCTAATTCCTTGGTGTTTAATGACAAAAAAATCATGGGTTAATATTGGATGGGTTTTATCCTACTCTACGGACCCCTTTCAAGGCTATTTGTTTCCCTTATTGAATCTCGTTCAAGTTTCTCTTGGGAATGTTGCAAGAAATATTTTTTCCTAAGGTTATTTGTAGCTAGTTCTCTAATAGTGTTATGCACTAATCCGCCCTTTATGCTCCCATTTATAGTTTGATCCCCCCCTTTATAGATCCAAATTTATTTCTTGATGATGCATGATTAATTATGACTTAATTTAGCTTGGATTTTGAGGTATTCCTTCACCTGATGAATTGAACCCATACACCTTCAAGCATTTTTTTGTAGGGATATATATATATATATATATATATATATATATATATATATATATATATATATATATATATATATATATATATATGTTTCAACATCATAGGGACAAACCTGTTAAGGATCATAGAAGACTGTCGTAGGCGTGGGAGGATGTCTGAAGGACTTAACTCCACTTTCATAGATCTCATGCCCAAAGTTGATAAACCCTCTACCTTTGATGATTTCAGGCCTATATCCTTGTGCAACTGCATCTACAAAATCAATTCCAAGATCATTGCCAACCGTCTAAGACCAATCTTGTCCTCCCACATCTCCCCAGAGCAATTCGCCTTCCTTTAGAATAGACAGATTCACGAGGTGGTTGGCACAGCTCAGGAAATACTCCATACTGTACAACTCAAAAAAATGAAAGGTATGATAATGAAGCTAGATTTATCAAAAGCATTTGACAGAGTTAGTTGGCTCTATATCCGTATTTTGCTAACACACTTGGGATTCCATTACACCTTCATTAAATGGATCATGTGTTGTATAACCAACATCACATATAGTGTACTTACCAATGGTTTGGCATCCCCCTTTTTTCATGCGGAACGAGGGCTCAGGCAGGGATGCCCACTATCCCCTCTCCTATTCCTCCTCATCATGGAAGGTCTCAGTAGACTTATTGGAGAAGACCACAGGCAAGGGCAGATTACAGGAATAAAGATCACTGATACTTGCATATTGACACACCTTCTCTTTGTCGATGATGTACTTATTTTCCTCAATGGAGGCATTGGTGAATTAACATTCCTGCACAATGCTTTTGGAATATTTCAAAAGGCCACGAGAATGGTTCTGAACGAAGCAAATTCCACTATTACAGCGACAGGATGCTCTCAACATGAAATACAATATGAGCTAAGGAGATTCTCTTTTACTCTCCTTCCTCTGGAAGAAGGTCTGAGGTACGTCAACTATCGACTAAAGCCTCATGGATATAAAATAGCTGATTGGACCTGGCTAATTACCAAGGTAGAAAAACGCCTCAATGTCTGGTACCATAAATACTTGTCAAGAGCAGGCAGACTGATCCTGATCAAGGCTGTTTTGGAAGCAACGCCTGTATACTGGATGACGTTGGCTTGGATTCCTAGAGGGATACTGGCGAGATTACAAAACATTTGTTGTCGATTCTTATGGAAGGGGAATCAGCTTGGGAGAATATTTGCATGGGCCAGATGGGAGACCCTTGCTCTGCCCAAACAGTGGGGAGGATGGGGGATCAAAAGAATGGATGTCTTCTCCAAAGCGTTGGCAGCAAAGCTAGGATGGCAACTGCTCAACAATTGTAGCCTATGGACGAAGGTAGCAGTCTCCAAATATATTGCCCCTATCAACACTCTAGATTGGATCAGACAAGCACAAAGGAACACCTCAAACATATCCATCATCTGGAAGGCTGTAAAAAATGTAATGAGTCTTATTTGGAATGGTCTGACTTGGAGAATTCGATCCGGATCACTAGTCCGCATAGGGGAAGACCCTTGGGTTGGTTGTGGCAATACACATAGGATACCCGTGGAGTTGAAAACACTCCTTGTCGATCAGGGCATCACCCACATCTACCATATAGCCGACAATGCCCACTCTACCTTGACACAATTGGCCTGGAAATTAGGGAACTTTCTAAATATTCCACTGCATTGGAAACAACACTGGCTCGACTACATAGCTACATTAATAAAGGCCCATATCAGGATTACAGAAGGGGACGACAAACTAATATGGGCATATGCCAAACATGGCTCATATTTACCCAAGGAAGGATATCCAGTTTTGATGGAACCTTATAAACCCAGAGCTATTGAGCCTTGGTGGAACTTGATGTGAAATCTCAAAGCGGATCCTAGAACTAGGCTGCCAATGTGGTTTATTTTGTACAACAAAATCCCGATTGGAGCAAATCTGATGAAGCAATCCTATCTACGACCATTTTGGTGCCACTTATGTAGAAACAACAGTGAAGATAATGACCACATTTTTCTGGACTGCCCTATCACTCAAGAGCTATGGAACAGTCTACATACATCGCTTCCCACCTCATGTTGGTGGCATGGTGAAAATATCAAAGATACATGGAACAACTAGTGGAAGGCCACCACAAGAAAGGAGAGGAATCTGCCATTACTTACATGTTGGGCCATATGGATAGCCAGGAATTATATAATATTTCAATAGAAGGCTACTCACTGGCCCTCTATTATGTTAAGAATAATTGCTGACTATGACTTCATCCCCGAAGAGACCACCCAACAACACAATGGGAACATCTGCCCAGAAATCATAAATACTTCTATACCTTGGGAATATTTCGATGGTTCAGCCTAGGATATAGGATGTGGGGGGGGAGCCATTCTACATATATCAGAATCCCATACCTTTAAAATACATATGGGTCTGGGTAGAGGCACTAATAATTATGCAGAGCTCATAATAGCCAAATTCCTCATCCACTTTGCCTTGAACAAACAATGCACGAACCTACAACTCTTCAGGGATTCAAAATTAGTATGCAACTGGATAAATAAAAAATCTAATTGCAATGCATACACATTGAGGCATATCTTGGATGATATTCACAGGCTCATCTTGACTTTTGACACTTTTGTTTGCCATCACATTTTTAGGGAACGCAACACAACTGCCGATCACCTATCCAAGGAGGCAGCGCACAGGAATGATGGCACTTGGATGATTCATGAGGAGAAGGACGGTGTTACCTATCAGCACTATCATAGACCATTCATAGATCTAGAAGCATAACTGGACGGCTCAATATGAGTCAGGAAGTTTTTTGATTATATGTAAATATATATGTTTTTCTTCATGTCACTTAATTGCAGAACTAAGCTGAACTATACTCTCTCTGCGTAGAGACTATAATTTTTTTGGTTTTTGATTAGTTTTCTCCCTGTGTGGAGCATCTATATCACCGTTAACTTATATTGGACAGGCAATGCCTTACATACTGCATATGCTCAACATCTACAAAATGTAATTTTCTCTTACTAATGAAAATTATGACTTTTTCTATGGGAATATATATATATATCTATTCTATCCCTTCAAGTTTACTATCTATTTCCTTATCCTTGAAAATTTTAATCCCATGAGTTTAATTCCAAACTAGAAACCTTTTACTTATTTTTGTGGTTAATGGCCAATTTTGTTTAACCTAAAAATCACAGCTTCCTTCTTTTCAAATTAAAGGAGAATCTAATTTGTTAGCATTTGACTTACCATTTTTTTCGTGAAGATATTTAGCCTAGTTATCCGTTGTTTCCTTTATTTGGCTTGTCTTTGACCTCTCATGAATATTTCAACATGAGAGTAAACTTTTTTTGGATACTTATCTTTAAATTTCAATGCTTCTTTTGTTATGCTCCCTAAATTCTTCTACACATTCCCTTCATTTGGTGTAAATCTAGCTTCTTTCAACTATAGGTTTTAATTCCCACTCCAATTCTTCACTATGTTGAGCGATTTTCCTTTTTCACACCTTTTCAAACTTGAAACTATATCCTTTTGCAATGTCCCCGTAAGAATGGATCTAACACTTATGAAGGGAATTTTTAAATAATCAATAACATGTCTTTGCATTTTTCACCCATTCTTATTTCAATGCAATATATATGACCTTCCCTTATGTCTAAGTCTATAAGTATTTTTTCTAGTATTCTCTACACACTTATCTTATAGGTAATGTTCACATTCAAAGTATTCCCAAAGTTCTCACCAATACTTTTGAGAAATTTATCTAATCAAAATTCAAGTGGTGCCCTTGGAAGCTTTGCCTAGATTGAGAATTTTGATATAGGCTGTGTCTTTGGATCGAAGCATGGATACCAATGTGATAACACCAATATGGATGAACTTCAATACTATTGTTTCCTTATATGCCATTGGATCAAAGAATGGATGCCAATTTTACAACACCAATATGTATGAACTTCAATACTATTGTTTCCTTATAATCCTTCCTACATCTTCCTCTTCTCTCATTATGAACCTTAGCCATCCCCAAGGAATCATGTGAAGCCAAAAAGAATACCCTAAAAATGGAGCCTAGTTTACTCTTAACCATTCTATGAGTGTTCCTTTTTGCTATATGCCACTCATGGACTTGTTTAATTCGAGATAGGCCTTGATACTCCACCATAGAAAATCTATGATAGGATAACCCGATATTGTAATATAAATCAAAGCAGAATACTATAACCTACTTCTACTATCAATTTGCGGAAGCTTAAAGATTGAGCTAAACAATATAACCAGAAGAAGAAGAATCAATGGCACAATACACATGAAAATACTTTGGGTAAATTCTCAGATAAAAACCCTACACTATTGTATTATCATACATGGTGGAAATACATAGGAATTATACAAAGCCTTAGCTCTCACAGCTAGCCAGCTCTTAGTACAATCCTCACAGATGCTCATAGGCAATCTTGGCTCCTCTCCAGCCTTCCTCTCTGCCCTCAAAGATCCTATTTCCTTGCTCTGTTCCTTGTGGATGATTAGCCTATTACCAAGTGGAAAAATAAGCCTTCAAAACTGCACAATCCTCAAGTATGAACCCTTGACTGCATGCATGAGTTTTCTCCTTGAGAAAACACATGTAACTCATAGTACACCGTCCTTGAACATTTATCTCAACCGAGTCTTTCTCAGAATAGACATGCATGAGTTTCTGATGAGGGAATCTTTAGTTAACTGGAGTAGCACTAGTTGAGTGCATTAATGCATCAACTAAATGTTAACTCACTAATAGCTCCTCAAAAAATTTGGAACTAATTTAATTGGACTTAACTCAGTAAACTGAGTTAACTTTACAACTCAAATATAACTCAATATTATCTCCTTAATTTAAGGGATAACTCTTGCATGACTTCAGAAATACTTCTAACTTGAATTTCTCCAACTAATTAATTTAAAATAAATTAATTAATTATTTCCAAGTAGCTATTAAGACTAAATTATTTTAATTCACAATTTGATTCAAGGACAAATTAAATTGGAATATTATTGTTGCCATATTTCAACACTCCCTCTCAACAATAAAGGGATTATCTGCCACCCCGATCTTGTCTCTATGGAACTCGAATTTACACTTTGACAATGCCTTTGTCAAAATGTCAGAATCTTGCTCCTCTGTCTAAATATACTGCAACAACATGATCCTCCTCGCTACAATCTCTGAGATGATGATACCGGATGTCGATGTGTTTGGAACTATCATGAAATACTGGATTCTCAGAGAGTTTGATACAACTCTGATTATCACAATAGATCACAGTTGGATCCATCCTCTGATCAAACAAACCAACTAGGATTTTCCGCATCCAAATGGCCTCACATGCTACCTGACTTGCAACCATGTATTCTGCCTCTGTCGAGCTGAGTGGAACCGACCTCTGTTTCCTGCTGTACCAAGAAACTATCGCTGACCCAAGGTTGAAAATCCCTCCTGATGCGCTCTTCCAATTTGATGGACTCCCTGCCCAATCTGCATCAGTGAAGCCTTGTAGCTTCACTCCCTCTGTCTGTTTTTACCATAATCCATACTAAGATGTGCCTCTGAGGTATCTCAATACATGCTTTTCTGCCTTCCAAAACATCTTGGTAGACTAAACCATCACTTGACTCAGCTGGTTCACCGCATAACAGAAATCTGGTCGTGTGTTCATTAAGTACATCAGTGAACCCACAAGCTGCCTGTACATAGTAGCCTCTACCACTTCTCTTGAAGTAGCAACCTCCTTCCTCCAGTTACCTGCTAGAGGAGTCTACATGGGCTTGCAATTCTCCATATGGAATCTCCTAAGTATCTCATTGGAATACTTGCCTTGAGACACAATTAACTCCCCATCCTTCTGCCACACTTCCATGCTAAGGAAGTAATGCATGAGACCCATGTATTTCATCTCGAATTCTCTTGAAAGGTCCTCCTTGCAAGACATGATCAACTGATCATCACCAGCCAAGATCATCAACATAAAGTACAATGATCAACAACTTACCTTTCACCACGATGTGGTACAGGTTCGCATCTGCTTCACTCTTTGTGAAGCCCAACCTGGTGAAGTAGTTGTCTATCCTGGTGTACCAAGCACGAGGTGCTTGCTTCAGCCCATACAACGCTCTCTTGAGTCGGCACACATGTGACTCATGATTGAAGGTCTCAAAACCGTCTGGATACTCTATGTACACCTCTTCCTTAAGTTGGCCATTGAGGAATGCAGTATTCACATCCATCCAATGGATCTTCCAACCCATTTATGCTGATAGTGCGAACATAGATCTGATAGATGAGTACCTTGTGATAGGAGCCAAAGTCTTATCATAGTCAATCCCATCGATCTGTGAAAATCCATGGCCAACAAATCTTGCCTTATGCTTCTCCACACTACCATTAGCAGCTTGCTTTACCTTGTAAAGCCAATGGGAACTCACAACTGACTTGTTCTCCGGTCTCAGAACCACGTCCCAAACATTGTTACGAACTATGGAGTCATACTCCTCCACCATAGCATCAACCCAAATTGGCTGCTACATTGCTTCCTCAAAGGAAGATGGCTTGGTCTCAACACATTCCCCAATAAGGGCCATGTATCCATTGTACCTCTCAGGTGACCTCCTCTGTCTGCGCTGAGGAGATGGTGCTCCCACATTCTCTCTCGCATCCTCCAACAATCTGTCAGCTTCTCTCGTGTGATTTTGTCTATCTCTGGAAGACTCTGCTTGAGTGGATGTCTCCACTCCTGGAACCTTTGCATGCGACTGCTCCACATTAGTCTGAGGCTCCTCCTCCTTAGGAACAAACAGTTCCTCCACAGCCTGTAGTTGGAGCTCCCTCTCAAGGGAAACTCACATGGCCTTCTACTCATCAAAATTGAGATCTGTGTGAACCACTTTCCTCCGACTAGTAGGAAAGTACACCCGATAGTCGTGAAGTGTATCAGTGTACCCCACAAATATCCCCAACTCTGCTGTCGACTCAAGCTTCTTCCCCGCATCCTTTGTCACATGGTAATATACCGATGAGCCAAAGATCCTGAAGTGACCCACAACTGGTCTCTTACCAGAGAAAGCTTTCTCTGGTGTCTTCATCCCAAGTATGTGATGCGGGCTTCTATTTTGCAAATAGACCGCTGTGTTTCATGCCTTAGCCCACAAGTGAAGTGGTAGGCCTTGTTCATGCAACATTGCCCGTGCTGCCCCTACAATAGTTCTGTTCTTCCTCTCAACCACCCCATTCTTCTTTGGGTTATGAGGTGCCATCAACTCTTGTTTAATTCCTTCCGTTGCACAGAAGTCCTTAAACTCTTGAGAGAAATATTCTCCACCGTTGTCACTTCTCAAGGTCTTGATCTTCTTCCCTGACTCTTTCTCGACCAAAGCTTTGAACTTACAAAAATTTGTGAAAGTTTGGTCATTCTTCTGCATGAAATAAATCCAGTGTTTACGAGAATAGTCATCAATGAAAATCACATAATACCTTTGCTTCGCTATGGATGCCGTCGAGAATGGTCCACAAAAATCAGTATGAACTCGCTCTAAGATAGCCTCTACTCAACTGTCTCGATCATGAAAGGAAGAATTGGTGTAATTTCCCAAGGTACAACATTTGCATGTGTCAACTTGCTCAAGTTTACCTTTGGGAAGTCCTGTAGATATCTGCTGCATTATCTTCAAAGCCCCATGATGCAAATGGCCCAACCGCCTATGCCACAACTCGCCAATGTCTTGTCTTTGCACCAATTCTGCATTCGTACTCAATACTGCATAATCATCTACCTCTAGTTTATAGAGATTCTTCACCCGAATCCCTATCCTCTTGGTCTGACCCGTTTCTATGTGTCTTAGGAACGCCTTTCCTTTAGTGAAGACAACATCGTAGCCTTTTTCCTCCAACATTATGACCAATACCAAGTTCTTCTTCAGTCCAGGCACATACATCACATCTGTCAAGGTGAGAGGAGCTCCATGCTCCCTATGAAAAGTAACCGTGCCCACTCCTGAAACACTATACCTTCCATCATCACCCATCTCTATGCGCATCTTGAGGTCTTTCTCCTCCAAGGCATTGAATAAATTTTGATCACTGGTCATGTGGAATGAGCCTCCACTGTCAAGATACCAAACACAACCCATCATCGATGACACGATGCATGCGATGAGGGTAAATTCCATTTTGAACTGAGAGGCTAATGCCTCACCTTTAGATCCTTCCGAGGATCCCTTCTTGGACTTCTTCAATGGGAAATTAATCGCATAATGTCCCATATTGTGACAATTAAAGCATCTTACTTTAGACATGTCACCCTTCTTCCCTCCATGAGAAGAATTCGATTTGAAATGGGAAGACTTCCCCTTCCCTTTCCTTGTCTTACTTGCTAAGGCCAGATTTTCTTCATCATCATTCTTGGATGAAGAACCATCTCGTGTGCTCCTCCTGATCTCCTCCTGTGTAAGATGCGACCACAGTCGTTCCCAATCCAGCAGTTTCTCCCTTCCATTCATAGAGTCTTGGTAGCTATTCCAGCTCTTTGGAAGGCCAAGGAGAGCGAGGCTCACCATATCATCATTGGCAGTAGTTATTCCCACACTGCCAAGCTCATCTCTGCAGGTGGTGAGCTTATTCGGATATGTGGAAATAGTATCACCCTTCTCCATCTTGATTCTTCGAAGCTTATCCTTGAGAGCCAATTTCCTCTGGTCGCTACTATTCTGGTAGAGGTCCTTCAATGTCTTCCACATTAAAATGGAGTATCCTTCCCATGGAGACTCGAGACAATATGGTCTCGAACTCCCTCAAGGATGATTCGTCTCGCCTTCACCACACACTTCTTCCACTCAGCCAACTCTTGTGCATTAGTTGAAGCTGGATTTTGGATTTCTTGATCAATGAATTCCTTCAAGCCATTGCCTTTTAATACAACTTCCATTCTATCTTTCCATGCTATGTAATTCGAGCTACCTTCCAAGGCATACTTGAGTCTCAAGCCATAGAACGCCATTGGCCAACCTTGAAGTATGATATGAATTCGTTTTTCATCTGCAACCCCGAACTTCAAACTTCGAATTCTCTTCTCAGTATAATGTTCACAACTCTGATACCATGTAGAAAATCTGTGATAGGTTAACCCGATAATGCAATATAAATCAAAGAAGAATACTATAACCTACTTCTACTATCAATTTGCAAAAGCTTAAATATCGAGCTGAACAATATAACCAGAAGAAGAATAATCAATGGCACAATACACATGAAAATACTTTGGGAAAAGTCTCAGATAAAAACCCCACACAATTGTATTATCATACATGGTGGAAATACATAGGAATTATACAAATCCTTAGCTCTCACAGCTAGCCAGCTCTCAGTACAACCCTCACATATTCTCATAGGCAATCTTGGCTTCTCCCCAGCCTTCCTCTATGCCCTCCAAGCTCCTATTTCCTTGCGTTGTTCCTTGTGGATGATTAGCCTATTACCAAGTGGAAAAATAAGCCTTCAAAACTACACAATCCTCAAGGATGAATCCTTGACTTCATGCATGAGTTTTCTCCATGAAAAAACACATGTAACTGATAGTACACTGTCCTTGAACATTATCTCAACTGTGTCTTTCTAAGAATAGACATGCATGAGTTTCTGATGAGGGAATATTCAATTAACTGGAGTAGCACTAGTTGAGTGCATTAATGGATCAACTAACTGTTAACTCACTATTAGTTCTTCAAACAATTTGGAACTAATTTAACTGGACTTAACTCAATAAACTGAATTAACTAATTACAACTCAAATATAACTCAATCTTATCTCCTTAATTTAAGGGATAACTCTTGCATGACTTCAGAAAGACTTCTAACTTGAATTTATCCAACTAATTAATTTAAAATAAATAAATAAATTATTTCCAAGTAGCTGTTAAGACTAAATTCAATTTTAATTCACAATTTAATTCAAGGACAAATTAAATTGGAATATTCTTGTTGCCATATTTCAACATCCATAATGTGTCCAAGGTACAAATCTTCTCCCATCCTCACTATTTGTTACCATTTTAACTAAACATTTACTTTTCTTTACCTAGATTTTTCATCCATATTGCTTGAACTTAGACTCCTAACCCACTAAACCACTTAATGACTTCAATCTAGGATTCTACCTTCAAATTTATGTTGAGATATTGTACTATTTGCATGTAATCACATCTGACTAGAGTTTAATCAATGGATGGTATGGCTGGGAAATATGACTAGGAAAAAACCTCAACAAGTATATTTAGGACAATTGACTAGGGATAACAAGTTGACAATCGAGTAAAGAGCAGTTACCTCAGTCAAATTCGAAGGGAAATTGAGCAACCTACATAAGTCGATAATCAGCTAGAGAAATCAAAGGGATTGCAATTGAGCTTACATACATAATAAAATTAGATTGGTGTTCAATTAGGAATCAACTATAGTTAGAACTGACCAAAAATTAGTTAGGAATCCCGAGATTCCTAGGATCTTTAGCAATAATCATTAGCTACTTGTATTGATTATGATGTTTCGAATTAGGGTTTTATATGCCTATAAATAGATCATGATGTGAGGATGATGAGAGATGATGAAATGATGCATAATGAATGCATTCGTCTTAGGTGTGGACCAAGGTCGACATTCATGGTAGACTAGCTACAATATTTGTTTAAGAATATAAGAGTGGTGGAGCTCAAAGGTTAGCTAACTTTCCTGATTAAGGGTTTTTAAGGTAAAATAGATATGTGCTATGTAATTTATTATGATGTGTCATTATTTATTTTTTAATCTTTAAGTTCTCTCATGATCTTTAAAGGTTCATGTTAATTGAGCCTCTAATATGGTTTATATGTCTAATTGGCTCTATATTTGGACTTTTTGTCTCTAAAGAGTAAATTAGGTGCCTTAAGCCCAAAAGCTTGTATCATAGATGATATTTACTATAGAGGATCATCTATACTCTCGAAGCTTGAGGATATTGAGCTTGAATCTATTCCAGAAATTCATTCTTTATTAGATTTGAGATAATCCTATTCAAGTGAGAGTCTTAAGACAAAATTTTCAGTTAAATAAGAATGGCTAGTAGTACAAGAATTGAGACATAGAAGTTTAATGGCCAAAATTTTGAGCATTGGAAGCTTAAAATGAAGGATCTCTTCTTATATCGGCAATGATGGATTGCTATGCATCCCAAACCACCTCTAAGTAGAATGTCGATAGATGATTGGGAGACACTTGAAAGAGAAGTAAGGAGTATGATTTGATTTTGTCTTTCAAATTCGATGTTGTTCAATGTTTTAGGAGAATACAATACTGAGAAAATGCATAATAAGTTTGGAAACTTATACTAGTTGAATCACTGGTCAATAAGTTGTTTCTTTGGAAGAAATTTTACCTTTCGAGGATGAGAGAGGGTGATTTGATCATGGAACACCTTCATACATTTAATAATTTGATCAAACAATTATTGAGTGCGGATAAATCTATTAAAGGAGAAGAAAATTGTATCAGTCTATTATGTTCTCCTCCAAGCTCATGGGGTAGTCTAGTTGTGACTATTGGGAGTAATATCACCATACTGACTCTTCATGATATGGCGAAGTCTCTAATTTTAGATGATATTAGGTGAGGAAAAATGGAAGGATCAACCAAATATGATTTGCCAAAGAATATTTATATTAAAAGGAAGATCCAAGTCTTCAACTCAGTTGACAAGAAGATGCTGAAAATGTAGTAAAGCAGGAAATTAAAAAAGAGATTGTAAGCTGAAGTTGTGCAAAGAAATGGATTTGAGGGGTAGTTAAATGAAGGGAGAACTTATTCATATGAAGGAGATATGTATTTAACTTCAACAAATACACAGTCATATCATGAGGCATGGTTGATTGAATAAGGGGCGTCCTATCATATGACATACCACAACAAGTTGTTTTGTGAGTGTGAAGAATAAGATGGAGGGGATGTCTACCTTGGGGATGACTTAACAACTACGATAGTCAATCGAGGTCAAGTTCCACTAGTGCTAAATAATGATCAGAGTAGAACATTGCTACGGGTACTACATATTACAGGTTTGGATAGAATCCTGATATCTATTAGTCAAATGGGTTATGCGGGTGTGCATACTATATTTTAGAATGATTCATGTAAAATGGTTCATGGAGATATGTATTGATGAGAGGTGTTCATATTGGGACATTGTATAAGTTTTCAGGCAATAGTTAGAATGTGACATCATTGGAGAGAAAGGAATTTGAGCTCTGTAAAGCAAAGGTATGGCCGATTTTTTTCTCTGATAACTATTTGAAAGTTGAATTTTGTGAACATTATGTTTATGGGAAATAATATCGTGTTAGATTCCCATTTGTTGCTACAAGGGAAAATGAATTTTGGAGCTAACTTGTAGTGATGTATTTGGGCCAGTGCCAGCGTAATCACTAGGTGACTCCATATATTATGTATCCTTTATTGATGATTTCTAGAGTATGACATGGTTATATTTCCTGAAGAAGAAATAACAAGTTTTTTATAAGTTTTAGGAGATTAAATCTCTCGTGGAGAACCAAATAGATAGGAATAAAAAGGTGTTGAGAACTGATAATGGAGGTGGATTTGTGGTAAATTGTCTAAACAATTACGAAAACAACTTGGGATAATATTCCATACTACTAATCCAAGCACACCTCAATAAAATGGTGTTGTAGAAATAATGATTAGGAAATTAATGGACAAGGCAAGAAACATGCTCAATAGTGTGGGATTCACATAGGAGTTTTGGGTGAAGATAGTTAACGCTGCATGTTACCCAGTGAATAGGTCTCCATCATTGCTGTTGATCGTAAAAACTCCATATGAAGTATGATGTAGTAAAAATACATCACACACACATCTCATAGTTTTTGGATGTGAGACATTTGTACATGTTCCAAAGGAGAAGAGGACACATATAGAGAATAAGGTAGTTACATGTATTTTCATTAGATACAAGGATGGAATGAAAGGATATAAGCTATCCGATCAGATAACAAGGAAGACTATTTATAGTTGAGATGTGATCTTCAAGGAATTTAGGTGTGGTTCGAGGAATGAAGAGTCTACATAAAAGGAGAAAGGAAAACACAATTTGGTGTTCAAATTTAAGTTAGAAGAAAGTGACTCAAATGAGTTGACTAAGTTGAATGAACAGGTGGAATGAAAAAATTCGGTTATGAGGAGGTCAATAAAATAAGTAAAGAACCTAATGTTGGAGATATGGAAGATTATTAATTCAACTTCTCCTTAACCATAATTTCTTTTTTGTGAAATTTATTTATATCCTTATGTTTCTATATTATATCTTCTTCATCAAACACTTATCAAGAGAAAAAAATAATAAAGTTAATGGACACAATGTTGGGTGTGGAGCGTGATTATCTTCCCAATTTAGAGGTCTTTGTTTCAGCGGGATGTATACCACATGAATACTGTACACCCATCCACACATGGGGGTGCGAGGGAAGTGCCCCCAAAGCTAAAAATAAATGAAAAATTGCCTTGTAAAATATTGTAATTTCATAGTCAATCTGGGTCATTCATTAGGAAGATGATCTGGCAGTAGAAGTTAAATTAATTTAGGGTTTTTTCCCCTAGAAGGAAATCCTCGGTTTATATGGTGGAATTGTATTGTGACTGTGCATTATTATTCTGAGTGAGAAAGAGAGAGGATATTGTGTGATAGTGAAGAGGAAATTACAATGGATTTGTTGTAGGTTGTATCTCTTCATTTTGTTGGATAATATAAAAGGAAGGACTGCTATTTCTTCGTGGACGTAGCCCAAATTGGGTGAACCATGTATATCTGTGTCTGTCTTGTTTTATGAATTTATGTATTTGTGTTTCCACAATATTTTATGTGTTACTATGTAACATATAATTTTCTAACAACTGGTATCAGATTCGAAGGTTTATTTGGCTAATAAACGTGCAAGAGAGAAGAGTTCCTTGTTCAAGTGGGAGCAATGGTGGAAGATAGCAAGTTTAGGGTTGAGAAATTTAATGACCAAAATAACCAGCTTTGGAAGATGCAGATGGAAGATTATCGGTATCAGAAAAATATGTACCTACCATTGAGAGGAAAATCAAAGAAGCCGACGAGTATGACATATGTAGAATGAGAGATTCTTGACATAAAGGCACTAGGAACAATATAATTGTGTCTAGAATCATCGGTGGCATTCAACATTTCAAAGGAAACAACAATGGAAGGTTTAATGATGACATTGGCAAACCTATAAGAAAAATCCTCGGCCTCAAATAAGGTATTTGTTATGAAGCATTTATTTAATATGAAGATGTGAGAAGGTGGATCTATTGCTGATCATTTAAATGGATTTAACATGGTTACCAGTTAGTTAAGTTCTGTAAGGGTAAATTTTGATGATGAAGTTAGGGCTCTGTTATTTATGTTCTCATTGCCAAAAAGTTGGAATGGCTTAGTTATGGATATTATTAACTCTGTCTTTGGATCTATTACTTTAAAGTTTGATGATGTTGTTAGTTCCATCCTTAGTGAGGAAATGCGATGGAAAAGCTCCGATGACACATCAAGTAATGCTTTGATTGCAGAGACTAGGGGAAGAAAAATGGAAAGAGGAAGGAGCCAAGGAAATCACAGTAATTCAAGAAAAGGAAAATCCAAATCTATATCAGGGATAGTGTCTTGAAAATCTGGGAAGAAAGGTGTTACACTAAAATTTGTCACCATGACTATTTGCAGTCAATATGGCTCCGTCAATAGTCATACTGTCCTCCTTGGCAAGTCTCATACCTCTGCTTCTCATGTCAAACTCCAAGAAAGAGAGAAAGTCCTTAAAAAGTCAATTAACTCTGGTTACGCAGTTTCTCTTAACCTTACCTGCGTGTACGCACCTCAAGTTCACAATACCTGCGTACTTGTACGCTTTGTCTGTAAAGGGGTGGGTGCGTACTCCTGTAAAGGTCAAAAGGCGCGAGTTTTACTTCAAAAAAGTTACTTGTGATCGAATCTAGAGCATTCTAGAAGATGGTTTGACGTGTATTGAGCGCCTCCAGATGGTTCATGCATCCCAATGAAAGAGGAACTTATCCCATGAAGAGGGGAGCTATCCCATTGAAAGAGGGGCTTATCCGATTCATGGTGGACCTGATTAACTTCCTCCAAAGCACTATAAATACAGGCATTGGGCCAGAGGGAGGGGAGGTTGAAAGCTGAACATTCCTAAGGGTAGATGCTGCTGAAATTAGGACTCCCTTATAGAGCTTGAGAGGAGAGATTCCAATCCTTTCCTAGCTTCATTTGGAAGTGGGTGAGCTGATCAAAGTAAAGGAGAACTCTTGCTGGACCCTGGGAGGGACTTGCACAACACCAAGGCACTGGTTGTAATGGTTTCTTTTGTTTCCAATTAATACAATTAAGCTCATTTTTCTCAACAAGTTGTTTTATATAATTTGTTTCATATACTCCTTGGTCTTTA
This sequence comes from Pinus tabuliformis, assembly GCA_031772625.1. Lineage (NCBI taxonomy): Eukaryota > Viridiplantae > Streptophyta > Pinopsida > Pinales > Pinaceae > Pinus > Pinus tabuliformis. Next base: position 447,110,465 of record CM062804.1, on the reverse strand, counting down.
TGATGAATATGTTTGATTATATGAGTTATTCAGGTGCTATGTAATCGTTTTCTTGTTAGTGAATGCAGGCTTCAAGGAGAAGGAGCTCATCTGGATCAGAGAGGCTGGACTACAACAAACAAGTGTTGGACTAAAGGTAAGCCTTAAACACCTGGTTGCTTTTATTTTAAATGCATATTTAGGGAAAGATAGTGCTTGATTGTTTTGTTTGTCACTAGAAAGATTTAGCTTCTAGGGAGGTCGGTTTTGTCCGCAAAATTGACTCTTTCTGCATGACAAAATGGCGACTCCGCTGGGGAATCCATGGATTTGATTGACTTCTCTTTTGATTGATACTTTGGTTTGAGAAACTCTGATTTCTTTCTAGTTTTTGACTGATTGACTGTGAGTTTGGGTGGAATAGCTTAGGGTTAAGTTAGTTTTTATTTTTCTTGATTTTGAGAGCAGTACGCACCCTCTGTGTTAAGCACAGTGCGTACCTGTACGCACTTTTGCTGTGTACACAGAGCGTGGCCGCACCTGTGCAAACAGGCTGCCTACGTATCCCTGTCAAAAGCTTAGAAAATTTCAAATTTTTCCTTTTTATCTTTTAGATTTTGTTTATAACTTGTTTTTGCTGCCCAGATCCACTGTTCACCTGTCAAAAGTTTTCATCTAAGCTTGTTTCATTAGCGTCAAGGGTTTTAGTGAAGTTCATAGAAATTCTAGCCCTAGGGTTGATTTTTGCATTGGTCTTGTAGTGACTTTGGCTTTAGAAGTTGTCAAAAACCTTGGATCTCCCTGGTCTTTTCAGTCTTCTTAGAAGTCGGACCTTTCGTAAAATCCACCTTTGTGAGAAACCTACCTTTGTGTTGTCTCTTTGCGGAATTTCGAGAAGGCTTGTTGGTTAAGTTGTGAATTTCATTCTTAAGAAAAATAACAAAAACATTTTATTTTGTTTTTGACTAGTTTATGATTCTGCATGAATTAGTCCTTGGTTGGATTGTAACTGAGTAAAACATCCTGGAATTATATTTTGTAGGCTTTTACCTCATTAGATTTGCTTTTAGGTGAATTTTTCTTAGATTTGCATAGATCTTAAAATTGGTTTTCATTTTCATAGATCTTAGATTGATTTGATTGTCATAGATCTTAAGATTGATTTTTGTTAAGTAGTCTTGTATGCTTTGTTAAATAGAAAAATACAAAATCTCTTTTGAAGAAAGTTTGTTTTAGTAGCGTTTGAAGTCTTTGAAAAGAGAAAGGAAGTTTTCGTGAAATAATTAGTGGTCATGTGTTGTGTGCTTTGGAAAAAATAAAAGAGCTTGTTTCTTTGATTTTCATTGCCAAGAAAGTTGTCTTTATAAATTTTGCATTCTCCAACTCTCTTAGCTAGGGAATTCATTGAAAAAGGAAAGATTGTTTTGCTTCATCCTAGGTGCATCTTTTTAGTGGATTTGAGTCGAGTCTACACACCATCAGTTTCATCTCCGCTACCTTTTGTCCTAAAGAAAAGCCATAAAAATTAACGCTTAAAGTAAAATCAACTTAGTAACTTTTTATTTACTAGGGCTCTGAAACACCAATCTAGATCAGGCTAGTGTCTTGGAGTAGGAGAGTAATTAACTCTCCAAGACAGTAAAACCAAACAAGTAGCTTATCTTGTGGTAGGATAAATCCAACTGTTTCATTTGTACTCTGGGAAAGCTCCTCTTAAAGGAGAAGCACGAGACCGTGTCCAAACCAGTGAGGGAATCAATCCTCCTTCATTGGGAAAGACACCAGATACGCACGTACTACAAACGGTAAACCTCGGATTAACCATTGTCGAGGAGCCTGGGGTCACTTGTCGGTAAACCTTGGATTATTGTCAAGGAGCCGGCAAGGGGATTGAGATTGTTACTCTGCCCTTGCGTGCTATCGGGTCGTAGACTGTTCCCCCAGGTATATTTGTTGCTGTTGGTAACCTTAGTGACCATTATCTTTAGGATTCTACCCAAGGTGACGGTGGAGGGAAGATCCCACTGTACCTGGAGCAGACGTCGGCTAGACTCACTTGGATTTTTTGGGGGGTTCACTTCACTCGAGATGGTTAAAGTGGAGGAACTTGGTCTAGTCTATTCATTAAGCAGGTTGCTGGGGTAACTGTTCCACCCACCACTTCTGTACTGGATTCGGCGATGTTGGATTTCATCACCAACTAGTGCTTTCGGTCCGGAAGTTTACTGTTTGTGTTTGGTTTGATGCCCTAGATTCTTTAGGCGTGTGATTCGAATTTGTTTGGGTCTTTAGAGACTTTAGGTGGTTTGCTTTGAGATTTTACTTTGTTTGCGTGTGCAGTAGTTAAAAGTTTTTAGCTGTGGCTGAATTACCAAGACAGTCCCGTAGACTTCGGGGCCAGTCTCCTGAGGTTGTAACCGTGGCTGATTTGTTGAGGAAGTCTTGTAGACTTCGGGGCCAACCTCCTGAAGACGTCCCGGGCCATTACGAAGGATTGAAAGTCCTTGTAACTCCTAGTGGCAGTAAAGTAGGGTCACCTGAAGAAGGAGAGTCTTCATTGGTTGTTCATCCTGATTACCAAAGTCTAGAAACAGGTTATAATCCTGAAGCTGTTTTGGTTTCCGAGCTTGCTGGTAGTTTTTCATCTACTAGTGATATAGGCGAAGAACCTGAGATATCTGAACCTGTTACTCCAACATCGGGGTTAGTCTCTCCAGTTTCTAGTGCTCCTAATTCACCTAGGGTAGAAAGAGTCATCACCGAAAATCTTCCTTCTGGTTTGATAGCTATTGAAGAGCTTGCTCCGGAAGAAGAAATAGGCGTCCCTATCCCTGAGAATCAACCTACTATTGATCTAAGGGAGCGTGAATCCATTTTTTACAGTCCACCTAGAAGTACTACTTGGTATCTTTCTTTAACTAATTATTTGGACAACTCAGTGTCGAGTTTTTCACCACCTCGTGTTTCTTATCCACCTAGGGGTATTTATACTCCCGTAAATATGTCAGGTCAGTCGTCCATGTTTACTCAATCGCCTGAATATTTTTTGTACGACGGTCCTTTTGTTCCTGCTGGGTATCAGTCTTTGTCCGGTACTTTTTCGGGAGCGTCTCCTCAACCCATTGAACAAAGGATGTTCACTGGAAGCAATGGTGCAAAGCCGTTGAGTGTAGAAGACATTCTTATGATGTCAGGTTCTATTCCCGCTTCTCAACCTCAAGGTGGCCAGTTACCGCCTGGGGGGCAGCCTCAATTAACGCCTAGGGGGCAACCTCAAGGTACACAATTTGCATCTGGGGGGCAACCTCAAGGACAGTATGTGCCTATGGTACAATACATTCCTCAAAGTCAACCCCAGACTCAATATGTACCCCAAGGTCAACCCCAGTATCAATTTACATTTCAAGGTCAACCCCAGTATCAGTACATGCCTCAAGGGTATCTGCCCCAAGGTCAGTACTCGAGTCAAGGTTTCCAACCACCCCAAGGTCAATCTTATGTTCAAGGTATGGGAAATGTGCCTTTCAATTATCAATCCTACCCTCAACCAGGTTATGGATCTCAATATCCTCAACCTGTTGTGGGTCCATACCCCGGAATAAATATAGTGTGGGATCCATCACAAGTTCAACAGGTGTTGCAGCCAAGTGTACAGTTGTCATCTCAAACTGGACAACCCTTAGTTTCTGGTCCACCCCAGCAACCAGTCCAGTCTAATATTCAAACTTCTGTACCTTCGGTAGTTTCTCAGTCTGGGCCTATTTCGCCTCGTACTCCATCTCAAACGACTACTGCAACTACCGCCACATCTGTTCCATCTACCACACTTACTTCTGGAGTATCGACAACTCCGGTTTCTACTGTCCCTATAACTACTCCTCAGACATCTTTACCATCGTCTGGATCTACGATTCAAACTACGGTTCAGATGCCTGTAGGACAACCTGGTTTAAGTACGGTTGTCACAAGTCAACCACAATTCACTTATCAATCGTACCAGGGACAGTACCAATTCGGTCCTGCTGTCCAACAACCAGTTTACCAGTATCAACCGTATCCTGGGTACACTTATCAACAACCACAACAACCCCAGTATGGTCCGGTTAATCCTGGTTTTCCAGGAGGATACAATATCCCGAATGCGATTCCTATTCCTAGTTATCCTGGATATCCTCCTCCTGGGGCTGGTATTGTGACCCAGAGTTTTAGGGATCCTAATCAGCAGCTGCCGTTTATCGCAACTTTGGATTTACCAGACTTGTCGCACCTAACGAACGATCCAATCAATTATCTTCCGTTTTGGCCGCCAATGCCGAATAAGTTGCCCAGTGACATTCCCAAGTTCGAGGGTAAGTCTGGAGAGGACCCGTCAAATCATGTGATGACTTACCACCTCTGGTGTGCCTCAAATTCCATCTCGGATGATTCGATCCGTTTACGTCTCTTCCAGCGCACTCTCATTGGTCTCGCGGCCAAGTGGTACATTGAGTTACCACGGGCCTCTTTTTATAATTTTAGCCAGTTAGCTACCTCGTTCCTAACTCATTTTCAGTTGCCGGTCAGATATGATAATGGCACGGAGTTACTAACTTCATTAAAACAATCGACGTCCACTTATATTTCCGATCATATACATGAATGGAGACGTCGAAGGCGGTTAGTGAAAGTTTTTATCCTGGACCAAATCTTAGCTGAATGGTTTGTTAAATCATTGTTACCGAAGATTATTGAAGACGTAGCTAAGGCCGGAGTAGTTACTGAGGATCAAGTGATTGCTCAAGCGCAGTACCTTGACTTAGTTTACACTCAGTCAGGTACGTTACACGAAAAGATCCCAGATCTTCCAAAGTCAAATCAAATCGCTGCTGCTCCTTCGGGATCTCATGCTGCTGATGGCATGATTGGTACGGTGAACACTAAAAGTAATAAGAAATCCTCAAAGAATTCTTCTCCTATTATAACCTTACCAGACTCCCCGACAGGAGATTCTTCTGCTGAACTTTCCGCCGACTTTCACGCTGTAGAGTCATCTACGGCTAAATCAAAATACGGTGGGAAGAAGAAAGGCAAGAAGAAGAATAAAGCAGACAAAACTCCAAAGGAGAAAAATGAAAAGGCGGAATCCAATGATGAAAAACGCAAGCCTCGTTATCAGTGTCTTATTTGTGAAGAAGAACACTTTACAAGAGACTGCCCTCATCGAGCAGAGGTTGCGAAAATCGTCAAGGGTTCTTAAATTCCTGCTGTCTTGAAGGACCCATTTCCGAAAGATAGCAAAATGATAGGTTCTTCCTCGAGTGCCACTGAAGAACCCATTTTGATGATGTCTCATGTAAGGATTGCGATTCGATCGCAAGATTATGGTAGTAAAAGTCCTGTTGATGGATCGAAAGAAGCAGAATCTTCTCATTCTAATCCATCAACCTCAGCTCCCGGTTCCGATCCACTACAAATTGAGAAACCTAACCCAGACTTAGTAATCAAACCGCCCGCCAAGGGTGTACTTCGAAGGTCTGCTTTCAATCCACATGCGAGAGCGGCCCAGAATTACAACATTGTTGAGGACTTAGCTGTTTCACCCTTAGCAATGTCGGCTTTGGAAGTGCTGCAATCATGCCCAGCACAACGCAAATTACTTTTGTCGGCTATAGGAGCTGTTGATGTTCAGGACCCGAACCTAATAATCTTTGATCTAGAAAATAGTACACCGCGTTTGCCTCATCAAATGGCTTTCCAGATCCCAGTGATAGTCAAAAACAGGCCTATTCGTCGGACTGTAATTGATGAGGGAGCTTCCACTTGTATTATGTCGATGCAGTGTTGGAGATCGCTTGGTTCTCCTTCACTAAATCAATCCCCGACAATTCGTAAGGCCTTTGATGGCCGTGGGTTCCGTCCTTTTGGCATTCTACAGGATTTGCCTATAGGGGTTGAAGGAAAAACCGTTAGTCTAGATGTGGAGGTGGTTGATGCCCCTTTAGACTACAACCTTCTCTTGGGTCGAAGTTGGACTTACGCTATGACAGCGGTCGTTTCATCGGTCTTCCGAGTAATAAAGTTTCCACATAATGGCAAGATCGTAACAATAGACCAGCTGACTTACTTTTCATCCGACCCAACCTCTTCAGAGAGTATCCAGCATGTCGGTAAAACGACTATCCCATATAAGGATGTTGGTGTAGGTTTAGTTAAAGATGCCGGTTTATTGGGAACTTTTCCTTTTCCTCCACTCAACGCGTCGTCTTCATTCGCAACCATTGATATGATTACTTCAGACACTATTTATTACGACGATCCTTGGATCGTTCCTTCTGAATCTGAAATAGACTCGTTTGGTAATTCTATGCCGTTGAGTCCATATGAAATTGCCTATGAAGCCGTGCAGTCTTTTACCGACCCGTGTTCAACCAAAGTCGACCAAATGAATGTGGTCCGTGAGGAACCACTTTTCACATCAACCTCGGAGTTAATAGCATTTCCCGAAGTTGTGTCATCTGACGAACAACTTCGTGAAGTCCTGTGTATCGATGACTTACCATGGGACGATCTCCATCATAGATCTTCGTTCTTACCTGAGAATTATCGTTTTGAAAATGATTTCTCATCAGTTTTTACAGCTGAACATGTCAAAGAGGCTCAGAATCCCATGAAACATCCTGATTCAGAGTTGAATTTGGGAAATATTTCTCGAACTCTTCCCATTGACATTTCAGTAAAGCCCGGAATTGTTGAAAACATTCATATAGGTGCCTCGTGTACAGATGATGAAATTCAGACATACAAGGCCCTATTTCAAGAATTCCGTGATGTGTTTGCCTGGTCCTATGAGGAAATGCCAGGAATTGATCCCGCAATTGTTGTTCATGAGATCAAGACTTACCCGGATGCTAAACCCGTCCGGCAACGTTTGCGTCAGATTCACCCACGAAAAGCTGCTGCAATTAAAGCAGAAGTTGAAAAGCTGTTGAAAGCAGGTTTCATTTATCCGATCCCGTTAACGGATTGGGTATCGAATATTGTTCCGGTTAACAAAAAATAGGGAACAATAAGAATATGCATCGACTATAGGGACATTAATCGAGCTTGTCCAAAGGACAACTACCCAATGCCCTATATCGATCAAATAATTGATGATTGTGCCGGCAGTGAAATATTTTCCTTTATGGACGGTTTTTCCGGTTACAATCAAATCAATATTCTACCTGCTGATCAACCAAAAATGGCTTTCATTTGTCCATGGGGGACATTTGCTTACTGCAAATTACCTTTTGGGCTTAAGAACGCCGGAGCAACTTTTCAAAGGGCGATGTCTTATGCGTTTCATGACATCAAACACATTGTGCAACCGTATCTCGATGATTTTCCCGCTCATTCACTACATCGAGCTGATCACCTTGTCCATTTACGAGCAATCTTCATGAGGTGCAGGCATTATCATATTCGGTTGAACCCACACAAATGTGTCTTCTGTATAGAAGTGGGACGATTGCTAGGATTTGTAGTTTCAAAAGTCGGCATTCGCGTCGATCCCTCGAAGGTCGAAGCTATCATCAAATTGCCTCCTCCTTCGAGTCTTCGCCAACTCCAAAGTTTGCAGGGGAAAGCAAACTTTTTACGACGATTCATTCCTAACTACGTCGAGGTTACAAAAGGTTTTACACGGTTGTTGAAACATAATGCTCAATTCTCTTGGGATGAGATAGCTCAGAAATCTTTTGATGCACTCAAACACGCATTGACCCATGCACCGTTGTTGCATCCTCCCAACTACAACTAGGACTACTTTTTGTACCTCGCCGCCTCCCATTCCACCATTGGAATGGTCTTAGTTCAGGAAGATGAATTCAGAACGGAACATGTGATATATTACCTTAGTAGGACGTTAAATCCCACTGAGCTAAAATACTCACATGTGGAGAAATTGGCATTGGCAACTGTTCAAGCTGTCCAACGTTTTCGTCACTACATTTTACTCCGTAAAACTACAGTCATTTCGGATTGCAACCCTATGATCTACATTTTGACTAAACAATTGCTAGGGGAAAGTACTCCAAATGGATTGTTATCCTGCAGGAGTTCGACTTGGAGTTTGAGAAATCTAAGTCTAAGAAATCTTTAGTTTTTGCAGAGTTAATGTGTGACTTCCCGCGTGCTGACACGGAAACTGTGGCAGAGGAGCCCATTGCGGACGAATCTTTGTTTCTAATCAGCACTTTAGATCCGTGGTTTGGGGATATCATCATCTATCTCCAGACCCAATCCTTTCGGCCCGAAGCTTCCAAGTCAAAACGTCGGAAAATTCGATTCCAGTCCCAACAATACAAAATTATTGGCGATACTCTTTATCGACGTGGGACAAACTCTATTTTTCAACGTTGCTTAACTCTCGAAGAGGCAGAAAGGGTTCTAAATGACTGTCACTCTGGAGCGTGTGGCGGTCATATGTCTGGGTATGCCACAGCCCAAAAGGTGTTGCACGCTGGCTACTTCTGGCCATCCTTGTTTAAAGATTGTATTACTGCGGTCCGAAAATGCCACAACTGTCAAGTGTTTGATCGAAAGATGCGCGCTCCACCTGCTCCTCTCCACCCTATAATTGCCGTTGGTCCTTTTGCCAAATGGGGTATCGATTTTATTACATGTAACCCTCACTCGGCTGGGGGGCATGCGTATATCATCCTTGCGGTTGATTATTTTACTAAGTGGGCCGAGGCGATGCCTACATTCGAGGCAGATGGCAAGACAACTGCAATTTTCGTATTCAATCACATAATTGCTAGGTTTGGTGTCCCACAAGTGATAATCACTGAACATGGGCGCCATTTTCGAAACATTATGATGACAGAACTTACAGGCCAGCTTGGTTTGCGTCACGATAGCTCAACTCCTTATTATCCACAAGCGAATGGTCTGGTTGAGTCTATCAACAAAGTTTAGTTATCATGATCCGACGAATCATTGGTATTCATCGGTCAAATTGGCACAACATGTTATTTTCAGCGCTTTGGGCATACCGAACCTCAGTAAAAACATCAACAGGGTTCACTCCTTTCCAACTAGTTTATGGTTTGGAAGCTGTGCTACCCATTGAATGCGAAATCCCGTCACTGCAGATGGCCATCGAGTTACTTCTAGCTACTTCTGAAGAGGAGAAGCGTTTATTATTATTAGCTCAATTAGATGAGAATCGACGTGATGCCGCATTGGCAATCGAGACTCACGCAAAACGAATGAAAGCTCAGTATGATCGAAATGTGACCCCTCGAAATTTTTCGGAAGGAGACCTAGTGTTATTATATGATCAAACTAATGATAAATTAGGTGCTGGAAAATTCGTTCCTATGTGGCATGGGCCCTATATTGTCAAGCGAAAGCTTGACAAAGGGGCCTATGAGCTGGTAGACTTTGACGGGGACTCTTTGGGTAAACCCAAAAATGGACTTTACCTAAAGAGCTATTATGCTTAAAAGATGGGTATGGAGATTTTAGTTAGGTTAGGTTTTTCTTTCTAGCTGGTGTGTTTGTTAGTTTAGACAGTGTGCTTAGCTTAGAAAGTGTGTTTTCGTCGTTATTCTGGCTTATCTTGGTTTTACTTTTGATGATTCAGATGTTGATGCCTCTCCAAACATGCATTGGTTTCGCTGATGGTGCTTGTCGTAGTACATGGAATATTTCTTCCGCAGCTTGGGTTATCTATTCGCCCTCTGACGAGTTAGTTTCTTTGCATGGGGTAAGCCTCGATCAAACAACAAACAACATTGCAGAATACAATGCAGTGATCGAGTTATTGTCTGAATCTATTTCATTTGGGATTCGGAGTTTGATAGTGAGGTTAGATTCTGAACTCGTTGTATTACAGCTTAATAGAGTATATGCCATTAGAAATCCAGTATTGTTAAGGTTATTTTTGAGAGTGCGTCTCTTGGAACGTGAGTTTGATTACATTGAATATCAACATATTCCAAGGTCTTTAAATACATTAGCATATGCAATTGCTTCTCGAATGTTAAATAGACATTTTCAATAAACATACATGTAAATTTAAAATAATTCCATAACATGATTTACAAGATAAGCCGGTAATAATGATATATATAGATAGGAGTGTGTCAAAAAATACATCGTCTTTGATCATAGGTTGAAAAACACCTTATGATTGGCAAAAATGATAAGTACAAAAAACCAAAATGTCACATGTGTCTACAAAAACGACCATCTAATTACTGGTGATGATCTCTATATGACACCACTGCACGAGCCACCCTACACAAGAACCTCCTAAAAGGTCCTGGGACTCCAACTACAAAGCGCTGAAGTCTGATAGGAATATCATCTATAGTAGTCTCCGGTATGTCTGCTGTAAGACGCTCTAGGTCATGCTCCAACTCAGCTAAAGTCTCTATGGCCTCGTCCTGTGGGGCCGGTGCCACTGCAACTGGTAGTCTCCTCTCGAAAGGGCAGAGATTGGCTGGTCGACGTGGGCCTACATCTGCATTTTGAAAATTGTCACTGTCAGTTTTGAGACGATATAAAAACAAAAAAATAGATAGTTTAAAAATTTGTAGAAAATGAAGTTACTTGTATCATCCCACTGTTCTCCCGGTGGAAGAATCATGTCCGGATCTCCACGAAAATCAATTCCGGCATAAGGAAAATCTTGTATCGAAAAGACCTGGTCCTCTAACCAGTGAAAGTACTCCGGAGTAAATCGAACAACCTCCGTTCCCTCATCAGGATGACGGGCCATAACCGCAACCCATCGTATCAATTTGGGCTCTCGAGGAAGCCCAACACCAACAGTGAGATGTTGTGGGATCAGCATCAGAACCCTCTCTAGAGCAAAACTGACAACTAAAGGCCCATAACCAAAAGTCTTCAGCTGCCCGTTTTTGACTCTAGTTAGTTGGCCTTTTACATTGGCCAACACAGCATCACACCAGTTAAAAATGGTTCCTTGATAGCAATCAATCGCCATCTGCATTTGGGACCCAGTGGCAATGTGCAAAGCAGCAGCCCCGCAAAGTCTGGTAACTGTAAAGGCAATCACCATAAGTTCAGGTCGGGATATAGTTTTGATCTCTATCCCTTTCTCCTGGTTCTGAGTGTTACACCACTCTAGTCGGAGACTAGCGATGGACTGGCCACCCGGCCTAGTCCCGAACAGAGTCAAGAGTTCGCCTCTTCTGGGCAAACCAGTGAGAAAGTAAATATCTGAGGGCTCTATCTTGAGCTGGTGCCCTCCAATATAAAAGCATTGGTCTTGAACGTTCCACCTTTTGACCAGCCACTCTAGAAATCTCACTTGGGCCCTCATGCCAGGTATGGCCCAGTATTTATAAAGGCCGCATGCCTTCAAAGCATCAATTGACGGTTGATGATTAATGGCGGCCAAATCAACATCTTCGTGCTCTCTCTCGCTCCAATCAAGCATGGTGGGCAATCTACACACCAAAAAACATCTGTTAGATTCAATGAAATCAAAAAATTTTGGTCCATTTTGGAAAAATTGGGGTTTAAAAATTCGTTTTGCGGGGTACGCACCCCGCCTTTAGGAACAGAGCGTGGGTACGCAGGTTCCCTTAAGGCAAGGTGCGTATGCCCGACATTTTCCCAACTGAGAAAATGTCGGGGTACGCAGGTCACCAGTGGAGCACCTGCGTACCCCGAAAGGCGGACCTTGAAACCCCAAAGCCTCCAAAAAATGAAATTAGGGCCTAAAAATGAATTCCAAACGGATGAAAATGAAGAGGAGGATGTTGTAGAATACCTGAAAGAGACGACGTTCGGTTTTGACGGTCGGATTCCCCGCAATGTCCACGGGAAGTTTCTTGCCAAAAGCCCTTTTGCTCTCCTCAACAGTAAAATGGTAAAAATGAATTGGTAAAACCCCTTTTTATAGGTTTTTTGGGTAAATAAATGGTTAATTTGTTTATTTTTCACCATGAAAAGGTATTTTTCAAAGTATTTTTATCTATCGTAAACAGGTATGAGTAATGTGTTGGTTTTTGTGCAGGATAAAGGATTTTCAGGGAAAAATTGTCATTTTTTACAAACAAAAACATCAGAGTCATCTTTAAGCCCTTTTCTGACTCCTAAAACATGAAAAGATTGCCGAGCGTTTCTTTTACACTCGTTAAAACGGAATTAAAAGACGGTCCTCTTATAGCCCTTTTCTGACCGTAAAAACATGAAAAGATTGCCAGATTTTTGTCGTTTCAAATTCGATATTGGAAATAAAACGACGTGTCCTTGATCGCTTTTTACTTTTCAGGTCAAAGACACTAATCATGAAAGTACTCCTTGGTCGTAAAGATCAAGCGGTTCTCTCAAGTATTATTTTATACTTTTTCGGGCTTGGGAGACACAAACTTACGAAAAAGGTCAACCCTGGAGTCTTCTTAAGTTTTTCAGACTCTCTAAAATTGAAAAACGCCGAGTTTCTCCTATACTGGACTCGTTAAAATTTCCCAGTAAAGGACCTGTTCGATTACAAACAGGAACAGACCACTCCTTCTTAGGGTTCGAATTCAAACTAAGTTGGACTCATCCGAAGGATGAGCTTATAATCAAGCAAATGTTATCCTCCTCAAGCTTGTTAAAAAATAAAGAGGTACTTGCCAGAAATGGTGGGGGAAAAGAGAGAAAAATGAGCCTATTTGTTATCCTTTGTCTCAGAGAAACCTTATCACCGCTCTTGAACACGACACTTTTCATTCACCTGGGTTGGGAAATCCTTTGCCTCACAGTTGATCAAACCACATTGAAAGTCTTCAGCCGGGTATTAACTTTGGGTCAAATGTCACCAAGCCATCTGTTGTGTCGTTATGTGTTCAAGAGGTCATTGCAAACAAACCATTCATTTGCAAAATACCTGTCATCCATCTTGACCATCCCTGAGTCAGTCCTTACAGCTACATTTCTTCAACTTGATTTATGATTTCGTGTTGTGGGCTTGCCTACTACGGATCGCTTTCTATCGACATCAGCACATTTTCTAGAAAGATGATCTAGAAATCGTCAGTACCTTGAAATCTGCATGCATCAATGGCAGGTTTCTCGCCTTTGACGACAGTTTACATCATTGACTTTCGATCGAAGGATTCCGTGACATGTTCGACATCAACACATTCATTCACATCTCATGGATTGTACTGGGTACTTTAAGAACCATTGACATCACTGGTGGTCTCTCTCACACTTGTTAACAGTTTACATCATTGACTGGTAATCAAGTGGTTTCTACCATGCTCGACATCAACTCATTTATTCGCATGGATAGAATCGTACTATTTCGGGAAGTAGAAATGAAGACCCTGGATCTAGTTTCCACCATCCAGGCTGCGAGGAGTTTTGTATTCATTATATAGTAGACTAATTATAAACAGATGGCTGCGTCCATACTGTGTCTACATGAGTCTATGATTATGATGTACTGCGAAATCATTCCTGTATCAGAGCAGTAGTTAGTTTGTTAGTTAAAGTTTTTGATCTGAGTATGGGAATGCCTACCTCAGCGATGATATGATTTCATACATGTATTTTGTGTTGAATATTTGCAGGTTCCAACTGGGCTCTCCACAAGATAATCCTTGAAATGATAAAGTACTTCACCCTTCCTAGATGATATGAAACCCTAATCTACTACAGGCTTTGCACTTTAGGGGGCAATCTGTTACACTAAAATTTGTCACCATGACTATTTGCAGTCAGTATGGCTCCGTCAATAGTCATACTGTCCTCCTTGGCAAGTCTCATACCTCTGCTTCTCATGTCAAACTCCAAGAAAGAGAGAAAGTCCTTAAAAAGTCAATTAACTCTGGTTACGCGGTTTCTCTTAACCTTACCTGCGTGTACGCACCTCAAGTTCACAATACCTGCGTACTTGTACGCTCTGTCTGTAAAGGGGTGGGTGCGTACTCTTGTAAAGGTCAAAAGGCACGAGTTTTACTTCAAAAAAGTTACTTGTGATCGAATCTAGAGCATTCTAGAAGATGGTTTGACGTGTATTGAGCGCCTCCAGATGGTTCATGCATCCCAATGAAAGAGGAACTTATCCCATGAAGAGGGGAGCTATCCCATTGAAAGAGGGGCTTATCCCATTCATGGTGGACCTGATTAACTTCCTCCAAAGCACTATAAATACAGGCATTGGGCCAGAGGGAGGGGAGGTTGAAAGCTGAACATTCCTAAGGGTAGATGCTGCTGAAATTAGGACTCCCTTATAGAGCTTGAGAGGAGAGATTCCAATCCTTTCCTAGCTTCATTTGGAAGTGGGTGAGCTGATCAAAGTAAAGGAGAACTCTTGCTGGACCCTGGGAGGGACCTGCACAACACCAAGGCACTGGTTGTAATGGTTTCTTTTGTTTCCAATTAATACAATTAAGCTCATTTTTCTCAACAAGTTGTTTTATATAATTTGTTTCATATACTCCTTGGTATTTATGATGAATATGTTTTATTATATGAGTTATTCAGGTGCTATGTAATCGTTTGATTTTTAGTGAATGCAGGCTTCAAGGAGAAGGAGCTCATCCGGCTGGACTACAACAAACAAGCGTTGGACTAAAGGTAAGCCTTGAACACCTGGTTGCTTTTATTTTAAATGCATATTTAGGGAAAGATAGTGCTTGATTGTTTTGTTTGTCACTAGAAAGCTTTAGCTTCTAGGGAGGTCGGTTTTGTCCGCAAAATTGACTCTTTCCGCATGACAAAAGGATACCTGAAAAAAGACTAAAAATCTCGGAAGGGAAAAGAAGGAGATGGACAGGAAGGGAACAATCATGAAGTGAATGTGAAAAGCAATGTGTTGCAATATTATTTGATTATTTCATTAGAGAATATTATTGATGCCTGGGTGGTAGATTAAGGGGCCTCATTCCATGCCACGCCTGATAGGAAACATTTTCATTACTATGTTCAAGGAGACTTTGGATAGGTTTTTCTAGGTGATGATAAACCCTGTAAAATTGTTAGAATGGGTAAGATTTTTATAAAGAAATAAAATGGAAACCAATGACTATTGAAGGAGGTAAGGCACATTCCATATCTGTAGAAAAATATAATTTCAACATGGCACTTGGGTGGTGAAGGTTGTGTAACTGCACTTGGGTGGTGAAGGTTGTGTAACTACTTTTATAGACAAAACCTGGAAGACAATAAAGGATCCCTGGTAATAGCAAAAGGAGAAAAGGTTCGTACATTGTATTTATGCAATAGTATTGCTAATTATGTTAATGCTTTAACCTCCACAAGAGAATCATAGGTTCAGGAACATGAGTGAGAAGAGGATGCAAATTCTTCACTCAAGAAGTTTGTAACTAGGTATGAAGCATGTTGATTGGATTTTTGTGAAAATTGTGTTTATAGAAATAAAAAGAGAGTCAAATTTCTCAGAGTTGGGAAGGAAAAGAAGAGTGAAAAACTAGATCTTGTGCATAAAAATGTATTGGGACCTGATCATGTATCATCTCTTAGTGGATCTCGCTATTATGTTACTTTTATTGATGAGGCAACTAGGAAAACATGGATTTATTATACTAGAAATAAATATTATTTATTTGATACCTTCAAGAAATGGAAAGATTTGGTTGAGAATGAGATAGGAAATAAGTAGAAGTATCTTACAGAAAACAATGAAGGTGAATACTACAGCAAAAAGTTTGATAAGTACTATTCAAAGCATGAAATTCGTAGATAGAAGATAGTTCTAGGAACACCACAAGAAAATGGTGTGTCAGAAAGGATGAATAGGACAATCATGGAACATGCAAGGTGCATGCGATTGCATGCATTTTGGGAAAATGCTGTAGATACTACTATTTATCTAATAAACATAGGGCCTTCAAGTTCCTTGGATGGTGATATTATAGAGGAGGCATGGACATGTAAAAAGTTAAACTACTCATTTTTAAATACTTTCGGTTGTGAAGCCTTTGTCCACATTAATAAAGAAAATAAAACAAAGCTTGAGGCAAAATCCAAGACATTTACCTTTATTGGATATGGTGTTAATGATTTTGGTTATCGCTTATATGATTATGAAAATCACAAAATCATTAGGAGTAGAGATGTCATATTTAATGAAAAGGGCTAGTATAAGGATCAAATGCGGGGAAAGAAACAGGAAAAGGAAAACAAAGAATACACAATGCTTAATGGGATCACATAAAAGGTAAATGTGCATGAAAATCATTATGATCAACAACCACAACCACAACAAGCACCTCAAACACCTAAAAGTGGTATTAGAATATCTATTAGGATAAGTAGACCCTCTGAATGATACTCTCCTTCACTATATTCTATATTGTTAACTGATTCAGGTGAACTAAAATGTTATGAAGAAGCAATGCAGGTAGAAACCAGGAAGAAGTGGGAGCTAGGCATGAAAGAAGAGATAGACTCCTTGATACATAACAAAATTTGGGACTTAGTCAGGTTTCCTGTAGGTAAAACAACATTGCAGAATAAATGGGTTTACAGGTTGAAGGAAGAAGATGGAGGTAAATAGAGGTACAAGGCTAGAATTGTTGTGAAGGGGTTTGCGAAGAAGAAAGCTATAAACTTAGATGAAATATTTTCTCATGTTATTAAAATGAATTCAATCAGAACTATTTTAAGTATTGTGGCAACAAAATTTTGCATCTTGAGAAGTTAGATGTAAAGACAACCTTTTTCCATGGGGATTTGGAGGAACAAATCTATATGCAACAACCACATGGGTATGAGGTCCAAGGGAAGGATAAATTAATGTGCAGGTTGAAGAAGAGCTTGTATACCCTAAAACAGGCTCCAAGGTAGTGGTATCTAAAATTTGACATGTTTAAGTCTGAACAAGGTTATATTAGATGTCACTCTAACCGTTGTGTTTATCTTTAAAAGAAAAATGATGACAACTATATGATATTGTTATTTTATGTAGATGACATGCTTGTTGTAGGGTCTAGCATGCTGGAAATAAATGTTCTTAAAGGAAAATTGGCAAATTCATTTGCAATGAAGGATTTGGGTGTTGCAAAACAGATCCTTAGTATGAGAATAAATAGAGATAGGAAAAATCACAAATTAAGGTTGTCTCAGAGTGAGTACATACAAAAGGTGTTGGAAAGATTTAATATGAAGAATGCAAAACCAGTTAGTACACCTTTGGCTAGCCATTTCAAAATAAGTAAGAAGATGTGTCCCAAGCCCCAGGAAGAGATGGATTATATGTATAAAGTTCCATATGCATCAATAGTTGGAAGCTTAATGCATGCAATGGTATGCACAAGGCCTCATATTGCACATGGCGTGGGAGTTGTAAATAGGTACATGAACAATGCAGGAAAAGAACATTAGATGGAAGTGAAATGGGTTCTCAGGTATTTGAGAGGTAGCATAAATAAAGCATTATTCTTTGGCGGTTCAAACATTACTCTATAGGGATATGTTGATGCAGATATGGTAGGTGATAGAGATAAAAAGAGGAGCACCACAAGGTATGTGTTTACTTAGGTGGAACAACTATTAGTTGGGTTTCAAAAATGCAAAGTGTTGTTGCAATTTCAACAACGGAAGCAGAGTATGCTGCTGGTATAGAGGCTAGTAAAGAAATTATTTGGTTACAAAGGTTTATGTATGAATTGGGAAAGAAGCAGGAGATGGGCAAGTTATATAGTGAAACCAAAGTACCATTCATCTTGAAAATAACTCAACATTTTATTCCAAAGCTAAACTTATAAAACTCAAGTACCATTTCATAGGATCAATGTTGTAAGATGGATAGTTGAAGCTGGCAAAGATACACACTAGCCAAAATCTTGCAGATATGTTAACAAAAGTTGTAACTAGGGAGAAGCTGAGATTTTAATCATTTTCAATTGGTCTTCAAGTATGATTATGAATATGAGAAACAACAAGGTCCAAAGTGGAAGCATTGTCCAACAAGTGAAGAAACAATGGAGTTGCTACAAACAATCTCGAAGTGGGATATTATTGGGTGTGGAGCCTGATTATCTTCATGATTCAGAGGTCCTTGTTTTAGCCGGATGTATACCCCAGGAAGATTGTACACCCCTCCACATGCACGCGAGGGTTGGGGGGAGATGTGCGAGGGAAGTGCCCTAGAAACTTAAAATAAATGAAAAATTTCCTTGTAGAATATTGTAATTTCATAGTCAATCTGGGTCGTTCATTAGGCGAATGATATGTCGATAGAAGTTATGTTAATTTAGGGTATTTTTCCCTAAAAGGAATCCCTTAGTTTATATAAGGGAATTGTATTGCAGATGTGCATTATTATTCTGAGCGGGAAAGAGAGAGGAGAATGTGTGAGAGCGAAGAGGAAATTATAGTGGATCTGTTGTAGGTTGTATCTCTTCATTTTGATGGATAATATAAAAGGAAGGACTGGTTGTTTCTCTTTTGATGTAGCCCAAATTGGGTGAACCACATTTATCTGTGTCTCTCTTGTTTTATGCGTATCTATATTTGTGTTTCCGCAATATTTATGTGTTCCATTGCTCTGTAATATATAATTTTTAACACACAGAAATTAGGCTCCAAGCCAGGGCTAAACCCCTCCAAGGGGAAAACCCAGAAAAATATCTTCTCTTATTATAGAATTTTATTTAAAAGAGAAAACCAAGACCTAAACCTGAATACTAAAACCTCCTCCTAGCATCAAGTCAACCCTCCAAGAAGACATTCCAATTAGGTTAAAGTTAAACCAAGTCAACAAGAGACAAACCTTTCCAAAACTGCACCAAACTCAGAATTTTGGCCCCCCAAGTTAAAAATTTCAGACCTGTAGTAGTTTTTTAACTCTACCCCATACAAAAACATAGCTACTTCACACATGTGAGAGAAAACTAGGGAAAAACTTTGTTTTTTCTTCCTTCTTTCTTGCCTTTCTTGACCTTCTTCTTGAACTTCACACTTTAGATCAAGTTCCTTGATTGCAGATCAAAATAGTGAGAAAATGAGGCATACCAAATTCTATTTATACTCATATGGGTGGGTCGAATAGTCTAGGTTGACTTGTCTCTAACATGGCTGACTTTTGCTAGGAGGCTTATTTTGACTTCTTTGACTCAAAATAAATTCTTTTACAAGGTACATTTTTCCCAGATGGGCCTTATAATCATGACATTGACTCTCTTGACTCATGACAATAATCCCTATGACCTAAAAAACCATAGAAGCATGAAGAGCATGATTTTATCTAGAATACCATAAAAAAAATCATGAAAACCATGCTTTAAAATACTATTTTTTCTTTCTTCTTTTGCTTGTTACATAAGATATACATATTGACATGAGTATAAAGACAATTATGAAGACCAAAACTAGTTACGTTTTCCAACACCTAAAAGATATATCCCACCTGACTTCCAATCTATTTTAATATTTTCTACCATCAACAGTGAACCCATGTTGGTCAAGGAGGCAGTTGACTCGATAGAGGGTAGTCTTTGGTTAAAATACATGAAGGAAGAAATGTATTCTTTTCACAAGAATGAGACATGATATTTAGTAAAATTACTTGAAGGAAGGAAGTTTGTTAGTTGCAAAATGGTGTTCACTAAAAAAATGAAAGCAATAGGTTAGTTTAAGAAGTACAAGGTTTGATTGGTGGTGAAAGGTTATTCCCAAGTAGAAGGAGATGAATTTGGTGAGATATTTTCCCTTGTTGCAAAAATGGCTTCCATTAGAGTATTGATATATTTGGTTACGACATTTGATTTGGAGATCGAGAAAACTTATGTAAAGACAACATATATGTATGGTGATTTGGAAGAATAAATCTACATGAAACAACCTGGAGGATTTGTAGTAAAGGGTAAGGATAAGTTGGTATACAAGTTGAGGGAGCCCCTTTATGGTATGAAGCAATCACTTAGGACATGGTATCAAAATTTAAAACCATACATTTAAGAATTTGGATTTGTGATAAGTCAAGATGATCACTGTGTATAGATCAAGTCAAAATGGAAATGTTTCATATATGTAGTGTTGTATGTCGATGACATGTTGTTACTAAGAAATAACATGGGTATAATCAGTAAGGTGAAGTTGAAGTTATCCTCCAAATATGATAGGAAGGATTTTAGAGTTGCACATTCCATTCTTAGAATGGAGATCATGAGAGACAATATAGTCAAGATAATCTAGATAAATAAGAGGAATTACATTGAAATAATCCTGAAGCATTTCAACATGTAGGATTATAAATCATTGAAGGTACTAATTCTTGTTGGGGAAAGATTAATTCTTGAAAAATGTCCAAATACATAAGAATAAATAGATGACATAACCCATGTTCCATATGAAAATGATGTAGGTCATATGATGTATTTAGTGGTCTGCACTTGACCACATATTGCTCATGTAGTGTGAGTATTGAGAAGATACATGAAAACACATGGAAAAGATCATTTGTCTAATGTCAAAGGAGTATTTAGGTATTTACATGGCACATGTGATAATGTGATATGGTACCATGAAGTATATAAGGATGACGATGAAGAAAATGTACAAGGATATGTCAATGTTGACTGCGCGGATGATCTAGATACGAGTAGGTCAACTAGTGGATATGTGTTCAAGTTGTTTGATGAAGCTATTAGTTGGATGAGTAAGTGATGATAAATCATCGAATTTTTTACAAATAAGGATAAATACATGATGACCACTCACGAAAGCAAGGAAGCAATCTAGTTGTGGCAGTTGCGTTTAGAGATTTGGTTTGCTTAACCAATAACAAGGATAGGTTGTGACAATAAAAGTGCAATATTCTTTGTAAAGAACTTGACTTACCATACAAGAACAAAACACATAGATGTATAGTACCCTTTCAATAGAGAAAAGAATGTGTTGCTGGTAAAAGTAAATATGGTGAAGAAAAATAAAATTATTTTTTTAATGCTTGAATCATGGGTTTCATGATCAAGGAATTTTATATTTAGTTAAGGCTCCCATTGTGACCCTTTAGGATGAGTCATCATGCCATAAAAGTTTATTGAGTCAATGTCATATATGGAAGACCCTTATTGGGCATGTTATATATGTAAATGATTCATTAAGAAATCCTCCAATACCAAGTTCAAACACCTCCTTCAAGTTGGCCTAAAGATATATCTAGAATGGCATGTCGGCCTTGGCTCTAGGAGATGTCAGCCTAATTGATGGGCAGATCACTATAAATAGGGAAGCTCAGACTCCAATTAAAGATAATATATTCGTTCAAGATCTGAAGTGAGAAAGGAAGTGAGATAAACACAACAAGAAGTTTGATCAAGGTATCAATAGAATCCTTATATCCAAGCGAAATAGAGAGATCAAGATTGAAGGGAAAAAATCGAAGAGATTGCAAGTCTGTTTTGGGTAAAGTCTGTCACACGTGTGAGGAAGGGTTAGGGCATATACATATTGCAGAGAAGCTGAATTACAGAACTTCAAGAGTATGAGTTAAGGAAAGAAACTTATAAGTTAACATATAGATCCTCTCTAGTTAAGCGAAGAAATAAAGGACAAAATTTACTCTAAATATGTCACACGTGCGAGAATAATAGTCCATTGTAGAAGGTTGAAGATTACAGTCAAGGAGGATGAGTGAAGGCTAAACATTGAAGAATAAATTGAAGCTAAATCGTCAAAGTATTAACTTTTACTTGAAGTAAGTTGACTTGGTATTGGAGAGGTTTTTGAGGCAAGGGTCTTGATCTTGGTATTCGTCAATTGAAGTCTCTATAGGAAGATGAATTCATTTGGGTTTTCCTCTAAAATGGGAGAGGTTTTGGCCCTGGTTGATCACCTACATATTGTGTCGCGTGTATCTTTATTTTTTATGCTTTGGTATCTATTTGATGAATAATAACACTATAATAATCTAAATAAAGAGAATATCCTAATCTAATGAAGTAAAAAGCATTCACAAGCAGTTATCATTAATAGAGAAATAATCTAATCTCAATGCCCTAGATTTCTCAACATGGTATAAGGACTAAGGTGAAAAAGTCACGGAAGATAATTTTATAAAGGGAAACTCAAGGATCAAATCTCGAGAAATACATCAAATAAAATCTAAGAAGATCATCTTGGAGCCAAGATCTACAAAGAAGTATCAAAACCCTAGATCGAAGAAGAAGTCTACACTAGCAGAAGTCTTGGGATCCTCAAGTCATCAAAAGGACCACAAAGACCCTACTCAAGAAGAAGGGACTTATAAATGAAGTTCCTTACTAGAGAGGCAAAATCAAGGACATTGTCATCATCTTCATAAGTTCTAAAGAAATTTCCTCTCGTTGAAGCAAGGACCTTACCATTGTAGAAGATCATCTGAAAAGGATCAAGAAGTCATCATTGATCATCATAAACTAGGACATCACTATCTAAAGTGATCTCATTATTTTTGGAGTCAAGCATCACTCTTTAAGAGATCTATCTTCATAAAGGAGAAGTTCTCTATCATATATATTACCATCAAATTCAAGAAGGCAACAAGTGGAAGAAGCATATTCACAAATAAGTATATTTATGTCTGAATCTGTCAAAACGTATTTTTGCAAGAAAAGCAACAAATTGGTTGGGGCTTCAAACTATCTTGCATTGAAGAAGAGGACATAGTTGAATCTAATTGAAAATGAGGTTATGGATCATGTAAAGAGATCTATCACCAAACCATCAAAATAACATGCTCAACCACTTGCAAAGTTTATGAAAGGGGAAGTGAGGGCTCAAAAGATTCTCAGAGAATCCATAAAGGATCCCCTCATTCCATATATATCTAAACTCGATACCTCAAAATATATATATGAAAAATTGGTAGAATTGTTTTCTGTAAGCATTGTAGGAGAAGTTATCTATCTAAGGAAAGAACTCTACAAGATAAGGATATCAAAAGAAGAAGGGATAGCCTCATATTTTATGAGGATATCTCAAATAAGGGATCAAATTCAATATCTAGGTGTAATAATGTATGACAAGGATATGACCACTGTAGTACTAAATGCACTCCCATAGGAATGGGGTAACATTACTTCAAGAATTTATGGGAAGAAAGAAGCTACTCCATTCCAAGATATATGGTTTCTACCCAAAATTGAAGAAACCACATTGAAGGCAAAAACTGATGTAGGATCCAATGACCAAAATCAAGCATATGCTACTATGACAAAGAGAAGAGGAAAGTATGGGAAATTTGGTCCTTAGGAAAAGAATAAGAACCTGTCTAAGATTCAATGCTATGGATGTCAAGAATATGGGAATTACAAAAGAGATTTTCCTAAGCTCAAGAATGAAAATAACAAAAGAGGTAGAGAAGAATCCCATATAACTAAAGAAGTGGAGGAAGATGAAAATAAGAAGTCCAAAAAAGAGGTGGTAAGAGATCCCTACTATGATTGATATAGTCTTCCTCACTTAGTTCTTTTCAAGTTACTGTTCTCAAGTTCTCTATGGTAATATATGGCTATCATGCATCGCTAAGGAAAATGATTGTATGCATCATGGCATCATTGAAGCACTGAAAGAAATATCTTATGACATCACCATAGAGAAACATGAAATATGGATGAAATAGAAGTATATGGAAGTCACTGATGGAAAGATATAACTCTTGGTAACCTCATTAGAAGCATAAGTGGAAATTATAGGAAAAAGAAGAAAAAGTTATCTAGTACCAAGTTCATTATACATCAGTCAAAAGGAAACATCTACTGGATGAGGATACTCAAGATCCTCTATTCGAATCTTCATTGGAAGGTTCACCAATCAAAAGGCAAGTGTTTCATCAAGAATTCCAACTTATGGGAATTCATGGGATGATGGTCTGATGAAAAAATAGGTAAAGAAAATCAAGGGATTGAAGTTCTTTCAATCAAGGAAGTTGATGAAGGAAGTTTGGATGGCATAAAGGAAAATGAGGTATGTATGCTTATATTCGATATTATAGAGTCATGTCATATGGTTGCAAGTAACATGGATAAATGCTCTATCTCGAGAGCATGATCAAAATAAAGGATCTCCTCCGTTAAAAGGATGCGGGAAGGTCTGGGGTCACATATTGTCTAGATGAAATCAACATAATATGTCATCATATGAAATATGAGGTGGTTGAAAAAATTGGAGGAACTATGACTGGAAGTTCCTAGAATGAATTGTGTGATGAAATAAAGGAAGAGATCATGAAATATGCAACTATGGAAAAGGCAATCAACATCCGAGGACTGAGAGATTTTATTAGGATATTTCCATGAATTATATGAAGACTTTGATGAAGTCTGAAAAAGAAAGAGAACCTTGAAAGTATATATCTTTTGAAGATATTACAATGTGTGTGGAAGATGTTGATGTGAACTAGATGTCATGATCAAAGACCATCACAAAGGTAACTTTGATTTAATGTTCATTCCTTATTTATAATGATATATCGATGGGCTTATGCATGGTTTCTAAGGGAAGAGATATGGATATATTCCACCACTAATGTCCATGTAGTAAGATTAAAGATCCTTAAGGAAACATGGCATGAAGAAGGCAACATGGGATGAAGGAAGGCCAGATATAAACTGATGGATCACTTTCGATGAAAGGAATAATGACATGACTGATTCATGAATGAAAGTGATGGATGGCCTATGCCTTATGAAGAATTCCCAAAACATGAAGACTCCTAAATAAAGAAAAGAAGTTCATGACATCGTGAGGAGGAGTTCTTCAAGCAGCTGGTTTTCCCATAATCTCCACCTAAAGAGCTGTTGTAGGTCCCTAATTAAGAGGGAACTTGGAAAGAATTTTCTAACTTGGTAAAAACTTGGAAGAAAATTCCTAAGCCAAGAGGGAGCTTAGGTACATTCCTTCCATAGAAATGAGTACATTCCTTCCATAGGAATGAGTACATTCCTTCATTGGAATAGGTATGTCCTCCCTAAGTTGAGAGGGAGAGATAGACACATCATTATTATCTGGAATCCAATGCTCAGTGAGGATGAGTTAGGGCATCCAAGATAAGAGTAGTCATAAAGGAGCAATATTCTTTGAGGGTTGGGAATCTGAGATAAGAATAGTCCTGGTGGAACATACTCTAAGAGAACTCAGGTGGGGTATGTTCCGAGAGAGACAATGATGAGAATGTATATACATCATTGGTCTTGCCAACATTGAGATCTGATCTTGTGGAGAGATAGGGATGTTAGTCAAGGCCTTCCTATGTGACAATGCTGATTGATATGATGTTATACAGATGGGTTACCAATCTGACTCTTCTTATGAGAATTCTTTAGATTGAGAATGTCCAAGTACCTTGTATGGATTATGAGTACCTCCATAATTAAGAGGGAGTGTTAAAAAATGTAACTATGTTCGGTTTTCATAATGACATGTGTAATTATGATTTTATGTAATTGATGTAAATAAGTGTTGAAGTGGCTAAAACCACTCTCCACAATTTTTCCTTTGCTTTGTTTTGGAGCCTTCCTCCTTAAATCTTAGTAGCTTCTCTTGCACTGCCTAGGAACTTGTGTTTTCATTTGAATTTATCTTTCACTTTACAACTTGTGTTTGCTTACTTGCTTTGATGTCTAACCACAAGTTGACCCCCCATGACTTGGTTGAATTTGGTTCTTGGACTGCCTTGGAAAACTGTGAAGTCCTAGAGGGCAGCCAACCTTTTTCTCAGGAATTGCGCAGTGCAACCCAAAAGTGAGTCTTGATCTCAAGAATTGCATAGATCAGCCCAGCAGTGAGCTTTGGCTCCAGAACTACGCAGACACAACTGATAGCTTGTCTTCAACTTGGAAACTACGTAGGTCATGAGAGGCAGCCAAATCCACTCATCCCAGGAATTGCATAGAAGCATTCCCTCAGCTGTTGCCCGACGCATGTGCCGAAAGGTTGCCCGATTCCCTCCAGAATTGCGCAATTTCTCCATGGATGCATAATAGCCCTTCCCAAAAAATAAAAAATAAAAAAAGTGTCCCTAAAAAATAGGGATCTATTTTTAGCACCGGGAGTTACACTTCAGTTAATTTTAGAAAACTGCCGCTACTTGTCACTATTTCCTAGTTTTTTGGCATGCACGTCATAAACCCTAAATCGATCAAATATATTTAATGGATGCTGCTACAAATCATTTTCACATTCGATCTTGGAGCTCTAGAATTCTCGAGGCATATAAGAACCTACGACACGATCGAAACAAATTTTTCGGGTAAGTTTTGCTTTTCATGTTAGAAAATTATATATTATAGAGCAATGGAACACATAGAATATTGCAGAAATATAAACACATGAAACACATAAAAACAAGAAAGACACAGATATATGTGGTTCACCCAATTTGGGCTACATCCACGGAGAAACAACCATTCCTTCCTTTTATATTATCCAGCAAAATGAAGAAATACAACCTACAACAAATCCACTGTAATTCCCTCTTTGCTCTCACACAATCTTCTCTATCTTTCTCGCTCGCAATACACATCTACATATCCACAATAAAATTCCCTCATATATAGCGAGGGGTTGCCTTCTAGTGAAAAAACCCCTAAATTAAACATAACTTCTACCGTTAGATTTCCGCCTAATGAATGACCCATATTAACTACGAAATTACAACATTTTACAAAGCCCTAGACCCCCTTGTAGTGCAAATAACGGGCGATGTTTCCACCAAAATACGAAATGGGGTCCAATGCTGTGACACCTATGTATAAAGAAGATAGTTAGGCTCCACACACAACAATCTCCCACTTGGAGACTGATTATAGAAACTCCACCACTGCTTCATTTTCTAGACAATGACTCCACTTTGGACCTGGATGTTTCTCATCTTCATCATCATACTTGAAGATCAATTGAAACAGAGCAGAATCTCAGTTTCTCCCTGGTTACAACTTTTGTTAACATATCTGAAAGATTCTGGCTAGTGTGTATCTTTTCCAGCTTCAACTGTTCATCTTCCAACACTAAGTGTATGAAATGGTACTTGAGCTGTATATGTTTAGTCTTGGAATGAAATGCAGAGTTCTTTGCAAGATGTATGGCACTCTAGCTATCACTATATAACCTGCCCAACTCCTGCTTCTTACCCAATTCATCCAGAAACCTTTTTAACCAAATCATTTCTTTACTAGCCTCTGTAGTAGAAACATACTCTACTTCCATTGTTGAGAGTGCAACAACACTTTGCAATTTTGAAACCCAATTGATAGTTGTTCCACCTATAGTAAACACATACACTATGGTGCTCCTCCTGTTATCTCTATCACCCACCATATTTGCATCAAAATATCCTTGTAGAGCAATGTTTGAACCACCAAAGCATAATTCTTAATTTGTGGTACCTCTCAAATACCTGAGAATCCACTTCACCGCCATCCAATGTTCTTTTCCTGGATTGTTTATGTACCTGCTTACAACTCCCACTGCATGTGCAATATCAGGCCTTGTGCAGAACATTGCATACGTTAAGCTTCCAATTGTTGATGCATATGGAACTTTAGACATATAAGCCATTTCTTCCTGAGTCTTGGGACACACCTCCTTACTTAGTTTGAAATGGCTAGCCAAAGGTATACTAACTGGTTTGCATTCTGCATATTAAATCTTTTCAACACCTTTTGTATGTACTCAATATGAGACAATGTTAATTTGCAATTCTTCCTGTCTCTAGTTATTCTCATACCAAGGATTTGTTTTGAAGCACCCAAATCTTTCATTGCAAATGAGTTTGCCAATTTTCTTTTGATCACATTTATTTCTTGCATGTTAAAACCTGTAAAAGCATGCCATCCACATATAATAACAAAATAATATAGTTGCCATCATTTTTCCTTTTGAGATAAACATAATGATCAGAGTGACATCTAGTATAACCTTGTTTAGACATAAACCTATCAAATTTTAGATACCACTGCCTTGGATCCTGTTTTAAGCCATACAAGCTCTTCTTCAACTTGCACACTAGTTTCTCCTTCCCTTTTACCTCATATCCTTGTCGCTGCTTCATAGATATTTCTTCCTCCATATCCGCATGGAGAAAGGTTGTCTTTACATCTAACTGCTCAATATGCAAATCTTCAGCTTCTACTAGACTTAAAATAGTTCTGATTGAAGTCATTTTAACAATAGGAGAAAATATCTCATCAGAGTCTATACCTTTTTTCTATGCCAACCCCTTCACCACAATTCTAGATTTATACCTTTTTCTACCTCCATCATCTTCCTTCAACATGTAAACCCATTTATTCTGCAATTCCATTTTACCTATAGGTAACCTTACTAAGTCCCAAGTGTGGTTATGTACTAAGGAGTCCATCACTTCTTTCATGGATTTCTCCCACTTATTCCTGGTTTCTACCTGCACTGCTTCTTCATAACATTCTGGTTCACCAGAATCAGTCAACAATACATAATATAATGAAGGAGAGTATCGTTCAGGGGGTCTAATTATCCTAGTAGATATTCTAACACCACTTTCAGGTGTTTGAGGTGCTTGTTGTTGTTATTCTAGCTGTTGATCATTATGATTTTCAGGCACCTTCACTTTTTTTGTGATCTCATCAATCACTATGTATTCTCTATTTTCTTTTTCCTATTTCTTTTCCCGCATCTGATCCTTATATAGAGCCTTTTCATTGAATATGACATATCTGCTCATGATTTTGTTTTTTTCACAATCATAAAAGCGATAACCAAAATCATTAACACCATATCCAATAAAGGTACATTACTTTGATTTTGCCTCAAGCTTTGTTCTATTTTCTTTATTAATGTGGACAAAGGCTTCACAACCAAAAGTATTTAAAAATGAGTAGTTTACCTTTTTACCTGTTCATGCCTCGTCTGGAATACCACCATCCAAGGAACTTGAAGGCCCTCTGTTTATTAGATAAACAACAATATCTACAACATCTGCCCAAAATTGTAAAGGCAATCCTGCATGCAATCTCATGCACCTTTCACACTCCATGATTGTCCTATTCATCCTTTCTGACACACCATTTTCTTGTGGTGTTCCTGGAACTGTCTTATCTCTATGAATTCCATTCTCTGAACAATACCTATCAAACTCTTTGCTGCAATATTCACCTCCATTGTCTGATCTGAGACACTTCAACCTTTTTCCTGTCTCATTTTCAACCAAAGCTTTTGATTTCTTGAAAGTATCAAATACATCAGATTTATTTCGAATACAATAAATCTAGGTTTTTCTGGTTGCATCATCAATAAAAGTAACATAATAACGAGAGCCACCGAGAGATGATACCTGAGCAGGTCCCCATACATATGTATGCACAAGCTCTATTTTTTCGCTCTTCTTTTCTTTCCCAACTCTGAGGAATCTAACTCTCTTCTGTTTTCCATAAACACAATTCTCACAGAATTCCAAATAAACATGCTTCAAACCTGACAAAAAATTTCTTGAGTGAAGAATATGCATCCCCTTCTCACTCATGTGCCTGGGCCTATGATGTTACAATGTCATATCTTCTCCTGTAGAGGTTAAAACATTAACATAATTAGATATACCATTGCATAAATATAATGTACCAACCGTTTCTCCTTTCTCTATTACCAGGGCTCCTTTAGTGACCTTCTAGGTTTGATCTATAAAAGTAGTTAAACAACCTTCACCTCCCATTTTCCCTGTTGAAAATTAGTTTTTTCTTCAGATCTAGGACGTTCCTTACCTCCTTCAACAACCATTGATTTCCATTCTGTTTTTTTATGAAAATTGTACCCATTCCAATGATTTTAAAGGGTTTATCATCGCCTAATCGAACCTGTCCAAAATCTCCTTCAACATAAACATGAAAATGTTTCCTATCAGGTGTGGCATGGAATGAGGCCCCTGAATCTACCACCTAGGCATCAATAATATTTTCTAACGAAAGAATCAAAGCATATTGCAACACATCACCTGTCACATTCGCTTTAGATTGTTTTCTTGCTACGTGTATCCTTCTTTTCCCTTTCGAGACTTACAGTATTTCTTCAGGTGTCCTTTCTTCCCGCATTTCCAGTACACTATCCCCGATCTGGACTTATATCTTCCTTTCCTTGACTTACTACGATATCCTAGGCTCTTTCCTCTTTCCATTTTCTTCCCCTAGTCTTTGCAGTCAAAACATTACCTGATGTCTCACCAGAGCTTTTCCATCACATTTCCTCTCTAAGGATTGCACCGAAAACATCATCAAAATTTAAAGTACTAGATCCAGAGACAAATTTACTAATGGCCATAACTAAACCAGTCCAACTTTCTGGCAATGAGCACAGAAATAACAGAGCCCTAACTTCATCATCGAAAGTTACCTTTACAGAACTTAACTGACTGGTAGCTGTATTAAATTCATTTAAATGATCAACAACAGATCCACCTTCTGACATCTTCGTATTAAATAAATGCTTCATAAGAAATACCTTATTTGAGGCTGAGGGTTTTTCATATAGTTTGGCCAATGCTGACATTAAACCCTTTGTTGTCGTTTCCTTTGAAATATTAAAGGCTACTGACACTGCTAGGCACATATGTATTGTTCCAAGTGCCTTTCTATCGAGAATATCCCAATTTGTGTCTGTCATACTCGTCGACTTCTTTATATTTCCGCTCAAAGGTAGGTACAGATCTTTCTGAAACAAATAATCTTCCATCTGCATCTTCCACAGCTGGTAGTTTTGGCCATTAAAATTTTCGACCCTAAACCTACCATCTTCTGCCATTGCTCCCACTCGAGCTAGGAACCCTTCTCTCCTGTGAGTTTACCAGCCAAATAGACCTTTGGCTTGCATACCAGTTGTTATAAAATTATATATTACAGATCAATGGAACACATAGAATATTGCAGAAATATAAACACGAAAAACACATAAAAACAAGAGAGCCACAGATATACATGGTTCATCCAATTTGGGCTACATCCATGGAGAAACAACCAGTCCTTCCTTTTATATTATCCAAAAAAATGAAGATATATAACCTACAGAAGATCCACTGGAATTTTCTCTTTTCTCTCAGACAATACACATCTACATAGCCGCAATACAATTCCCTCACATATAGCGAGCGGTTGCCTTCTAGGGAAAAAAACACTAAATTAAATGTAAGTTCTACCGTTAGATTTCTGCCTAATGAATGACCCAGATTGAATATAAAATTATAACATTTTACAAGGCCCTAGAACCCCCTTGTAGCACAAATAATGGAAGATGTTGCGACCACAATATGAAATGGGGTCCAATGTGGCAATACTTATGAATAAAGAAGATAATCAGGCTCCACACCACACATTTCAAGTCTTTTGCTAATTTTTCAGTCGCTTCTGTTTCCTTGGCTTGTACGAGTGATGGTTTGGATGTTTTATTGAAAGACCACTGACATTTTAGTTTGTTTTAACTTGTAGAAGTGTTGTTTCACGTTTTTCATTGCCTTTCTTAAGCGTCGCATGCATAGGCCAATTTTGCACTAACGATCGCCGTTGCAGCGACTCTCCCCACAAGCTTCGTTGTTCGTCTGTTTGACTAATTTCTACATTTGTTTCGATTACATGTATGACCATTCACTTAGATCTATACCATCCTTCACTCATGCATTCAGATCTACTCGTTTTCAAGTCGCCCTTGGGCAGGTCTGGGCTCTGTTGGCTCAAATCTAGGTTTTCCCGACATGCACTATGCATTCCTAGAACTCAAAGCTTGGCTCCAGGAATTATGCAGAGGCTATCAGTCACTAGCTCCAGCTGCACTCTACGCAGTTCCAGGGGACAATACCAGAGTCTTGGCCACTGGGATTGCGCAATGCACAATCCTAGCCAACATCAAGCCAAATAGAACTGGACATTACGTAGTTCTAATCCACAACAATCCACATTGGACTGTGATCTACGTAGTTCCCATCATCAGTACCTCTCATTGGTAGCTAGGACTGCACAATGCACAAATCCAGCTGACAGTCCTTCACCTCTGAGTATCACAACTTGGAAATCTTGCCCAACAGTTACCCAGTTTGTTTTATGATCGATCCTTGAAGTGCTTTGTGTTTTTAAGTTGACATCTTCTTTTCGTGAGTGTCCGATCAGTCTCCAGGTACATCAGTTGTTGAGAAGCTTGTCAGTAGTACATGCATCATGGTTTCCAAGAGAGCTAGATCAAATGTAGAGAGCAGCACTGGAGATGTAGTTGAACAAGCACCAACGAACTTGCCCATCCATGCAGACACGTAACTATTCATAAAGAAGGACATGGAGATTACATGGCAAGAAATAAAGGACATATTTGCAGGTAGCTTCAAGGAAGATCTAAAAGATTGATAAGTCTATGTCAACATCCACAAGTCAGGCTTATACAAGGTTGCATGCAGGTACCATGCCTTCTCGTGAGCGGATATCATTCACTGGAATGTCTCACATACCGATCTCGAGACAATGGCACTGAGAAGTACCAGTGGAACAAAACTTTCCACCTTTAGTTCGGAAAACTACCATTAGATATATCACTTTCCATAGTCGGTGAACCACATGGATGCACTGTTCTACACTCCCAACAACAATTTGAACACTAGAGACATCATGACACGTTGGGAAAAAGAGCCATCGAAGTTCAGAGCAACACCCAACCAGGTCTATAAGACGAAGTCACTCAGTAAGGATTACGAACTCTTGGTCATCATTTCATGCCACTTATATGGTCAAGAAAGCACGAAGACCTTTTTGTAGAATGTCATTCAACTGGTTGGACACGTTGGCTCTTTAGTTGAAAGTGCACGTCTCTAATGCCCAAAATTTGTCGAAGGATGAGAAAGCAAGATTCTTTATGTTTGCGTACTTTCTTGATGCAATCTGTGCCCAATAGCAGTTCCCTGGAATGGGTTGGACATGGACACCATCAGATGATGCTATGAACATGTATTGCAAGTTACTCTCTGAGTGCAGCTACCAAGGAGTCATGGCGAAGTTTCTTGACCACTTCATCACCCCACCATACAAGATGATCTTCGAACAAGTTTCACCTTGCATGTCCCAAGAAGTCATGCAGGTATTGCTTAACATTGCAGATTGGTATGCCTCACCCGGTGACATCTTCATTAGGATGTTTGATAGAGAGAAGCCTCCGCATGAGCTACCAAGGTTTGCCAAGGACAAGTTGGTCATGCAAGAGGTTGCATACCACATCTCCACAGGGTTATCGATAGGGCTTCATAGGAGGAAGAAGGCACCATGGCCCGCTCTTCCTGTACGGATTGGATTATACGAGATTCGGAGTTTGAAGGATGCGAATGCTGAGGCCGAGGACTTGAAGAAGTTTGAGTTCGACACCAAGAGTTTCAATCCGTCTGAACCCCGATGCATATGCAAGAACCACTATGCATAGGTGTATTATCCATGGATCCATGAGGAATGTCATTGGCCAGAGGAAGACCCTTGGAGGTATTGCTACAAATCCTCTAGGCTTAATGAATTAGTCAGCATGACTATAGAATGGAAAGCAGAACTATCGGCAACAACACCACAAGAAGCAACAACGAGCAGCGAACTGGCATAAGATAAATGCAAGAGGAATATCGTCAAGAGCACAAAGGCTTAGCAAAGCTACAAGTTTAGAGAAGACCCCCTTGTTGAGAAAGTAGCTTTGGAGATAGAGGTGATAGCGTGAAAAGAGAGTAGAACGGAGGAATAAAGAGAAGTAGAGGTTGGAAGATGCAGAGAGAAAATTTCAGGAAATATAAAAGAATCATAAAGAAGAGCAGGAGCTAAGGCATATAGAAAGGGAAGAGAAGAAAAAATAGGAACAAGAGGAAAGGCAAGGCACAATGACAGAGAAAACTGCGCTGATATAGGTTGAGGAGTCAAAGCATCCATCAGATGAAGAACAAGGTCAGTAAGTACAAGTTTGGGAAATCGCTCAACAGATTGAGAAAATGGTGGAGGCAATGAGTATGGAGACAAAATAAGAGCCACAGGACCAAGAGATCGATCTCATGCCAAGAGAATCTGAGGTCGCACCACAGTCTCTGCCAACTCTAGAATCACAACCGGTCCCGAGCGAGCAAGGAGAGGTTGTTCTCCTTGATGACGATCCAAAGATGAATGTGTACAATCTATCATTCAACAAGTCACAACACAATATTGTACATGCATGATGAAAACAACTCCTGGATGATCACATATCACTTGCACACATAGAGGAAAGGGTGATTGTGTTAGATGTCAGACGACATCTAGCTGCCATGGCCAAGGCTTATAAGGTTTATGAAAAATCCACGAGTTTTATGATCAAGTTATTGATAGCAGGGAATGATCAGATGGTGAAGGAATTGCACGAGGCAAGGCAGAGAATAGAGCAGTCTGCATGATCCACTACGACAGAGATGAAGAAAAAATTACTTGTGGAGATGTCAACTTTGGAGACCACCATGCAGACGCTGTATAGCATATTTTTCACCCTGCACAAAGTGGTTGTCCATCTATACAATTTTCAACCTCAATGTGTGAAGACAATCCAAAATCTCAAAGACATCCACTCTGCTATTGCGCATGTACATGAATGGACAATGAGTTACAAGGGGGCCTCGCTTTACTTGCACAAGATGATGAAGCCACAAGTAGAGCTAGACAAAGCACAAATTCAAATGTTGATCCAGAACTATGAGCATCTCCCTCTGCTCATCACTAGCATTGAAGATTCCTATGCACGGTTGTACAAGACTTTGGATGTCATAGTGAGGACACACAAGATCCCTTCAATTGGAATCCTCACCCAAGACATGAGGAAGAACCAAGTCATGCTGGAGGTTGATAGGTACATAGAGTAGTTGATGCGTGAAGCCACCAATGATGACTTGCAGCTGAGTATAGAGAACATGAAAAAGTACATCGGTGGTCCAACCACACTCAGGATAGTGTTGTGCATGCTTCAGGAAGAGATGGATAGAGGTTTCAGAACCATATAACCGGAAGCTATCGAGGCAAGATTCCGCTTCGATAAAGACATCACCAAACAGTATGGGGACATAATAGTGCAGTATCAAGCTTGGTATTAGTTTGTCACCGAAGATAACCACGATGAGGTTACTGAGTTGGTCTTTCCCCAAGACCCTGAGTGATGTTGTTTGTATTGTTAGGTTGACTCAAGCCTATTTTTGTGCCACATGGGTATATGTGGAAATTTTATTATTGTAAATATGTTGTAAGTGAAATTCCAAGTGTCGCAAGTGGAATGTAAAGTCACTATGTAATGTGAAGAGTCATGAGGGTAGTCCACGAGTCAAAGGGGAATGTCAAGGGTCACCCCACCCTTTGCTATATATGGAACCTCATAACTTATAGTACAGGCTTTTGGGAGCCAATATTTTCGCTAGGCATTGCATAAAGAAGGCTTGGAGGGTATTGTGATGAGCCTTGGCTTCTCCACAACGTAGAGCGAGTACATATCTTTGGAGGAGTAGGCAGTGTTGACTGTAATGTTCCACTATTGGGGCTAGTGGCTATCAATGGTGTATGTATGGATGTAACTTTCACTTAATATATATATAACAGAGCCAACACGTTTTCATGCATATGTTTTTATTGTAGTTCGACTATTTTCGTTACTTTAGAAATGTATGTTATTTAACTTACACATTTGTGTATGAACTATTTTGTACTCAATTTTACGAATCTTGTTGCAGAGGTGTTGCTGGTTTAACTCGTCACTTTGGTTTGTGGACTATTCCTTTTTCCAGCTTGTGATGTCATTCTGCTCGGGTGTTCCTTTCAGGTTGCGTACTATTAAAGGCTTCTAACGGCCACACTTCTTTTCCCCCTCCATGTGATAGAACCCCCATGCATCTCACTTGAATGGCTGCAAGGTCACACACTTGCTTCTGAAAAAGTTATCACACTTACCTCTGTGCGCTACTGCAGTCAAGGCATTACTTTACTACCCATTGCTGGGACTCCTACTCCAAACGGTCTGAGGTCTAGTTGGGACTTCTTACCAGGACACCATCAACATTTATGGCACTAGAAGGAGGTCCAGATGACAAGATGAGCCCTGAAAGTCTGTTTTGAATCTCTGCACAACATCCATGACTTACATTACAATATCAACTCTCACATATTTTTCTCATGCATGTGACTTCAAAGTGTCAGAGGATGTCGTAGATGACTTTTCATGTATCAAGTATGATAGTGAAGGTAGAGAAACCTTGTTAAGATACAGAGTTGCCTTCTTAGGCTTCTGTGAAAGGAATGAAGTCCCTTTGGATGACATTGCCTGTGGGTTGTTCACTTACACGTTCGATGTGCATGTTGACCAATGGTGTCATACATTTCCCACAACCTCTATTCACTCTTATGATCACATGATGAGAGAGTTAATCCGTGATTTCTATTGTTATGATCACAAAGAACTTAATAAAAAAATTATGGAATTACGGAAAGCACCTAATAAATCCATTACACAATTTTGGGATCGCTTCTGTAATATTGCTTTTCAATTCGTTGAAGATGAAGTTGATTGGAAATTTCTCAAAGAAAGATTTTAGTATCTTCTTCACATATCTGAAAATCCACATGAGTTGGAATCATTCGAAACCCTCCCAACATACCTCGGTGTTAGAGCTCCCAAATATAAGATGGACAAGGTTGCTATCACAAGTGACCCTCCGTCCTCTTCGCATCAGACAACTCTAGCTTTGCAGGACGAGGTGGGAGAAGTTGCGAACCCATATATTGAATTGTCACATCCTCTCACCCCACCTACTCTGAACATATGTGAAAATTTGGACTGCAAACCTAATGGTTGTCACGAGGTCTTGTCTTCTCAACTTCCGTTCTCTAGTTCCTTTGATCCTCTGGATTGTACTGTGTTGTGTTCACCCGTTCTGGACTCTACCTATATTGTTCATGAGGATCAATTTGTCGACGGAGTTGGTGTTGACCATCCAACTTGCACTGTCATTTTTGATGAGTATTTGTGGGAATCTGAAGAAGAACCTATGGTGAAGGATGGCCTCCTTCTATTCACACCTCATCCGCTTTTTCTTGACATCTTTTGTGATTCCGCCATTTCTGTTTTTTCTTGTGAAAATTCATTCCTGTATGTTTCTACTTTTGATCATTCACAAAACACACCAGATGTCAGTCCATCATTTTATTGCGGAGAGGATACATCTTTCTTTCTGAATCCACCCAATATGTCATCTTTTCTTTCTGGAAATTCAGAGAGTGAAAATTCTTGTTTCTCATCAACCCCTCTGTATGATTTGTTAGATCATGAGGATGTCGATGTATATCTCAAATTTTATAATCATGGTTGTTGTGATCTCTTCACTGACCCATTTGATCATGGTTATGATTCACTCGCTATTGATCTTTCTAAGCCACCAGTCTTTCATGATCTACCCACTGATGAAGTGGAAACCCCTCAAGTTGTTGAGACACTTCATTATGAGATGATGGTTATGTCAAGTTCTCGTTGTCTTGAGGAAAATTCCACTTTTGATCAGAAATCTATTCAATTACTGCAGGCTCCTCATCACTCTCTTGTTTTCATTGAAGATCAATCTGATCCATAGGTTTCACTTCCTACGCCAGAATCACATGGTCCTATTGCTCATGTATTGGAGGAGTCATACATAGCAAGTCATCTTGCTAAGAAAAAGTTTTCTTCTTTTTGCATGTTTTCTTGTTTGTCCAGATCAAAAGAGTGTGCATGTTTTTCATCTATGCATAGTGTGATGCTTCACCATGGTATGTCCACAGAGTGTTTACCTTGCGCTTTTACTCTTTTCTTTTCTGTGGATGCATTTAAACTTAGAGCATGTTGGTCTTCATTGTTTTATCTTTCTTGCTTGTTGGTTTACTTGAATATCTTTCTTGTTTTTCATTCCTTCACCAACATGGGCCAACCAATGCGTCAGTGGCTGGATTGGAAGTATCACTTTACACGAGTAGGCCCATGCACTGTTTAACTTATGAGTAGGAGTAGAGTTTGCTTTCTTGTTTGATTTGATTTCTTGTTTGCTTTTCTATCATATTTGGATTTTCTTACTCACTTCACTTTCTTTAATTTTGTCTTTTGCTTGCTTGTTTGTTTTCTTGTTACGCACCCGTAGGATTAGTTTCACATGAAACCGTGTTTGGCTCTTGAGATAAGCAGGATGAAGTACAAGAGAAATTGTACACATATCAACATTTTTTTATATGTTATCTCCTCTCTTTATGAAGGGCTTGCATTCTTCAGTCAATGATACCTTGAAAGAATATATGTTATGTTCAGAGTAAGTCTTGGTGAAAGCACAATGCTTGCACTTTTAACTAGCACCACCTACTCTAATCATTTTTTCTATATTCGGTTAACCCTTCTCAACTCAATCAAGTAGAGTAAGGTGAGGGGGAAAACCTTCAAAATTATTTCAAAGGTATATATAACATACTTCTCTGAAGGACAACCTCTTCTTCTCTCAATAAAATAAATAAGTGCCTATGCACAATTCACGAAAACTGAATAATGAAAAAAATAAAAATAAAGGCGAAAGAAGAGAAAGGCTTCATGCGAAGAGAGGTGAAGCAAGTATCTTCGCTGAGGTACTATCCAAGCTCACTGGAAGTAGAGCAATTCTTGTGTTCTTGAAGTGACTCCGCCAGGGTACTGTCTAGGCTTGCTGGTAGCGGAGCAACACCAGAGATGAAACTTAAACTCTGACAGTCTACATTACTTGTGCATCAATATACCCCTCATCCCTATTCAAAAAAACTCAGTTGACTTGGCTTGGTATGTGTATTGACCGTTCAAGAGAATGGCAGGGACTATATATTTAACTCAAGCTAGTGAGGAAGCCATGATTATCAAAGAATCGAACAATAATTCCAAAGGAGTTAGATTTGCTTTACATGAGACAAGGTCCATAGAGAGAGCTGGAGTTCTACTAGTGT
This sequence comes from Pinus tabuliformis, assembly GCA_031772625.1. Taxonomy (NCBI): domain Eukaryota; kingdom Viridiplantae; phylum Streptophyta; class Pinopsida; order Pinales; family Pinaceae; genus Pinus; species Pinus tabuliformis. The sequence continues at coordinate 447,071,589 of CM062804.1, read as the reverse complement.
GTCACCAATTTTTTAGAAGCTACAACTACCCTCCAAAATTTTTCCTTCGCTTTGTTTTGGAGCCTCCCTCCTTAAATCTTAGCAGCTTGTCTTGCACTGCTTAGGTACTTGTGTTTTCATTTGAATTTATCTTTCGCTTTATAGATTGTGTTCACTTACTTGCTTTACTGTCTAACCACAAGCTAACCCCCCATGAATTGGTTGCATCTGGGTCTTGCACTGCCTTTGAGAATTGCGCAGTCCGAGAGGGCAGCCAAACTTGCTCTCAAGGATTGTGCAGTGTAGCCCAGCAGTGAGTCTTGCTCTCAAGAATTGTGCAGATCAGCCCAACAGTGAGCTTCGGCTCCAAAATTGCATAGATCCAGTTGATAGCTTGTCCTCAGCTGGGAAAATTCACAGAGCATGAGAGGCAGTGAGAGCCACTCAACCCAGGAATTGGGTAGATGCATTCCCTCAGCTACTGCCCGATGTATGTGCCGGCAGGTTGCCCGGTTCCCTCCAGAACTGCGCAATTTCTCCATGCATACATGGAAACCCTTCCTGAAAAAGAAGAAAACAAAAAATAAAAAAGCATCCCTAAAAAATAGGGATCTATTTTTAGCATTGGAAGTTACACTTCAGTTAATTTTAGAAAATTGCCGCCACTTGTCACTTTTTCCTATACTTTTGGCATGTGCATCATAAACCCTAAATAGATCAAATCTATTTAATGGATGATGCCAGAGCTCATTTTAACATTCAATCTTGGAGCTTTGGAATTCCCGAGGCATCTAGGAACCTTCGGCATGACCGACCCAAATTTTCCGGGTATGTTTTTCTATTCAAGTCTTTTGCTGGCTTTTATGTCGCTTTTGTTTCCTTGGCTTGTGAGAGTGCTATTTTGCATGTTTTATTGAACGAGCGCTGGTGTTTTAGTTTTTTTTTTTTTAACTTTTAGAAGTGTTTTTTCAAAATTTTCATTGCCTTTCTTAAGCGTCACATGCATAACCCAGTTTTTGCACTGACAGTCACTGTTGCGATGACTCTCCCCACAAGCTTCGTTGTTCGTTTGTTTGGCTAATTCTTGCATTTGTTTTGATTGCATGTATGACCATTCACTCAAATATGCACCATCCTTCTCTCATACATTCAAATCTACTCATTTTCGAGTCACCCTTGGGCATATTTGGGTTGCCTTGGCTCAAATATAGCTCTTCCCGGCAAGCACTACACATTTCTTGAACTCAAGGCTCTACCTTGGCCCCAGGAATTGCACAGAGGCTATCAATAACTGGCTCCATATACCCTCTGTGCAGTTCCAGGGGACAGTCCCAAATACTTTCCCACTGGGATTGCGTAATGCGCAGTCCTAGCTAGAATCAAGCTAGACTGAACTGCGCAGTTCCAGTCCACAACAAGCCACACTGGACTGTGCTTTGCACAGTTCTAGTCATCAATACCTCTCACTGGCAGCTAAGATTATGTAATGTGTAGAACCAGCTTATAGTACCTCACCTCTGAGAGTCACAACTGTGCAATCTTGCCCAATAGTTACCCAGTTTGTTGCATGATCGGTCGTTGAAGTGCTTTGTTTTTTTAAGCTGGAATTTGCTTGCCATGAGTGTCTGCTATGTATCTAGGTACATCAGTTGTTGAGAAACTTCTCAGCAGTATAGGCAACATGGTTTCCAAAAGAGCCGGATGAAAAGATACTGTAGAGAGCAACATTGGAGATGTAGTTGAAAATGTGCCAATGAACTTGCCCATATATGCAGACACACAACTGTTCGTAGAGAAGGACATGAAGATTACATGGTAAGAAATAAAGGACATATTTATAGGTAGCTTCAAGGAAGATCTGAAAGATTGACAAGTCTATGTTAACATCCATAAGTTAGGCTTGTACAGGGTTGCATGTAGGTACCCTGCCTTCCCTTGTGCAAATATCATTCACTGGATTGTCTCACATGCCGATCCCAGGATGATGGCACTAAGCAGTACCAGTGGAACACAACTTTCCACCTTCAGGTCAGAAAACTACCATCATATGTATCACTTGAGGTGAACCACATGGATGCACCCTTCTACACTCCCAAGAACAATGTGAACACTAGAGAAATCATGAAGCGTTGGGTAAAAGAGCCATCGAAGTTCAGAGCGACACCCAACCAGGTCTACAATACGAAGTCACTTAGGAAGGCTTACCAAATCTTGGTCATATTTTCATGCTGCTTGTATGGTCAAGAGGGCATGAGTACCTTTCCACAAAGTTGGGTTGTTATGTTGGATCAGTTGGCAAATGAAGGAAGGCCATTCAAATAGTAAGACACGTTGGCTCTTTAGCTGAAAGTGCATGTCTCTAATGCCCAAAATCCACTGAAGGACAAGCAAGCAAGATTCTTTATGTCTGCGTCCCTATTTGATGCAATATGCACCCAAAAACAGTTCCCTGGCATGGGTTGGACCTAGACACCATCAAATGATGCTGTGAACATCTATTACAAGTTTCTCTTTGAGTGCAGATAGCGAGGAGTCATGTCGAGGCTCTCTAACCATGTAATCACCCCACTGTACAAGATGATATTCGAACATGATTCACCTTGCATGTTCCAAGAAGCAATGCAGGCATTACTTAACATTTCAGATTGGTATGCCTCACCCGATGGCACCTTCATCAGGATGTTTGATAGAGAGAAGCCTTTGCATGACCTCCCAAGGTTTTCCATGGACAAGTTGGTCATGCAAGAGGTTGCATACCACATATCCACAGGGTTATTGACAAGACTACACAGGAGGAAGAAGGCACCATGGCCCGCTCTTCCTATAAGGATTGGATTATACGAGATTCAAATATTTAAGGATGTAGATGTTGAGGCCGAGGACTTGAAGAAGTTTGAGTTCGACACCAAGAGTTTCAATCCTTATGATCCCCACTGCATATGCAAGAATCACTGTGCATAGGTGTATTATCCATGGATCCATGGGGCATGCTATGGGCCAGAGGAAGACCCTTGGAGGTATTTCTACAACTCCTCTAGGCTTAATGAATCGGTCGGAAATCAGCACTACCGACAGTAGCACCATAGGAAGCAACAACAACAACAACAATGAACAACAAATTGGTGAAAGACAAAGGCGAGAGGAAGATTGTCGAGAGCACAGAGGCTGAGAAAAGCTACAAGTTCAAAGAAGCCCCCCTTGTTGAAAAAGTAGCTTTGGAGATAGAGGTGAAGAGGTGACAATGCAAAAATAGAGTAGAACGAAGGAAGAAAAACAAGCAGTGGTTGGAAGATGCAGAGAGGAAGTTGCAGGAAACATAAAATAAATTGAAAGAAGAGCAGGAGCTTAGGAGGAGAGAAAGGGAAGAGAAGAAGAAATAGTAACAAGAATAGGAGGAAAGGCAAGGTGCAATGATAGAGAAAACTGCTTCGATACAGGTTGAGGAGTCAGAGAAGTCATCATATGAAGAACAAGGTGAGAAGGTGCAGGTTCGAGAACTCACTCAGTAGATTGAGCAGATGGTGGAGACAATAGACATGGAGACAAAACGGGAGCCACAGGACCAAGACACTAATTTCATGTCAAGAGAATCTGAGGTCGCGCCACAGTCTCTGCCACCTCCAAAATAAAAACTAGTCCTAAGCAAGCAAGGAGAGGTTATTCTCCTTGATGATGATGCGGAGATGGATATGTACAATCTGTCATTCGACAAGTCACAACACAAGATAGTATAGGAACAAAGAAAGAAACTCTCGACTGATCACACATCACCTGCGCACATAGAGGAAAGGATGATTATGTCAGATGTTAGAATACATCCAATTGCCATGACTAAGGCTTCTAAGGCTTATGCAAAAGCCACGAGTTCAACGATAAAGTTCTAGTTAGCAGAGAATGATTGTATGGTGAAGGACTTGCGCTAGGTCAAGCAGAGAATAGAGAAGTCTGTAGGATCCGCTATGATAGAGATGATGAAAGAAATACTTGAAGAGATTTCAACTTTGGAGACCACCATGCGGACATTGTATAATATATTTGTCACCGTGCACAAAGTGGTTGTCCATCTATATGGTTTTCATCCGCAATGCACGAAGTCAACCCAAACTCTTCAAGACATTCATGCTGTTATTGCACATGTACAGGAATGGACAATGAGGTACAATGGGGGCCCACTATACTTTCACACTATGATGAAGCTGCAGGAAGATCTAGACAAAAAATGAATTTAGATGTTGATCCGAAACTATGAGCATCTCCCTCCAATCATCACTATCATTGAGGATTCCTATGCATTGTTGTACATGATTCCAAATATCATAGTGAGGACACACAAGATCCCTTCGATCAGAACCCTCACTCAAGTCATGAGTTAGAAACAATTCATGCTAGAGGTCAACAAGTACATAGAGTAGTTGATGCACGAAGCCACCAATGATGACTTGCAACTGAGCGTAGAGAACATGCATAATTACATCGGTGGTCCAACCACACTCAAGACAGTGTTGCACATGCTTTAGGATGAGCTAGACAGAGGTTTCATAACCATATACCCGAAAGCTATGGAGGCAAGATTCTACTTCGATGAAGACATCACCAAACAGTACAGGTACACAATAGCACAGTACCAATCTTGGTATCAATTCATTGCTGAAGATCACCACGAGGAGGTTACCGAGTTTGTCTTTCCCCAAGACCCCGAGTGATGTTGTTTATCTTGTTAGGCTGACTAAAGTTTATTTTTTCCCACATGGGTATTTGTGGAAATTTTATTATTGTAAATATGTTGTAAGTGATTCCAAGTGTCACTAGTGGAATGTGAAAAGTCACTATGTAATGTGAAGAGTCATGAGGGTAGTCAAAGAGTTAAAGGGGAATGTCAAGGGTCACCCTACCCTTTTCTATATATAGAACCTCATAACTCATAGTACAGGCTTTTAGGAGCCAATATTTTGATGAGGCATTGCTTAGAGAAGGCTTGGAGAGTAATGTGATGAGCCTTGGCTTCTCTACAATGTAGAGCGAGTACATCTCTTTGGAGAAGCAAGAGGTGTTGACTGTAATGTTCCACTATTGGGGCTAGTGGATATCAATGGTGTATGTATGGATGGAACTTTCACTTAATATATATAAGATAACCAACACATTTTCATACATATGTTGTTATTGTAGTTGACTATTCTGGTTGCTTTAGCAATGTATGTTATTTAACTTACACATTTGTGTATGAACTATTTTTTATGCAATTGTATGAATCTTGTTGCAGACTTTTTGTTGGTTTAACTCGTCACTTTGGTTTGTGGACTATTCCACTTTCCAGCTTGTGATGTCATTCCACTCGTGTGTTCCTTTCAGGTTGTGTACTATTACAATCTTCTAAGGGTCACACTTCCTTTTCCCCTCCATGTGATATAACCCCCATGCATCTCACTTGACTCACTGCAAGGTCACATACTTTCTTCTGAAAAAGTTATCACACTTACCTCTACGCGCTACTGCAGTCTAGGCATTGCTTTACCACTCACTGTTGGGACTCCTACTCCAAGCGGTCCGAGGTATAGTTGGGAATTCTTACTGAGGAGATCCCCTGACATGTTGGCGGGTCCAATACCGTCAACAAGAAGAAAAATAAAATTATTTTTGTAATGCTTGAATTATGGGTTTCATGATCAAGAAATTTTATTTTTAGTTAAGGCTTCCATTGTGAGCCTTTAGGATGAGTCATCATGTCATAAAGATATATTGAGTCAATGTCATGTATAGAAGAACCTTATTGGGCATGTTACATATGTAAATAATTCATTAAGAAACCCTCCAAGACCAAGTTAAAGAACCTCCTTCAAGTCAGCCTAAAGATATCTCTAGAAAGGCATGTCAACCTTGGCTCTAGGAGATGTTGACTTAATTGATGGGAAAATCACTATAAATAGGGCAACTCGACCTTCAATTGAAGATAATATTTTCAGTCAAGATATGAAGCGAGAAAGGAAGTGCGAGAAGCACAACAAGAAGTTTGATAAAGGGATCAATAGAAGCCTTATATCTAAGCGAAGGAGAGAGATCAAGATTGAAGGGAAAAAATCGAATAAATTGCTGGTCTGTTTTGGGAAAAGTCTGTCACAAGTGCGAGGAAGGGTTAGGGCATACACATATTGTAGAGAAGATGAATTATAGAACTTCAAGAGTACAAGTTAAGGAAAGAAACTTATATATACTTCATACCAAGTTAACACAGAGATCCTCTCTAGTTAAGTGAAGAAATAAATGATATAATTTACCCTAAATCTATTACATGTGCGAGAAGAATAGTCCACTGTAGAAGGCCGAATATTACAGTCAATGAGGCTGAGTGGATGCTAAAAATTGAAGAAGAAATTGCGGTTGAGCCATCAAAGGATTAAATTTGACTTGAAGTAAGTTGACTTGGTCTTTGAGAGGTTGTTGAGTCAAGGGTCTTGGTCTTGGTATTCGTCAATTGAAGTCTCTATAATAACAATAAATCGTTTGGGTTTTCCTCTCAATTGGGAGAGGTTTTAGCCATGGATGATCAACTACATATTGTGTCTCTTGTCTCTTTACTATTTATACTTTGGTAGTTGTTTGATGAAGAATAACACTATAATAATATAAATAAAGAGAAGATCCTAATCTAATGAAGTAAAACAAATTCACAAGCATTTATCATTAATGGAGAAATAATCTAATCTTGATGCCCTAGATTTCTCAACACGGTTAACAAATTCCACACCTTTCATGTGCTGATGTAATGCATATAGTTTTAAACTTTACCTATACTCCTTTCCATCTATATTTTCTAAGTTGATAGTGGCTCACGAGGGAAGGATAGGTTTTTCAATCACTTCACTATCATACAGGCCTAACTCACCACACCTAGCATTGGTGATTGGAACCCCCTGAACTCTAGAAATACCTTTGCACCTTTGTACTCTTAGTTAATGTGTATCCAATCATTTTATAGCCACTTTCTTGGTTTTGTTTCAAATTGTTCTCTCTCATATCTTGTTGTTTCTTTCCCCTATGCTAAATGAGTAAAACTGCACTCTTCCTTGTTGCAATGCTTTACTGGCATATCTTTGACCTTAAAAAAAATAATAATAATTAAACAAATGAATGAATTAATTAAACAAATTAGTGAATTAAATAAACAAATTAATTAATGAATTAAACAAATTAATTAATTAAGTAAACAAATTAATTAATTAGATAATAAATAAATAAATAAATAATAAATAATAAATAGTTAAATCAATTAATTAGGTAATTTTTAATTAATTAATCAATTAATTAATTAATTAATTGGTTTATTTAATAAAAAAAAAAATTAATTAATTAAAAAAAATTAAAAAAATGAATTAATTAATTAAACAAATTAGTGAATTAAATAAACAAATTAATTAATGAATTAAATGATTAAGTAAACAAATTAATTAATTAATTAATAAATTATTAATAAATAAATTAAATAATAAATAATAAATAGTTAATCAATTAATTAAGTATTTTTTAATTAATTAATCAATTATAAAATTAATTAATTTGTTTATTTAAAAAAATAAAAAATAAATAAAAATATTAACAAACTAATCAAATAATGGCCGAGTAAATTTCTTATATTATTTCTTTCACAACCTATATATATACTCTTAAATATAGCTCATGGATACATCATTAATATCTTCAGAATATCTATTGACGCATCCCCTGATGATGGACTCACTTGGTAGTCTGAAACGTTGGGTTCATAAAACTCTATAACAGGTCATTCCTCCTCTATCTAAAACTTTCCTCACCTGTATGGATTCATTATTTAATAACATCAAGTCCTACCATGGAAGGGACATGATGGACAGCGCATCAGAATTCAAGAAATTAAGATTATCCAGAGTGAAACTGATCTCCAATCTAAATTTTCTTAAAAATTGCAGAGACAACAATCTCATTCCTAAATTCGCTACCTGCAAACATCCTCTTCGCTTGGGCAGAAATCTGTCTAGTTTCAAAAAATTAAGTGAAACCCTAATCAGAAATGAAATTAAATGGGTTAGATCAAAATTAGTAAAAACTTCTTAGAAACTTCTTTCCTCTCATATATATCTTTCCTCATATCTTAGACATGATCTATGGCAACCCTTGGACGCGATCACATTCATAAAATCGGATAAATGGTTAACAAAGGAACATGTTCACTCTTCCTCTCATGCATGGAAGAAGTCAAACTAGTTAGTAAAGAAGACCACTATCTTAAAAGGAAAATCAAAGAAGCCATTGAAATAGAAAAAAGGAAGAACAACTTGAATCGCGACGATGGATTAAAACTAAGCAACACCTGGAAACCTTTACTTGAAATCTTAAAGAATCAATAATTAACTCATATCCCTTATAATAATTTAATCCCTCCTCCCTCATTAGAAAAAAAGAAATTAAAAATTAAAAATTAAAAAATTAATAAAATTAATAAAATAAAAAACAAAACAACAAGCAAACATTATATGAATTTAAATTAAGCATATAGTTGTAATAACTCAAACTAAAAGAATTAGAAATTAATACTAGAATTTATATATTCCAATAAAATTATAGTGAATTAAATGGTTTAAATTCTATATAAGACATTACATTTAGGAACCTAAAATTAAGAATTGTTAATAAAAATTAAACAAACAAATATATATATATATATATATATATATATATATATATATATATATATATATATATATATATATATATACAAATGAATTAATTAATTAAACAAATTAGTGAATTAAATAAACAAGTTAATTAATGAATTAAACAATAAATAATAAATAGTTAAATCAATTAATTAAGTAATTTTTAATTAATTAATCAATTATAAAATTAATTAATTAATTTGTTTATTTAATTAAAAAAATTAAAAAATACAAAACAAATAAATAAATAAATATATATATATATATATATATATATATATATATATATATATATATAACAAACTAATCAAATAATGGCCGACTAAATTTCTTATATTATTTCTTTCAAAACCTATATATATACACTCTTAAATACAACTCATGGATACATCATTAATATCTTCAGAATATCTATTGCCGCATCCCTTGATGATGGACTCACTTGGTAGTCCGAAACGTTGGGTTCATAAAACTCTATAACAGGTCATTCCTCCTCTATCTAAAACTTTCCTCACCTGTATGGATTCATTATTTAATAACATATATATAGTTGTCACTTTTTCACTGAAATGTGACTCTAGCAATGGTATTCATGAACACATATTAGGATCTTATATTGAAAAAGAAATTTTGGGTGTTGTTCGAGCCTATTATTCTGCGATTGGAAGGCGGTAGGAACGACCGACAAAAGAAATTAGTGTGTCATGGAGCCACATTCCATGTAATAATACAAGCAAGTTCAAAGGGGTTTCTCAACCAAACTGTCATTAATCATTCAAAAAAGTCCTGATGATGGATCACTATTGGGATTTGAAACATTGACAAAATATGGTTATTACTGTGGATACTTTGAAGCACAACTCAACATATTAAAACATACATTAGGTGGAACCATTTTAATCTTAAATATTATGAAAATAGCAATTAAAGCAAGTTATTTGATTTTATTAAGTGTATATATGGTGTATTTTATTATACTATAAGAATCTTATAGTATTAATAAAAAATGTATATATATATATATATATATATATATATGAAATGAGTTGCTAACATGTTGTAGACTCAATCATTCGAAATAATGTATAAGTTCCATAATCGAAGTATTATTTGATATAAATTATTGACAGAAAGTAAAATGGTTAATCACCGACGAGAAAGAAATGGAGTTTATAATAAAGGCGAAGGGAAATTTTCTTAAACTTTTAGTAAAGTTATTTTTATACTATTTAAAATCAAAAGGAACAATTGTAGGATTGGATTGTATTATTTGATATAAATTATTGATAGAAAGAAAAATGGTTAATCACTGACGAGAAAGAAATGGAGTCTATAATATAGGCGAAGGGATAATTTCTTAAAACTTTTAGCAAAGTTGTTTTTATAGTATTTAAAATCAAAAGGAACAATTGTAGGATTGGATGTTTTAATCTCTATTGATCCTGCTCAATATAATAATTATGTTAGTACCGAATGTGCTAATTAATTAGTGATTTTTGGGTCGAATTCAATTGAAATGATGGACAATGATGAAACACAATATGAAATAAGCAATTTACAACTTAGTATTGAAGACTATACTTTTGTCTCACAATTCACTACTAAATCTTTATTTTGTGATGACAGTAACATACTTTTAGGATTTCCTTGTATGGAAGCACAAGAGACTTTTGATGAAGAAGAATTAGTTAATATTTCATATAAGAAGAAAAACATAACATTACAATATACTACGTTGGAGCTAGATTTGGTAACATCAGAAGACTTTAAATATATATCAAAGGTAATCCTTCAAGAAAATAAAATTTCAATGCAAAATATGTAAAAATAAATCGAAAAAATTATCATGGACAAAAAATGAAGAAATTGTTCACCTTAAGGACCACAATGAAACTTACTTACACAAATTAAGAATCTTAAGAAGGATAAGAAGTGATTGGAAAACAAATTGCAACAAATGATTGAAAGGGAAGCGTCAAAATCTTCAAATGTGAATATTCAAGTTGAAGAAAAGGGAACAAATATAGATAAAATTAATTACATGATTCAAAAATATATTGATTCAATTGAAGGGAAGACATACATGTTGTAATACATACAATGGAATTCCAAGTGAAGATCCAATGTGTAAAGAAAATAATTTACCTGAAGTGAGCCAATAAAATGTTACAAGCATTATAAGGGATAATCATGTTACAATAACTCCTTATTAACATCACATCATAAGGGGAAGTACCATTACCAGTACCATTAAGCTTCATCATAACAATTTATCTTGGGAATCCTATAAGCACAACATTCCACATAAGATCAAAATAGGATGGTCTCATCATGTTACAACTTGACAATTTTGCTTGGTGCTTATAAGTTTGTATCATCTAGTGTCATCAACCTTGACAACATAAAAAAACAAGAATCAAGTGATGTTATTATAAACAGAAGTCAAAGATGTAAAGTATTTCCATAAATATGATCTAAAGACAAATCATTTCTAAAGAGGAAGGAAATGTTATATATATATATATATTTATATTTATATATATCATCATCATCATCAACCTTGACAACATAAAAAAACAAGAATCAAGTGATGTTATTATAAACGAAAGTCAAAGATGTAAAGTATTTCCATAAATATGATCTAAAGACAAATCATTTCTAAAGAGGAAGGAATTGTTATATCTATATATAATAATAATAATAATAATAATAATAATAATTAGAACTTATTATTAATTATGTGACATATGAAAGGACAGGTCCCATCTAATAGACATGACTCTTATGAAAGGGCGTTCCTACCTAATATTTATAGGGGGGCATCATTGTACAATCAATCACCATATCATTCTTATTCAACACATACACACATACATATATTCATTCTTATTGATATTTTCATATTCTAGATATTTTGAATATTTTGTGTTAAGAAAACTTTGCTCGTCTCACTTGGGTCATAGAGGGGAGTAGCGCTACCTCCTATAACGATGTTGGTAATAGTGACAATAATCTTTCCCACTGCGAAGCAAACTAAGAATTTTCAAAAAAACACTTGTCACTTATCAACCCCATATGTAAATGCCAACAACTCATACAAAACCAAATTCAAATCATAGGTGAAAAGATGAATGCTAGGGAAATTCCTATGAAAGGTAGTCATTGATCCAAAGTTTGAGGTAAAATCAAATAAAATAGTTGAATATATCCAATATATATAATAACATTCCAAGATTGGAAAATTCCCAGGGATTTGGTATTCAGAAAAAGCACTATCATGGTGGATCTAATAGAAATGGAAACCAAAAGGCCATATCAACTTGAGCTAGGATCCAAAGGATTTTTCGTGGTCTTCTTTACTAATTTGGAGGATAAAATGTGGATCATTGAAAAAAAATCCATATTTTAATAACTTAGTAGGTTCATATCTAAGATTATAGAAGAGAACTTTAGTGAAGACAAAGAAAACTTCAAGGTAGCCCCAATGTGGATATGAATATATTCCTTACCATGGGAGAGAATGAGATTGGCGGAGAATGCCTCCCTTACAAACAAATATTTTTATATTTTACCTTGGTTGCTCTTAAAGTCTAGGAAGAGGAAACATTGGAAGGAATTAGTAATGTTCTTGCAAAATTTTAAAAATCTCATAAGTCACAAAATATGCAAGATACATATCCTACACAACGATTTGTATATACATGAAAAATATGGAACCTCTACTGGAACAAATTGTCATCTACTAGAAAGACACACTCTAGAAGTAGACCCTGAACTATGAGCACATCCCCTTTAGATGTAGGAGATGTCATGCATATGGGAATATATTTAAGGATTCCCCCCCAGTATTCCTAACTTCTCAACCTACTCAGCCAGATAACAAGGGATTTGTGAAACCCCCACTTTGCAAATGGAATCAAAGAGCACCATCGTCTTCATCCTTGTCTAACAACACCAAAAGAAATAATAGTTTTGAATCCTTAGCAGATCTAGAAACTTTAACAAGATAGGAGACGAAACAAGTAATTGACTTAGAAAACTCGTATTTGTAAAATACAAATCTAGAGAATCAATTTGTCCCATTCAAGAAATAAATATCAGGCATAAATGGAAACAAATATCCAAATTGGATAAGTAGAGCACATGTACCTAGATGCACTAAAATTAGTAGGAATCATGGAAGCTTGGAAGGCAAAAAATCCACTCTAAATTCCAGAGCACTATGTTAAAACCATGGAAATAACCTACCTCAAATCTCACCTTCAGGATCCAAAAAAACCACTAGCTGTGTGTGTTTCTAGATCCAACTTAGGAGTTCATACTCATTCCTTTAAACACACCCCTAAATAAGATAAATATAATAAAAAAAGGGTACAAATGTAACCAAAAAATCCTATAGGAATTGGGATAATTCCTAGTAAACTTAGGCAAAATCAAGCTCATAATGAAGGTCTATTCCTCCAACAAACCTTCCCACTAAATGAAGATAATATCTTAGAATATCAAGGGCATAAACAATAAATGGAAGTAATGTATCCTTAAGAATAGATGGAGGAAAGATCAACCAACCTTTATGATTATAAAGGAAATAAAAATATCTTGTTAAAATATAGCCTCGATAGCTACCAAATATTGGAAAGGTTGTTAATCTACAAGGATTGATGTACACAAACAAGCAAGAGGTTTGGCTATCATATATAATTATCAAGAAATTCAAGTTTTTAATATGTTTTCCTCCTACAATGTAGTCACTGTGAAGTTCCAACATCTAGGATTAAAAGAAGTGTACTTTTTATCTAATGCTTATGGAATTATCTTGCAAAGATACAAATCTAACTTTATACAAAACATCAACAATCTATAGCTCCTAATAGGGAAACTCCCTTGTATTTGAGGAGGAGACTTAAATCTAGTTAAATCTCTCTCAGAAAAGAAAGGAGTAACCAGGCATTTGGAAGGTGAGGCAAAACTATTTAAAGATATTATGCAACAACTCAATTTGTTAGATCTAGACACCCTAAATGGAGTATTCCCATAGAATAATGGAAGACAAGTCATACAACATATATGATCACACCTATCTAAATCTGTTGATATCAAAATGCTTAATGGAATGGGACATAGTCATGGAATCCTTGATCCTCCCATGTGGGGTTCAAGTCATTGGCCAATCAACTTAATGTTGGACATCAATGTTAGGCATAAAAATAAAACCTTTATATTTGAAAGGTTCTAGCCCTCTGATCTAAATTTTAAACACCACATCAAATAATGGTGGGTGGAAGAAGATGACATTGAAGTTCATGTGATGTATTAGATCCAAAAAAATTCAAATATGTCAAGTCCGAGGTAAAAAAATGGAACAAGGAAACCTTTGAGAACATCCTTAAGCAAAAACAACATCTTGAGGAAAAAATGACCAAAATCATGATAGGTGACAAATCAAAATGGAAGATCAAATGACTTTATCTAGGAAGAAGCCTAGTTGCTCATCCAAGTAGAAGAAAAAATAAAATAGGAAGAATTTTTATGGAAACAAAAAATCATAGAACCAATAGCTAAAGGAAGGGGAAAAGAGTTCTCCCTTCTTCAATAAATACATGCTACAACATAGTAATCATAATTAATAGTATCATTAAAGGATTTAGTAGGAAGAAAGCTACAAGGCCATAAGGAAATGGAATCTAAGCTAGTGCATCACTTTTGCACTCTGTTGACCGATACATAACCAAATAGGGAAGACTCAATTAAAATAATAACTTACCATATTTAAACCTCAATATCCCTAAAAAAATGAAGCATTTCTCATAATCATTTCCATTGTAGTGGTGGAGGCAACGATCAAGTCAATTCCTAAAAATAAGGCACTAGGATTAGAGGGTTTTACAATTATTTTCTTCCAAGATTGTTGGCCAATTGTTGGACAAGACCTATGGGTAGTAGTTAAGGAATATAGAAGAACCCTTTCAATCCTCCCAACACTAGATGTTACGTTCCTAAACTTGGTTCCCAAACAAGATAAAGTTGATGACCTAAGTGGATTCATCCCATTTCCATATGTAATGTGATTTACAAAGTAATCACTAAGATCATAGCCAATAGATTGAAATCCATCCTTCCTCAACTAGTCTCATGGGAGTAAATAGACTATATGGAAGTACCATAGATATTGGATGATATCCTAGTCACTCATGAAGTAATTCATTCCCTAAAGCACATTGACAAAGCTAGGAATGCTAATTAAGTTATTCTAGTTAAGTTGGACCCTTCAAAAGAATTTGATAAGTTCAACTGTCTTATCTCTTCCAAAGACTTATTGGCATTTGGCTTTGTAAGAGATTGTATTAACTTGATAAGAGCTTTAATTTCCCATAACTTATTTTTGGTGCTTCTAAATGACTCACCCAAAAAGACATTTTCCATCACATGGAATTGACCAAGGAGATCCCCTAGCTCCCTTCCTATTTATTGTTGTTGTTGAAGGTCTAGGTCATGCTTTTAAGTCAACAATTGTAGACAAGAAAGTGAAGGGAATACAATTATTTGGAGAAGGTATTCCCATATCACATCAATAATTTTCGATGAAATTATTTGTATGGTTACCCCCATAATGAATGAAGCTAGATCTCTTCATAGGGTTCTAGAGGAATTCAAAAGAGCCTCAGGTATGGATATAAACCAATAAAAGTGTTAAATTTTCTATTTTACCAATCCTTGCACTTCAGTCTCATGTTGCTATATTGTTAGGGTACACATGATGTAAGCTTCGTTAGAAGTCCCTAGGAGCTCCTTTGGTGGACAACTCCATGAAAACTAAACCCTGGTCATAATTTTTAAGAAAATTTAATGAAAACTAGCCAACTGGACCTTTCATTTTCTTAACATAGAAGGCTGACTGGTTATTTTGAAATTGGTCATCCAAGCTCACCTATACTATATTTTTTTAACCATGATGGATTCTAACTCCATTTTAAACTCCATTCGAAGCATTCCAAGATCCTTTCCCTTGTGGGAGAAGTAGAATAATATAATGAGAATTGGTTTATTGGGACAAGATATGCCTCCAAAGTTTAAGAGGAGGCCTTGGCCAATTTGACCCTCAAACTCTAAGCATAATCACGAGAGAAAAATTATGGTGGAGATGGATACAAGGAGAATATAATCTATGGAGAAATATTTTGAACTTTAAATGCAATGATGGTGTTCCTCAAAACCAACTCCTCTGAACACATTTGTTCCAACCTAGATCATCCATATGGAATTTAACTAAGAAATGCATGCATATTATTTAGAAACATTGTTTTTAGGAAATAAAAAAAGGTCATACTACCCTCTTCTAGGAAGACCCTTAGAAGCAATTTCCCAAAGTAAATCTAATGGATTATTTATATGAGGTAAAATTAAATATGAAAGAAAAAGAGAAAAATACTATAGTATATTGATGGACACAAAGAAAATATAAGGATCAATGGAGGTAATGGTTAGGAAGGAAGAATGGAAACCACACGCTAAAGGATGAGAATGGAAATAATTTTGGCACTCTCTTCAACAAAGACTCATTCCATAATCCCAAGGTCTCGATAAGCTATCCTGGGGACATACTCCTTGATGCACCTACTCCATCAAAAAATCATATCACTTGGAAGTTGGTCTAGAAGCTAATCCCATGGAAGAATTTTGGCATATCATATGGAGGAAAAATATTTGGCTTAAAATATTGTTTTTCCTCTGACTCTTGGTTTAAGGGAAAACTATCCCCTAGGATAAAGTCATCAAAAGAGGGTTCTAAGGGCCCCCTTTCTTACATTTCTTTATATTACCCTCAAAATATTTGGAACATATCTTCAATTGTTACCATTTCATTGAAACAATTTGGACTAGAGTAACATCTTCTATGCATCCGTTGGATTATAACAGAATGACATCCATGATACCATCAAGAATTGGCATAAAAGTTCTTATTGGAGTCCTATATTGTAACAACCCACAATTTAAATATACAACTAATTAGATCAATTATGCGATTTATAATCAACACATAACTATTCAACTAATTAGCATAGAATTTTGAAAAATACAAGAAGAGATAACTTACCTATAGTGATGATATTTATTACTTGTGATTTTAGAGTTGAATGATATTTGAATTCCACTAATCGTAACAAAGTTTTAGGGACGAATCTCCAACCAACCATAGGATCAACTGCACATAATCTTTCTACAATTGGCCACCCTGAGACCTCAATTAACATACTATTGCCAGAGAATCCTTTGTCTCATAACACTTTTCTTCCAAGAGAATGGATGAAGGAATGAATGAATCTCATCCTCCTCATCGTCCATTAAATAAACGAAAAAATGGAAAGGGGTTAGCATGCACACATTCCATGTGTCAACGTGCAACTTTTATTTCTTTATTTTTAGTTTTACTTAATTTAATATTTATGTTAATTTAACTCTTTCTTATTTTATTTTATTTTTACTTTTTGCTAACTTTACTTATCCTTACTATTTTTATAATTTACTTCTATATATAATTATTTAGAACTCCAGTTTATTATTTACTATTTTATTTGTTTACTATTATTATATTCTCTTCATTATTTACTATTATTATATTATATTTATTATTTATTTAATATTATTATGTTTTATTTATTATTTATTTACTATTATTATATTATATTTATTATTTATTCACTTATATATTAACATTATTTTATTTATTTGTTTGTTATTATTATTGTTATTTCGAGGCATTACATGCTCCCCCTCTTTAAGGAACTTCGTCCCAAAGTTTAGTTGAATCTTTTAATTTTTAATTTAATTTAATTTAGTTATTTATTTATTACTTCATGTTTTCCCTACACCCTTTGTTGAACTAGTATAACTAGCTGGCATTGAAAGTTTTCACATCACCAGGGAAATCCCAAGGAATCTCTGTGCTTTTTCCCAACTTTTGGAACCAGGCATAAAGCCTCATCAGTCTATACCGTATCCCAAGGCTAGCCCCAAGGATCACGCCCGACTCAGACCTCATCTGCCCCAAGGCAGACACTCGTCTCAGTACTCCATGCAGTAGTACTCCAGGCATCTCGAAAGGCTAGCCCACTCTCTCCACACTCATTAAGGTGCACAACCCTAGGCATCGAAGTCCTTACACCCCCACCAAACTTCAACATCCCAATCCAATATCAGGCACTCGACCTCCTCAAGATGGTCCCATAGCCCCTCAAGAGCTATCCATCAAGAGCTATACAAGACAAAGGAACCAATGACATATCTAGTGTTGATTGAGTATGTCCCCAACCCATATGGTGTTACATATTTTTCCTCGCAGGTATGGTCTCCCACAAGATCATCAAATGACCTGACCCTCTCGACCCATTTGTGGAGTTCCTGTCAACCACCACATCTCAACATGCAACCATTGCATTAGCTACAACATCATAGTATCATAGAAAATAATCCACATGCCAAGTCTTGCATGTCATAAAATCCGCATGCAATTACTACATGCTTCATATTATAAAATACCCTCATAAGTTATAACATCAACATATTTGCATCAATATATATCATGACATCACATAATAAATGAATCACATGTTCATATACATCATATCAAAACATCATGATCTCTATGCATATCATATCCGCCATGAACATACAACATCATTATCATAACATCATAAATATGAGAATCATACATACCAAATATAGAGCAATAATATACTATAGTTTTATTGTCACAATTCATCATAAAAATCAATTTCATTTGCTTGTATAAAATTGAATAGCAAATATTATTCAACATCCATCTAAGATCTAAACTATCTCATCACTGCTCATTAAAACCACTAATATTCATTTAACACAAAGTTAGTAAGCACCAAATCCATTTGTAATTTAAAATCTAAATTTAATCCAATCCTCATTTTTTTGTCATGCCAAACTTATAGGGCATAAGTAACATTGAGTTACAATTTATTTTATGGACACTCTTTCAAAGTAAATTACCATTCTTCTCGTCTTCAAAAGACGACGCCTTTGGAGAAAATTCAACCAAATAATCTTTATATATCCATAAAATCGCCATGAATCATCTTATACAATTTCAATCATTCATATTAACAATAAATCAGTATTTCCCAAATCACATCATTACGCCTAAATGTCATTTTGAAATCTCATCAACAATATTATGTTGCCATTTGTTTTATTTTGGACATTAATGTGTCTTATTGTTTTAAAAGAGGTGTGCAATGACCTCCACCAATTTTCCAACTCGACAAATAAATATCATACTATCCAATTAATATATATATTAAACTATATTACTTAAGTTTTTTTTAGTCATATCATAAAATTAAATTTACTTACACACGCATATTTATACATTTATACAATGCATATATTATATATGTCAAAATATATCTTATCATTTTTTTCTAATACAAAAAACCATTTAAAATCATATATTTATATTTGTTCATTTATTTTATATTTTTTTTGAAATAAATCTTAAAATTCATTCATTTCCATATATTACATGATTTTATTTTATTATTATATTATTATTCCAACCTTTTGCAATTATATCATAAAAATAAATCACTCATATTTTAAACAAATTTATTTATTTACTATTATTATTATTATTATTTTTATTTATTTATTTTTTAGCCCGGGGAAAAATCGAAGTTTTTATTAAGATAATAAAAAGTTACATAGTATATGCATTTAAGCATTCAGTTAACTGTATGACTTTGTTCAAATCATAGAGTTGTTCTGAAATGGTAAGTTTGAGTATCTTCTAACTCTACCATCTCATTTTTGCTAAATCAAGATCGCTGAAAATTTTATCCCGGGCCTCCTCAATGAGGAAAACAACCCAAATAGGATATTGATCAGCTTCCAGTAACTGTACTCCAAAAAGAGCATAAGCAAAAACTGATAACTGATAAAAATAGCACCAAAAGATATGTCCTGAGCCATTCCCGGGCCTCCTCATTGAGGAAAACAACCCAAACAGGAATGAGTTCAGCTAACAGTTTAAACCAAGTCGATGTTGATGTTTACTAGTAACAATTTTACATAAGAAAAAATAGTGTTTGCTGCTTTTAATCTAGATTGTTGATAACAAGAAACAAAATAACTGACAGAAAAAATATCATATGCCGAAACCAAGTCTGTGTGGCAAGCTTGTCAAAATGGTGGCTGATCCGACACACGGATCTCATCCTGGTCTGCTTCCTCTATCCTCCAACTGTCCATATCTTGTTGTAGACCTGCTTTAGAAAGATGGTCTGCTGTGCTATTACGTTCCCTGTATATATGACATAGAGAAAAATCATTAAAAAAATATTTTAAATATTTTTCTTCTTCTAATAACGGAGATAAAATGTAGTTCTGGCATCTGCTCACGCCATTGAACCATTTAATGATATTCATCAAATCCTCGAAGATCTGAACCGAATGTATGCCCAGGTGGGTAAGCCAACAAAGGAGTAGTTTTAAGGCAAAAAGTTTTGCGTAATTATTGGTTCCATTCCCCAATCCAACCAAGGCTTTGAGGCTTCTCTGTGCATTTAAGTGGATCACCAATCCTGCCCCACATTTGTTATTTTGATCGGATGCCCCATCAAAATAAACCTATGGAATTACATCCCTTATTTGTTCCTCTCTTATAGGTCTTGGGTTTACTTCCCGAATTGGCTCAGGTATACTTGCGTAAATTGCAATACATCCTACAACAATGTGCCCAGTCGAGGGGTTCTGGTCTTTAAAAATAATGTTGTTGCGAGCCAACCAGACTCCCCATGTTATGATTAGGGGTAAATTCCTCAAATTTCCTTCAGGATGGTCCCTCCACCATTTATTCCATACTTCAGCTAGTGAATCCCCATCCCAAGTCAACCTAATCTGAATTAGTCTCCCTGATTCCATCCATACCTCCCCCGTGAACAAGCATTTTAGGAAGAGATGGTGAATCATTTCTACATCATTTTTACATAAAGCACACCTCCTTAGGACCGACTTATATCTCCTCTATAATATGTCCCAAGTTGGCACTTTATTTATGAGTATGGACCAGAAGAACATTCATGCCTTGGTTGGGCATTTGAGCCTCCAAATGAGGCTAACCCACCATTCTGTTTCCCCCATCCCTTTCTTGACATGAGAAATTTATAGCCTAGTTTTGGAGAATACGAGCCCGTGGGGGCATGTGCCCATACGAGCTGATCTGGTCTGTCTCTTATCCTGACATTAGACCTGGTCAGTTCCTTGGTGAAGTTGTGCCACTCCTCCCTCCATTGTTGATTGAGATTTAGGTCAGTCCTGGTCAACCAGGCTTGTCCCCATATCGTGGAGTGACCGTTCTTTCCAATCTGGCTTATGTGCTGAATGCCTCTAGAGCCTAATTGGTTTATAAGACCCAGGGATAGTGCAAATCCTTCGTTGCACCCCACCCATGGATCCTTCCCTATCCTGACTTGTTCTCCATTTCCTATTTTCCAGGAAAGGCCTTGTTCTATGATATTGAAGGTGTCTATGGTGGCTTTCCACACCATTGAAGCATTCCCTTTCTTCTTATTTGTCTTCCTGATACAATCATCCAGAGGAATGGGATCGATGTAATTCCGTTTGACTACTATTGTCCACAGGTTCTCCATCTTTATTAACCTCCATGTTAGCTTGGCTTCTAGAGATGGTCCAAATTTAGATAACTCTTTTATTCCCCATCCTCCCCACTCCTTTGGTCTTGCCACCTTATCCCATGCCACCCAAGGCAACACTGATTCCTCCTTCGAACCTGCCCAGAGGAGCTGGCTGCATACTCATCTGATTCTTTCCAAAATTCCTTTCAGAACCCATGTTAATGCCGCCCAATATACTGTTATGGCCAATATGATTGATTTAATGAGTGTCAATATTCCTGCTCTGGACATTCATTTGAAACTCTAATGATTGATCCTAGATTCTATTTTTGCTATTAGCCAGAACCAATCTTGTTTCCTGTATGAGTGTGGCTTTAGGAAGAATCCCAAGTACTTGAAACTATCCTCTAACTTCCGATCTTTGAAGGGTAGGTCTTCTGCTTATTTCTCCTTATTAACTGGCATGCCTGTCGCCTTGAGAAAGAGTTCGAGTAGCCTTTTTAACTCCTTTGTTTTGGTCCTTCTTCCATTGCTGAAGAGAAGTATGTCGTCCACAAACAGTAAATGAGTTATGTATAAGTTGATTTCCACTTCAACTCCTTGAATATCTCCTTTTCTTCTGGCTTCTAATAGCAACTGACTAAGACCTTCTGCTGCCAAGAGGAAAAGGAGGGGAGATAAGGGGCATCCCTGTCTCAGCCCTCTTTGGCCTTGGAAGAAGGGGGATGCTGCTCCATTGATTAGCACCGCAAAACTCACATTGATCAAACACACCATGACCCAATTTATGAAGTTCACTTGAAACCCCAGGTGGGTTAGAAGCATATGAAGGTACATCCAACTAATTCTGTCAGAAGCTTTAGATAGGTCAATTTTCACTATTGCTCTTTTGATTCTTTTTTTTATTATTATTTATGCTATGAATAGTTTCCTGAGCGACTCCTATCACCTCATGAATCTGTCTCCCATCCAAGAATCCAAATTGTTCTTTTGAAATATGCCTGGATAGTAGAGGCTTCAATCTGACAGCAATCACCTTTGCTATAATTTTGTAGATACAGTTTCATAAAGAGATCGGTCTAAAATCCTCGAAAGAGGTTGGGTCTTCCTTTTTGGGAATAAGGGCTATAAAAGTGGCATTAAAAGGGGCAGAAATTTCTCCTTTTCTTCTCGACTCTTCAACCACTTTAGTCAATTCACTGCCTATAGTCTCAAAGAAGTGTTGAAACAACTCCACTGTCCAACCATCTAGTCCTATACTCTTGTCCTTCAACATTGATTTTATGATTCCTTCGACCTCCCCTCTTGTGACTTCCCCCATGAGCTCAGAAAAATCCTCCTCATCCACATAGCGAGGGAAAGTCTGAGCTGTTTGGATCACTTCAACTAGTGACACTTCCGTAGGTGCTGTAAAGAGGTTCTTGAAATGTCTTATTCCCATTGATGATAAATCCTCAAATGATTCTGCCTGCCTTCCCTCCTCTGATTTTAGAGACCAAATGGTGTTTGAATTTTTCCTTCCTTTTGTATAATTTTGGAAGAATTTAGTGTTTTCATCCCCTGCCCTTAACCAGATGGCCCTACTTTTCAAGCATCACTGTTCTTCTCTTGCTAAAAGGATTTTTCTCCTTTGGGTTTCCAACAGCTTGATCCTATCCCTTTTTTCTGGTGTCTCGTATCCATCAGCTTCTGGGCCTTCGAGCTCATCGAGCTCCATCCCTATTCGGATAAGGATTTCATCTTCTTTCATTTTCTTGACTCTGGACCATTCCATCATGGCCTTCTTAAGGCGTTTTAGGTTCTCCATAAAGTGGTAAGATTTTTCCCCATTCTCGCTAAACCTCACAGGTCTCCAGGTTTCTTTAAATAGGGTGTTATTTGAATCCTCCATTAGCCAAGCTGGATTAAATTTGAAGGGAGCTGTCGGATTTTTGGGGGGCCTATTTAGTTCTAACAAGATGGGCATATGATTAGAATCACCTCCCTCCCCTACCCACTGACAGAACACTAGGATCTTTGCCGCTACCTCCTCTCTCATGAGAAAATGATCTAGTCTTTTGGCCACTCGATCTTCCCTTGTTCTCCTATTTCTCCAAGTTGGTCTTGGTTTCAATAGATTAATGTCTAGCAACTTATTTTCTCTAATGATTTTTGATAAAAAGTCCGAGAGCGTGTCTGCTCGAGCAGAGGGGCCCCAGGTTTCAGTAGTGCCCAGGGAGAAGTTTAAGTTGCCCCTAATCACCAGATTCAGGTTTTCCATAAAAGAATTTGAGCAGATATTATTCTGAAATTGGACTCTGTCTTGACAGGGCCCATAAATATTGAGAATCAGTAGGTTAGTGCAGAGCTCTGAGGAGTAAAATTCTATTCCAATTGCCTAGTCTAGCCTCCAAGTGTTTAGAACTCTTAAGTTCCCTTCTTTTACTCCCAATGCTAGCCCCCCTGAACAACCTTTGGCATCCAATGCCTAGATGTACCATCCAAGCATTAATTTACACAGAGTTTTTAAAACTTTAGGTCTTTCACCCAATGTTTCTTGAAGTAGAAGAATGTCTGGATTGTAATTGCGAATTACCTCCTTTAGAGCCAGTTTTTTAGGATTACTGGCTAAACCCCTACAATTCAGGGATATAATAATCATTGGATTACCTCAGGAGGGGTTTTCCCTGCTCTAAGCACCTTGGAGATGGACATTTTCTTTCCATCCGCTATGTCCAGTTTGGCTCTCAACTGAGCCTTAGACAAGTTTGATTTCCTCCCTCTAGCCTTCCAGTCCCCTTCTTGTGGATTCTGCATTTCTATTCCACCCACCGCCTCCCAAGGAGGAGGCTTTTTCTCTCGGGGTCTGAGGTTGTAAGAGGGTTTTACAACAAGGGTATCTACAAGGTTCGAGCCTTCCTCACCCTTCCCAGTCTTTCGGTTCAGATCTAGATCAGGGATTGATGTAATAATACTCTCCAGTTGTTCATTTTCTATGTTTGAAATGGGAATTACAATATTCTGAGGCCTGGAGGGACTAGGCACTGATTCTGAAATAATCAAAGAAAGAGCAGGAGTAAAATGAGGAGGGGTAGAAACCAGAACCGTACCCTATTTTGGATGAGTATGGCTCCCAGCCTCCACTACTACTGGTTCTGGTTCCGGCCTTGTCTCCTTCTACTGCTGAATTGGCTGAATTGCTGGATGACCTTCTTCTTGCACTTCCATATTCTCCATTGAATCCTCCTGAGGCTTATCTATATCCATTTGATTGTCCTTCGAGCCCTTATTCGACTTTCCTTCCTTGGTCTCCTCCTCTGTTGTTTTCCCTCCCTCTGCCTTCCTCTGCTTTCTTCTTTACTTGAACCTCAATGAGCATTCTTTTGCCAGATGTTCATATTTGTGACACCTGTGACATTTGAACGGCAGGTGTTCGTAATCTAAAATTTGGGCATACTTGAATTCCTTGTATTGTAGATTAATTTCCTCCACCAAGCCTGTACGAGGGTTTAAGCATACCAATATTCGGTCCATCCCTTGATCTCTTGTTTGTAGAAAAGTCATGTCTTCTTCCATGAATTTTCCTAGGTGGTTGTCGATGGCCTTGAATACTGATTCGACCCAGAGAAATGGTGGTAGTTCGGGCATGCGTACCCATATAGGTAACTCATCCACCCTTTCCCTCTGTGCATCAAACATGGGGTTCCATTTCTTAAAAAAGATTGGGTGCCTCCCGAAACACCAATTCCTTGCCATGACCCATTCCACTGATTCTCTCTTCCCAAACTTGACCATGAACCATCCTTTCGCCAGTGTTGTGACCACAAAAGCTGTGTCCGGTGCTTCCTGCCAATTTTTTGAGGTCCATTCTTGAATATAGTTTGTGGAGTATTTCTTACCTCTAGCCCTTCCTACCAGGGTTAGTTCTGCAACCTCCATGGCCTCATCTATTTGAACATCCATTCCCAGGACCAAATTTGCTACAGTTTCACTTTTCTTAATTATTTTATGTTTTTTCCTCTTCTCCCTCGCCTGCCGCTGGGGAAACCCTTCCTCCCTGTTCTGTGTGTTTTCTTCCACATTGGTTGTTGCTTCCGGGAGCGTTCCAACTCGCCCCTCTTTCCTAAATATGCTGAGTCCTTCTAAAATCCCTTCGCCTTCTTGGTTTGACTCTTCTGCTCTTGTAATCAGTACCTTGTCAACCAACTTCCCTTCCCTTCCGCTTGCAATTCCTTTCCCAACCTCTATCAACTTAGTTCCTCCTCTCTTCCCGTCCTCCTTTAGACTTTCTCCAACCACCTTCCAGCCCTCTAATGAGCCCTCTGCTATCTCTAGCAAGCCAGCAATCCCCGCCCCTATAAATGGGTTTTGTTGCAGGGCCTTATTACGTCCATTTGTGTGAGGGCTTCTGTCTGCATGGGTATGTGACAGTCTCAACCCAATTTCCTCTTTTCCGAGCCCTAACCCCACCGCCTGGCAGGTGCTCCAACCTTCTTGGATTTTAAACCCACAGCTAATTACAATATCCTCTAACCCGCCTGAGTAAAAATGACTTAGAGGATGAGAGGGGTCATGACTTACTTGAAAACCTTTGCTATTTGCTGCTCCATGATTGGATAGGAATGACCTCTTTTGCAGCTGCTTCCCTTCCTAACTTTCCAGGCATGACAACCCTAGACTTTCCTCTAGGAGTCCTAGGGTTTTTCTCTGCTTCCAACCCGCTTCCGAACCTCCTTTCTTCCTCCCTGAACATCCAGCTGGACGAATATACCTCTCTATATTTTGGTTCGTTACCTCCAGACCCCAGATCGACAGTATGTCCCCAGGTTCGGGGTCTAGATCAACAACATCACTCTGTTTGACCATATTGTGCCTTTCGGTTCCTTGTTAACTGCTTAGCGAGGAAAACGACCCTCTCTGCTCCAACTTCAGGCATGTGCTATGGGTAGAGGACAACATCACATCTCTGATTAACCCTAGACTCTGTTCCACCAATTTCCATTCTCTGCCTTAGTTCATGGGCTTATGGTGATTCCTACACCGAATACCATTCATGCTTGTCGCCTTCCACCTGTCCGCCTCTGTCCTCCCGTGCCTGACGACCTCGAGCCTACCGATGCCATCTGTTTTCTTCTCGTACCACCTCCCTGTCAACGTCTCGGGTCTGCAGGCCTCTTGCATGCAGTTAGTTCTCACAGTTCCGAAACCCTAGTTCCATCATTTTCGTCCACTTGCCTTTCAAACAAATATTATTTACATATTATATTTTATACATTAAATTTAAAATATAATTCATTTAATTTAAAATATATTTATGATACACTTGTACCCTCTTATTATATATTTATTTTATAGTATTATAATTTATTTATTTATTTTCCCAACACTACCTAAAAGCAAAGTGTAACTTATTTTAATCATTGCACTCATATTCTATATCCAATTAGATGATTGATTGAAGTTTTGGATGTAGGTTGAGCATATCGTGAGACAAAAGTCCAATAATCTCATAATCATTGCCCTCAATATAGTAGGAAAAACTAAATATGATAAAATCCATGAATAGGGAAAAATACAATATGATAAAATCCATAAATTAAATATCAAAAGTAAAGGGGAAGGAAAGGTGGTTTTATTTGATCACTATAATAATTGCAAAATCAAAATCTGGAGAAAAATATTAATATAATTGCAAAATGAAATTCCAAGAAATTGTTGAAATAGGGTCATTTATAAGTTGACAATTAATTCTTTGTCAATTGCAAATTATTAAAATCCCCATGTTGACAATTGCTTACAATTTAGGGTTTCATAAAATCTCCATTATTTATAGCTAAAGTTTAGAACCTAACCAAAATCTTTAAAACCCTTGTGTTGCATCATTAAAATTGTTCACAGTGGTGGAGCTCATTGTGGTAAAAATGGTGACTGGTAATGGGAAACTCTCTTAAGCGAGCAAATGGTTCGCTCTTTCCAACAAATGATGGTTTTTTTAGTAGTTGACCACATATACAATGATGGAAGCACTCTACACACTGCGACACTTCACAAACACATTTTTCTAGCTACTTAACGAAGGTTTATTTCTTCCGGATACAACGACTTTGGAGGCCAGTGGCCAATCAAGAATTCCAAATGACTATTGCCACAACTCTGCATTTCAACTCTTTTTTTTTTTTGTGTGAATAGAGACTATTTAAATTTCACTTTTTATGATTTTTTTTGTTTTTGTTTTTTTAAGCATTTCAATTTGTTAAATCTCATTAAATTTTAAATGTAATAAGACACTTTTGATTTCGTAAAATTTATATCAATATAATCTATTAAATCCAATTTTACTTAATCTATGATGATGATAATTTTAGCAGTATAAAAACAAGGATCCATGGATTGGGTTTTAATAATACACTAGTTTACTAGAAAATATAATAAAATAAGATTAACTCAATTTTTCATCTAACCTTTTAGAATAACATATATTCAAAAATCTCCCACAATATCTTTTAAGTGTTTCTCTATGTTATTAAACGAATCACCAAAAAAACACTATTGTAACAAGCAATTACAACTAAAAAAACCATTACACTAGGTGTTCACAAACAACATTCTTTATTTATATATATATATATATTATTTTATTGAAAAATACATTTTGTTTTAGTGTATATATATATATATAGGTCTATAAAGTTGAAACCTATGCTTTAATACTATATGTAACAACCTACAATTTAAATATACAAGTAATTAGATCAATAATGTGACTTATAATCAACGCACAATTATTCAACTAATTAGCGTAGACTTTCAAAAAAATATGAGTAGAGACAACTTACTTGTAGTGATGATATTTCTTGTGATTTCAGAGTCAAACGTTATTTGAACCTTGCTAACCGTAACAAAGTTTTGGGGACGACTCTCCACCCAACCATAGGTTCAGCTACACATAATATTTCTACAACTGGCCATCCCCGAGCTTTCAATCAACGCAATACTGCCAGAGAATCCTTTGTCTCACAATGTTTTTCTCCCAAGAGAATGGATGAATCTCATCCTCTTAATCGTCCATTAAATAGACCAAAAATAGAAAGGGGTACGCATACACACATTCCATGTGTCAACTTGCAACTTTTATTTCTTTATTTTAAGTTTTACTTAATTTAATATTTCTCTTAATTTAACTCTTTCTTATTTTATTCCTTTTTATTTTTTGTTAACTTTACTTATTCTTACTATTTATAGTTTACCTTTATATATAGTTATTTAGAACTCCAATTTAATATTTATTATTTTATTTGTTTACTATTATTATATTCTCTTCATTATTTACTATTATTATTTATTCACTTGTATGTTAATATTATTTGATTTTATTTATTTATTATGATTATTGTTATTATGGGGCATTACATCTATTAAATAGAATTTGGAAACTCCTAATGGGATTCATCCTTTTGGTCCTTTGGAAAGATTTAAATCACAAAATATTTCATCGTTTTTCTCTCACTTAGAAAGTTCTTTGGGTCAAAATTAAAGATCATATTTCAGAAACAATGGTTTTCAACGTTGGAATAATCATGTAGACTTTTCTATTGAGTTAGTGCCAGGGGCAGCTCCAGCATCGAAAGCACCTTACTGGATGAGAACACCTGAGTTGGTAAAGTTGAAGTTGCAACTAAAGGAGATGTTGGACAACGGATACATCAGACTTAGTGTATCACATTGGGGTGCACCAGTGTTGTTCGTAAATAAGAAATATGGTACTCTTAGATTGTGCATTGACTATAGGAAATTGAACAAGGTAATGATCAAGAACATGTACCCATTGTTGAGGATTGATGATTTGTTTGATCAGCTAAAGGGAGAAACAATATTCTCTGGATCAACTTGAGATCAGGATACCATCAGGTATGCATCAAGGAACAAGATATCTTCAAGACTACGTTTAGGACTAGGTATGGGCATTATGAGTTTTTTGTTGTTCCATGCTATTTGACTAATGCTCTAGCTGTATTCATGTGTTTAATGAATAGTGTGTTGTGCCCTTATTTGGACAAGTTTGTTATTGTATTCAGTGATGACATATTGGTATATTCTAAGAATGAGGAAGAATATGTCGAACATTTAGCAGCAGTGTTGAGATTGCTAAGAGAGCATTAGTTGTATGCTAAGCTTAGAAAGTGCAACTTCTTTCAGACTAAGGTACACTACTTTAGACATGTTGTCTCCAAGGAAGATATAGCAGTAGATCCAGAAAAGATAAGGGCCATCATGGAATGGGCATCTCTTAAGAACGTATATGAGGTGAGATCAATCATGGGATTGGCTGGTTACTACATGAGGCTTATCAGGAACTTCTCATGCATTACATATCATATCACATCATTGCAGCGGAAAGGTAAGAAGTTTGAATGGACGGCGGAATGTAAGGATAGTTTTAAACAGGTCAAGCAACTGTTGACACATGCACCAATGCTAAAGAGTGTGGATCCAGACACAGAGTTTGTAGTGTGTACAAATGCTTGCAAGAGGGGACTTGGTGGAGTTCTCATGCAAGAAGATAAGGTAGTGTGCGATGAGTCACAAAAATTGAATGAGCATGAACAGAACTATCCAACGCGTGATCTTGAGCTAGCAACAATTATACATGCATTGAAGATGTGGAGACACTATCTTCTGGGCAGGAGGTTTACATTGATGAGCGATCACAGTGGGTTGAGGTATTTGTTTGACCAGCCGAATCTAAATTCTAGGCAAGCTAGATGGTTGGCTACCCTTAGTGAGTTTGACTTCGAGATTAGATACATCAAAGGGAAGGATAACTAGGTTGCAGATGCTCTTAGTAGGAAGGTACAAGTAAATCATATAGAAACTATAAGATCCTATGGGACAGAGTTACAGGATAGGATCTTGTAGGTAGGACAATGGGATGACAAATACATGGAGATCATGCACAGGTTACAACAGAGTGCAAGTACAGGTACAAGTGAAAGTACAAGTGAAGGTATAGGTACAGGTGTAGGGGATCAGGATGTAGAATATTGTCTCATGATAGATGGCTTAGTGAGGTTTTGAGACAAGATCTATGTGACAAATTGCAGTGAGCTCAAGAAGCTTATCTTGAGGGAGTTTCATGCGAAACCGTATTTGGGTCATCCAACATATTAGAAGACATTGATGGCAGTGAAGAATTTATATTATTAGATGAATCTGAAGAAGGAAGTGGCTGATTTTGTGGCTAGATGTTTATACTTTCAATAGGTAAAGGCAGAATGCAAGCATCCATGTGGTCTACTATAGCCTATTGCTATTCCTGCATGGAAATAGGAGGTCATTTCCATGTATTTCATCATAGGTCTTCCTAGGACAATGTGGCAACATGATTATATTATGGTCATGGTTGATAGGTTGAGCAAGGTAGATCACTTCATTCCTATAAAGGCTACATATTCAGCCAGTGAGGTAGCACAAGTGTTCATCATAGAGATAGTGATACTACATGGTGTTCCAAAGAATATTGTGTCAGCTAGGGATGCAAAGTTCACTTCCATGTTTTGGAAGGAGCTATTTGCGGGTTTGGGTATAGAGTTGGCCTTCAGTACAACTTATCATCCATAGATAGATGGCCAGGTAGAGACAGTCAACAAGATCTTAGAGGATATGTTGAGGATGTATGTGATGCACCAACAAAGGAAATGGGAGGAGTATCATCCATTGGTGGAGTTTGCATACAATAATAGTTATGATGAGTAATTAAGGATGAGTCATTTCGAGGAATTGTATGGAAGGATTTGTAACACTCCCATCAGCTGGAGTGATCCACTGAACATGGTACTTATTGGACCAGACATGTTGACGGACATGGAGCAGGAAATGCAGGTTATAAAGAAGAATCTAAAGGAAACACATGATAGAAATAAGAGTTATGCAGATCAGCACAGGGTGTTTAAAGAGTTTTAGGTTGGGGAGCATGTGTATTTGTGCATCAAGCCCAAGAAAATCTCTTTGAGGATTGGTTCATGTGCCAAGTTGGCACCACGGTATTGTGGGCCTTTTGAGATCCTTGAGAGGATTAGACTAGTGGCATATCGACTTGCATTGCCTCCAATAATGAAAGTCCATGATGTTTTCCATATTTCATTGCTTAAGAAGTATATAAAGGATGTTGATCATGTTATTGATTGGTTTGTATTGCAGGTGGAGCAAGAAGGAGAGTTCCAGCCGGAGCCTCAGTGCATATTGCAACGGAAACATCTCATGCTTAGGAATAGAGCCATAGAGCAAGTTAAAGTGCAGTGGAAGCACTTTGGGCCTGAAGAAGCTACATGGGAGATGGTGGATCAGATGTGGGCCCTATATCCTTCATTGTTTGTTGGTTGAGGCAAAGCAATTTTGGTTTGATGTTGGTTTATGTTTGGCATATGTTTTGTTGATGTTTGATATATATATATATATATATATATATATATATATATATATATATACATACATGAATGTAAATACCGCCATGAGCTAAGTTATAAATCTCCAATAAGTGGTATGGTTATTATCTTGTCATGACATTTTTCTCTTGAGCAGGTTCTTCATTATAAATACTACAATGAGCTAAGTTATAAAGCTCCATGGGCAGTGTGTTTATTTTTCAGTGGTGTTGTTGAGGTCTTGGTGTGGTTTAACACCGAGGATGGTGTTCCCCAAGGGGGAGGGTTCTGTAACAGGCATGGTGAAAATTTCATGTAATAAAACTTAATAAAGGCAGAATAAGACCACGGTTAAGGGACACATATTCCAAGCTAAATGTTAGGAAAATATGTCCTAGTGGGCATTACTGGATGTGTGTTTTAGCTAAGGAAAATTGGCAAAGGCTAAGGAAAAGGCATTAAAAGACATTAAAAGGAAAAAAGGCATTTTTGGCACATTTATTTATGAAAATAAAGGAAATTAGGAGCAAAGTAAGGTGAAAGGTCACAGGTTGCATGTGAGGAGGAAATTGAAGGAAAATAACGAAAAATGAAGAAAATAGAGGCCTCATTCATAAAAAGGCTTGATTAGTGGGTAACCTTTTGTCAGTTTAAGTTTGGATCTCATTATTCTTTCTCTCTCTCTCTCACTCTTTGATCTAGGTGGATCTTCAGATACAATGGCATGGAAAAGCTCAGAACCAAAGTGCTCAAAATGAAGTCAACCTAGGACTAGAGCGTATATCTCGTCGTCCTAATTCTAACGGCACGAACGACACTTCAATCCGAGTCTGGATGATGAAGTTATTGCGAAAAGAAGGTTGCTTTGTTCCCTAGGAAAATGAGGCATTTTCCTTTAAAAATGGACTTTTAAGCCTAAAAGGAAAAATCACAATCGGCACATCCAAAGGGGCAGACTTAAGGAGCGCAGTGAACCCCTGATCAACGATCTCCGATTAGATCAGATCGGTGATCAGAGGGTGATCAGGTCAGTGAAATTGGTGTCGGCGATATCGGGGTAATCGACATTGGCGATCAAGGTGCGATTGGTCGATGCCGATATCGGTGATTGACGATCGTCAAAGTTCCCTGATATATAGGGCCTTGGACCTTTGTGACTCGCGATTGCGATGTCAGGCTCAGACCCGATAAGAATATAAGCCCGATTTAATAAATTTGAAATCTGGGTAAATGGTTTTTTTTGCTGGATTTTAGTGTTGTTTCGGGGTTTTTGGTATTTTATTGCTACAATGATAAAGAGGCTATTTTTAAGGGTTAGTTGTGCCCACCGATCCTTCTACTCCATCGGCCTCTATTTTGAACCAGACAGCCTCGATTTAAGCGACTTTTGTCTTAAATGACACATATAAAGCCCAACGATTGGAAAGATAAGGGGGGAGGATTTCTCAGCATGTTGTTTGAGGTAGGGAGCTTCCAGGAGGCCGATAGTGCATTTTGTCTGTTTTGGACAAGTTTTAGATGTTTTCAGCCCCTTTCAATGCCACAAACACATTGGTGCTGCCCTTTTCTCCATCTGAGGCCTCCATTTTATGACCCTCTTTCAGAACGGAGGTATAAGCCTCTTGTATTCAGTTGATGATTGTAATTCTCTTCTTTTCATGCCATTTCATATAAGAAGGCCTCCCCATTGTTCGAGTAGGGCCCGAAGACGTAGTCCGAGTTGGATGAACTCCGTTATCAAGTCTTTGTTTCTTCCTTATGCTTTATGTGTTTCTTCTTCTTCTGTTCTTGTGTGCACATTAAATTTTGTGTTAAGCTGAAATTTTACATGTGATTATTTTCATACATCTATAAGTGAAATCATCCTGGATCAAGTGGTATCAGAGCAGGGTTTTTTAGATGTGAATTGCATGTTTGTATGCTAACAAGAAACAGGCTTCAAAGAGGCGAAGGGGAACTAGAACCTTTCGATCCAGAAGCAGGGCATGCACCTCGAAGGAGAAACATGGCAGAAGATGAGGCTCATCTTGAAGAGGAGCGTAATTTTAGAAAGACCTTCTATTCAATGGCAGAGAATATCAGTCAGTTGGTTTTAAGGCTAGAGAAAGTAGAAGAGAGAAACCCAGAAGGACAAGGTTCAACACATGGGAATGGTGGAGAAGAACCCCCTCCTTCTCCTTCTGGGAGTGAAGGTTCTCCTTCCTCTCACCACCATAATCGTAGAAATTCAAAGGATGCATCTAAGAAACCATTCTTTAAATTAGATGTTAAATTTGATCTTCCTATGTTTAATGGTGAAAGTAACGCAGAGAAGCTTAATAATTGGATTAGGTAGATTGAGGTCTACTACAGGATTCAACAGATCATGGAGGACGAGGCAAAGATCTAGTTGGCCTCTCTACGGCTGAGCAGCACCACTCTCGTTTGGTGGGAGAGCAAATTGAAGAGCAGTAAGAATGTGGGTAAACTCTTTTCCTCATGGCCTGATTTTATTTTTGCATTAAAGGAACAATTTTATCCCTTAGGATACAAGCAAAAAGCTTTGATGAATTGGCAGTATTTAAGGCAAGGCAAAGGGCAGGATGTTCAGAGTTTTACAGAAGAATTTAGAAAGCAAGCACTGAATTTGGGTATTGCACTTGATACACCTAAAGTTGTAACTAAGTATATTGGCTCATTGCATAATTACATTAGATATTCATTGTTTTTGTTTGAACCAACCACTATTGATTCAGCTAGCGTAAAAGCAATTCATATTGAGAACAGGGGCAAAAATGAAAGAGATGATTAGTTCAGAAAGCCATCGTTCAAACCTCACAATGGCAAATCCAAAGCGAAATGGAAAGGGAAGGAGAAGAAAACAACAACAACCAAAGAAGGAGAGCGGCCTTATTGCAATCATTGCAAGAAGGAAGGCCACGATGACGATCACTGTTGGAAGCAGCACCCAGAAAAGCGTCCAAAGAAGTATGGAGGAAAAGGGAAGAAAAAGACAGTGGTAGCGGCGTAGAAAGACCTTGGGTCTGATTCAGGAGATGAAGCATTGATCACAATAGCAGGAACAAAAGGTAATCTTACACCTCATGTTAATTCTGAATCGCATGAAGGCACCAGTTCTATAAATGAGTCCCTTTCTAATGACCAAAAAAGAATTGAACTGTTTCATATCAAAGTTGTTGTAAATGACACTAAAGTTGAAACTTTGTTTGATACTGGGTCCCAAGCAAAATTCATTGCAGAATCCATGGTAAATAAACTCGTCTTAGAAACAAAAACACACCCAAAACCTTATCTGCTGGGATGGATACATGATAAAGCAAAACTGAATGTAACCCAGCAGTGTAAAGTCAAATTTGTGATCGTGTCTAAGCTAGTAGACGAAGTAGAAATGGATGTAATACCATTGGATATCTGTGGCATGGTGTTAGGGAGCCCATATCTGTATGATAGAAAGGAAATCTTTTTCCATCATGAAAACAAATACCATATCACAAAAGATGGGGTAGAATATATAGTAAGAGCTCATCAAAATAAAATCAGTGCCAACCTTGTAAGTGCTAGAAAAATGAAAAGACTGGTGAATTCTAGTAAAGGATGCATGATTATGGTTGTAAGGGAAAAAGAGGCAGAATTCGCTGATGTTTTCTGGGGCTGCGATCAGGAACATAAACAGGAATTAGCTGAGTTAATTTCTAATTATGATGAGCTGTTTCAGGAACCGAAGGGATTACCTCCAAATAGGGAAATCCAACATGAAATCCATCTGCAACATGATGCTCCTCTACCAAATATTGGCATGTATAGGATGTCGACTATTGAGATGGAGGAAATCAAGAAACAAGTGCAAGAATTTCTGGACCAAGGGGTCATCAGGCCGAGCACCTCTCCATGTGGCTCACTGACTGTATTAGTCCCAAAGAAAGATGGCACCTAGAGGATGTGTGTGGATTATCACGTGCTAAACAAGATTACGGTGAAAAATCGCTATCCCCTTCCTCAGATAGATGATATATTGGATCAATTAAAGAATGTTGTTTATTTCACCAAGTTGGATTTGCGTAGTGGCTACCACCAGGTTCGAATCGCAGAGCAGGACGTGTGGAAAACCGCCTTCAAGACCAAATAGGGACTGTTTGAATGGATGGTGATGCCATTCGGACTTTGCATTGCTCCAGCCACTTTTGTGAGGGTTATGAATGATATATTTCAGCCTTTAATTGATGAATTTGTTTTGGTATATTTAGATGATATACTTGTCTTTAGTAAGAGCTGGGATGAGCATGTGTGTCATATAAAGAAATTGCTTGATGTACTGAAAAAAGAAAAACTCTTTGTAAAATTGTCAAAGTGTGAGTTTGGGAAAATCTCTTTGGGTTACCTAGGTCATATTGTTGGCCATGGTCAGTTAAAAATTGATCCTTCTAAAGTTGAAGCAATTTTAAATTGGCCTAAGCCTACTAGTGTAACCAAGGTCCGTAACTTTTTAGGTGCAGTCCAGTATTTTAGAAGATTTATTTCTAATCTCTGTTTTTGCAACACCTTTGCGCACATTGACGAGTGTGAAACAGATCCTCCAATGGGGAGGAAGACAACAGAAATCCTTTGAGACCTTGAAGGAAAAGATCAGCACTGCACCAGTCTTAGCCTTACTCGATCTCCAACAGCCATTCGAGATCAAAACTGATGCCAACGGTTATGCCATGGGAGTTGTACTGATGTAGCAAAAGAAGCCAATTTGCTACCATTTTGAGAAGTTTTCTCAAGCTGTGATAAAATATCCCACTTATGACAAGGAGCTTTATGCCTTGGTGCAGAGCGTGAAAAAATGGAAACACTACCTGATCGGCAAGGAGACCATCATCCATACAGATCATTAGCCCTTGCAGTACCTTTAGTAGTAGACCAAGTTGCAGAAATCTTGACATTTTAGGTGGATGGGTTTTCTTCAACAGTTTCATCTGGTAATAAAGTATAAGAAGGGCATTAGCAATAAAGTGGCCGATATGCTATCTCGCCCTCCTATTTCTGCTTCTGTTATTTTGCATAATGTTTCATTATCTTTTGAAAGTTATGCTGAACAATATGCTAACGATGATGACTTTAAGGAGGTTTATGCAAAACTAACCCATGGTTCACAGGTGGACAACTATCACTTGCAGGGGAAACTTGTCGGAAATAATACTGAGAGGGGGGGGGGGGTGAATCAGTATTATCAAATTCTTTTCAATATGCCCTCTAGATTTATAATTTAATTTATTCTTCAGATGTTGACCATTAATTTGAATGTCAGTACCATAAAATAATGAATAGGAACAAGAAAAACAGACAGTCACACCAAAGAACACCAGATATAAGGTGGAAACCTAATGTGGGTGAAAACCACCTACTGCAATGTGTCTCTATCTTCTTTCAATTAGAAACTTCTTTTTACAATGATTCTGTACTGGTGCAGTCCTTTACCAGTACGCACGTTGCAACCTGCAGAGAGCTACAACCCTCTCTCATTTTCCAGACTCTCCTGGAAGGGAGCTACAACCCCCTTAGCTCTTGTACTAGCTGAGCTACTAGTATGTAGGTGCTCACCTACTGAAGGCTTCAACCTTCTCTTTTCTTCCAGGGACCACGTTTCATAAATTTTCAAACTGGATCCAAGAATCTCAATCAAACATCAATTAGATCTGCAATCAACCAACTTCCTTGTGCAAATATTGAATTAAGAACTTCTCATAACACAGTACCAGTAATCAGACACCAATTCAAAACCTTGAACACAAAAGTGATAGACAAAAGCAGCTAAAACATATATCAAGAGAAAAGTCCGCAACTTCACCAATAGTAACCTGCGGATGTCCGCACTTTCTCTGTCAGTGGCCTGTGTAGCTTCGCTCCTGCGCTGTCTATGGCCTGCGCAGCTTCGCACTTGTACTGTCTCTGCCCTGCGAACCTTTGCACCTGAGGTGTCTCCTAAACTGCGTACCTCACACCTACACTGTCTGTGATTTGCGCACCTCCGCACCTGCACTGTCGGCTGCTCCGCGCACCTCCGCACCTGCACTCTCGGCTGCTCCGCGCACCTCCGCACCTGCACTGTCGGCTTCTCCGTGCACCTCCGCAGCTGGGGCGTCTTCTGATCTGCGTACCTTCGCACCTGAACTGTTTCTGGCCTGCGGACCTCCGGATAAAGACAGTTTATCAGTCCTCAGATATACCCTCGACTGTCAGATTCACAGATCTGATCATGCGCCAAAGAGATCACGACCCCTCAATTGATCTGTCTTCTCATGCTCAGGTTCAACTATAACTCACCAACCGATTACAAGTATTTCAGATCTTGTTCGTCTTAAGATATTCAACACATGAGTGCCTAGCCAATTGATCTCCTTTCCTTTTTATAGGCAAGCCCTTACTCAAACCATGAATCAAAACCATAGAAATCCAATACAAGAGACCCAAAACCGGGGTTCAATATTTTAGATGCAATACCACGAACCAAAACCATAGGATCAAAAACGTCGGACTAAATACCATGGATCAATCATAAAAATTCCCACGTGTGCGCGCTTCTCTGCATGAAAGTGAGTGAATTTGACGTCCACACCTTTTGTTCGGAGAACCTGCGGGTATGTTCGCACTTCTTGTTCGGGGCACCTGCAGGTCTGCAGCTTTTGTTAGGTGCACCTGCGGGTATCTCATTTTCTATCATTTTGAGAGCCTGAACAGTGATTTGCCACTTGAGTGAGTTGCCATCAAGGACAATACTTATGCCATAGCGCCATATCTGTGTCATAATGCCAAAAAAACTGTTGTGTCACCTTGGTAAATTGTGTATTCCCACAGGGGACAGAGTATATGTAATTCAAGAGGCCCACACCTCTCTTGTGTCTAGACACCTTAGTGTCGAAAAGACTTTATGTCATGTACAAAGATTTTGTTTTGCCCTCATATGAAAAACATTGTGACTCGCTATGTAAAGGGTTGTGTGATGTGTTCTGTTTCAAAGCCCTATAATAGAAAACTCAGGCTCTACACACCACTCCCTATTCTGAGTCATCCATGGGAGAGTGTGTCAATGGAATTTGTAGGAGGTTTTCCTTTGTCTAGGAAGAGTCACGACTATTTGTATGTCGTCGTTGACCATTTTAACAAGATGTGTATTCTTATTCCTTGTAAAAAGCAGATTACTATAGAGCAGACTGCTTCTATTTTCTTTCAGCATGTTTGGGTCCACTTTGGATTACCCACATTGATTGTGTTAGATCGGGACTCTCGCTTTCTTGGGGAGTTTTGGACCAGCTTGTGGAGGATGATGGACACCAAATTGAAAAGAAGCATGGAATTTCACCCACAGACTGACGGACAGACAAAGGTTGTAAACCGTACCGTGGTACACTTATTACGAGGCTATTGTGGGAAACATCCCAAGTTATTGGATGAACATCTCTCGTATGTACAACATTCCTACAACCGAGCAGTGCATTCATCTATGCAATGTTCACCATTTGAGACATGTTTTGGTTACCTACCAAAGACCATGTTTTGATATGGTCTTTGGAAGGGAAGATGGCTCCAGTGGATGTAATGATAAGGACAAATCTCAACAGTTCATTTAGTGAATCCAATTGATTCACCAAGCAGTGCAAGAGCAGTTGGAGAAAATTCAAGCCCATTACAAGGCTCGACATGATAAACATCGAGTCGACCATCAATTCCAAGTGGGCGACAAAGTGTGGTTCCACATCAGCAAAGATAGGATGAAGGGAGAAGGAAGAAGTTGCGACCAATTCGGTATGGACCATTTACCATTTTGGAGAATATTGGGAACAATGACTTTCGTCTTGACTTGCCAGTATATATGTAGATGTACTCAATAGTGAATGTGGAGAACCTAAAGCTGTATGAACCACCTTTGATCATGGACACTGATGAGGTGGGCATAGTTCCTACAGTCGATGATTTTGCACCAGAATATCTTGATGAGTTGCTTGAGGACATCATCCTTGACAGAAGGACTAGGACTTCACGACGAGGAGATGTGGAATACCTTCGGGTTTGTTTCAAGGGAATGCACCCCAGCAAGGCCAAATGGCTAGAGAAGGAAAATGTGAGGGAACAATTTCCTCACTTGCCGATTGACTAATGAAAGCCAATGGTAGTCCAAAAGCTCCTCAATGGGGAAGATTGATCCAGGTGGATCTTCAGATACAATGGCAAGGAAAAGCTTAGAACCAAAGTGCTCTGAATTAATTCAACCTAGGACCAGAGCGTAGATCTCATCATCTTGATTCCAACGGTGTGAACGACACTTCAATTTGATTTTGGATGATGAAGTTATCACGGAAAGAAGGTTGCTTTGTTCCCTAGGAAAATGAGGCATTTTCCTTTAAAAATGGACTTTTAAGCCTAAAAGGAAAAATCACAATTGGCACATCCAAAGGGGTAGACTTAAGGAGCGCAGTAGAACCCCCAATTAGCGATCTCCGATCAGATCAGATTGGCGATCAGGTCAGTGAAATCATTGTTGGCGATATTGGGGTAATCGGCATCGGCGATCAAGGGTGCGATCGGCCAACGCCGATATTGGCGATCGACGGTCGTCAAAGTTCCCCGATATACAGGGCCTTGGACCTCCGCGACTTGTGATTGTGATATCGAGCTCGGACCCAATAAGAATATAAGCCCGATTTAATAAATTTGAAATCCGGGTAAATGGTTTTTTGCCAGATTTTAGTGTTTTTTCGGGGTTTTTGGTATTTTATTGCTACAATGATAAAGAGGCTATTTTTAAGGGTCGGTTGTGCCCACCGATCCTTCTACTCCACCAGCCTCTATTTTGAACCAGACAGCCCCGATTTAAGTGGCTTTTGTCCTAAATGACACATATAAAGCCCAACGATTGGAAAGATAAGGGGGGAGGATTTCTCAGCACGTTGTTTGAGGCAGGGAGCTTCCAGGAGGCCGATAGTGCATTTTGTCTATTTTGGACAAGTTTTAGATGTTTTCAGCCCCTTTCAGTGCCAGGGACGCATTGGTGCTGCCCATTTCTCCATCCGAGGCCTCCATTTTACGGCCATCTTTCAGAACAGAGGTATAAGCCTCTTGTATTCAGCTGATGATTGTAATTCTCTTCTTTTCATGCCATTTAATATAAGAAGGCCTCCCCATTGTTCGAGTAGGGCCCGGAGACGTAGTCCGAGTTGGACGAACTCTGTTATCAAGTATTTTTGTCTTCCTTATGCTTTATGCATTTATTCTTCTTATGTTCTTGTGTGCACATTAAATTTTGTGTTAAGCTGCAATTTTACATGTGATTCTTTTCATACATCTATAAATGAAAGCATCCTGGATCACTCTTGGTCACTTAGAGATTTCTTGGAGTGCTCTAGTTTGGAGCAAAGGAAAGGGAAGGTAAGGAAAGGAAAGAAAAAGCAAGCAAGGAACAAGGAAAGGAAA
Organism: Pinus tabuliformis; assembly: GCA_031772625.1. Lineage (NCBI taxonomy): Eukaryota > Viridiplantae > Streptophyta > Pinopsida > Pinales > Pinaceae > Pinus > Pinus tabuliformis. The sequence continues at coordinate 447,030,408 of CM062804.1, read as the reverse complement.
GTAGAATCAAGCAACTTCAGTAGGAATACTTGCAGGTAACCTTTTTCATGTGTGATTTCCTAGTTGTTTTGGACATGCATGGCTTTGCATGTTGGTGTATGGTTCTCTTGTTGCCGGTGGCATGGTCTTGCCAGGTTATGACAGTGGTTTTCAGTCTAGCCTAGCATTTTTACAGATGCCATGGTATGTGGGGATGTTTATTTCGGTTTTAGAAATTTGAAATTGTTAGATGGATTTCAGAGTTCGGGGCGGAGGTGGTCTCAAGGTTCATTCCAAAAGGCCTAGGAATCCATTGAATGGTTTTGGCGAGATACACGATAAATCCTAAGGGAGAAGTCTTGGTTTAGGGCTTAGTTATCTAGGTTTGGAATGTGGTAACTCCTGAGAGACAAGGAGATGAAAAATTCCTCAAGGATAGTGATGGATTTTGGATGGCATTCCAAGTTCTGTTTGGTTGTGATCGGAGCACCAGTTTTGGTGTGATCATAGGTTGATGAGGGTGGAGGTGGTTTAACCTCTAGATTCCCTTGGTTTTTCTTGGATTGGTTGTTCTATGATATCCCACATTCATGCTTGGAATATGGCATGGGGGTGACTAGTTGAAAGAGAGATTTGGTTCAACCATGTCTATGGTCGGGTGGTACATGGAAGTCTCGAACCTGGTTGGATTTTCCTATGATTAATAAAAGCTAAGTTCTCTTACTTTTGCACTTATTTATATGTGGATTTAATCACTACCATATCTCTCATATTTATATGGTTTTATGCTAGTTATAAGCATGGTTAAATGATTGGTTTATGTCATGGTTATTTCATATATTTACTTGTAACTATTAAATGGATGGATGCAAGACCTAATTGATGATGTAGTAGTTCAATGGAGAAGGAGGTGATCCTTTTGGTTATGTTTCATAAGTTCTTTCAGTCATTTATGCTCTGTCTTGTTTCCTAGACCTATAGGTTACATTGATGCCAAGTGTCTGACATAATGTCAGTCCCAGTTGGGGATGTTTAGGCCTAGTCCTGAGGGTGATTTTTGATTGATCAACATTTTTATCATGTTTTTAATGAATTCTAGAAGCTACAAAAAGTTCTAGGCAGAGGCTAGGATTATGGGCTAGAAAAGTGGCTTAAATCCTGGGGTCGCTAGCATAGAACTCACAATTATGGTCCACAGACGCTGGTAGGCAGGCTTGTGAGAGAAACTTTGGGTTTCTAGTCGCTCCCTTTCCCATACCATGAGATAGACTATGGCTTGAGATTTGCAAAACAACAGTCGGATCCAGGGAAAATCTATCTGAGTGACTGACTTGTCTCCTTAGAGTTCTGTTGATGATGTTGGATGACCGTATGTGATGTTCCATCGATTCCACTTCCTTAAGGTGACATATGAGGTTGAATATGATTGTAGTAGCATATCTCCACATGTTTACCCCGGTTGGCATGGTTAATTTGGGTAGACCTGGGAGGGGGTGTGACAGGAAATTGTGTTCATGAAGAAACAAGGTAATGGAGCACCTCATTCATTCCATTCATTGGATGACATTTTAACCATTTTTATTTCCAAGTTTACACCATTGTGAGAAATCTTATGCTTGATGCAGTATTCTAATTATTTATGGAGCTGTCATTTGATATGAACCCATATATAATTACCTTTAGAAGGTAGGATTACATTTGGGGTAAATGAACCCATCCTCTTTGCATATGAAAGTCAATTTATATAGGTGTCCCATAGATTAATTTTGTTGGTGTTGTTTCCATGTTTAAATAGTTATTTTTAGTTTTACAAGTGGGTTGATCTAGTTTATGATATATGGTTATATGTTATACATACATTTTTAGTGAGAATTTTATGGAGATCAGTGGAGTATTTATGAAATTCAATTGAACAAATGGTTATATTTTTAGGTTATTTCGAAACATGGTTTCTAACTAATTTTATTGTTTTAGTATTGTTGAAATTGTTTTATGGAATTAATTAGATGGAAATATTATTATATTTTTTTCTCTATATTGTTTTATCATTTGTTATCAGAGAAGAAAATAAATCTCAATAATTTACTATTAATTTTATTAAGGAGTTTAGGGGTGGCAGGAGGGGGAGGAGTTATTCACAATTTGGATGGAAAATTAGCACAAGCTAGGACACATGACCAATAATGAAGCGGAGATGTATGGCCTTCTCTTAGGTATTCTCTTGGAAAAAGATATGAATACTCAAAATTTGGCAATTTTTGAGACTCTCTTCTAAAAATTCAACACTTGTACAAAGGCACTTGGCCTAAACAAAACCATCTCAAACTCTTTCTCCAAATAATCTCTAGAGCTCTTGAATTCTTCCCCCCTTAAATCCTTTTTTGACATCCTAAGGTATCAAAATATAGAAGTTGACAAACAAACAAACCTAGCTTGTCTCCTTAAAGCTTACCAAACTAAAGTAAATCGTTGTCATGGATGGGGAAGTATCCCATGACCCCGTCTCAATCATTAGCTTCAATGTCTAAAGTTATAAAGCTTAATCATTTCCCCCTCCCTCTCATTTTATACATTAAGGAAATTGAGAAAAATTGGCGGAGCACGTGACAACGTACAATGTTCCCCTATAATGCTATGTCTCATGCAATTTATTTACTGCCACTCTCTTCACATGCCTTGAGTATAGGGAAGCGATGACATTTTAATATTTTCTCTGACCTTGCACTTTGGCTATTTATTACTCCAATGGTTTTTGCAGTTATGAAGGTTCATAGATTCTAGAGTAGAAGCACATGTGAGATAAACTCCAGGCTCATTAAATTTTCAGCCTTAGACCGCCCTCCTTCTCTCAGCTTGATAATTCCCTGCTACTTTAGGTTTTGTTTTCTTCGGTGGTGCTCTATGCATTTTTTCCTGTGCACCATTTCTAGGATTCTTTGTGGCGGTGAGCATATATTCTAGGGAAGATGCTTCGTCAATATCAATGATAATTCTAGAAGCAACGCTTCCCTCGGGTCTCACTTGGGTACTAGGTTTGTTCTAGAGTACCCTTGTAAATTATTCTTTGTTGGTTGCATTATTATCTATGATCTTTGCCTCTTTCACCGAAACTCCTCGAATCGGGTTTGCGTTATCCAACTACCTGTTACTCTCCTATTTTGGCTTGTCCTTTAGGTTCTTGAATTTAGGGAAGCCTCTTCCATTTCTGAGGTTAGCTTTGTGATTTTTTGTCTCTATTTTCGACTCCCTTTCATTAACAAAGTTAGTTTGTTCCACCATCTCTCGTTCTCAGGTGTCACTATCTCAGGCTTTATTAGGGTGGGCTGTGTCTCCCTTAGTGAACTATGGTTGTTTCATCTTTGCTTGGAATGTGTTATATGTTACATGGCCATATTTGTCCTCCTTTGGGCAACCTTTGACCTAGCCTCTTTCCTCAGTTTCCCTCTTTTTGTACTCCAATGCCTTCTGCGCATCATGCAAGAAGAAACATAGGTCTTTCTTGCCATTAATCCAAGCATGTGGAAAAAAAAGACAATTCTCCTCAAACTATTGGTAACCCAAATAGCAACAATTTCTCCCAACATATTGAATCTCTTCAACTTGAAACAATGGAAATTAAATGGAAGTTGCACCAAAAAATGACAACAACCATCACCCTTCTTAAATTAATTCAAACCTTGAAAGGGAAATTAACTCAACAAGAGGATGAAATTGAAACTCTCAGATTGCAGATAGAAGGTTAGAGGTGTAGATCACCCAACAAGTGTTATACAAACTTCCAACAATAATGTTTCCAGTTGACATGATGGCAGATTACTTCCAGATCTCAACCAGTAGCCTGAAGATGAGCCCCCCAAATTCTTTGATGTACTCACTCTATAAATGTGTTTTGCTTCTTGGTTAATTTTGCAAATTTTATGTATGTAGCCTATTAGTTATAATTGACTTACAATACAAATTCTTTGTAATTCCTAAAAGCTCCTCTCTAGAGGACCCACCACTGGATGAATTACTGTAACTACTTCCGGAGTAACTATTGTGTTTCGACACATATTTTAATAGAAAAAAATCTCATTTTTGTTAAAAAAAAGAAAATTTGTTAAGAAGTTTGTTAATAAAGACATAAATGTAATATTTTATTTCAACTTTTATAGAACAAATAGATCTAGGAAGGAAATTATTTTTTTAATAATAATAATCCAATTTTAAGATTGTGGCCAACCCAAATTCCAAATTGGTGTATGAGACCTCTTTGTTTATGAGACATGGGAGCCACCTTCATGCAATGATTCGACTGCCAAAGTATACGAAGATGTACATACTCTACCCCCTTCTATAATTGAACCTATGACCTATTATGAGGAAACACATGTTCTTAGCCATTAGGCCTACTTAAGTTTCAAGAGAGTTGATCTTTGTTGGAAATTATGGCAGCCATTGTCGGTATTTTCATCTTGAAAAGAAATTGAAAATTTGAATTTTATTGTTGCCTCCAAAATATTCAAATTCGACCTCGTTTTTTTAAGTCGGTTGGGCCCCTTAGGGGCACCGTTCGACCCTCTCTTAAAGGATATATATAGGAGACTATATCTCCTCATTTGCACATTGAACTTTCCTCATTTGTCTCTGATCCAATAAAATTGTAGGGAGGGACGAAATTTCAAGAGGAGGTTGAAATTTCAGCAGCTTGTTCTTTGTCATGGAATTTGATCATGATCTGGGTTATTGGTTTGGCTATTATTTTTCTATAATTATTTCTGATGTATTGATGAATCTAGAACTCTCTCTCACATTAGGAAATACTTTTTTGGATTTTCCCCTTGTGAGTTTTTCCCTAGCTATGAACCTAATTTCTGTGTCTCTTTTCTCATTATCTTATGATTATTTTACTGCTCTTTCATGTTTATTGGTTGATATTTTTTATTCTGTATAAATGATTAATGATATTATTTGAATGAACTAATGCTAATTAATCATTGGAAGTAGTTATCTTTTGAAAAAAAAAACTATTCTAGCAAGTGCCCTAAAAAATCAACACGGTATTAGAGCCATTTGAAAAGCATATTGGAAGAAAGTCATCTTGAATCATTGTATGAAGCTAATGCAAGTTCCTGGCCAAATTTCCTGAGTCTCATTTCCTTTGTTCTACCAAATTTTCCTGGGGCCTATCTTCCTATGGTCATGCAAGTTATTCAGAAATGAATTAGAAAAAGGTCCAAAATCTATACCTTGAGAGCCTCATGTGGTATGTTTATTGTTTTGTTTTGTTTGTTTGTTTGTTTTTGTCTTATTCAATAATCTTCATGGAAAAGTTCTACTCTATGGCATAATTTGACATCTCCTATGTGGTAGTTGTTGAACTTTGATTGAGGAGGCAAATCTGCAAACTTTATATTTTCATTATCTATGAATAATATGCGAAGTACCGAGATTAGATCATATATGTGTGTGTGAAGTTTCAATATGAAATAATGCATCTTCGTGTATTGCAAATTTCTTAAGGGCTTAAAGAGGTTTGATCTGAATCCTCCATGTAGTATTGAGCTAAGACCCTTTTTGATTTGTCGCAAAGGTCCAAATCTATTCTATAAAACTATGATAAGCATTTGATATTTCTATGGCACTCTTGTAAGCTACCCGTGGCATTATTTGAACTGTGATTAAGGAAATAATTTATGGACCCGAGGCCACTACTTTGACCTACGAGCTATATGTCAATAAGATCTCTATGGCTCCTTTAATGCAAGTTTCTATGTATGTATTCTCTATGAGCTATCTGTATACAAAGGTTCTATATGAACATGTTCTGTGACTCTTTATTCTATTATTCAAGGCATGAATTCTCTATGTATTTTTTTTTCATATGTTAAAATATGAGTTCTCTCATGAAATTGAATAGGGATTCTAATATCGAGCCTATGTGGCATTAGAAAGGTGTTATCTATATCTATATATATATATATATATATATATATATATATATATATATATATATATATATATATATATATATATAGATATATATATATATATATATATATATATATTCAAGGAGAAACTAAGGGAGTCTTCGTTTCCCATTGAAGAATTGTAGGTTGAGTCCCCTTCTCTCTCTCTCTCTCTCTCTATATATATATATATTAAATGGGAAACTAAGGGAGTCTTAGTTTCCCATTGAAGAATTGGAGGTTCATATAGTGTCTTTTTTGTGTTCGCTTATACCATGTGCATCAATTTTGTATTGTGAATATCTTACAAGATGTCGTGGTCACCTTTTATAATGAACCATGCTTCATGCTGAATAGAGTAATGTGAGATTTTGGTCCTCTTATGACTACTATTTTTATGTTGATCTACCATATAATAAATCCATTTTTTGTTGAACAAGCAAAATATCACATTCATGACAAATACTTAAGTATAATGAAACCCCTAGCCTTCCAAGGAGAATTTATGTTATATAAATCAACAAGCTAAGGCTAATTTGTGGCATGCATAGCAACCCCTATTGCACTACATTCTCATGAACTTTGAACCCTCTTTCATTATATTCCCATAACTCCATTTTCCAAGGTTGTGATTAGGCACTTGGTTTAGGGGTTTCTACCTTTATATTCATTTTCCACATCACTCATTTATTCTACTTTCACTACAACCATTTGTTTTGTTATGAATTACTCTTCATACATCACCTAAAGCATCCACTCCATAGCCTTAGCAATTCTACATTTTAGAGAAGGCCCTCTTGATTTGGAGAAGAGCCGACCAAAAGTGTGAGGATGAACTAATGTGGTCATAGTGGGTAGCCTTTCCAAGTGCTCAAAACTAGCATCTTGATGCTTAAGACTTTACATCATCTGTGAGTGCTAGCTTTTGTCGTAACATAGCTGATTAAATATTTTAGAATATTCACATGATTAGCTACACTCACATTTTCTATAATTTTGAAATAAAAAATATCATACTTTAACAATACTACATCATTATTAATTTCTAAGTCAAATAACTCATATGATTTGTATTCCATATATCTTTAATTACATTTGTTGAACTAATATAATAAATGTGTATATATGAACCCAATCCACTTAGAGCTCCAACATTGTCATCCATAGCCCCCCTAAAACATATGGATGAATTTTGTTTCTAACATGAAGATATGAAAAGATCGAATGCAAAACTATCCATTATTTCACATTATCATGATAAATATACAATTATTTTAATATAATTATACATTATCAAAATACTTATTGATGTTATTTTTTTTTATTGGCTTGACCCACAAGGATGTGAAATTTGAATCTCATAGTTTACACAAAACTTCATAACATCGTGATCACCAATTAAACGGTCCATCATAAATCAATACCTCTTTTTTATTATTATATTTATAAATACAACTAATTAATATATTTATAAATAACAACAATAAACCATTATTAAAAAGGTGTAGTTCTCTTTTTCTTTTCCATAATGGTCGAAAACCATGGAACCAACGTTGCAAAGTTGATGAGGAAGTCATAGGTAATGAAACTAGAGACCATATAGACCGAGTGGTCTATCAACTACATATTGTTTATGTGCAATTCTCTTGAAGTGTTGTTGTTTAACTCAAATCACAATGTTTTGCATGCACTTAGCCCTTGGTGACTAGGACTATTAGCGTAGATATATCCAGTGTTTCCTCTTTTAGCTGTGAAGTCTATGTTTGATTTTTTAATCCAAAGGTGGAAATAGAGACTAATATCTATAATCGAGTACTTGCAGCTTTGGGTTCTATCACCATTTTTCACTCCACTCTGAGGGAAATAATCTCTTATTCTCTATATTGGATTGATAAGAGGGAGACCATTACGCCAGGCACTTCAGTCTTGGGGGAAGAATCTCTCATTCTCTATGTCGGATTGATAGAGGGAGACCATCCGAGGAACCAACTTGTAAGGGATCTTTATCCGCTTTCCAACATGGGATTCCGAATAGGATACTAGGGTTCTTAGTTTTGGCACTATTCTTGTAGAAGTGTGGAAGCACACGTTAATATTTATATATGGTTATTCATACATTTTTCCATATAATTTTCTTTCTGATGCTGGATGAGGGATAGGTTTGATTATGTAAAAAATTGGTTATTGGAAATTAACTTTTAAAATATTATTATTAAAAAGTGTAAATAAATAAGTAGTGATATAATATAATAAGCATTTTTTTTTCTGGAACATGGCTAAAAATTGCTTCCAATTCATAGACTACTATTCAACTTATATTAAGAATAATAAGGTAGGAGTTTGTAGTGACTCCAGTCATATCAAGGATGGGAAAATATTTTAGAGGAATGAGGCCAATATAGGAATCTTTCCTAGGGATTTAAATATTAAGGATTTTGTCTAAAGATATATCATGTATGATTTTTAGAATGACTTTTGAGGATAGGTACAATTTCTAAAATGATTTTTGAGGAATATTGATTATAGGATTTAATATTTACTAATATATAGATATTTAAGAAAAATATTGCTTGTGTAGGTGTTGATGTAAGACTTTCAACGCTAAATTTTGATACCAAAAATAATGATCATTAGGAGGAGAATTCAGTGCAATCATTAAATACCATGTTGTAATTAGAGGGTTGAATACAGTAGAGGTTGTAACCAGAATATTGGATACATGAGATGTTGAATTATTCTAAGTGGTTGCATGTCTTTAATTAAGAACACTAATGTACCACAAAATAGAGAATTCCATTTGCATTGGTCAATCCAAGAAATTCTACTATGAAGTATATGTAGTGGGAGCTAATTGAATAAGAGGGTGCATCAATTCTCACCTTATCTAGAAATTAAGAGAACTTAATCATAGTTGTGACTTTTTGAAATGGAAGATAATTGATGGTGTAACATTAATTCCAATGTAGTGTGTTTTGTAAATAGTATGTGAACCTACAACTTGGTATTTTCCTCTCCATACAATACTATCATATGAGCATGATCTAACTACCATGTGAGAGGAAAGAACTTGAAACACACATTATTTTTAGAGGCTAAGAGAAAGGTACTTGAAATACCACCATGATTTAGAAGGCATATACAAGGTTATAAACATGATCCTTAGACACATTGAAGTAACTCCCTAAAGTCTTAAAGCACCATACAATTCTTGCACACATAGAAGTAACTCTTTCGATATTGTAGCTAGTACTAAACTTCAAATGGACGTGAAGGATAACATGTTGAGAAACATAGATGTTGACAATAGTAATGTACTAACAAACAAAGACACTGAACAATAAAGATAGCAAGAAAATTTACGCTATTAGTACTGGAATACTTGAGATATTAAGGGCTTTTAATGCCAAATGGAATCCTACTATGAACAAAAAGAGAAGCCACCGTTATTTTGAGTTACCAATAAATACAATGAATGGTGGCTTGAATGTAAGCACTTGAGATTGAGGAGTAGTCAAGTTGCTATCCACTTTCACCCTAAGCTAATTGATACTAGGTGATATGCCAATCCTAAACCATTACAACCATTTTTTAACTACAAAATTTAACTCACATCAAACCTACGTTCAAATATCCCTAAGACCTTTTCCTTAATAATAAATGAGAATACAAATGTTTATTAATAATCATCATAATGTAGATGCATCATCCACACAATATACACCCATTAACAACACCACTAGCATGCATAGGATGCAAGAGTGATGCACATATGATGCCAAAAAAAGATAATGATGCAACCATGATTCCAAGATGAAATTATAGCATGGAAAATGCATATTTGCATCATAATTTGTAGCACTAATGGTAGCACCCGTAATGCAACTTCAACACCAACTAGACACAAAATCAACAGTAACTCAATACAAACTAGTTCAAAGTATCCACATGATGAAGCATCATCACCTGTATTGCATCTTACAATCACCATACGGGTAAGATGCAATATGGGTGATGGTGCATCATCATGTGGATACTTTGAACTAGTTTGTATTGATTTATTGTTGATGTTGTGTCTAGTTGGTGTTGAAGTTGCATTACGGGTGCTACTATTAGTGCTACAAATTATCATGACATAAACATGACACCATATAGAATTTAATGATGTATATTCAATTCAAATACCCCTCCCATAATGCAAAATTGAAGAAAAATGGTTCGTAAACTGCCATGGATATTCCATTAGACAGTTCATCACAATAGATTCGATGAAATTATACTTAAAATTTGAAATCTACACTATGAGGGTTAATTTCTCCTTAGATTTTTGGATTTTCTAATTATAGTGTTATTCTTATGCATATGATAGATAAAATACGCAGAAAATAGAGAATAACAAAATTAAACTCACAAACCACAAATTAACATAAGATATAACATAGGAAAACCTTTTGGGAGAAAACCTTGCTGGAAGGTGAGGCTATTCCTCTCTTTCTCTGAATGGAAATGGATGAATGTAAAAAAAAATTGATGCTTTTGGCTCATGAGATGCTACAATGTGTAAACCCTATCTATTTTCTCTCTCCCTATCAACTCTCGTTTACTCTACTCATCTATGGAACAAAATGCACTTGAATAGAATGGGACTCATTTTCCTCCCATTGGGTCGGTGATAAAAAAGGCAATAATCTACTAGTGGCTAGATTTGACTCCTTAAACTCTTAGTTAAAGTTACAATATTGACTCTTCTAGATTATTCTTCATCATGATCACGTGGCTATCCCTTTTTCCATTAATACTAGGGGTCAACGTGGCATCCTCTCGAATTATGATGGTTAATTTCGATAAGTCAACTTTCTGGACGCATGACTTTCTCACATGAGCTCTGATTGAGGCGATTCTCAAGCCGTTAAAAATATATCGACATGCATATTGTGTAATATAGGTCCATTCTAAGGTTTGAACCACAAAATGTGTTAACTTAAGGCCTCAAAATGGATCTTAAATTTTTTGACATGAAATTTTCCAAACTGGGACTGCTAGTAAAAATGGTCATGTGCATTCATTCCTCCACTTTTTCCACTTTAAAATCATCAAGATGGATGAAAAAATATATAATGATCCAATTTATATCATACCTCCCCATTTTTGGAGGCTTTTGGTCCCCAAAATATTCTACTGAATGAGGTAAGGAAATTTTCCCTTCACCTTCTCTCGGGTGTACCATTTAATCTTTCTTGGAAGATTTTCTTTAAACCCAATCTTCAAAAGTTCATGTTGCCTTTGTCTTGTACTTTTTAACCTCATCTGCAAAACTACATCTTATTTTAACTCTACCTAAGCATCTGGTGCCAAATCCTCTACAAAAGGGGGGGACCTGTTCCTCTCATTATCTAACATGGAAGTCTCGTAGAGTTTCAGATTCTCTACATTCACCACTGAGTAAATGTGTGTGTATATGGGTATACTGAGTCTATAGACATTATCTCCCATCTTTTCCAGTGTCTCAAAGAGTCCATATCATAGAGAATTGATTTTCTTACAAGGAACCTGTAGTTACTCCATGTTTAGCCGTAACCATAAATTTTCTCCCACCTTGAAGGAATTCTCTATTCCATGTTGATCATGCATGTCATTGTATTTTTTCGTGTGACTTTTGTAGTGTATCCTATACCTATAGATGAATCTTCTTGATTTTCTCAAAAAAGTGTTCTACCCATAAGACATCCTTTGTAAGATCCTCCCTCAATCCTCCTTGTTTCCATATGCAATATCTAAAGGTGAAGGGGTAAACATCCAAAACAAGTTTCAAATGGAGACTTACCAATAGAAGTGGATTGTTCTATTATAAGGGTGTTGTATATATAACATATTCTTATCTTATGTCTTCAAATGATTTTTATTTTAACCCTTGAAATTATACACCAAAGTCCTATTAATTACTTTTTTTTCCCTTCTTTCAATGGATGGAATGCTATAGACCTCTTCAACTTCGTGTCCATCTTATCTCACAATGTAGTCTAAAGTGCACTAAGAAAACTTGTGTCCCTATATGAAATGATTTTTCTTGGTATCCCAAATTTCACCCATACTTCTCCAAAGAATAGTTTTGCTGCTTATTTCCCACTCATGGTCTTTTTATAGGTCATTATAACACACATCTTGCTAAACCTGTCAACTACCATGAACAAATAGTCACGTCCCTTCTTAGTTGCTGGTAAACCTCCCACAAAGTCAATGGAAATTTGTTTCCAATGATAAGTGGGTACATGAAAGGGATGATATATACCTTGTTTCCTATTACTAGGCTTCTTGGTACAACAAAGCATGCATCCTCTTATGAACCCAACTACCTCTTCTTACATCCTAGGCCATTACGCATACCTATACAAGTTTTACATTATCTTCCCTACACCAAAATGTCCTACAATATTGGAGATGTGAGCCTCTATAATTAGCTACAATCGCTCCACATAACTTAGCCATCACATAGAGTGTCCCATCTTGGAGATGGTAGTCAACCGTGCTATCACCATTGTGCATATGACTCTAGCTTTGAAACTATTGAAACAACTCTTGAAGTCCTTGTTGAGCCTCAAACCTGCACCTTCCTATACACCCTCTCAGCCTTCTTTTTCCACTTACTTCATCCACCAAGCTGTTAAATCATTGCATTATAGTCTAAAAAGAGCTTTTGACATGGTTTTCTAACTATGCTTATGACTATTGTTTGGTTTAGATTTTTGTTCAGGCAGCTGCGGAAACTTGTCAGTTTCCGCAGCCAGCACAGGTTTCCGCAGCCATTTTGTTAAAGGCTATGCTACAGGTGTCCTATGAAGAAACGAGCCACATGGGCAAGCTACAGGTGACGTGTACATGGAACGTGTCCCTTCAGATTAGCCAAATCATCCATAAACGGTCACGGTCAACAAGGGTCAAAGGCAAAGCCAACCAAGGAATTTAGCGGTGGCATGTCTCTGTTTTGAGCACGTGAAGGTTTACGTGGCACAGTCCTCAGCTCACGAAGATATCGACACACCTGGAGATCAACCCTGTAACCTGAATCCAGCAGCTACCACTTCGAGGATTTAATGGACATGATGACCATTACGCTAGATCTCAGGCTGAGGAGATCTACGTGTCTCTGGCAACGCAGTTAACAGCATAGGATTTAGGAGTTAGCTACAACACTTTTCATTATAAATAACGCGTTGATAAACGCTGTGTAAAAGATTTTGGGAGATGTAATTTTGACGGTTATTATCACCTCACTGCACTCTGTTTTACGTGTTTTGCTGTTGCTTTAATACATGAGAAGACTACTTTCCTGAGCTCGTTTTTGTGACTGTTCGTTGACTAGCTGAGGTGGCAGAGGGCCCCTACACACTAAAGCTTTGTATAGTTCTCATTTGATTTTATTATGTTTCTGCTTTCATAATTATTAGCTTGTATATAACACGCTGTTTTGATGTTTTTAATTCACTGCTGTTTACATTTTCATTTATGTTTTCTTATAGCTGTCAACTGATCAATGCTTTTCTACAGGTTTTCTTAGGTAGCCCATGCAAATTTTCATCTTTTTGATAACTACTGACATATGAGATCATCTTGTCCTTCCTGCTAATTTTCATTTTCTGAATTTTAATTCCAGCACTGTCATTTTTCAAATTGTGTTTTGCTTATTTATTTTTCTGCTGCTTAGACATCATACTACTCATTTGTTTATGGTTTCTTTCTATAGTCAAGTGACTCTATTAGTAAGGAATCAGAATATTACTTATTGTAGTGTGATTTAGTTTGCTTTCTTGCAATTTAGATATCATATTGCTTAACTTGTTCATGATTGCTTCCCGTAAGGTAGATTGAGCTGAAGGGTAAAGGATCAGAAGAGTTGAAGTAGTGTGATTAGTTTCCTTTATGCAATTTAATTTCTTGCAATTTAGATATCATATTGCTTAACTTGTTCATGATTGCTTCCCATAAGGCAGATTGAGTTGAAGGGTAAAGGATCAGAAGAGTTGAAGTAGTGTGAATTAGTTGCTTTGCTTTCAGTCTTTGAGTTGCTTTAAGTTTAGTTTTTACTTTCTTTTTCATACAACAGTAAGGATACTGGGCCATTGTCATTAGTTCATTGTTTGATACATTTACTTCCTCTTAAGAATTGATTTCATTACAGTTATTTTAAAGCTTTCTTTTTGAACACTTTTAAGTTTGGAAAATCACTGTAGAACTCACCATTACCATCCATACTTAACTTTCATTTTCGCCATCACACACTAGGGAATCCATAAAAGATAAATCCAAAAACAAACTAAAAAACTCAAAAACGACAAAAGACTAAGAAAATGGTTATCTTGTACATACAGTACACTTCACTTCATCAGTTTACGAATCCCGGATTGACATTTTAAATAGCAATTTAGAACACACTAAATTGACCAAACATTTTGGCACCGTTGTTGGGGAAGTGAAATTAGGTAGCCAATTTCTTTAAAAAAAAAAAACCAAGAAAATTTCAAGGAAGGTAAAAATTGATAATTTCTCAAAGTATGCTCTCCTCTTGCACCTAGTGTGATCTGGAGGATCAGAAAAGAGAAAGTTATTGGTTTAATAGTTTCTTGAGTATGCTCTCTTCTTGCACCTAGAGTGACCTAGAAGATCAGAAAGAGAATTATTAGCCCGACTTGAAGAAAAATAAAAAAATGACATGCATAGAGCAAGAGATTCTAGGGGAAGGTTTTTAGCTAGAGCCAAGAGTTTGATTTTCACAAATCCTTCTACCTCAAGGAATAGACAAGAGACACCTCCATCATCTCCAACCTACACTCCTAGCCCTAGGATTCCTGATATTCAAGAGGCAGTAGTTTAGTTAGGAGACTCTTCCTCACCATCCATCGAATCTGAATTAGGAAAAGATCCTTTCTTTTCTTCTACAGGGAGACACACTGTAATTGAAGAAGTAGAATCATCTAAGGAAGAAGAGGGAGAAATTCCTCCTCATCCGCCATTAGTAGAGGAACCAGAGGACTCTGAAATCTCTGAGAAAACTACCATGACAGAAGAGGGAGTTAACGGATTTGGTAGAGGTAGAGGAGGGGGAGGAGGAAATAATGGAGGAGGTAGAGGTAACAATGGGGGAAATAGGGATGGAGATAACTCATTTGGATTTCCTATAGTCGATGAGGATTCTCGAGCAACAATGAAAAATATTTCACCATCTGTCCTTCCAAACTTTCATGGGTTAAGAAATGGAGATCCTGAAACATTTCTATTTGAGTTTGAGGTCGTGTGTCGAACCTATGATTATTTGGAAGACTGTCAAAAACTCAAACTGTTTCCTTCAACATTGAAAGGAGCTTCTTTGAAATGGTTCATGGGATTACTCACTCAATCCATTAGGACTTGGAATGATACGAAACAAACATTTCTGGATAGATAGATGGATTATTGTATGCCTACCAACCACAAGAATGAAGTATTTAAAATGGTACAAAGAGAAGATGAAAACTTGGAGGATTTACTTGAAAGATTCCAATACAATCTGAAAAGAGCAAAAATGAGTAACTTAGATGAGGAAACCTTGAAAGCCCTTCTATTAAAAGCCATTAGAGATGAATGGATAGATATTTTGAACATGATGGGAAAAGGAGACATATCTCAACTTCCACTTCATGATATAGCAGAACTATGTGTCCATCTCTCAAGAGGAAAATCTAAAACTGGAAAAGGGCCTAGAGATCCTTCTCTCATTAGAGCAAACAAATCTACAACTGGATCAGTAAGTAGGGCTGAGATTGGCAATATGCTTGATGAATTCAAAACTGATATCTTAGGGAGTCTTAGTGAGCAACTAGACACTCTTAAGATCCACAATAAGCAGAAAGCAGAAGCTGAAGCTTTAGCCATCTTTTGCCCAAAATTTAGAAAAAAACATGCTCTCAGGGAATGTCCCTTGGATGCAAAAGTTGTAGAAACATGTGCGATTTGTTGAGAGAATCATGAGACCAAGGATTGTCCTTCAATTCCTGGGCTCAAAGCTGTCTTTCAAAAAGATCCAAATACAATTGAGTCTCTCTGTTTTGTTGCAAGGAGACCTTGGCAGGGGCAAAAAAATCAAGGGTTTAACAACTCTATGAACTTTCAACCCCCACCAAATTGGAATCCTTGGCAACAACCTTGGTCCCAACCTCAAAATCCTTTTCAATCATGGGTACAAGGCATGCAAAATCCTTATGGGAGATTTGCTCAATTTTATCAATATCCTCCATCTTTTCAAAACCAACAAGCTCCACAACTTCCAAATCAAAACCCACAACTATCATTGCCATTTCAACAACAACAACCCTCTCAACAGAACCCAAATTCTCAACTCTTGCTTCCATTCCAACATAAGTCAAATCAACTTCCTTCTCAGCCATTGCCAAACCCCAATAATAAAAATCCTCAAAATTCTTACATGGTAGAAGGTCAACAATTTCCTGCCTATATGATTGTTCCTCTCAATGATGTACAACTCAGATCTGGTAGAGTTCTAGATAAACCTTCTATAGATGCCCAAAATCAAAGCATTTCTGAGGAAGAATCTCTTGAAGCCAATAAGGGTTCTGAATCATCTCTTCAAAACCCAAATACTCAAAAAGAAAAAGAAAAAGAACTAACCCCCACAACTCCTATAGTTGAGCAACCTGCATCTTCATCCACACCTCCTTTTCCTGAAAGATTACAAATTGACAAAAGGGTGGAAAAACAAATCTTGCTGCCTGACTATGATTTTCTAGATGAATTGAAGAATGTTTGTATCAAGATTCCCTTGTTACAAGCCATTAGAGAGATTCCTATTCTAGCAAAAACAATAAAGGAGTTGAGTCTTAAAAGACCAGGAAGGAAACCTAGAGACACAAGAAGAATCCACCTGGTAGGGAAAATTGTAGACATCATGATGGGAAAAATTACTATGCAGAAATATGTAGATCCCGGTAGTCCAATTGTCAAAACACATATCAATGGGGTTGAAATTCTAAATACTTTGATTGATTTAGGGGCTGCTATCAACATTATGAGTAGACAGACTATGGAACAACTGAAACTTCCTAATCTTCTCTTTACACCTACTTTACTGGAACTTGCAGATCGATCAATTATTAAACCAGATGGTGTATTAGAAGACATTTCAGTCTCCTTAGACTCTTGGGAATATCCAGTAGATTTTATGATTTTAACCCCCAAGAGTAATTTAGGAGGACACCCTCTCATCTTAGGAAGACCTTGGCTAGCCACAGCCCATGCTTTCATCAGTTGTAGGTCTGGGGATATGTATATTTTTTATGGTAATTCGACAAAGAAATTCAATCTGTATCCTCCAACAAAAGCAATTACAGAAATGGGAGATAATGAGTGGATTGATGATGAAGATACTATACAACCTGTCTTTACCATTTCTGAAGTTGGTGAAGATAGTCAAATTCTGAACACATTAGAAAACTTTGAAATATCTTCAGAATATGACCACACACAATTTCAGTTAGATTCTGACATTGAGTATCTATCATCTACACAAATGTCTCTTTTCTTTATGGAAGAATTTGGTAGTTCCGCCATTGAGATCTTTCTAGGAAAAACATTGAATATCAACAAAAATTTGGAAAGATCACAACAGGAAGAACTAACCAAAATCTTGCAAAAACATTCTACTGCATTTGCATGGGAGTATACCGATATGAAAGGTATTGACCCTAAGACTTGCATTCATCACATCTACATTGAGGAAAACAGTAGACCAATCAGACAACCTCAAAGAAGGATGAATCCAAACCTTAGGGAGATAGTGAAAGAAGAGCTCCGAAAGTTACTTAATGTAAACTTCATTTATCCAATTTCAGATAGCCGATGGGTTTCTCCTTTGGTTATAGTACCTAAAAAGAATGGTAAATGGAGGGTATGCATTGATTACAGGGAATTGAACAAAGCAACTTTTAAGGATCACTTTCCTTTACCCTTTATCGATCAGGTATTAGATACTTTAGCAGGCAAAAAGTATTTTTCATTTTTGGATGGTTTTAGTGGTTACAATCAGATTCAGGTAGCACCTGAAGATCAGGGCAAGACCACATTTACCTGTCCATGGGGAACTTTTGCTTACCGAGTACTTCCTTTTGGATTATGTAATGCACCCGCAACATTTCAAAGGGCAGTACTAGGAATCTTTTCCGATCTAATCAATGATTGTGTAGAGGTTTATGTGGATGATTTTACAGTTTATGGTAATTCGTTTGAAGAGGCATTAGAGAATTTGGAAAAAGTCCTTATAAGATGTAAAGAAACAAACCTATCATTAAGTCATGAAAAATGCTTTATGATGTTTACTGAAGGGATTGTTTTAGGACATCATATTTCAGGGGATGGGATTAAAGTTGATAGATCAAAATTTGAAGTCATCTCCAAGTTGCCTATTCCAAATTTTCAAAAAGATGTTAGAAGTTTTCTTGGATTTACTGGATACTATAGAACATTTATTGAAAACTTCACCAAAATAGCATCTCCAATCTTCAAATTACTTACAAAAGACTGTGAATTCAAATGGGATCCCGATTGTCAATCTGCATTTGAAACTTTGAAAACAAGAATATCTGAAGCACCCATTTTGAGAGGGCCGAATTGGAAACTTCCTTTCCATATTTCCATTGATGCTTCAGATACAGCTCTAGGAGCTGTGTTGGGACAAAAGGATTTAGTTCCTTATGCCATTTACTACACTAGTAAAAATTTGACTCCCACTGAGTTAAACTATACTGTGACTGAGAAAGAGTTCTTAGCTGTTGTTCATGCAATCAATAAGTTTAGACACTATATAACTGGCTATGAAACTTTTGTCCATACTGATCATTCTGCAATTAGATATCTCATGAATAAACCTGTTACTAATGACAGAGTTACAAGATGGCTCTTACTTTTACAAGAATTCAATATTACTGTGTTGGATAGACCAGGGAAACAAAATACAGTAGCTGATTTCTTGTCTAGAATCCAAAATACTAACGAAGATTCTCCTGTAGAGGATAAGTTTCCAGATGAATATTTGTTTGCAGTAACTACTAAGACTTCTTGGTATGTAGATATTGCTAACTATTTGGTTACAGGGAAGCTACCTCCACATTTATTTCCTAATGAAAAGAGAAGAATTATTCAGAAGAGTTCGAATTATTCATGGATTTCTAATGAATTGTTTAAAACAGGGATAGATTGTGTGATCAGAAGATGTGTTCGGGAAGATGAAATGCCTGACATCCTCAAGGCATGTCATGATGAACCATGCGGTGGACACTTTGCTGACAAAAGGATGGCCTATAAAATACTTTCTTTAGGATATTATTGGCCTTCCCTTTTCAAAGATGCAAAACAATATGTCAGAAGGTGTGACAGTTGCCAAAGAGTTGGGAGACCGACTCTTTCAAATGAAATGCCATTACAACCACAGGTACTCATCGAACCCTTTGAAAAATGGCTTTAGATTTCATTGGACCCATTAATCCACCATCTAGACAAAAGAAGTATATATTGGTATGCACTGATTATGTCACTAAATGGGTAGAAGCCAAAGCATTGCCTTCTGCCACTGAAAATTCAGTTGTTCAATTTCTTTTTGAGGATATTTTTACTTGTTTTGGTGTCCCAAGAGAAATTGTGACAGATCAGGGAAGTCAATTTACATCTAACTTGATGGAGAAGCCGATGGAAGAATACAAAATCAAGCACAGAAAATCTACTTCTTACCATCCGCAAGCAAATGGCCAAGTGGAATCTACAAACAAAGTTCTTAAGAACATCATCACCAAAATTGTTCATCTACATAGAAGAGATTGGGTAGAAAGGCTTCCTAAAGCCTTATGGGCCTACAGAACTACATGGAGGAACACAACATGACATTCTCCCTATGAACTTGTTTATGGGAAAGAGGTCTTGCTTCCCATTGAGTTTCAAGTCAAGACTTTCAAGATGGCAGTCCAGTTGGGGATGAATCTATCAGAAGCCCAAAAACACAGAATGGAGCAGCTGAATGAGCTAGATGAGATCAGACAAGAAGCAATTTTAAGGACTGATCTAGTTCAACATCAAAGAGCTAAGTGGCATGACAGATACATCAAAGAGAGAAAGTTTCAAGAGGGAGATTGGGCGTTACTGTTTGATTCCAAGTTTAAAGACTTCAAAGGAAAATTTCAGACTCATTGGCTTGGGCCATATGAGATTGACAAAGTCTTTAACAATGGAGCGGTAAGAATCAAGACCATTGATGAATTTCGAACTCCTCTCATTGTGAATGGCCACCAATTGAAAATTTATCATAAGCCACTCTCAAAAGAGGAATTTGTCAAAATGTTCCAAGAGAATTCTGCAATAAGGCTGGTGGAGAAGAATCCTTCTCCCCCACCAGCCTAGCCTTTTATTCTTTCAGTTAAAAATAAATAAATAATAATAATAATAATAATAATAATAATAATAAAGAAATTTGTATAAGCCTGAAAACCAATCATAGATTGGCAGTCTTATACAGAAAATATGGAGTGAAAATCAAGGACACTTGACACTCTATATTTTCTAAAAAAAAAATCTCCTCTCCTTCTCTTTCCATCTTCACTCCATCTCATTTGCCATTTCACTTCACCTCCATCTCATTCTCATTTCCATTTCACTTCACCTCCATCTCATTCTCATTTCCATTTCACTTCACTCCACTTCATTTTCATTTCATTCCACTCATTCCATTTCATTTCATCAATAAAAGTCCCTTTCAGGACTATTTTCATTCAGTTAGTTCTTCTCTAACTATCTTTGTTCAGCTAAGTGGGTGCTGTCTCAGTTTCCGCAGCTGGAAGCCGTTTCCGCAGCCAGAAACGATTTCCGCAGCCACCATCACTCTATTTTTCAAATTTACAGTCAACTGTTAGTGCAATAATCATGAAATGCAGGTGTAATTGAGCTGAAGACATGGGGCATCTCCAATACATCAAGGAAGAGCAATTGTTTAGAAGCCTTGAGCAAGCAATGACAAAGTTTCCAAAGGTATGAGCAAATTTTTTTATCAAATAACAATTCAAGTCATAATTACGCATAGTTATCAAACCATAAAAAGTTCTACTACATGCAATGATTTGATAAGATGGCTCCATTAAACCACTCCTATTCCACGATATCACTCCACACACCTTGCATTCATTTCTCCAACGGTCTCATGATTATTTCGAGTTTAAACTCAAGATTGACTGCACTTTCATTTATTACCCGTACTCATGAGACGTGACCTATTTTGTTATGGTTCTTCTTAGCCGCATTTTCCGCAGCCGTCCATTGAGACGTGTAACATTTCATACACAGTCATCCGATTCAAAAGAATCCCGACGTTACTCCATTCATTTACCACTCCATTAATACCATACTCCTCACATGCATCCGCATTTTATTTTATGAACTCGTTTACTACTGCTCACCCTCTGTTCCTCCTGTAATTCAGGTATTTCCATTCCCTATTCTCCATTTTCGATTGCAGCCACTACAGTTATCCTAAACCCCGATTGAAGCCACTACAGTTATCCTAAACCCCAATTGCAGCCACTACAGTTATCCTAAACCCCGATTGCAGCCACTACAGTCTATCCTAAACCCTGTAACTGAGCCATTTTTTTCTCTGAACCCTCACATGCAGAAGAGCTCTCAGTTGAAATTCAAAACAGAGGATGGGAAAATTACTGAGAGCAGAGCCAGAAGGACCGAAATACTTGGAAGGTTATCCTCAAATTAAAGAATTGTTGAAGAAAGCCAGATGGTTACGATTTATCCAAAAGTTTAAAGGCCATAACAAGGAGGTGACCAAAGCTTTTGCACGGTCTTTTGATGGTCAAACAGTGGAGATTGGAGACTTGAAGTTCACGGTGACTGAGGCCACAGTAGCAGCTGCCACAGGCCTACCTCAGGAAGGTGAGAGGTGGTTCAAAAATAAAAGTGTGGACGATCAGATATGGAGAATTATGCTACAAAACCAAGGTATGGATACCACCGTGTTTACAAGAGGCATCCCTGTTCATGCACTAAAAGAGGAATGGTCTAGTCTGCTATTAGTTATCCAAAAATTTATCACGTGTGAAGGACGTTTTGGTTCTATGTATATGTATCATGCTAGACTGATGATGAATTTCTTAGAGGGTCACACTCTTAATTTGCCTCATTTTCTGCTATTGAGTTTGAAAAAGATGAGTATTACAGTTCAAAAACACATAGGCAACATTGAACCTCATCTATATCATCATGGACTCATAAAAATTCTTATTGAGGACCAGCTGAAGAAAACTAAAGATACTTGGGAGCAATTCTTGATAAGAAACTACTTCCAAGAGCCATCTGAGGCCTCTGGAAGTAGTCCACCAAAGATTCCAAGAAAAAGTAGGAGGAAAGAAAAGGATACCACAATCCAAGACTCCCCTACTACAGAAACTCAAGAAGGAAAAGAGAACAGAATTAAAGACAAGAAACAGAAAAAAGGGAAAGAAAAAAGGACCATTCAAGAAGTCTACCCCTCTCCTGAGCAATCCATAGAGGAGGATCATCAAACATTGTCAGAGAGATTAGTACATCTCCAATAACAAGCTGTTATAGCAAAGAAAAAGCAAAAAGGAAAACAGAGTACACAAGAAAAGAGTACTAGTCCATACTTAAGGAGGAGCACTAGGCTAAGAGGAAAGGGGAGTAAAACCCAAGAAAAACAACCTCACTTTATCGATTTAGGTGAAGAGACACTTGAGAAATCTCCAGCTCGGCCAAGCATTGAATCAAGTCCTCCACATGATGAAAGCCCTTTTCGGCCAGAAATAGAGAGCAGTCCTCCTCCACCAGATTTTGAGCTTAGTCCGAGAAAGACACCTGACGTAGATCCCAATTAGCAAGAGGTATATAACTACCTGGAATCCTTAGAACAATAAGCTGCAGGTCCGAGTACCACTCTGCCACTAGATGCACAAGTTCAGTCTTTGAAACAGGAGGTATTTGAATTAGAAGTCCTAAATAGGCATATCAAGCAGGAAAATGAAGCACTCAAAGAGCAGAGCAAGGTAGATAAGATTATCCATGATAACACTATGCTCCATTTAGGACTGTGGCAAAATAAAAACAAGAAACTGAAGAAAAAGTGAAAAAAGTTAAGTAGAGCATTGATTAATCTCAAGTTCAAATGTCTAGTCAGGAAACCCAGGATGATGTTAGCACCAAAGAAGAAGAAAAGAGGGCTAGATGTCCTAGCAGAAGCCTCAGAACATATGGATTAGAGGAAAATGACTAAATTTTGGTTGCATGAGGACATGCAACACCTTCATAGTGGGGGTATGTTGAGCCTCAAACTTGCACCTTCCTATACACCCTCTCAGCCTTCTTTTTCCACTTACTTCATCCACCAAGCTGTTAAATCATTGCATTATAGTCTAAAAAGAGCTTCTAACATGGTTTTCTAACTATGCTTATGACTATTGTTTGGTTTAGATTTTTGTTCAGGCAGCTGCGGAAACTTGTCAGTTTCCGCAGCTAGCACAGGTTTCCGCAGCCATTTTATTAAAGGCTATGCTACAGGTGTCCTATGAAGAAACGAGCCACATGGGCAAGCTACAGGTGACGTGTATATGGAACGTGTCCCTTCAGATCAGCCAAATCATCCATAAACGGTCACGGTCAACAAGGGTCAAAGGCAAAGCCAACCAAGGAATTTAGCGGTGGCACGTCTCTGTTTTGAGCACGTGAAGGTTTACGTGGCACAGTCCTCAGCTCACGGAGATATCGGCACACTTGGAGATCAACCCTGTAACCTGAATCCAGCAGCTACCACTCTGAGGATTTAATGGACATGATGACCATTACGCTAGATCTCGGGCTGAGGAGATCTACGTGTCTCTGGAAACGCAGTTAACAACATAGGATTTAGGAGTTAGTTACAACACTTTTCATTATAAATAACGCGTTGATAAACGTTGTGTAAAAGCTTTTGGGAGATGTAATTTTGACTGTTATTATCACCCCACTGCACTCTGTTTTACGTGTTTTGCTGTTGCTTTAATACATGAGAAGACTACTTTCCTGAGCTCGTTTTTGTGACTATTCGTTGACTGGCTGAGGTGGCAGAGGGCCCCTGCACACTAAAGCTTTGTATAGTTCTCATTTGATTTTATTATGTTTCTGCTTTCATAATTATTAGCTTGTATATAACATGTTGTTTTGATGTTTTTAATTCACTGCTGTTTACATTTTCATTTATGTTTTCTTATAGCTGTCAGCTGATCAGTGCTTTTCTACAGGTTTTCTTAGGCAGCTCGGGAAAATTTTCATCTTTTTGATAACTACTGACATATGAGATCATCTTGTCCTTCCTGCTAATTTTCATTTTCTGAAGTTTAATTCCAGCACTGTCATTTTTCAAATTGTGTTTTGCTTATTTATTTTTCTGCTACTTAGACATCATACTACTCATTTGTTTATGGTTTCTTTCTATAGTCAAGTGACTCTATTAGTAAGGAATCAGAATATTACTTATTGTAGTGTGATTTAGTTTGCTTTCTTGCAATTTAGATATCATATTGCTTAACTTGTTCATGATTGATTCCCATAAGGTAGATTGAGCTGAAGGGTAAAGGATCAGAAGAGTTGAAGTAGTGTGATTAGTTTCCTTTATGCAATTTAATTTCTTGCAATTTAGATATCATATTGCTTAACTTGTTCATGATTGCTTCCCATAAGGCAGATTGAGTTGAAGGGTAAAGGATCAGAAGAGTTGAAGTAGTGTGAATTAGTTGCTTTGCTTTCAGTATTTGAGTTGCTTTAAGTTTAGTTTTTACTTTCTTTTTCATACAGCAGTAAGGATACTGGGCCATTGTCATTAGTTCATTGTTTGATACATTTACTTCCTCTTAAGAATTGATTTCATTACAGTTATTTTAAAGCTTTCTTTTTGAACACTTTTGAGTTTGGAAAATCACTGTAGAACTCACCATTACCATCCATACTTAACTTTCATTTTCGCCATCACACACTAGGGAATCCATAAAAGTTAAATCCAAAAACAAACTAAAAAACTCAAAAACGACAAAAGACTAAGAAAATGGTTATCTTGTACGTACAGTACACTTCACTTCATCAGTTTACGAATCCCGGATTGACATTTTAAATAGCAATTTAGAACACACTAAATTGACCAAACAGACCTCATCTTCTAAACATGCCTCTCTATATGCATCATAGGTGAATGACTCCATGTGCATAAGAGTTCCCAAATATTTGATATTTGATGTGGGTGGCCTTGAAAGCATGTCAGCCACCTTGTTTTATCTACAATCCTTTTACTTGATCACTAAATGAAAGTGTTATAGAAAACCCATCCACTTGAAATGCCTAGAATATTGTAGCTTACTTTGGGCCTGTGGGTATTGTAGTGGTTGGTGATATGTGTGGATTACTATCTCTTTTCCCATCAGATAATGTTTTTGCTTCCCCACAACTTGCACTAGGGCATAGATCTCCTTATTGTAGGTAGTGTAGTTGAGAATCACCCCATGAAATACTTTAGAATGGTAGCATACATGTGTTCCTCCCTACATCAAGACCACTCCCATAACATACCCACTCAAATTTGTCTCCACTTTGAAGGGATGGTACATTTTCGACAATGCTAGATTTGGTGCTTGATTGATATTCTTCTTTAACTCCTTGAATGCCCTTTGCTAACCCTTTCCCAACTAGAAAATTTTTCCAGTTATTATTATGTTGTGGAGTAACTCTACAACTACTTGAAACAAGGCCATGGATTTCCTCAAGTACTATGTTGCCCCAATGAAACTCAACCTCAAAAAACATTAGTAGGAATATGTCACTTCATGATGGCATCTATCTTGGTAGGATATATCTTTAGCTCTCCTCCACCTATCATGTACCATATATACACCAAATATTTTTGTGAAAACTCACACTTTTTTATATTTTTTAGCAGTTGGCGATTCTTTAATGTATCCAACACATGCAACAAATGTGTGATGTGCTCCTCACAAGTAGCATTGTATACTAGTATATTGTCCAAATAGACAATAGCGAATGAATCTATAAAATGGTGCATTATATCATTCATTAACCTCATAAACGTAGTTGGTGCATTGCATAGGCCAAACAACATGACTAACCACTCATACAAACCTTGCCTGGTTTTAAAGTTGGTCTTCTAGGTATCTTCTTCTCTAAATGGTACCTGATGATATCCATATTTTAATTACAACTTGGTGAAGTGTTTGGATTGTTGAAACTAATCCCAAAAAATCATCTATCCCGACAGGGATTACCTATTCTTGAGTGTATTTTCCTTTAATTCCCTCTAATCAATACACATATTCCAAGTCCCTTCCTTCTTTGGAATAATGAATATTCTTGAACCACATGGTGAGGTACTTGGTTGAATCACACCTTGTTCCAATAGCTACTACAAGTGCTTCTTCATCTCACTTGCTTCTATAACAATCTGTTTGTATAGCCCAACGTTTGGCAATGGGGAGTTCAACAACTGGATCACATGCTCCACTTCCCTCTTCGGCAATATCACTTTATGCTCTTGGAACACACTCCTATATGCCTGTAGCAACTCTTCAAATGATGTTGTTATTTCTATTCCTTAGCACACCCCTCCAGGAAATAATTTTCTCTCATTGACTCTTACACAGACTAATTTTCCCTTAAAAATAGTAGAACACACTTTTTGTTAGAACTGATCGGTTTCTTGGCTTTGTTGGCACTTAACAATGAAATTTTGGACATTCCCTTGTGTGTGTTGATGGAGAAGGATTTTCCATCCCTGATGAAGTGATTTTGATTGGATCTCTGCATGAATATTACATCCTACATGTACATATAGGGACTTCCAAACAACATTCCACATACATCAAGGGGAACTACATCTAGTTCTACCTCATCAATAAAATCATCATTGATGGAAAATATGATTTTGCAATGTTTGGTTACCTTTATTTGTGCATCCTTATTTACCTATCGTAATGGATATGGGATTGGATGACACAATCTTACAATCCCAATTTGTTGACCAAATCTGCTGCAATGAGGTTCGACTGTGATCCCGAGTCAAACAAAGCATAAATTTTTTCGTCTTAACATATCTTTATATCGAAGAGTCTTGTCATTTCCTTGTCTTCTTGTTGTTGAAAGCTACTCAAATTCACCCCATACTACCCTTATGTATAGGTAATCTTCTCATCCACATCTAAGCTGCTTTCCACCTAATTACTTAAATCTACGACCATGATATTTTTATTCTTAGTATCCTTTTTGTTCTTCAAGTTGAGCTCTAGATGAAACATATAATACTTCCCCTCTATATGACCATAAATGATATAATGCTTATAGTGGTTGCTATGATATTCACATTGGTGTGTTGTGGC
This sequence comes from Pinus tabuliformis, assembly GCA_031772625.1. NCBI lineage: Eukaryota > Viridiplantae > Streptophyta > Pinopsida > Pinales > Pinaceae > Pinus > Pinus tabuliformis. The sequence continues at coordinate 447,003,023 of CM062804.1, read as the reverse complement.
TATTGCCTTTTTTTCCTTCCCCCCTTCCATTTTTTCTTCCCCTCCTTGGAAGCTTCATGGTGCTATTTCTACTTTGACCCACTTGATTTTCCTTACTTTTGTCCTATGTTGTCTAGGCATTATGCCTGTACACAAGCCTCGTCCATTGATCTAGGCTTGAAGAACATCACTTTATTTTTCAGATGGTTGCATAGAACCATCAAATCGAGGAGTATGTCTAGATTCTTTGGGAAGATACCCAACATTATGGTCATCATTCTAAATTCGATGGTGTACTCTTGTACACCCTTCCCTCATCTCTACCTAAAGTAACGCCACTAGATCCACTGGTCCTTTACATACCTGGTAGGGTAAAATTATGAATTTATGAGGGTTTTTAAATCCTCCCACTTATTCCTTAGAGGATATCCCTCCAACCTTAAGGTCTTTGTGTGAATTTCCCACCAGGTCAAGGAATGGCCGTCTAATTTCAGACAAACAAATGAAATATTTTGTTCTTCCTCTATATGATGAACACTTCTAATTGTTGCAACTAGTGATGTAACTTTATATTGTCCATATCACCTTAATAAGACTTGATGTTGAACTTCGCTTTCATTTTGAATAGGGGCTGTGAATGGTTCATGACACTTGAATTGGGTTGATCATTTTCATGTTCTTTCTTAGACTCCCTCTTTGGTTCTTCTTGATTTGTTGATTTCCCTTTCGATCTGACCTCTCCATTTAAACCTACATATTTTTAGAATAACCCAAGGTTATTGGTCAATCTTACCATAGGAAGGCTCACAATATGGTATATGTGATCAGGTGCTGAGTATTTAGCTCAAAAAACAAAGTTCTCAGAATGGCTTGAAACCTAAACGACCGTGTCCATCTCAGAAAAACGATACTAACGCAACTTGTTTCATCGAAAATCGAGTTTGTATGAGAAAGTTATTGTGTTATGATCGCTTTGCTAAACAGGCGAAATTTGCCAAAAAAATGCCCAGTCACTGCACAGTTAGCAGTTTGTATTGCTAACGTGGTAGGTGACTAGGCATGGCAATGCTGGTCAACAATGAATCAAGGATGGAAAAGAATCATCGTATGATTGGGTTGTACAGGTGATGTATTGGCACGTTTCTATTGGTTTAATTATGGACCAATGGAAGAATGCCACGTGGCAAGCACGAAGGAAGCCACATGGCACGTCCAAAAGGTCAGGTTCAAGGTCTATACATTGGAACAAAATATTATGGTGGAGGTTAGGGCGAACCCACGACCTCCAGCCTACCATCCTCACGACATTACCAACTCCTCTACACCATGTTTCTTAAACAATGAGTTCATGGTTTATATTTAAAGACAAGCGGTTTGGAGGTTGGCGGTTTGGGAAGGGCTAGCCTGCACGTCAACCCTCCCCCATGTGAATGCAATGTTATAACCACAAACATTTAACATTAATTGACAGCTTCGGCATACCACAACACTGCGAAAATTAACATGTGAACATAAGGGTTGTAACATGAAATGGTTAGCACAGGGGACAGTTCAAAAATCTGCGACGATTTGTTGTTTCCATGTGAACGTGATACCATAACGCTCAATGGTCAACGCTCCAATGGTTACAGCCACAACATTTAATGTGACATTAATATTGCATGTGAATATCCCATTAAACCGTCGGCCATAACAATTTTAGTTTGCGCTAATCCAGGGTTAAATAAGTGCAGTTCACCTTAATTAACTCCAAGTTTAATTTGGCGGAGGATTTGGAAGTGCCCCAAATTCGTTCCTGCCTCCAAATTTTGCGTGTTAACTGGAGTCATTCCAAATTTAGCAGAGCTTTTCTAGGAAAAGACTGACTGAGCCATAGAGAAGTCAATTTTCGACCAATTAGAGCTCAGGAAGAGGTGTTCTTGGCTAATTTGTACATTTTGAACACATTGGTGTAGGTATCAGGAGCCAAAGATATTTTTAAAACAACATTTTGCCACATTGACCTAATATAGAGGCCCAAGCCATGGAATTTGGACCAAGGAGATGTAGCTCAGGAGGGGTGAACTCCTTCATCCAAACATTGTGTTAAGGTGTCTCTTTGATGGTTTGTTGTACTTTGAATGTCTGTTGTTCAGTTCTTTTTTTTGAAGCTATTTTTGTCATGAATGTCACTTTAAACTTAAGGAAATTTACCTGATTACATACACAAACAGTTAATGAAACCTTAACACAAGAAGCAATAAGCAAGCATATGTTTAGAAATCTGTAATTTTTATTGGCACAACAAAACTAATCATACAAAAACATATCAATTTGGTATCATAGCAAAGGTTGAATTGCTTGATTGCTTGAGTTTGTGCAATTAGGTTTTTAATGGTTGCAAAATTGTGATGCTTACAAGGTTAAAGTTGCAAAAAGGAGAAGGGAATCTATTGGTTGCAACTCCTAAGGTAATGCCCAGAAGAAGGAGGGCCACAAGGCCACAATCTCCACCAGCCAAAGTTTCAATTCTAGCTGCACTTGAAACTCCTTAATTTTTTCCTTCAGCTGAGATTGAAGAGGTACAAGCAGTCCCAATTTCTGAGCCTGGATCCATAGCCATTATGTCTAGAGAAAGAGAGTTTGAAGGTCCCTCTTTAGAAGAGGAAGAATTCAAGAAATTTTCTTATACTTTGAATGAGATGGTTAAAGTCCTCTATGAAGAGAGGAACACTAGAATGGTTGGAGAGAGTTCTAAACCTCCACATGGAGAAGGAAGCTCAAAGGACAAAAAAGATGAGAAGAAGGATTCCAAAGGTTATGGTGGAAATCCACCTCCATCTCCACCATCCTCATCATATTCCTCATCATCTCCATCATCTCACACAACATCATCTTCCACTACTACCACTGAAACTACCCATACTCATTCAAAAACCCTAAAAGGAAAGACTCCATTACTTAAATTGGACATAAAATTCAAACTTCCCATGTACAATGGAGAGGTGAATGTAGAAAAGTTGGACAACTGGATTTGACAGTTGGAGGTATACTGCAGAATTCAGAACCTTCAAGAAGATGACATAAAGATCCAGTTGGCTTCATTGAGGCTAGAAGGAGATGCACTAGTTTTGTGGGAAGCAAAGACTCAAGAGGAAATGAGAATCCATGGTAAGATATCCATTACTTGGGTTGAATTTGTTTATGCAATTAAAAGACAGTTTTATCCTTTAGCGTATATGCAAAAAGCCATTATGAGTTGGCAGAATTTTAGGCATCTTAAAGGCCAAACAGTCCAAGATTATACACAAGAGTTTAGGAAAAGGGCTTTGTTGTTAGGATTGAATTTGAATTTGCAATATACAATGCTAAAATATATTGGGGGTTTACATTCCTATCTGGAACATACTATTCTTATGTTCAATCCAAATAACTTAGATGAGGTATGTGTGAAAGCCACGCACCTTTAATCTAGAGGAAAGAACATTTAGGAAGAGGGTAGTAAGAGGAAGCCATTCAAGGGTAAGGAGAAAGAAAAGGGTGGAAAATGGAAGGGAAAAAAGAATGCAAGTGTGAAGAAATAAGGGGAGAAAATCGCATGCAAACACTATTCCAAAGAGCGGCATGATGAAGCCCATTGTTGGAAATTGCATCCTGAATTAAGGCTTAAGAAACAAAACAATAAGGGAAAACAAAAGACAACCGTTACCACACAACATGATCTTGGTTTAGATTCTGGTAATGAGACCAAGATTTCAGCCATGGTTACAAAAGGAAAAGAAACTGTTGCAAGCACTAGTTCATCACATAGTCAAAACAACACTCCAAATGAAGAGTCAAGAATATAGTTGTTTCATGTAAGAGTGATTTCAAATCATACAAATATTGATGCATTATTTGATAGTGGGTCACATCAAACTTGATTTCAGAAGACTTGATTAAAAAACTAAACCTTGAAACTGTACCTCATCATAAGCCATATCCATTGGGTTGGATAGTTAAAATGAAAACTTATAGGTTACAAGGAAGTATTTAATCAAGTTCACCATTACTGAAAAATTCATTGATGAAGTTGAGTTAGATGTAGTTCCACTTGACATCACAAGAATCAATTTGGGTAGTCCTTATTTGTATGATAGGAAAGCAGTATTTTATTGCCATGAAAAAAAATACATATTTCTCAAGAATCAGGTGGAGTACATAGTGAGAGCCCATCGCAAAAAGCTGAACATTTCTTTGGTTAATGCAGGGCAGATGAAGATACTAGTAAATGCAAGTAAAAATTTTGTACTTCTCATGATCAAGAAAAAGAATGATATTGATTATGAATCTTTTGAAGGTTGTGATGATAAATTGAAATCTGATCTGTTTGATGTGGTAAGAAAGCATGGTGAGATGTTTCAGGAACCAAAGGGGTTACCTCCCAATAGGGGAATTCATCATGAGATTCAGTTGCAACAGGATGTTCCACTTCCAAACATTGGCATGTATCGTATGTCTCTTATGGAGAGTTTGGAAATCAAAAAGCAAATTCAATAATTGTTGAACAAAGGTATCATACACCCATCTACTTCGCCATGTGGTTCATCCATTTTCTTGTTGCCAAGAAAGGATGGAAGTTGGCACATGTGTGTGGATTTCCATGCACCGAACAAATCACAGTAAAGAATTATTATCCACTCCCAAGAATTGATGATTTTCTTGATAAGTTGAGGTATGCAAAGTATTTCACTAAGTTAGACTTATGAAGTGGTTATCATCAAGTTACGATAGTTGAAGAAGACATTTGGAAAATTGCATTTAAAACTAAACAACGATTGTTTGAGTGGCTTGTTATGCCTTTTGGTCTTACAAATGATCCATCTACTTTCATTAGGGTAACAAATGATGTATTGAGACCATTTTTAGATGATTTTTCCATTTTCTACTTAGATGATATACTCATATTCAGCAAGTCAAGAGATGAACATGTCATGCATGTAAACAAAGTACTTGATGTCTTGAGAAAAGAATAGTTGTTTTTAAAGATGTTGAAGTGTGAATTTGGTAAGACTTATTTGGTGTATTTGGGACACATTGTTGGAGGAGGTGAGATGAAGATAGACCTCTCTAAGGTTGAGTTCATTCTGAATTGGCCCAAGCCTAATACAGTTACATAGGTAAGAAGCTTTTTAGGGGCAGCATAATATTGGAGAAAGTTTATTGCTAATTTTTCTTCCATTGCAGCTTCATTACATGTATTGACAAGTGTCAAGAAAGCCTTCCATTGGGCAGATGTACAGAAGAAAGAATTTGATTCTTTGAAGAAAAAGATAAGTTCAGCACCGGTATTGGCACTTCTAGATCATAGACAACCATTCGAGATTCAAATGGATGCAAGCAATTATGCCATGGGAGCAGTTCTATTGCAGCATGGTAAGCCCATTTCATTTAATTTTGAAATATTTAATGGATTTGTAATTAACTATCCCACATATGACAAAGAACTTTATGCATTGATACAAAGTGTTAAGAAATGGAAGAACTATTTGATGGGGAAGGAGACCATCATCCATACCGACCATCAACCATTGCAGTACTTATAGTCACAGTCAAAGTTGTAGCAGTCACGAAATTTCATATGGATGGGTTTTCTACAACAATTTCATTTGGTTATCAGGTATAAAAAGGGTATCTACAATAAGGTAGTTGATATGCTTTCAAGGCCTATTGTAAATTCATCTGTTATACTTAAGCATAATTTTGTTTTGTATGAAAGTTACATAGAAAAATATGCAAATGATAGCGACTTTCAAGAAGTATATGCAAGCTTGAGTCAAGGAAACCAAATTGAAGAGTTGGATTATCATGTACATAACAGTTTGTTGTATCACTTGGGCAAGTTGTGTACTCCAGAGGGAGAAAGAAACAATATCATAAGGGAGGTGCACAGTTCAATGATTGTTGGACACTTTAGTGTAGGCAAAACAGTAGCGAATCTTCAGAGGTATTGTTATTGGCCACGCATGTTGGATAATGTTTCTCGTTTCATAAGAGGGTGTTATGTATGTGCTACAAGTAATCCTAGCAATAGGAAACTTGGTTTATACACTCCACTTCCAATACCTTCACATCTATGGGAGAGTATCTCAATGGATTTTGTAGGAGGTCTTCCATTGTCAAGGAAAGGTTATGATTACTTGTATGTAGTTGTAGACAGGTTCAGCAAAATGTGCATACTAACAGCATGTAAAAATAAAATTACAGTTGAACAAACAACTCAACTTTTCTTCCAAAACATTTGGGTTCATTTTGTTCTTCCTACTTCTATTGTAAGTGATCGAGATTCTCGATTTGTAGGGAATTTTTGTTAAAATTTGTGGGACATGATGGACACAAAGTTGAAGAAGAGTACAACCTTTCATCCGCAAACAGATGGACAAACCGAGGTGGTCAATAGAACAGTTATCCATATTCTTAGAGGATATTTCAGCAAACATCCCAAGTTGTGGGATGAACATCTGCATTACATACAACATGCATAAAACATGGCAAAGCATTCTTCCACAAACACATCACCATTTGAGGCATGTTATGGGTACTTACCAAGGTCACCATTGGACTTCATCTTTGAGAAAGATATTTCCATCGATGGTCACAGTGGCATTGATAAGGCAAGGAAGTTCATAGATAAAATTTAGTTGATACATCATACAGTGCAGGAACAGCTTGAGAAAAGTCAAAGAAACTACAAGGAAAAGCATGATAAACACCAGGTTGATCATAAATTTCAAGTTGATGACGAAGTTTGGTTATATATTAGAAAAGGCAGACTTCAAGGGGAAGGTAAAAAGCTTAAACCAATCCGTTATGGTCCTTGTAAAATTCTGGAAAAGATTGGTAGCAATGCATTTAAGCTTGATTTGCCTCCTTATATGCAAATATACTCTGTTATTAATGTTGATAATTTGAGATTTTTTGAGCCTCCTTTGATTGATGATCAAGGAGACCATGTTTAGCTTCCATCAATAGATGATTTCTCAACAGAATATCTAGATGAGCTTCAGTAGGATCTCATAATTGACAAAAGAACTAGGACTTCGAAGAGAGGGGATGTCGAATACCTTAGAGTGTGACTCAAGGGACAAAAGCCTTCTCAAGCCAAATGGTTGCAGAGTGAGAAGGTGAGGGAGTTGTATCCTCACTTGCTGAATAATTGATAGTATATTTTGGGGTCCAAAAGGCTTCTAGTAGGGAGGAATGACCAAGTGCTTAGTATTTAGCTCAAAAATCAAAGTTCTTGGAATGGCTTGAAACCTAAACTACCGCGTCCATCTCGAAAAGATGATCCTAATGCAACTCATTTCGTCGAAAATCGAGTTTGTCTGAGAAATTTATTGTGTTCTGATCACTTTGCCAAACATGCGAAATTTGCAAAAAAAAATGCCCAGTCACTGCACAGTCAACAGTCTGTATTATTGATGTGGCAGGTGACTAGGAATGGTCAATGTTGGTCAATGGTGAATCAGGGATGGACAAGTTTCATCATATGATTGGGTTGTACAGGTGATGTGTTAGTGTGTTTCTATTGGTTTAATTATGGACCAATGGAAGAATGCCACATGGCAAGTCCGGAGGCCACCACTTGGCACCTCCAAAATGTTGGGTTGGAGGTTTATACATTGGAACAAAATATTATGGTGGAGGTTAGGGTCGAATCCAGGACCTCCGACCTATCATCCCCGCGACATTACCAACTCCTCTACACCATGTTTCTTAACCAATGGGTTCGTGGTTTATATTTAAAGACAAGCGGTTTGGAGGTTGGCGGTTAGGGGAGGGCTAGCCCGCAAGCCAGGCCTCCCCCATGTGAATGCAACGTTATAACCACAAACATTTAGCGTTAATTAGCAGCTTTCACATACCAAAAAACTGTGATAGTTAACATGTGAACACAAGGGTTGTAACATGAAACGTTAGCACAACGGACAGTTCACAAATCTGCAACGGTTTGTTGTTTCCATGTGAAGGCGATACCATAATTCCTAACGATCAACGGTCTGATGGTTCCGGCCACAACAATTAATGTGACATTAATATCGCATGCGAACAACCCATTAAATCGACAGACATAACGGTTTCAATTTTCGCTAATTGGAGTTAAAAAAATAATTAAGTGCATTTAACCTTAATTAACTCTGAGTTTAATTTGGCGGTGCCCCCAAATTTGGGCATGCCTCCAAATTTAGCGCGCTAACTGGAGTCATTCCAGATTTAGTGGAGCTTTTCTAGGAACACTGACTGAGCCACAGAGAAGTCAATTTTTGAGCAAATAGAGCTCAGGAAGAGGTGTTCTTGGCTAATATGGACATTTTGAACACATTGGTGCAGGTATCAGGAGCCATAGAACTTTGTAAAACAACATTTTTCCACATTGATCTAATACAGAGGCCCACGCCATGGAAGATGGACCAAGGAGATGTAGCCCAGGAGGGGTGAATTCCTTCGTCAAAACATTCTGTTAAAGTGTCTCTTTGATGGTTTGATGTACTTTGAATGTCTATTTTTCAGTATTTGTTTTTGAAGCTATTTTTCTCATGAATGTCACTTTGAACTTAAGGAAATTTACTTGATTGCATACACAAATAGTTAATGAAACCTCAACACAAGAAGCAATAAGCAAGCATATGTTTATAAATATCTAATTGTTATTAGCACAACAAAACTAATCATACAAAAATAGATCATTATGTCTGTGACTTGTGCTTTTAGCTGCAGAAATATCTCCTTTGCCAGATCTTGAGGATTATTAATAGATCTATTGTTATGGATGGGGGTTTAAGACTTTTAGCTTAGCCAATATATATCCCTTGTAACTCCCCACAAGATACCCAAGGACAGCTACTCTAATTTCAATATTATGATTTATAAACTACTATGAACATTCCACTAGAAAGTATTACAATATAAAATATGAAACTATACTTAATATCTGAAATATACACTATGAGGTTTAATTTTTCCTTAGATTCCTGGATTCGTTAATTGGAATGTTATGCTTATTCATGTGATATATAAAATATATAAGAACAAAATAAAACTCACAAACCATAAAATAACACAAGATATAACTTGGGAAACTATGTTAGGAGAAAACCCAGGTGGAGGGTGAAGTTGCTTTCCTGTCTTTCTCTGCATGGAAATTGATGCAAATACAATTAAGTGATATTTGTGGCCTATGGGTTACTACAATCCACAAGCCCTATTTCTTTTCTCTCTCCCTATCCACTCTCAACTACTTTTCTCATCTATGGAACAAAATGAGCTCGAATAGAATGAAACCTCTCTTCCTCCTAGTGGGCTAGTTATAACACAACCTGATAACCTACTAATGGTTAAGTTTGACTCCTTTGACTCTTAACTAGAGTTACAATATCGACTCTTCTAGAGTATTCTTAATTATGACCATGTGGATAGCTCCTTTTCCATGAATTATGGGGGTTGACATGGCATCCTCTCAAATTATGGTGGTCAATTTCAACAAGTCAACTTTTGAGAGGCATAACTTTCTCATATGAGCTCTCATTAAGGTGATTATTGTACTATTGGAAAAGTATCAATGTGAATATTATGGAATCTAGGTATATAATAAGGTTAGGACCCAAAAAAATGTTAATATTTTCCAAATTGGGACTGTCAGTAAAAAATTTCATGTGCATTGAGTAACATCCAATTTTTGTAGAATTTATGTGTAAAAAATGACACTTAAGGTGCTTTAGAGATTTAGATAGTGATAAAAAATTACCTTGATGATTCTATGCATAAAATATAACGATGCTAATGACAATGCTTACAATGTAAAAATGATACAAAGTACATTTACCCCATGTTCTATGTCATGAAAACTTAACCTTTTTTGGGAAAAGAATACACTACAAGACAATGCCAGGGATGTTGACTATGATCTATTGACATAATTTCTTTCTTATTTTAAAGGAATTTAATCCCCATTTATTTTTTTATTAATTTTTATGTTGTTTTGGATCCATTTACTTTCATTGAATCACCAAGTATATTATAACGATTTTTGTCTTATTTATATGGGATAGATATATGTTTTTTCCATGTTAGTAAAGTAGTTAAAGGGCTTTATTTATCTTACGTATGGGATTACATTGAGATATCTTCTTCCACTTCTATTTCCTAGCCATCTCAATAGTCAATCCTGGAGGAATCTTCAACATCAATGCATTACTAGGTCAATGTTTTCCCTTATGCCCCAAACCCTAGTTTGAATTTTGTTTTATTACTTTGTTTGAAAGAGTAAAACTCTTATTTTATTATTTTATACAATTTGTATCTGAATATACTAGTGGGGTGCGAGTAGTATTTATTATATCAAAATTCCCACTAGTAAAATGTCGACTCAATTAGGGCGGAGATTCTTATTGTTTTGATGTTATCTTTAGATTGACTTTAGGGATTTCTTAGTTTCAATTTCACTTTGGTTCTCTACCCTAGTCTCTATTGATCATATATCCATGGATATCCAAAGATATAACTATGTTCAATGAATTTTATTTTTCTTAATTGTCTCTAATTTATATAATTGTTTTGTCTACTCTGGTGTGCCAAGTATCTTTGTGAAGGAAAATCACGAGCTTGTTTAGAAAACTTGTGTAGTCCCCTATAGGAACAATGATAGTATTTTCATTATTTGATTGTCTAATAGTTCCTATTTATATCATTTCTAGTGCCAAAGTTTTTGTGTCCTTTCATTTTGTGTATATATTTTCATGTTGAAAAGTATATTTTTTTAATAGAAATTTTCAAGGGTTTCGAGTGCAAATTTTTATCTTTCTATTTGTGATACTTGGTTTCTAATTTTTATCGTTAAATAAATTAGAGGAAAGTGAAGAATTGTTTTGTCAAGGAGAAATTTTCCTTTAAGGTTTTTCATTTCAACTAATTATTTTCTAAACAAAAAACATGAAGAGTAGACACTTCACATCATATTAAATAACATAACGTAAAATAAACTTCCTTAATAAAATTAGCCTAGACTTTTCTTCTTTGGTCTAGAACACCAACATTGGATTAGGCTAAGGCCATGGGCTTATTTTTAGGTGGGTGGTTTTAAACTCACTTAGGCTTGTTGAAATTTTACATAGAGTTGATTAAGTGGGGAAGAGCCATAATAACATCTCTGTGCAAGCTAACAAGAACCTTCAACTATTCCATCAATGGTGTACATTATTGTAGATTAAGAGTTAGATTTCCTTCCCATACCCATGCGATGGGATTTTTAAATTCCAAATAAGGGACACAAAGATAATATATTGGTTGTTTAACCTACATAAGTTAATCAATATATCAATGACAATGATATATAAGAGCTTGTTAACTCCCTCCCTTTTAACCATATAGTTTCAATTGGCATCCCTAGTGTAAGTTTTAAATATTTATAGTAAGAAATGCATACATCAATTCTTTATAAAAATGAAAAGTAAACATTGGAAACTACATGTAATACTCAAATATTTACATTGGAAACCTTTAACTTGGAAAATGAACAAAATGTTTAGAGCCGTGCCTCTAAATTTCATCATTTACAATGTAATATATATGATCCCACAACATCCAGAACTCTAGGCCATTGACCTAGAATAGATTCCTTGATAGGAATTACATTACAATGGGCTTGAATGCTATTGGATTAAAAAAAGTCATTATCTTCACTTATTTAACATTTGTCCAATGAATTTCAATTCCCTTGGTAAACGAAAATTTCAAAGATTTACTTTTCTCTATTTTCATAAAGTTTAACAATTTTTCATATGGGTGTGTTGTTTTATTTGTTTAGGAAATTATAACTTCATTATTTTGAACAACTTTATATGTTCTCTTAGACTTCTAGTGGTGAAGCTCATCCATTCAACAAATTCCTACACTCATAAAAAAACATATAGTGCATTATACCATCATTAAATAACACTAAAGTAAAAGGTATCTCTTTAGGTGGGAATTATCCTAGAGGAATTTGAATCTCCCTCTAGCTCATCCCCAACTAATTATAGTCAAGCTATATTATGCTTATGATGTTACCCTTTATTTCTATTTTAAACCTTTGGATTTTTCATGGTTAACAAATGACACCATTAGTCATGATGTAATTAGGCCTAATATGCTCATTAAATGAACCTATGATATATTGACATTTGAAGGTAGACCTAGAAAAGGTCCTTCCATCCAAATAATGTCCTTTCACTATAGAGTGGCCTTGTTGATTCAACATTAACATATCAATTGATAACACTCTATAATCATGGATATTAGGAAAATACATTACTCAATAATAATGTTCGACTTAGGTTTATAAACACGCATATTCAAATTCAATCATGGGGAAATTTTACATCTAGTGCAATAAATCCTATGATGTATATAGTATAAATTTACTAAGGCTTATATTAGCCACCCTTACCTAAACGAGAGTTGATAATGGATAATAATTATAAAAATATCACATGGGTACTTTTGGTGACATGAAAATAGAATTAGAATTGATAATGTCGGGTTTAGAATTTTTGAAGCTACCCTATCTAATGTGGTAGCTAATTTGGTACATTGAACTTCTGGGAGAGAATTAAACTACCTCCATTGTTTTATCTATGAACATTTTAAAGGATTGTTAGTTTCTTGTTGAAAATGATATTAGGATAAAAGTTCTTAATACTTGTACGAAGATGGATCTAACCTATATTATTAATCACATTCAAGAGTGAAAACATAGGATAAGTTTATGCCAGATAAATTTGTATGGTAATACTTTGCTAAAAGAGTTCTTGAAATCCATTCTTCCTTATGTTTATAAGGATGTTTCCTTATATCATCCTTAGATTTAGGAAGATTAGTGGCATGGTCTTCAATCTTATATGAGGATATGCAATTGTTCACATTATAGGGAAAGCAAATATATTGTGAGTTGTCATTACATGACTATGGAAGCATAGGATGTGATGTGGCTTGCTAGATGAATAGAAGAAATAATATTTTTTTAATTTTAATTTTTGTTTATTAAAGAGGTAATACTTCTTTCAAATATGGATATAGATTATTTTATTTATTTACCAAAAAAAAATCATGATTGAATAAATGAAAATGTCTTTTCTCATTTGGTTGAGGAAAAAAAATAAAAAATTATATGAATAAATCAAATCTTTTTTAAAAACAATTTTTTTTTTTTTTTTTTTATAGAAAAGATTTATTATAATAAATTAAATTAAAAAGATATTATTGAAACGACTTATAATTATTATTATTTTCAAGATAGAAAATTAATTCAATTTTAAGAATAGTAAACATTTGTATTAGAAATTCCTAAAGCTTAACTATATTTAGATGTAGTAAATAAAACATGATCGGTGATATCAGTGACGAAAAACACTATTACATATTCTAAATTTCCTTGTTGATTTTACTTTATTTAGATGTAGTAAATATAACATGGTAGGTGAAATCTAGTCACAAGAAAAACACTATTACATATTCTAAATTTCCTTATTAATTTTAATTTCAATGTATCTCTAACATTTCGATAGATAGATATACTGCCTTACATATTGGAATAAAAAACTATAATTAGTTAAAATATGAAAATAAAATGGAAAAAAAATGATTAACTATTATTTTTTGTAAACAAATACTATGCAAGAAAATAAAATAAGCTATGTTTACTTTAATTTAAAATGTTCTTGTAATTCAAAAACAAATGCATCTTCTTAATCACAGTTAACTTCGTTCGTCTCTAGTAATTTATGCAATTTTCTAATTAATAAGAATTAATGATTTTAACATTTCATATAAATCAAAATACTTATGATTAAATATTAATTTTTTTTATAAATTAAAATAATTATTATTCATTAATGATCATCTAAACTATTTTCAAATACATATTTATTATTCATTATTGTCTATCTAAATTATTTTCAAATAAAATTAATTTTCTAATTAATAGAAATTAACGATTTTAACATTTCATATAAATCAAAATAGTTATGATTAAAAAAATAAAATTTCATATAAATTAAAATACTTATTATTCATTAATAATCATCTAAACTATTTTCAAATACATATTATTCATTAATGACCATCTAAACTATTTTCAAATACATAGGCACTTTTAGAATATCGCATTTGAGATATAGAGACAATATATTGACATTCATAAAGGACAAAGTATTCACATTTACATGTTCAAAAACTTTTCCAACATTTAAAAACTAACTTGAGTGTGAATTAAATAAAGAATAAATTAAGAAACTTTCACTATTCATATTAATGGTTTAGTCTCGGTAGAACTTTTTATGCACAATTATAAATTCGTTTAGTCTAACCTCATGAAATCTTGGTCTATAATGAGTTAGCTAATTAAAATCTAGTTTTGATAACTTATTATATCTCCTTTCACTAGAATATAATTAATTATTTGTTTAATTATCTAAAGAACAATTTATATGGCAAATTTTTCAAAAGCAAATTTTCATAAGATGTCCAAATGACTCTGTAAATCTTGATTATCCCAATGTTTTGTTTCAAACAAAATTTTCAAAAATTACCATTTACCCATAAACTAAACTTAGAATCTTGAGAATTGTAGTTGTTGACAACTAATTTTCCTTGTTTACCAGTCCTACCAAAAAACTATTTTGTAACCCATTATAGATATGCCTTCTAAATACTAGTATCTGCAAAAATATTAATAAAGCTGTGTACAAAAAAAACACAAACCTTCACTCTCAGACCCATAGATCAGTTGCAAAGTGGACCTTTTAATCCAGGATAATAACTAGTGATGTTGCAGAAGAGTTGGCGTTTGGAGATGTTGGAGCTAAATTGTTGATGATTGTCAGCACGTCACAACATTCATTTGATTCAGTGTCTGAATCTGAGACCACGTAATGCTCAATGCTAGACAGTTGGTGAGCCCTAGTATTGCACCAAGAGCATTGCAACTCCCAAGGGCTCCTCTACTCGATTTATCAACCTGGGGTTTGTACAAAATTTGAGGTGACAATGCTATATGCACTTTTAGAATATCACATTTGAGATATAAAAACAATATATTGACATTCATAAGGGACAAAGTATTCACATTTGCATGTTTAACAACTTTTCCAACATTTAAAAACTAACTTGAGAGTGAATTAAATAAAGAATAAATTAAGAAACTTTCATTATTCATATTAATGGTTTAGTCTCATTAGAACTTTTTATGCACAATTATAAATTCTTTTAGTCTAACCTCATGCAATCTTGGGCTATAACGAGTTAGCTAATTAAAAGCTAGTTTTGATAACTTATTATATTACATCTCCTTTCACTAAAATATAATTACTTAATTTTTTAGTTATCTAAAGAACAATTTATATGGCAAATTTTTCAAAAGAAAATTTTCATAAGATTTCCAAATGACTCGGTAAATCTTCACTATCCCAAGGTTTTGTTTCAAACAAAATTTTCAAAAATTACCATTTACCCATAAACTAAACTTAGAATCTTGAGAATTGTAGTTGTTGACAACTAATTTATCTTGTTTACCAGTCCTACCAAAAAACTATTTTGTAACCCATTATAGATATGCCTTCTAAACACTGGTATTTGCAAAAATACTACTAAGACTGTGCACAAAAAAAACAAAAACCTTCACTCTGAGACCCATAGATCAGTTGCAAAGTGGACCTTTTATTCCAGGATAATAACTAGTGATGTTGCAGAAGAGTTGGTGTTTAGAGATGTTGGAGCTAAATCATTGATGATAGTCAGCATGTCACAACATTCATTTGATTTAGTGTCTGAATCTGAGACCAGGTAATGCTCAATGTTAGATAGTTGGTGAACTCTAGTATTGCACCAAGAGTGTTGCAACTCCCAAGGGCTCCTCAACTCTATTTATCAACCTGGGGTTTGTACAAAATTCAAGGTGACAGTGCTATATGCACAGTAGATGGGATTCTACTCATGCCACCCTCAACTAGGACATCTAATCAATAGTGCTCTAAGACCATTCCTCCTACTGAATTAGAATGAAAGTTGGCTAATGAAGGTGCAATTTAGAAGCTACCTCTAACTATGAAAAGGAAAATGCTATTAACTTCAACTTGCAAATGCTATTGAAAAAATTCATGAAAAGGCAAGAGATAAACTACTTGCAAAAATGAAACTACATTATCTTGCAATCATCCATCTAGTTATCAGATCTACTTGCAAAAAAGAAGTTAATCTCTCTTGCATAACCTACCAAACTGTAATTCAAGATTCTATGTACCATCTAACTAGCTCACACTTGCATGTAAATCAATATTATATTTGTGATAAGAAAACTAACACTATTTTGTTTTTGCAGTGAGGAGAAAAGGAGGGTTTGGAGTGGCCTAGGAGTTTCCCTTGATCATGAAATCAAATTTGGGGTCAACATCCTTCTAAACTAAGTCCAAGTTGTAGTAAGGATCAAAACTGGTGAAGAAAAAGGCTGCTACAGGTGTGCTACAGGAGGCTACTACAGGTGCCCTATATTGCTATAGGAGGGCCTGTAATGCTACAGGAGGGATGCCAAGAAGGTTTAAGAGGTGAAAATGATGGTTTAAGGGTATGGAAAAGGTGGATGGAGTTTGAGGTAAATGAGTGAAGGGTGGCCAAAGCCCCTAGCCAAGCTCAGAGCCTTTTGAAGGCCTGTTTTGCACTAGGAGGGATGCTCTCAGTGACCCTAGGAAAATGATCTCATGAAACATAATTTTTGGGACAGAATTTGGGGTTCACAAGAGAAGGTGAGGGAGTCCAAGATGGAGGTGGTGAAGGTGCCCTTTCCTACAGATCCAAACATCCCTACAATCATCACATGCATACACCCATTTATCAATGAAATAAATGAAACAACTAGTAGTGGAAAAGATGAGTTGAATTGAAATGCTATCTAATCTAATCAATAAACCAACTCCCAAGTTACAACAAGAAAATTCAAAATAAGGTGACTAACACAACTCTTCCTCCAATAAATCATAAACATAATTCTTTTGGGTTGTGGTTGTAAATCCTTTTATTCATGCTCCCATGAGAAAGATGGGGTAGAGGTTGCAATCACATATTTTGATGGATTATTCTCTATTGAGATGCAAGAAACTAAGCGATACTCTGAAACTAAAAGAGATACAAATACACAAGAGGGACCTAAACTACTGGGTTGGGCCCAAACCTAAGAGCCTCAGCCCTCTAGAACTAACTCAGTGATGAATCAACAAGCAACTTCTCATTATCATTGAATCATTGTCTAATACATCAAATAACAGTGCCAAATTCCTGAGCTCAATAGCTACCTAGCTGAAAACAAAACTCAAATCCTAATGAGCTCTTCTACTTTCATATTTATACAAGAGGGTAGCTATTAGTAGCTCCCTAGAAAATAGGAATATTTGTCTCCTACAACTCAAGAATGATGGATCTTGTTCCTCATTACTTTCACTTTCTTGGACAACAATGACCTCGAGCTAATGAGAGATAGTGATGTGATCTTGGGTTGATTGAGGGAGTTAAAGAGGTGGAAACCCCCCTAGATTCTCTCCTTGTTGTCTACTTCAAGCCGTTGCATATAAATCATCTAAAAATTTCTCCATTTCTTGCAATTAAACCATATTAGGCCACATTCCATGAAAAACATATTTTACCCTTCTCACTAAGCATAATATAACAAAAAAAGTAAATAAATGTGAGAAAGAGATAGTTCTAAAGCTGGAGGATGGAAACATGGCCCTTATAATGTAACTATTGATGAGCGTCATAATCAGTCTCACCACTTTATCATCCAAATTATATATGATGTCCTGAAGAATTATTTTTATCTCCTCCTATCCCGCAAACAACTTATAATTGTCAATTTTCTTATCTCTGATGACCATACTAAGCAGAGTATCCAACTGACGATGATGAGTGATGGAATGAAGAAAATGAAGTATTATTTTATGGAAATTTCCCAGGTGGAGAACCCATTTGAGACTAGTTTTGCCAAGCTTCGAATTAGAGAAATAAGCACGATTACCAAATTCCTTTGCCTCCAGATGGAGGATTTCCTTCTGAACTTCTAGTTGGGCTGCATCAAAGAACCTTGCAACCGATTCCCATTCAAATAAACGTTGTCCTCTCATCGAGGAAGGGCCAATAGAGTTAACACCCATGCGACGCAGAAGATGCTACATGGAGCCTTAAAATTAATGAACCTACAAATGAAACAAACAAGGACCATGACACAGTGATCCCCTTGGATAGGTGGAAGCCGTGGATACCTATGTTCGAAATGAGCCTCCAACTCTAAAGGATGGACTAGATGAAAAGTGATATGTGTTTTTGGTTTAAGACTAAACAACCCCATACGTGTGTAGTGATAAAAATATTGATACCCTAAACTTTGCTTTACCCAGTGTATGAAGGAAGGCAGGGTACCTAACTAGAAAATGTTTGGAGCCTAAACAGTGAAACAAATACTAAAAATTTGACCAAGAACCAAAGCCACAACCCTACTAAAACGAAATGGAGAAGGTACCTTGATACCACACCCCACAAACAAGAATTAGACAGTGAAAAGATATGTCGATATGTTCTTAATACTGGAGATCCACCAAGGGTAAAATCGCCACTAGCTCAAAAGCCAGACCGTGCCCCAAATTATGAATGAAGGGAACAAAGATAATTTTCCCTTGTGCTTAATGAGAAATTTGACCAGCAAATGAGGGTTAGATGAAACAATATAAACTCTATAACAAAAGGATCTCCTTGGTTTCCCACTGCCGTGACTCAAACTTAATGAAGAAAGCAGAAAGAAACACACAAACTTTTTACCTCTGCCCCAAGTAGAGTATAACTCACAACTGACCACCTTACCACAAATGTTTCACCACCCTGCTTCCATGAGCATGTAGATATAAGAAGTCAGGGACGTGAGGATTAAATTGTGTAGGTTGGGATAACAAAATGAGAATGTCTTCATCGCAAGACAAATGTTTGTCAATATCCCATGTTCCTTACTGTCAAAACATTATCACATTATTTGGCCATAAATGAGTTTCCTTCTTCTGCAAATGGTGATGGAGCAATCAACCAATCCACCATGGGATGGGCAACATAATCGCAAAAGGGCATAAGGCATTTTACCCCTAAAGTGTGTACTTACTTCCCTAACCCACCGTCCACCTACAAATAATAAAAACGAATGAATTGGTTTTGGTTTACCTTGCCTAGGGATCCAATGATGTGCCACATGAAAGGCATGTGACTCTCGATGTGAAGCTTAAAATTTGCCTAGAGGCCTAGCACCCTTCTCCCCAAACATGGTGCTCGCTTGCTAAATATTCATACCTCATCCATTAATGATATCTGTAATACCATATTAACCTTTAAACTCACTTCCGATTGATCTCCCTTGAAGTTTCCTATCGCATAAATTTTCAATATGCAATTTGTTATTCAATGTACACTGGAAAACGAACCAATTTATTATTCAATGTACAATTATATAGAATAGTAATTACCCAATATGCTATTTAATGTACACAACCTGATAAAGTAGAGACCATGTCTTCCACTGGGTGCACGCCCCTTTGTTCAGGTGGTCCTGTCACGCCCCTACACCTGCGGTAGTCTTTCAACCGCTTATAGTGAGCTGCGACACTACCAATCGTTTTCTTTCACCAATACTTACGGTTGTAGACTACGCCTAACATTCCATACTTAGTTTTATTTTTTGTTACCAAGTATTATTAATGTGTTCCTTTATACAAGTGAAAGCCCATAACATTCACATAAACAACATTATACAAGAGAAATGCACAACAGTATAAAGGGAG
The DNA here is from genome assembly GCA_031772625.1 of Pinus tabuliformis. Lineage (NCBI taxonomy): Eukaryota > Viridiplantae > Streptophyta > Pinopsida > Pinales > Pinaceae > Pinus > Pinus tabuliformis. Next base: position 446,983,188 of record CM062804.1, on the reverse strand, counting down.
GGGCAATTCCCTACAATATGAGTCTGCCCGAATCAATATATTACACAATCTCCACTTTTACAAAGCTTTACAAGTTAAATCTTGGGAAACCCCAAATTTACACTTAGCCAATTTTCCAACTTTGGCAAACTCAGTTGCCCAGCTCGTCGACACCTCCACACGGTCGCCGCATGACTCACCAACCCTTTGTTCACCTCGTCGCACAATCGTGTTGTTTGCCCAACTTGGGCGTGCCTCCAAGTCGCCACACATGGGCGCCTCTGCCCGAGACACACCTTTGTTCACAATCTCAACACTTCACCAAGTCACACCGTGCACACTTGCACGACGGACGGGCGCTCACCCGTGTCACCCAAGAACCCGTGCCAAGTCGTCGCACGAACCAGGCGCCCACGCCTTTGTTCACTGTCGGGTGCTCCTTCGCATAACCCGGGCGCCACTCACTCGTGTACACCCTTCTCTTCATTCGGCGGGCGACCTCTACCTGCGCCCTCACCCAAAACCAAGAAGTGATCTACCTCCGTGCGGCCTCGCCCAAGAACGGGTGCATCACCAAATCTGTGCCTTCCTTCTTTACGTCCATGCACTTAGACCTGCGCCTTCTTTACATGAGTGAGTTTTTTGTGATAAGCGATGGTCAAATGAGCTCAACACTCCTCCAATATATACGAGCGTAGGGCGAGGTCACATCTACCCAGTCGACCTGCCCACGCCTTCAACCATCATCGCAAATGCTACAAAACTTTAAGTCGGCCTCCCTTCAAACGTTTCACCCATCATCGGCTTCACCATGTTTGTTGGTCGGCCCCCATGAGTCTTAACCCATGCCTCTACGCATATAAGTAGCTCGCCCAACCTTCCACGCACTTATATTTTACCATGACATCTTCGCACGCTTTGGTTGAGTTCGCACCTTCAAGCCGGAATGCGACTAAGGACTACAGGTCCTTACATCCTCCTCCACCTGAAGTCATTGTTGTCCTTGACAACATACCATCCTGGTAGCCATCCACCAAGACCAATATCAATATCTGTCTCATCCATGATGTCAACTCCTCCACATACTGCAAACATCCCTGCAACATATGTAGAACCACTGTCTCCATCATGTCTCGTCTTGGCAACCATCTGTCACCAAGATCACCATACCAAGGTATACACCCCACCGGTATGTCATACATTGGAAATCATCTCAATCCATGACCATCGACCATCTCGTCGCAATCTCCACATGCTGCTCCCCATCATGGAAGGCTGGTCCTTCCATCCAAGCTACATGCTTCCTGCAACATATCGTGTCGACCTCATCATGTATCGTCCTCGTGTGAACTGTTGCCATGATACTCCAACATAATGCTAACACATCTCTGTACACTGACGTCCCCCATGTCTAAACTAGTTGGGTAGCTAATCCAACTGTCACGCTCAAACCATGAGAATGCACATCCTCATGCCATCATCAGTCGTTTCCCAGAACATCCCCTCACATCCTCTACTCGATCAAGAATCTATCTCCATACAAGTGTAATTCATGCTTAGGTCCATGAAGTAGTCTCCATCTCATCTGCAACATGCTGCCCATGATGCTTGGCACTAATGTGCTGCACGAAATCAGCCACATCTACCCCAACATCATCATCCATATGTGTATCTCCTCAATGTGAAGAGATCATGTCTCGACTCTCGATGTGCCACATCCAGGTCCATGAAGCAACCTCCATCATATCTGCAATGTGCCATCCCTCAAGTCTTCCATAGAAACAATTATACACCTGTCTCATCTATCCATGTGCTACCCATGATCATAGATCAATCAGCCCCCATGTGTCAAAGTGGTTAAGTCTCGGCTCAACCCATGCCCAAGTTTTGTCACCAAGGCATCATCATCTTTGTAACTCCATCACTCCAAAGTGTCTCATATTGATCCTCCACATCAAGTCACTCTTTCAAGCCATTCCCATACATGTACTTGAAAGTATGCACCCCATCCTGAATCAAAGTTTCTGACCTCAGCTCCTCAATGCATCAGATCCTCTAAGTCCACCATAGATGAAGTCCCTAAAAGTCACAACCTCAAGTCATCATGAGCTCCATGAGTCATCTCCAATCAACATCTCAAAAGCATACAAGTCTCGGCCCAAAGGTCTCTGCAAGATGCCTTAGCTCTCCATGTAGTAGGAATGCTCCATAGTTTGCTCACAATTCCATCCAAGTCCATGGCCTTGTTGTACAAGAGTGCACAACCTCTCCATCGGCTCATAAGTAAAACATCTCCATGTCACACCAGCAAATCCATCTGCACAACATCCCTGCCTTGGCACTCCTCATTGGATGCCCATAAGTGACATCTCTACAAGTGATTCTGCATAATGTCCTTGCATAAGACTTCCATGCTCCATGTTTCCAACCTGATGTCCATGACTAAGTTGCCCATGTAGTCCAACCAAGTAGACCCATCACAACAATCGATCATCCTCATCCAAGTCTACAATCTTCGGTCTAGTGAACTCGGTCACCCAACCATATCATCATCATCACGAGTCCCTTCCATCATAGCTCCCCCACTAAAGGTTCCACCAAGACTTGCTCTTGGTCTCGGCCATGAGAAGTCCACCCAAGTATCATCATACCTCAAGTGTGTGCCCTCCTCAATCTGTCCATGAGTCATGCCGGGCACTTAGCCAATTCTCCATGTGGCTAAAGCATGACCCAATCCTCCGCAACGATCATCATGTTCCTCCCTTGTCACAGGCCTTTGTACCTTCTGCCATAAGGTCACAAACAACCCCAACAAGTCCTGCAACAGTCAATGATCCTTGCTTCTCCATACAAGGTCTCATCATAGACATCCATGGTAAGATCCTCCCTAGCATCGCAAACTGACTTTGCCCTTCCCTGCATACGGTCCATCTACCAAATGCTCAAGTGAAACACAAGCATCAATAGTACTTACATCATCATCATGAGGCTCCTCCATGTGAGTATCCTCATCCATCCATGTCTGCAAACTGTACGATCCTGGTCCAACTTGATCAATCTCAAGCTCATCCTCCATCGTTGTCACATCTGCAACATCCTCGATCATCACGGCTTCCTCTTCCTTGTCAGCACAATCTGCAACTTCATCTTGCTCCATTGTCCAACCAAGTTGAAGAAGTTCGTCTTCAACATTCTTTTCCAAGACTTCAAGTTCCTTTCGAATCAGGGGATTCTCTTGTTTAATCCACTTCAACCTGTATAAGGTAAGCAAGAGCTTCCCTTCACATTCTTCCAAACCTGCCATGCCTTGTCGTTCACCTTGGTCCAAGCACGATGCTTCACCTCTGCTAAACCTGTTTCACCATTCACCTGAATCACCCTGATATTCCACCCGTCACCTGCAAAACTTGAGCTTCCTGCCAAGTCTTCGGTCTTTGTAGAATCAGCTCCTTGATTCAGTTCACCAGCTCTGATACCACCTGTCATGAAGTGCAGGTGTGTATCAGCTTCAACGCTTCAACACCAGCACCAGCTCCCCGACACTAGCTCTGATACCACCTATCACACCCCTACACCTGTGGTAGTCTTTCAACCGCTTATAGTGAGGTGCGGCACTACCAATCGTTTTCTTTTCACCAATACTTATGATTGTAGACTACGCCTAACATTCCATACTTATTTTTATTTTTCGTTACCAGGTATTATTAATGTGTTCCTTTATACAAGTGAAAGCCCATAACATTCACATAAACAACATTATACAAGAGAAATGCACAATAGTATAAAGGGAGGTGCAACTCCCTGCAATATGAGTCTGCCCGAATCAATATATTACACAATCTCCACTTTTACAAAGCTTTACAAGTTAAATCTTGGGAAACCCCAAATTTACACTTAGCCAATTTTCCAACTTCGGCAAACTCGGTTGCCCAGCTCGTCGGCAGCTCCGCATAGTCACTGCACGACTCACCAACCCTTTGTTCACCTCGTCGCACGATCGTGTTGTTTTCCCAACTTGGGCACCCCTCCAAGTCTCCACACACGGGTGCCTCTGCCCGAGACATGCCTTTGTTCACAATCTCAACACTTCACCAAGTCACACTGTGCACACTTGCACGATGGGTGGGTGCTCACCCGAGTCACCCAAGAACTCGTGCCAAGTCGTCGCACAAACCGGGCGCCCATGCCTTCGTTCACCGTTGGGCGCTCCTTCACACAACCCGGGCGCCACACACCCATGTACGCCCTTCTCTTCGTTTGGTGGGCGAACTTTGCCCACGCCCTCACCCAAAACCAAGAAGTGATCTACTTATGTGTGGCCTCGCCGAAGAACGAGCGCATCACCAAATCTGTGCCTTCCTTCTTTACATCCACGCACTTAGACCTGTACCTTCTTTACATGAGCTCAACGCTCCTCCAATATATATGAGCGTAGGGCGAGGTTGCAGCTACCCAGCTGACCTGCCCACGCCTTCAACCATCATCGCAAACGCTACAAAACTTTAAGTCGGCCTACCTTTAAACGTTTCACCCATCGTCGGCTTCACCATGTTTGTTGGTCGGCCTCCATGATTCTTAACCCATGCCTCTACGCATATAAGTAGCTCGCCCAACCTTCCACGCACTTATATTTTACCATGACGTCTTCGCACGCTTTGGTTGAGTTCGCACCTTCAAGTCGAAACGCGACTAAAGACTACAGGTCCTTACAGGTACCATCGTGCATCGCATGTCTTGGGCAGTCCCATCATGGACGACACGTGTGTGCTCAAGTTTAGGGCATATACAACTTGTATATTAATTTCCGTTCAATATGTTGGATAATTCTTGTCCTTGATAGATAAGTATATATATACTTTATAAAATAATTCTTGCTTTTGATAGATAATTATATATATATAATTTATAAAATATATATTTTCAAAGAGTTTGATTTTTTTCCTAACATAATTGTAATTTGATCTTCAATGTCATTGTTACAAAAATGTGTTATTATTATTTCAAAAATATGATTTATTTCTTTTTAAAATCTTAAATGTATTAATAATATAAAATACTCAATCTAAACAATAAATTCATTAAATTATACATTTCAGAAATTTATTATATTATTGTTTTAAGGTGAATATTGTATTAACTAAAAACGCCAGATATTACATCATTAACCATCTAATCTTTATTAGTCTCTTGTTAGGGAGACTTGAGCATAACCAAAAAAGAATCGTCCAAATAAAGGACTAAGATACCAAAAAACAAGAGGAGGATACAAAAAACTCAGAGTAACAAGAGTTCTGCCCTTAGATGTACTTACTAGAGAGACTGACAACATAAAATATAAAAAACACAAACATGATGAATCAATTTGTAGTTTTTGAGTCAGAAACAAATATCGAATATGGGCTTTTGCCTTTCCTGAGCATTGCTTCCCATGGTTGGTAAGTTGAGGTGTTGTTCTATCAGATCCTATCTGCGATCCATGGTGCTCAAGTGGCTATGAAGGTGCTCGAGAGAATGGAGGAAATCAGCGTTATGCTCATGTTTGTCCACTAGTGTGCGTCCTAAGATGAACTTCATCTGCTAGTATAAATATATTGTTTGCATATACTGATTGAAACGCCCTCTGGTGTGCCTTGTATTAGGGATCTAGTCTGCCCATTTAATCAACATTTCAGTTTCAAAGAGGGAGGATCTATGTGATGGAGCTTCACTCTAAGCTCTCGCAATTTTTTCTTGAATAGGATCAGGTGTAAGCTCCCTATAGTGCCCTACAAAGTCCTGCAAATGTTGTTGCTTATGAGAGTGCTCCCTTTGGGCCTCTCTTGATAGTAGTCTACCCTCTGCAAACCCTAGCCCGTTGATGTGAAATTTTGACAAATGTAGATGTAACTAAACATTGAATATTCATGGATAGTTCATTGTATTGTTCAGGCTTCAAGTGATGCAACCACCCCTCACATGTACACAAAATATGTCTTGTTTTAGAGAGAGAGTTCCATAAAGGAGCTTCCATTTAAGCCCTAACAACTAAAGTAGAGGTGATTAGGATTTAAACCTCCTTATTTAACCATAATAACGACCCCCGAGATTTTCCCTTCCAAAAAGAGTGTTTTAAAGAGCAGGAATCTCCCACAATATCAATGAACAAAACTTGACAGTAGCCAATATTAGATATAAATGAAAAATATTATATGTATGGAAAATTGCCACCTAAAGAGCATGAACTTAGACATAGAGGGAGGGTATATAAAAAGATTAGGTCCTGAATCCCCCCCAATTCAATGAAAAGAAATACGATTTAGAATTGCAACCTCCCTAGGATTTAGAGACTTCGGTGTGTTGGAATTGATGTTGTGATGCAGTGTTGTTGGTTGGCATTGATGTTAACTTGCTTGTAGTGGCTCTTATGATGCACATTTTTTATGGCCTACTAGAGTTGAGTTCATGCATAGGTGGTTGGTCCACTAAGTCCTCATGATCGATGCAGTGATTTGGTCATCTTGTTGATTGTAGATATGTTGATGTTCTTGGTACTTGCAGGAGTATAGAACAATGTTTCAATGTTGTCATCTAAAGCTGAGCTACATTAAAGATGCACAATGAGTTGAAGAAGCCCATGTTATGAGATGCCATAGATGTCTAGTTGAAGAAGGTTTTTTGAGGTGAACAACTATTGTTGATGTGTTCTTTTCAGACTTTTCATGGTTTGGATAAGCTTTATAGATGTTGGAGAAGGTAAGCAAGAAGTTGGAGGCAATTATGAGTTAGAATTTTTGGGTTTTGACCATCCTTTTCCCCAACCACATGAAGCTAAGCTTTTGCATCGGGTTCAAGGCCTCCAACTGCATGGAAGAAGGATTATCCATGCGGTTGCAGCTGAGATCCAGTAGAATTATGTGTGCGATTGTGGCTTGAACTAGAAATTCCTATGAATTCCTCACACGTCTGAGTAATTTTGCGTGATTGAAACCAAGGTAATTGCTCAAGGTTTGCATAGGAGCTTTTAATTAACTAAATCTACTAGGTAGAATAAAGTTTGAGGTGTGAATTCATTGATTATTTAAGTAGTGGAGTTAGTGCCACAAATTGGTTTAAAAGAGGAGGAATTCGACCATTGTATGGTTGGTGAGGTAGTGTAAGGTGAGAAAAGGTTTTTTCATAGATAGAGGGTGACCTCCTACAATAGATGATGATATAGAGGTTGATTTTCTATAGATGTGCACATACAAAAATAAACTACTGAGATTAGAAGTCAGTGAGGTGCATGGAGAGGCCATTTTTCATTGATTGAAAAGGAAGAGTTTGATCTGCAGTCAAAGACAAAGTTTGGAGAGTCTATTTCATAGGTTATCTGATATGCAAGGAGCACATGGATCAAAGATTGTTGGTAGAGAAGAAGAGCACAATACAGTTTGATGGTCATGTCACTAATATTTGTGTTTGCAGGGATTATTTGTTGTTGTAGCCTCTATGTGAGAGGGTTTTCATGATTTGTTACAGGGTTTTGAGTCAATGTATATGTTGTGTTGTGAACTCAATATGCTTATGGCTGAATGTGTTGAATTAATATATGTTTGATGTGTAGAGGTGTTGTTGTTGGTTGTAGTCAAGAGTTGAGTTGTTGCTATGTTGAGGATTGTTTGTTGAAGTTGTTGCTTGAGAGTTGGTTTGTTGAGTTGATGTTGATGTATTGATTGAAGTTGAGTTGCAGATATTGTGATGTAGGTAGCCCATGTATTGATTGTATTAATGCAAAGGTTGTTGTTTCTTTTCCAAGGGGTCTAGTTTGAAATATTATGAAATGTGGCCCTAGAGTCTCAACAAATCGTGATAGCTTGGTGAAGAAGGAATGGGTATTCCTCGCCGATGGGTGTTGGTAGTTTCAATAGAGGGAATAACATTCTCATAGTCCAATGGGTGTTGGGAAAGGCTTGTTGGGGGTAGAGGCTTCCAATAGATGGGTGTTCACAAAGTCGATTTAGAGTGAGAAACTTCCTTGTTGGACATAACTAGCTATGATGATGTAAAATGCGATTTGTTTGATTAATGAAATTTGAAGCTGAGAAACAACAACAACAAAGGGTGGTTTTTGACATGGAGGGGGTTTTCCACTAGATATCATGTGTTCCTTTGTGATGTATTGATTTGTGTCTTATTGTGCATGTTCACTTCATATGTTATGGCTCTCATGTGGTGATTCTTGTTGAAGTTGCATGTTCAGATCTATTTCTTATATATTAGATTATGAATTGATTAATATATTGGAGAAAAAGTTATAAAGTTGTGTAATTGTTATTACTACTGATTAACTACCCCCCGTAGTAGTAATATTGGTTCCAACAATTAGTATTAGAGCATGGTTCCTTCTAGTGCTTCTTCACCACTGGAAGGTAGATCATGGGTAACCAAGGAAAACTTGCAACAGATGGAGTTCCTCTTCTACATGGATCAGATTATATAGTTTGGAGGGTAAAATTCGAAGCATACCTTTTAACTCTTGATGTGAATATTATGGTTTCGTTTGAATATGGTATGTGGGATGAATTTAATCAGGAAGCCAAGATGATCATTTTAAAAGGATTATGAGATCATGATGTAGCTAAAGTGAGACACTGCGTGACTGCAAAAACAATCATGGACAATTTGCATAGTTTGTATGGAAGAGAAGGGTTTCAAGATTCAGAAATTGTTGAACAACCCCATTGCACTCTTGAAGAGAAAGAGAATGAAAAAGAAGACACCACATTCATTGCAGTAGTAGATCCAATTTTCTCTCAAGTAGATAGTGAGAGAAACCATGAGAGTAATGCCATGGAAATCATTGATCTAAATATCCAACATGAATAAGTCATCAAGGAAAATGAGATATTTTCAAAACTGTAAGATCTAGAGGCCTATTATGCAATATTAGAAGTGGAATTAGCCTCTTGTGATGTGATCTTGAAAAATAAAATAATCAACTATCCCAATATCGAAAGTTGGAGAAAAGTACTAGAATTTTGGATGCGATTCTTGTCAGTCAAAGATCTCCTCTTATCAAAACTAGATTGGGTTTTGAAGGAGAATTGGCCTTGTGAAGGTAAAGGAGAAAGTGGGGGATAGCCATGTAGTAGACAATCACAAGTTCACCACCATCGAAGTCAATCAAGGTGCAACATCATCAAAGGAAGCCAAAGATGAAAAGAGATTATCAGTAGAAACAAAGAAAATAAGATCACAACCATAACATACAACAATTCAGAAAAGTAAGGAAGTAGTCAAATGTTTATGGTCCGGCATATCTAAACCCAAGGTATCGAAATTTATTTTAGCTATTGTTTTTCTTGCAATCACTATGGACATCGTTTTGTTGAATGTAAATATTTTTCAAGAAAACAAAGATTGTTGGTTGGAAAACATGGCCACAGAGCTCTAGCTTGCAGATATGACAAGACCAAGCCTACAAAATAAGCAAGCTCATCGCTAAGGACAAATAAGGAATGGAGGAGAAAAGATGAGTTGCAAAGAACTAGCTCTTCAAAGAATTTTAAGGAAAGATACATGTTTTGTAGAAATATAATCTACTCAGGGGGAGTAGATCTTTGTCTTGTGCCCAATAAGAGGTGGCTTCAAGAGAAGCCAAATGTGATAGGCATGCAGCTTAGAGAATAAATTTTATCACGCATTTAAGTGTTTTAGCTCCACAATATTAGTTTGAGGCATGGAAGGAGAAGCACGTATGTCCGGGGAGAGTTCTACAAGGTTTGAATAATTACATGTTATTTATATTTTTTATTATCTCGTGATTGAAGATATTTGTAGCCATGTTAGAAGAAGATTCTTTTTCTATCTATGCACACTAACAAGAGTTAATGCAACAAGCAAAATAGGTTAATGGAGTGATGGATCATTCTCAGGGGGAGCTTCTCATGGTTTTCATAATTTGCAAATCTAACACTTATATCATGCAAGACATTTTGTTGGCAAGATTGGTGATGGTTTGCGTAAATAATACTACTCCATTGAAATCCTCACTCATTGTGTTTCATTTGATAGTCATCATTCTCATGAGGAAGAATCATTGAAGTTTGCATGTGTTTAGGGGGTTGCTAGTTAGTTTTGTTAATTCTTGAGGAGTATCGTTGCATAGTTTTTGCATATTGTGTTGGTGCTAATGGATGAAGTATTGTACATTACATGCATACTCTCATGAGTCATGTCCTCCACGTTGTATATCCATGAAGAAATATGTCATTTTGCACATCATATTACCTTGAAGACATGTAGATTTATAGTTTCCATATATTATGCCATGCCATGCAAATTAAGTTAAGGATTTATGTTCAAATTTTGCATATGAGGATCTTATCTTGGGGACCTTTACATGTACTTGCTAGTGATGATGAGGTTCATGCTTACTGGCACACTCTCTATCAAGAGAGCATGGTTGGAACTTGCATTGCATATTATTCACCTATGATTGATAGTAACTTCATGCCTAGAGATAGTGTTGCAGAAACATGGTTGCATGGTTACTGCTGCTGATTTTATTTGAGGAATAGTTGCTTATGGTTTTGTCGCATTATTGTTTTCAGATCAAATTATTGAAGTTGAGTCATTGATGATATTACTTCTCATGATGCATGTGTGTTGTTGTTTCTGGCTTAAGTAAGGTTGTGTTGTTGGAATATATATGTTTTGTGATATTATAGTTGCATGATGATTAGAGGCTTGTTGTTGCTCACTCTTCAGCTGGAGGTTATAGTTTTGATTGAGCCATGTGGATGGGTAATAGTATTTTTTTGCTCATTGATGCATGTTGATGGAGAATTGCTGCTATAATTTATACTTGGAGTCTTGTGATGTTGGTGCTACTAACTATTCATGATGCAAATTTCTAGTCTATGACATGTGTTGTTGATGACGAGGACTAAATTTTTGGAGAAAAATTGTGCATACTCCTTTGGCATGCAATTATTCATTTATATATCTTGATCATAGGCCAATTATTTGCATTGCCACAACATTATACTTTTGAGTTATAGCTCTATACTCTCATTATGAAGCCATGTATTATCATTGCTTATCTTTATTATGTTGGTTGAGTGATCCATGAAATGGAGAGAATTGTGAGTCATGGGTCATATTGTATGTGTGGTCATGAGTCAAGATTGTCTCAAGAGAGAGAGATTTGAGAGTCATTTCAGCCTTGTTTCAGCTGGTATATGTTATGTCTTGCAACCATGTATGGGCTTTTAGAATCATTATGTAGCCATGTAATATCATGTATCACTTTTGAGTCATTAGTGGAGTCATATGAGTGATGTTCATGTATAAGTGAGGAGGCATTGTACAGTCACATTTTATCACTTTTGTAGTCATGTAATAGGCCTATGAATCCTTGTACTTTCATTGCAAATATTTTTGGGTCATAGTCCTTGGTTCTCTTGGAGTAGCCTCCTGCATGTGGCATGGAGGAAATGATTGTTGCAAAAGTATTTTTTTCAGCATCTTGGCGAGACAATTGTAGCCTCTTTTACATCTTCAAGAGGAGCATATTCAGTGAGAAAAGACATGATGATGGCATAATTGTTCACCTATTAGAGACAGAGAGAGAGAGTGTGTTGATGACCACACCATATTGCTCGTGATGTTTTATGGTATGTTGTTTCTACTTGAGGAGAGATGTTATGATCATGATCGTTGCTATGTATGTGTTGATACAGTGTCTTGGTGAAGGGTTAATGATTGGTGATGATGATGTTTCTGCTCTTTGAGATTAGGAGAGAGTGATCCTACTCATGTTATATTGTTATTGATGATCATGATGCTACCTTGGTTGAGAGTCAGGTTGATGTGGTTAGCATTGTTGGTTGAGTTTGTTGCTACTTGGATACATACATTTGTTGCTGCTGAGTTGAGCGTGTTGTTTCTCCTTTAGGAGAGAGTGAGTTATTGTTTTTGCCTCTTGTCATGCACTCATTGAGTGAGAGTGTTTGTTGCTTGGAGATATATTGCAGACAGATCAAGGGGAGTTATTATCTATTTAGCTATGTAGCCCCTAGTTGTTCAGCAGAGCATTAGTTGCTTGACTTTTGGAATTTTACATTAATTTCAAAGGGGAAGATAGTGATGAGTTCAGTGTTTCCAGAGGTTGCTTGGATGCTTCAGCTGGTGTTGCCCTTAATGCCAAAGGGGGAGATTGTTGGAATTGATGTTGTGATGTAGTGTTGTTGGTTGACATTAATGTCAACCTGCTTATAGTGGCTTTCATGATGTAGATGTTTGATGGTCTAAAAAATTTGAGTTCACGCAGAGGTGTTTGGTACACTAAGTCCTCATGATCCATGCAATGGTTTGGTCATCTTGTTTATTGTAGATATGTTGATGTTCTTGGTACTTGCATATGTAAGGAACAATGTTTCAATGTTGTCATATGAAGTTGAGTGGCAATGAAGATGCACAATGAGTTGAAGAAGCCCATGTTATGAGATGCCATAGATGTCTAGTTGAAGAAGGTTTGTTGAGGTGAAAAACAGTTTCTGAGGTGTTTTTTTAGACTTGTCATGTGTTCGACAAGCTTTATAGATGTTGGAGAAGGTAAGCAAGAAGTTGGAGGGAGTTCTTAGTTGGAGTTTTTGGGTTTTGACCATCCTATGCCCCAACCGCATGGAGCTAAGCTTGTGCACGTGGCTGAAGGCCTCCAACCACATGGAAGAAGGCTTATCCATGTAGTTTCAACCAAGATCTAGTAGAATTATACGTGTGGTTGTGGCTTGAACATGAAATTCCTTCGGATTTCTCATGCATCTGAGTAATTCCGCATGATCGACACCAAGGTAATTACTTTTGGTTTGCATAAAAGATTCTAATTGACTAAATCTACAAGTTAGAATAAAGTTTGAGGTGTGAATTCATTGATTATTTGAGTAGTGGAGTTAGTGGCACAAATTGTTTAAAAAGAGGAGCATATCGACCATTGTATTGTTGGTGAGGTAGTATAAGGCGAGCATAGGTTTGTGCAAAGAGTGGAGGGCGACCTCCTATAACAGATGATGATACAGAGGTTGATTTTCTAGAGATGTGCACACACATAAATAAACTACTAAGATCAGAAATCAGTGAGGAGCATGGATAGGCCAATTTTTCATTGATTGAAAAGGAAGAGTTTGATCTGTAGTCAAAGATAGAGTTTGCAAAGTCTATTGCATAGGTTATCCAATATGCATGGAGCACATGGATCAAATATTGTTGGTAGAGAAGCAAAGAAAAATATAGTTTGATGGTCATGTCACTGATATTTGTGTTTGTAGGATTATTTGTTGTCGTAGCCTCTATGTGAGAGTGTTGTCATGATTTGCTGTAGGGTTTTAAGTCAGTGTATGTGTTGTGATGTGAAATAAGTATGCTTATGGATGAATGTGTTGAATTAATATATGTTTGATGTGTAGAGGTGTTGTTGTTGGTTGTAGTCAAGAGTTGAGTTGTTACGGATTGTTCATTGAAGTTGTTGCTTGAGAGTTGGTATGTTGAGTTGATGTTGATGTATTGATTCAAGTTGAGTTGCATAGATTGGGACGCAGGTGGCCCACTTATTTAATTCAAAGGTTGTTTTTTCTTTTCCAAGGGGTCCAATTTGAAATATTATAAAATGTGGCTCGAGAGGATCAACATATCGTGATACCTTTGTAAAGAAGGAATGAGTGTTCCTTTCCAATGGGTATCGGTAGTTTTAGTAAATGGAGTAGAATTCTCATAGTCCAATGGCTGTTGGGTGAGGCTTGTTGGGGGTAGGGGATTCGAATGGATAGGTGTTCACAAAGTCGATTTAGAGTGAGAAACTTCCTTGCTAGACATAGCCAACTATGATGATGTAAAATGCAATTTGTTTGATTAATGAAATTTGAAGCAGAGCAACAACAACAACAAAGGGTGGTTTTTGACCTAGAGAGGGTTTTCCACTAGATATCTTGTGTTCCTTTGTGATGTGTTGATTTTTGTCTCATTGTGCATGTTTACTTCATATGTTATGGCTCTCATGTGTTGATTTTTGTTGAAGTTGCATTTTCATATCTATTGCTTATATGTTAGATTATGAATTGCTTAATATATTGGAGAAAAAGTTATAAAGTTGTGTAAATTTTATTACTATTGATTCACCCCCACCCCTCTCAATATTAATCTTGGTTCCAACACAGTGACTAGGTGGATACAAAAAACTGGATTCATGAACCTTCTTGCTGCTTGATAAACTAGAAGCCTAATAGGTATTATCCACACTAGGGTGCACCAACTAACATCTCAATGCCTAACCAAAATAAGCCACCAACAAAGCTGAGTTCCAAAGGAGAATTACGAATGAAAAATAGATTTTCTCCCTATAAAGGGGAAGGGACTTCCCAAATAACTGATTGGGTAGATGGGAATGAAAATTCGTTAGTACATAGTAGATTCCATACCAAACAAAAATCCAAAGTCAGTCCAAAAACGTAATTGAGACTATAAGGAGTAATGTGGTCACATATTTTTAAACGACCTGGGATAACTTAATACTCTAACAAGAGCCTATACAAATCCATCTATTCTAAAATAGTCATTCCTATCCTATTTGCTTTTGTAAAACCAAGAAACATTAGAAAGTAGGACGTAAGGAATTAGAAATTTATCCCCGCACCATTTCTTTTCCCGGTAGAATGAATTGAAGACCGACTCCCCAGGTTGTAAACTCCACCATCTAAGCTCTAAGCCAACATAAACCAAACATAGCACATGACCATTCCAAGTCCACCAACGCATGAAAACTTCATTCACCACCTTCCTCACCTCTATCGAGTTCTATAGATCAACCTGAGAAAGATAGTTAGATTGGATGCACTACATGTGAAGCGTCATAGGGGAGATCTTAAAATCAACTAGATTCACACAAGTACTCAACTTGAGATATGTTTCACTATCTCACCACCTTAAGTCCGCTCCATGATATTTATTCACATTAAAACTCATTATTTTCATTGTGTAACATTGCGTCCATTAACTCCTCTTGGGGACGGACTGCCACATCCCATGCTCTTTAATTAGGTGGGGTGGTGACCTATTTGTCTCAAATGTCACCCCCTTATTATATTGAATTAAAAAAATATTTCTTAATAAAAATTGCGTTGATTGGTGTCTCTATTTTGGAATAGAGATTTTAGAAATTTGATTTAATTATCAATAACTATCAGGTGGATGATAGGGATTTAACGTCCACATAATATTCTAGAATATTCATAGTAGTATACACAAATCAAATGTTGAGATTTATCTCTAAAGTAATTATGCCCGTTTTTCTCTTTTAATTATATTAACTAATTAAAAAACCCTCATATGAAGAAGTGCTATGTGAAGTGAGTAATGGTTTTTTGGGCATGTGGTATTCATAAGCCTACAATGCCATTGATGTAATTTGTAAATGGAATGCCACAGGGGATTTTAGGGGGTTGAATCCATTTATATACTTAATAATGCATTGTAAACAACTTAAATTCACAACCTTACCAAAATTTGTAGCACCAAATTCCACAGAAAAAGTGGAAAGAATCTTTAATTTCTCCTAAATTTTATTAACCATGCCAATAATTATTTGAAATTGTAAATTTGAGTGGGCTAGGTAAGAAACTTTACTCTTTCCATATATATATAATTTTAATATTTTAATAATGTGTTTTTATCTTTTTATAATTACAAGTGATTTGGAATTTATAAACCGGATCTAACAAGCCGCGAGAGGGATCAAATCCCTTTTCGCTCTAAAAGAGATTTGAATCTCTAGAGAATTGATCCGCTATTATTAGATTGATGGACCTAAGTTGGTTTATTTTTCTCCTTTAAATTGGCTATATTCCACATGAATACCATGTGAAGCTCAAAAACACCAATAACTTGACCAAGTCAAATTTACTTTAATATTTTAATATAAAATTATTTTTGTTTTAACCAGTTATTTTTAATTTTTTCATTATTTGATTTTTGGTAAAATAAAAATATTTAACTTAGTATTATTTTTATTTTTATTAATAAATATAATTATTACTTTTAGTTTATTTTATTATTATAATTATTTTTATTTTATTTAACTAAATAAAATATTTATTTAATATTCACTAGGCTGAAAAACATTTCTAAACACAATTAAATTTATCAATTCATTAAAAACTATATAATTCAAAAATTTATAAATAAAATTTAAAATAATAAATTTAATGATTTAATAATAATTAAAAAAAAAAAAAAAACTTAAAAAAACAATAATTAATTTAAAATTTTATTATTTAAAAAATATTTAACACTAAATAAATTAATACTCAATATTATTTTATTGTGTGAAAATTTTCAAAATAAATGTATTTCTCCACTATTATTTGAATTTTATATTTAAATGGAAAGACATTGTATTTTATATTTAACTGGAAAGACATTGTAGCTATTCTAAAATGCCACACCATATTCTTCTGCAACAACCAACATATTTCAGCCTAATATATAAATCTGAAGTCTATCATATTAGGGCTACAACAGTCTAAAAAGAACCTGAACAATTTATTTTTAACTAAAACTAATAAATTTAATATTTAATTTTATTATAATTTTAAAATTAAATTATTATTATTATCATTATTTTCATATTTAAAAATTTAATTATATATATATTTATTTATTTATGTAATATTTAATTTGATTATAATTTTAAAATTTAATTATTATAATTTAAATTAAAAAATTAACCAACAAAAATATTTTTTTTTTTACCACAATCAACAATTTTCAACTTAATATACGAATCTTTTTCCCATTATGAATACAACTTTAGTGAAAAATACACAAAAATTTTCATTTATCAAAACTAAAGGAAAGACAGATTGATAAGGGACAGGGTGTATATGAGTTTTCAGAAAAGCTTTCCTCTTCTTCCCCTCATCGACTAAATCTATTTTTGAAAAATTTCGGCTTTTATATTAAAAGAAAATGATTGAAAATGGAGCAATAATAAGAAATTTGATTCAATTTAATATTATGATATAATTTGTCAAATCTTATTAATATAATTACTTGAGGATACTTGAGGATGGCCTTCTATAGTAAGAAGGCCCAGGGTCAAACCTCACAATAAGCGTGGTTGTTGTAGTGCCAGAGGGAGCAGATATGTTTAAAAAAAATACAGTCAGTTAAGTGCTGATGTGGCCAAGGCAAGATGCGATCCAAATACGGTCAGAAATACGGCCAAGCAAGATGCGATCCCTTGGTGGCCTTCAGGCCTTTAAATGCCCTTTGGCTGCAAACTATTTTTTTTTACTTGAGCTGATCATAATCGGCATCCAGTGACTGAATAGAAGATGGAATAGAAACCACTTATCATGATCAAGGAGAGGAGACATGCTAAAAAAAATATAGTCAGTTAAAGGCTGATATGGCCCAAACAAAATAAGATCCAAATACAATCGGCTAAACACTAGTGTGTAATGTGGTCAAGCAAATTGTGATCCCCTGATGGCTTTGAGAGTTTTGCCTGGGCTAATCATAATCTGCGTCCAGTGACGGAATAGAAACCGCTTATCATAAACTGAGTCAGCGAAAAAAACAATCGATTTAGAGAAAATGAAAAGCAGAATGGAAGAGAATCGAATTTGAAAATCATGTTCATGTTGCAGTTGAAAAAAAATCAAGAAAAAAGTAGGAGTCTCACCTGTTGCAGTTCATGTTCTTGCTGAGGGGGAAAGGAAAATTAACACGACACTTGGAAGGAAGATTGGCGAGTGCAGAATCTTTGATGGACGATGCAACTATAGAAATTTCTGACTTGATACATGCACATATCTGTCGCTCCGCAGATCTGCTCTTCGCTCCGTTTGCCAGAGATTGCACAACTTGACAACAGGACTGAGTTGGTTGACCTGCACCCGTCGTTAAAAAGTTGTAGCAGTCACTCAGTATGCTTAGTTGATTGCAATCCTGTGCTTCCACCTTTGGATTCATGGACATTATCACCAGGATAACTGTGAACACAAGAAGTACCAGTGAAGCTTTCTGGTGACCCATAATTTTCTCACTGTCCATTACCTCAAAAAAGGTGGTGGTGAAATCAACTTAATATTTAGAACAAGTAAAGCTGAGAGAATCCTCATCATATCTGTATTGTTTATCTTCTATTTTTGGACAATTGTATATTTCTTATCCCAATTTTCTATTTTGGACAACTTTTACCTAAAAATAGATATATTACTTATCACAATCATAAATAGTTGACATTACTTATCACAATCATAAATAGTTGACACAATCATAAATAGTTGACAGAACCGCATCCTAAATAAAGAGTTAGTTTATTTCTTATCCAAACAATTTTCTAAAATTATTCAAAAAAATATTCTCTATCTGATCATAATCTTCACAGTAACAAATTATGTGACTAAATATTAACCCATACATAATTATGAATTGAGTATTTTAATATTCACCAATATTTGTCTTACACAATAAAAAAATTTATATGATTTACTATAGAGACAATAAAAAATTTATATGATTTACTATAATAAATGTTGAGTATTTTAATATTCACCAATATTTGTCTTACACAATTAAAAAAAATTATATGATTTACTATGATAAATGTTGATGATTAATGGGTCTTCACTCAATCAAGTTGTGATATATCTTGTGAATTTGTGAAATTATGATAAATGTTGATGATTAATGGGTTTTCACTCAATCAAGTTGTGATATATCTTGTGAATTTGTGAAATTATAAAATATTATAGATTATTTTTAATTTTATATGTAGTGATAAATATTTTTTAATTTTTTTTTATTTCTTTTTAAATATATTTTTTCAATAAAATAATTTTTTTATTATGTTAATAGATATGTTTATTTTGAAATAGGGTTTCCAAAATTTTAATTTAATTACTATTGATTATAAGGTGGGTGGTACATATTAAACCTCTATAGAATATTTTAGAATATTTTTAGTATAAAGTGGGTGGTACACATTAAACCTCCATGGAATATTTTAGAATATTCCTAATAGTAGTATCGAACCACGCCCACCTGAAGGGGGTCACTCCATCAAGTTGTGATATATCTGGTAAATTTATGAAATATTATAGATTATTTTTAATTTTATATGTAGTGATAAATATTTTTTTATTTCTTTTTAAATATATTTTTTCAATAAAATAATTTTTTATTATGTTAATAGATATGTTTATTTTGAAATAGGGTTTCCAAAATTTTAATTTAATTACCACTGATTATAAGGTGGGTGGTACATATTAAACCTCTATAGAATATTTTAGAATATTTTTAGTATAAAGTGGGTGGTACACATTAAACCTCCATGGAATATTTTAGAATATTCCTAATAGTAGTATCGAACAATGCCCACCAGAAGGGGGTCACACCCCTCAGCCTATTTACTGACCTGACCCCAAGAGCTTTCGGTTTCGACCCTTGACCTCCCATTGGCGAGGTACTTGATTGACCAATTAAGCTAACTCTTGGGGCTTCCATTTTTGCTCTTTTAATTAAATTGATTAATTAAAAAATGTCATTTGAACCAGTGTCATATAAAATGAATTGTGGTTTTTTGGGCATGTGGTATTGGCGAGGCACTTGATTGACCAATTAAGCTAACTCTTGGGGCTTCCATTTTTGCTCTTTTAATTAAATTGATTAATTAAAAAAATGTCATTTGAACGAATGTCATATAAAATGAATTGTGGTTTTTTGGGCATGTGGTATTGCCAAGCCACAAGATTGACCCATGATATTGTAATGATTAAGAATTTTTATGATAAAGTAGGGGTAAATATCCATGAATAAGAATCTTGTTCCATGTTTTTTTAAATGTATATATCTTTAAAAATTAATAATAATAATTTAAATTAAAGTTCTAATTTACCTAATTTTATAAAAAAAAATTAAATAACAAATGTATTATGAAGTGCTTTGATATTTATTATGGATTGATGCCTATAACATTTACCATCCATTCAATTTATATAGTTGCACTAGTTTTTACTAGATATCATTTTATGTCCCTCAATAACGATAAAACTTTTTATTTTTATTAGATACAAATTTTTAAGTTCCTCGGTGCTTATAAACTCCTTGATACTTTTTAATACCAAGAATACCAACAATATATTGACTTTTTTTTCACATTTTAAAACTCATTTTATGAATAAATATCACAGGAAGCAATATCACATACTTATTTATGGTGCGATAAAAATGAAGCAATATCTCATACTTATTTATGGTGAGATAAAATTAAAATTACAAGTGAAATGAAAATAAAATTACAAGTGAAAATATTAAAATTACACGTTTACAACATACCATATCCAACATGGTAGCTAAGCAATATATTGAACTTCCATATCTAACCTGGTAGCTAACCAATATATTGAACTTCCTTGAGAATTAAGCTAACCTTATTGTTTAGTCATTAAACATTTTCAAGCGTTGTTAAATTCCTATTGAACATTATATTTTGATAAAAATTTCTTACTACTTGCAGGAAGATGACTTTTACACATATCATTAATCATGCTCGTTCGTACTACTTGCAGGAAGATGACTTTTACACATATCATTAATCATGCTCGTTCGTGGAAAGATATTCAAAGTGTGAAAAATTCAAGTTTGAAATCGTATTGCAGTAACTAAAATTAATTGTTAATTAACCATTAATTTTTTATGGAAAATATTGAGTAAAATTAATTGTTAATTAATTAACAATTTATTTTCTATGGAAAATGTCGAAAAATCATACTGCAATTTTCATAAATAAAATTGTGGAAAATAATAGTGTTGGAAACTAAGAAATATGTACACACATAAAAAATTGACATATTTATTTTTGGACAAAAGTCCCTGGGAAAAATCTAACTTGGGAAAATCGGTGTAGTAGTTGAGGGTTTTTATTATTATGCAACATTGAAATAATTTGAGTACAATCTGGATGCCAAATACTGAGATGCAACATTGAAATAATTTGAGTACAATCTGGATGTCAAATACTAAGAAAATACTGGTAAAAACTATCTAAGGGAAATTACCCTCATTTCGAACAATTCTGACACTTAACTGCCTTTGAAAAGCAAGTCGTACACCTAGCTTTGGGCAGACGCTATGTCACCTCTACTCAGTCCCTCAAACACTTTAGCTCAAAACTTCTGTAAATCAAGTCGTCTTGTCTGCTGCTGACTGGAAAAGTGTCTCTCGGACACTCTGGAAGTATCTTTTGGCCTCTGGAACTGATAACCAACTTCACCCTAGCAAAATCGAATTGGCCTTTGAAGCTTCGGCATTGCCTCTACGCAGCCTCCTGGGGAAATTTCGGCCTCTCTGCAATGTACTCGCCAAATCAGGAAAAATCTTCCTCTAACTTCACTGTCCTTGCCCTTCTTTGTCTTTGCTTCCCTTTTGAAGCTCAAACTCTTCTGGCAACAATTGTTACTCGAAAATTCAAACTCTAAGGAAATAGATTTGTGTGTGTGTGTTCTCCATCTACCTATCAACTTCTTCTTATAATCTTTTGTTGGGACTCCAAAGACCAATATTAAATCTAATTGATGGCTAAGATCATATTAGAGTCTGTCTTTGTGAGTTTCTTGATGATTCACACCTTTATCAATTAACACTGATAAGTTAAACCATTTTCCTAAGTTTAGACTTAAAAAATATTTAAAAATAGGCTAATAATCTAATTGAGACACTTTTAGGTGGAATTTTCAGAAACGATTTTTGGGTTATGGGGAAATCCTATGTTTTAGCCTCTTCAAAAAGTTTCAAGACTAGAACACTTTCAATGCTACAAAAACTAACACTATTTCTTAGCGATGAAGGTGTTCTAGTGCTACACTACTGCTACAACACCTTGTCTCTGTATCACTCTTTGTACGATACTAATGTATGGCCATTGTAACTGACTGCCACTTCCCACCAGCCATTGCACAACTCTAATGCTGCATCTGTGCCACTGCTCACAATGTTATATAGCTGCCAACTCTGCATATGCACTACAACTCTCTCTCATATGTTTTTTGTTGCTACTACAATAGTTGTAACTGAGAAGCATCCTAAATATTGAATCAATTGTATCTCATGCTACATCCGTCTCCTAAGCATATGACTGCTACTAGCCATTGCACTGTCCACGGAAGAATCTGCGTTGTTGTTGACTCTGCTATTCAGCCTCCCGCTCTACTGCCAACACTGCACTTCGCTCTTCAACACTTGAATTCTACTAGTCTGCAACTATCACTCAGGTATCTAACTACATCATTGACATTTGTCCATCCTACTACTGAACATTGTGGGCCCCTGTGCAAGGTAATTATCCATGAGGAGGATACCTTAATAGATTCTACCCAACTCTGCAACTCTGGGACTAGAGCTCCAAATCACCCCGCCTCTCTTCTAGCCGTATAATTGCAACCATAGAAAAATATTCGTCCAACCTGGAGGATATCTTGTCTATCTTTGTGGATGTTGTCACCTGGTCTTGCTTCTCTTGCTTATCCTTCTTCCTGAGAGGACACTGCGTATCGCAGTGACCGAGCTCACCACACCTAAAGCACTTGACCTTAGATAGCTCCTTCTTCTTCATCTTCTCCCCCTGTCCCTGGTTGGGCCCTTTGATATTAGGGCCACATTCTCCTATTCACCCTTCACACTCTTGATGCTACTTCCACTGATGGTGCTCTTTCACATAGCTCGCCTCAACTCCTCCCGTTGTAGGTCAGCCCACATTCTGTTATATCTAGGAAATGTGTCTCTATCAAATATACTTTGGACGAAGACCTGTTAATCCTTTGAGACACTATTCAGTGTCAACTGTACAAGCTATGTGGGTTGGGGTGCCTTCCCAATGACTGCTAATTGATCTCAGACCTCCTGAATCCTAGTGAGGAAGGGATTTATGCCTTCACCCTTCTGTATCCTGATGCTCCGCTGCTTCTTCGGGAGGAACATCTTCCACTGCTCAAAAGTACCCTGATATAGTTGGACAAGAGCATCCCACATCTCCTTGGTAGTACATTTCGATATATATGTGAAGCTATATGGTCCTAGACTCCATCTAGGATCAACCGCTTTGCCTTCGCCATTTTTTTTTTCTATACTGCTTCAACTGATAAGCATCCTGGGGAACTAGAACCACATTCTTTGCATTGGTCTTCAGGCCTTATTCATCCAGTAGGAAAGACATCCTAGCCTTCTAGATGATAAAGTTATTGGTTCCCTCTAATCTATCCTTATCTCTAAGCCTAGTTGTGGCCATCTTTAAATCTGGTCGAAAATATCTCTCTTTCCCTTTGCTCGACTGCTGGATCTACTATTTGCACTCCCTATTGGAGTGAGAAAAATTGCTCACGACTACTGCCAATCTGCAACTAGAAAATCGGATCTATAAAACTTGAAATCCCCTAAGAGAAATTTCCCCTAGTGTGTGTTATTTCTCTTCTACTCGACGTTGATTCGGCTTCTACAAACTACTACAAAACCCTCTACGCCCAAACAAGGGATATTCTTAGCGAACATCTGAGCTATTGCTACTCCCTCAACTTGTTGGAATCACTCAACTAGCAAGCCAAATTTCTCTACTAACTTGCACTGAAAAATCAAAATTCCCCAAGCAACTCAATCTTCCTGGCTCAAGCTCTGCACAACCTCAAAAAATCCGTCCTGTTGTGAAAAACAAATTTATGCTTATGCTTCTAAGCTTCCCCGCCTAATCAATCACGCTCTAATACCATGTGAAATTTTCAAGTCTACAATCCTATTGCAAGAACTAGAATTAATTATTCTAATTGTTAATTAATTAATAATTTATTTGCTACGACAAATATTGAATAAATCACACTACAACCGTCACAAATAAAACTGTGAAAAATAATAGCAGTAGAAACTGATAAATATTCTAACACATATAAAAAATTGACACACTTATTTTTGGACAAAAGTCCCCGGAAAAACCCAACTTGGGAAAATCAGAGTTTTTATTATTATGCAATAGTGAAATAATATGAGTACACTCTGGATGCCAAATACTGACTATCCTGCAAATAAAATGCTGGCAAAAATTATTTGAGGAAAATTACCCTCTCTCCGAGCAATCTCGACACTTGACTACCTCTGAAAAGCAAGTTGTCCACCTAGCTCCGCGCAGGCCCTACATCACCTCTATGCAATCCCTCAAACACTTTAGCTCGAAACTTATGCAAATCAAGCCATCCTACCTGCTACTAACTGGGAAATTGTCTCTTTGACACTTTGGAAGTGTCTTCCGGCCTATAGAATTGATAACTAGGTTCACCCCAATAAAAATGAATTGCCCTTTGAAGCTTTTGTGTTGCCTCTATGCAACCTCCTGTAAAAAATTTGGCCTCTCTGCAATGTACTTGTCAAATCTGGAAAAATATTCCTCTGACTTCACTATCCCTACCCCTCTCTATCTCTGCTTCCCTTATGAATCTCGAACTCTTTTGACAACAGTTGCTATTGGAACTCTCCAAGGAAATTGATCTTTGCGTGTGTGTTCTCCATCTACCCTTCGACTTCTTCTTATAATCTTATGTTGGGACTCCAATGACCAAGATTAAATCTTAATCGATGGATAAGATCATATCGATGTTGATCCGTGAGTTTCTAGATGATTCACACATTTCTCAATTAATATTGATTAATTAACCCTGTTTCCTAAGTTTAGACTTAGGAAATATTTAAAAATAGGCTAATAATATAATTGAGACACTTCTAGGTGGAATTTCCATAAACGATTTATGGGTTATGGAGAAATCCTATGTTTTAGCCTCCCCACAAAGTTTTGATATTAGAACACATTTGATGCTACAAAAACTAACATGAAATCTACGTAACATAACTTTGTACAAGACTTTGTTTAACTAGTTCTTGATATATATTCTTCGTTAGATTCTAAGAATGTTTCTGTATATGTAGCAGCTACAACCACCCTCCAAAATTTTGGCCTACACTCAATTTCAGATCCTCCCTTGAGAGTTTCACTTGATGACTGCACACACTCAGGTTCACTCCGTGAGCTCGTGTGAGTCTTCATACCATCTTGCTTGATCATTTCACCAAGCTTTTGCATGTTGATGTCAATGTCATGCTTGCGACCATGTTCTGGTCATACTCAAGCTCTTTGCTTCGTGTGTACTTGTTGTGTTCATGTTGGCTTAGGGGGTCCTGACCTAGGTTCAAAGTTAATTTCACCAACCAACAAATCCCCACACTATTGGCCCTTTCAGCAACAACCCGCATAGCGCAGGCTGCAGTCTCACCCGAAGCAGTATGGGGGGATGCAAGAACCAAGTTTCTGCATCCAGAGACGAGTGTGATGTCTTTTTAGTGCCCTAGATCTTCCTTCGCGCAGATCTATAAGCCCTTAGGGCTCGGTACTGCAACTCCCTTTGAACAACCTCTAGACCTTCGCGAAGGTCTACGATTGGTCTTTGCAGACCCTTAACAATTGAATCATCCACTCACACACATCAAAAAATAACCTTAGATCTAAGCTCGCGCAGATCTACTTAAGTATTTTAATAAACATAACAGCATGTATCACAATCTTCGTGAAAGTACTTAACATGCAGTGCGTATAGTTATTAAGACTTATTTCATAGAGTCACACATCATTAGATCAATATTTCATAAATACATTATTCATCCACAGCATATATCAATCATAAATAAACAGAAGTAAACAGATAAACATAGGAATTCTTCTATAATCTTCTTTATTGATCTTCAGTTAGGATTTACAGACTCAAAACCACCCTGCGCACTCAGCCGTGGACTCTATCTAGGGCTCTGTGCACTCAACTGCAGTGCCTTTCTCTCCTATCAAACCCACTTTTCCATGCTATCTTCTATTGACCAATTACTAACATGATCTGCCTTAGACTTTCTAAGCCATGCCTATTTATTGGATCTCAAAGCCAACTCAACTTTACATAAACAAGGGGCTAAAACCCTTTTTACTCCTAATCATCTACATGCTCCACATCCACAATTTGCGAATACTTTACATCATTTACAACAATTACATCAAAACTTGGGTTTTTAACCTCAAAACTAACCCAAGGGACCCCATCCCAACAGGCCCCCAACACAAAGATCGTGACAAACCCTCGAATCACTCGGTTGGCATTGCGATCTTGCTGCGAAGATCCCCCAGCTCCACCTACACTACAACAACTTCAATAGCGCTCTGTGTAGCTGCCTGCTTGACCTCTTCGACTAGCTTCTCTGTAGCTGGTCCTTCTCCGGCAAGCTTCATCGTCTGCGGCATCCGTTGCAAGCCCTTTAACTTATCCTGAATGTTTGTCGAGATCTGATAGTATTCTTCCAACTAAGGCTCCAGCCTAGCCTTAAGAAAGAACTCCTGCTGTGATGCTTCTACCTGCACGAGGAGTTGCTTTGCCTCCTGCAACTTGGCTAGGCGTTGCGCTGGTGTAATGGAGCGCGTCGTTGCCCTGACTTCATCGTACTACTTCTACATCTCCCTAATCTCAGTATTCAATATCTATAAGTTTGGATCCTCTGGTAGATTAGTGACCAACTCCATGGCCTACTCAAATACTGTTGTGTGGTTTGCAACTGTGGTGTCCGGAGTAGCCAAGCCTTCCTTAATCGCGGCTCCGCACTGCTCTTGGACCTCCGGCGGAGTCGATGGCTGCATCTTCATTGTAGCTCGGTTATCTTCATGTTGAGTTCAAATTGAACTAGACTAACCTCCACTTTTTCCTCACGCACAGCAGCAGCTAATTTTCTAATCTTCGCTTCTGATTGTGCGCCCTCGGGAATATGGACTTCAGGCACAGTTTTGCATGCCTCCGCGACTGCTGACTCCAATCGTGAACTGTGCACCTGGAGTGCCTCCTTTTCTTCCAAAATCTGTGTCTTCTCAGTAAACAGTTGTTGATTATTAACCTTGATCTCGCTGACAACACTAAGTGCTCATTGTTCCTGAAGGCAAAGCTCCTCCACGACTCCCTGTAGTAGCACTTGCAATGAATCCAATTGCATTGCGGCAAGGTTCAGGCCCATCTTTGGGACCCTATCAAGGAAGGTGCATTGCTCCTGGTTTTGACACAGACTAAACCTGTAGGCAGGGGGAAGATTCACACATCCATCGATGGCCATGGAATTATCTCCGCACATGTATTGTGACCCTGCACCAAACTGCTTGTTGTGTCGCTCACTTTTCCAACATCTGCTTGGATCTCGGTTTCTCGGATCTGCAACTCTCAGAGATCCTTCTGAACTTCGCCTAAAGTTTGTATGTACTGATGTTTCAACTGTTGCAGTACTTTTCTGGTGACGTCCATGACTTTATCACTAATCTCATCGAGATCGCTTTCTGTGAGCACCAGGGGGTCAACCTGTGTTTTATGAGTCTTCTGATTTTTCTTCGATCCAACGTTTTGTTCCAATTCTCACCTTTTCACAATGAAGGGGGTGCACTGCCCTTCCTCACCTTCACCGCCTTGCCTTGTTTCTTTTTCTATTGTTGTCGGAGGTGACTTGTCACCTTTCTAGGTCTCGCGTTGCTCTTGTTTTTCCTTCTCCTTGGCAGCGCATTCCTCCTCGAACCAAGCCTTTTCTGCAACATCATTCTTCATCTTCGCAACCAAGTTTTGTGCAACCTGCTTGCCTACTTCCTTCCTTCTCTTTGCGGCCGCACTCTCTGCACTTATGCTTGCCCCAGTAGCTAGATATGAAGCGGCACACCACTACCTCCTGCACATCAAACTCCATTACCAAATAGGGCAAGTCATACCACTTCTGTGTGGGATCCTTTTGTGCCTGGATATAGATCCAGTGGAAGTCAGCCTTGAATGTTGCATAGGCTGACAACTACATGTACAAGGTTGGGGACAACCTTGGGCACTAGTTAACTACCATATGGAGACTTGCTTCTATCAGGACCCAAAAAATCTTAGTCTCTGTGACACGTGCGAGATCCTTTGTAGCCCATAGGGAGGCGAACTGCGCAGCCTCCAGCAATCCTTCTTCCAACAATGGAAATTGGTTGTCCTTCGATAGCTCCCATGCAACCAACACAATGGAGAGTAGAAACCAAGCATAATGGAACAGCTTGGTCTCATCCTAGGCCTCGCAGAAATTCGCGAGGAATTCTTGGCATAGGTACCTGGAATAATTGAATAGTATGCCTATCGCACATTGTGCCGCTAGCGACACGATGGGCGCTGAAACTTCACCCGCTTGACACTTTCTCATCACCTTTCCAACCAATATTTTCATGGCCAATTGAATTGCAGGGTCATTTATTGATAGGATGGAATACCCTCGTGCCTTCTTCACAAGTTCATAATCTTTTTTCATGCGCTCAGCCAACTCCTTCTCTCCTATCTTTCCGCCAAAATCCTTGGACAGATTCAGACCTTCATGAGGTAGGTGGGTAATCCTGTGGATAAGCATATTTGTGATGGGTATAGGCCCTCCTAGCCATAAACATCCATCATGCACCAGAGTGAGCAGCTGGCATATGCAAGTTGTGTTAATTGGGGTGCGGTGGTAATGTGGCACCCAAAGCAAGTTGAGCAGCCTAGATTGCTCAACATCGTGGGCCCATTCCTCTATTTCCAGTGATGTCACACCCATGTCTTCATAATGTACTTGTTTCATGAAGTTATCTGTCGCTAAGTGTGGGAAATTAGCGTGATTCGCTAGATCCCATTCCTCCATATTCAATAACGAGACTCGCGCGAGCCGCAGAGGTCCCAGTCCTCCATCTTCAGTAACGGGACTTGCGCGAGCCACAAACCTTCAAAAGGCACCTACTCAGGTAGCAGGGGTGTGGAAATGATAAATTTCTTAGAGTCTGGGTCTTTTGTAATCTTCGCCTTTCCCTTCCTCAGAGGGATATACTGAGGGAGATTTGTGAGGGGCTCCACTCCTTCGGCATCAACATCTTCTATTCCCTGTCCTTCTTTTGCCTCCAGGTCTACAACCTTCTCTTTTCCTTTTGTTAGTTGCTTGTCTTTTTTCTGTGTTGGTGTCGTGGTATGCTTCCTTGGGGAAGCGTGTATATGTAACTGCTTCTTCTACTTTTCCTTTGCCATGGATTATTGCGGCCTTGGCGACCTCGGCACCATGGGCACCGTAGGTGTAGCTTTAGCACTAGATATTTCAGGGTCTGTGGCGTCGGATACAGCAGCTTCTAAACTCAAAGCTTTTGCGGGGTTGGTGGCAATCATCCTCTCGATAAATAGCTCACGGGATTCTAGGTAAACGTCTATGTGGGCGAAGAATTCCTCCCAAAATGCTTGGATCATAAGCGACAGACAACAAATATCAACAAAAACTCCAAGTGTGCAAAGTGTTCTCTGTTGGACGGCACACATAATTTATAGGGGTTTTTGAATTCAAATTCGACCGTTCCCCCCAAATTTCGACCATTAATGTTGTTTTGGTGACAGATCTTCAAATATTTTAGCCTTAAATGCCTCTAGCCCACTCCTCTTAACCGTATTTTGGCTGTCAAATCATGAACAGTGACCCCAAAGGTCACTTTTCTACTGTGTTGTGTGGTACCTTCCTTCATAGCATAGCCCCCACAACGCAACGTCATAGATTGCATCTTTATCATCCTCTGCGCAGTCCTCCTACCATGTAGTCCTCCAATCCTAACAATGTAGTTTATAGTCCCGCACTCCCTTGCAACTACCTGGAGCACTGAGATTGTCCTGTTGTCATATAGTCATTGAGCAGGATCCCTTGTATACAACTTCAAGCAGCTTCCATTTACTCTTCTCGGAAAAGGTTCTCCATTCAACTTTGCGAGCTGAATTGCGCCTCCATTTGTAATTTCTTTGATAATATATGGCCCCAACCAATGCATCTGAAATTTACCCGGAAATTTAGTGAACTTACTATCATATAACAATACTAGATTGTTTACCTTGAACATGTGAAGCTTGATGTGACGATCATGCCAGGATTTTTCACATTCCTTCTGTACTTGCTGATGGAATCCAGCCAAGAATCGGACCTCTTCAAGCTCCATCAACTGTGCGAGTTGTTCTTCCAATGCTTTCTGATCTGCCATACCTGTGAGAGATGTTATGCACAGACTAAGCACGATATACTCCATTGGCATCACGACTTCTACACCATAGACCAATTTGAACGACGTTTGTCCTGTCAACTTCTTGCAAGTAGTCCTATATGCCCATAGTACCACAAGTACGCGCACATCCCATTCATTTTGTTGTGTTGTGCAGATCTTCGTCAGCGCATTCTCCAAAATCTTGTTGAAGGCCTCAATAGTTCCATTCTCCTATGGGTGATATGGTGTACTCTTCTGATGATAAACCTGATATTCTTTCATTAGCACGTTGATCGTCTCATTCAAAAAGTGTGTACCTCTATCGCTCATCAACACTTTTAGGCAACCAAACCTAGTTAAGACATATTCAAACAAAAACTTCACTGTTGTAGCCCCTGTACAATCCTTAACCAGTTGTGCCTCTGCCCATATGGTTAGATACTCCGTCACGGTGATGATGTAGCGCGCACATGTCTTCTTTCCTGGGGGATGAATTGGCCCAACAAAATCAATCGCCCATTTTCAAATGGTTGCAATGATACTTGAGGATTCAGTGGAAACTCATCCCTCCGCGATGGTCTACCAGTTCTTTGACATACATCACATGCCCTACAATACACTTTCGAATCTTTATGCAACGTAGGCCACCATAGACCTGTGCGCAAAATATTCTGCACAGTTGTCTTTCCTGCATAATGTCCTCCCGCAGCTCCGCCATGAGCTTCAGCGAGAATTCTATTTCTCTCAAAATCTGGCACATATATTCGTAATATCTCGTCTACACCCATCTTATACAAATGTCTCGCAATTACTGAAAAGTTTGTCGCGCGCACTACTAAATCCTTCTTTTCTTGACTTGTGTACCCTTCCAGAGCCATCCCCATAGTCAAGAAATGAATGATATCTGCAAAATGATTATTTGCTGCGAGCACCGCGAAGAGCTGCGCATCAAGCAAACCTTCCTCCAAATTAATAGGTTGCTCTTTTGTTTTGATCCGCAATAGATGGTCAGGTCTTGCATTCAACCTCCTTGACTTCACAATGACCTCAAAGTCATACTCCTGGAATAGTAGTAACCATTCGCAGATCTTCCCCCCCAACACAGGCTTATTGACCAAGTATTTCTAGGCAGAATGATCCGTGTACATCTTGAAATGTCCGCCCAACAAATAGTGCCTGAACTTTTGAAGCGCATACACCATGGCCAATCCTTCACACTCTGTCATTGAGTAGTTCTTTTCAGCCTTCGATAACTTCCTACGCGCGAAGGCTATATGATGGTCCATTTCCCCCTCACCGCATTTGTTAGCACTGCACCCAATGCAATGCAAGAGGCATCGACATGTACATGGAATTCCTTCTTCCAAGCGAGGAAGACCAAGATCGGCATTGTGACCATCTTTTCTTTCAAAACGTTTAATTTGTGCTGACATTCTTCATCCCAACATAATGTTGCATCCTTCTTCAGCAGCTTCTCCATAGGCACGGTAATCTGAGCATATGCCTTGATAAATTTTCTATAATATCTTGTATGTCCCAATGTTCCGCGTAGCTACTTTACGTTCCTCGAGGCCTCCAGATTCACTATCACCACAATCTTGACAGGATCCACCATCAATCCTTGTTTGCACACCATGTGACCCCGTAGGATTCTAAAGGGAACACAGAATATGCACTTCTTTAGATTCAGCGCGATCTGGTATCTGCGACACATATCCAACATCAAGCGCAGACTTGCTACATGGCGCTTTACTAGTCCGAACATCATCCAGTCATCAAAGTACACCTCCAAGAACTTATGAATAAACTCCTTGAACGTTGTGATGACTACGCGAGAAAATATCGCAGGCGCATTCTTGAGTCCAAATGGCATTACAGTGTATTGAAAACAACCCCATTCTGTCACAAAGGTCGTTTTTCTCCTATCCTCTAGCGCGATCTTGATCTAATGGTACCTCGGAAAGCCATCAATGAATGAGTAGGCCACCTGCTCTCCAACATTGTCTAATACCTCATTCTTAAACAGTGTCGAAAATGGATCATGGACACAGGCATCATTAAGCTTCCTCAGATCTACGCAAATCCTTATCTTGCCCTTTTGCTTCTTCTCCTGAACCACCATAGGGCTCACCTAATCAGATTCTTTAGCTGGTTCTATGGTGCCTGCTTCCAGCTGTTGGGTGTGGAGCCTGATTATCTTCTGTATTCAAAGGTTTTAGCCGGATGTATACCCTAGGAAGACTGTACACCCCTCCACGCAGGGGGAACTTGTCCCCCCCGCGGGGGTCCGGGGGGGCTAATCCCCCCCGGCTGGGGGGTCCGAGGGCCAGCGGTCCCTTGGCGGGGGTTTGGGGGCAGCACCCCCGAAGCTAAAAATAGATGTAAAATTGCCTTGTAAAAGTCTAGTAATTTCTAGTAAATCTGGGCCATTCATTAGACGGATGATCTGACGGTAGAAGTTATGTTTAATTTAGGGTTTTTTGCCCTAGAAGGCAACCCCTCACTATATATGAGGGAATTGAATTGCGTCTATGTATATTTGTATTCTGAGTGAGGAAGAGAGAGGGGATTGACAGCAAATAGGGTGTTACAGCGGATCTGCTGTAGGTTGTATCTCTTCAGTTTGCTAGATAATATAAAAGGAAGGACTGGTTGTTTCTCCGTGGACGTAGCCCAAACTGGGTGAACCACATATATCTGTGTCTCTCTTTTTCTCTGCATTTTCTGTGTTTATATTTCTACAATATTTTATGTATTCCATTGCTCCATAATATATAATTTTCTAACACCAGCATCTTATTCAACTCTATGCAAACCTTTTCCTTATACTTAGGATTCAAGCGATATGGCCTCTGCTTTACAGGCTTCATGTCTGGCTTCAGAGTGATTTTCATAACACCCAAGTCTCCTATTATGCCCTTCAAGTCCGAAAACTTAGTAGGGAACAAATCTTGATATTTGCGGAGTAACTCAGCAACCTTATCCAGAGTAGTGTCGTCCCAATAATCTCAAATTTTCGCAAACTTCAGTTATGCTTCAGTCCCAATGTTCATTGCTTGGTTTTCAGCTATGTGGTGATGTCCGGGTTGTCTATTTGTGGGCCCTCGACTTCACGATGCCCTTCGGCCTTTGGAATATTAATATTTCTTGGATCTTCATCCTCCTCCTTAGTGGTCACATTATAACATTCCAGCGCATGGCACAGCTGGGTGCTCCAATCTGGTTGGACCCATTCCAGAGGTTCTTGTGGTATTTTGAAGATCACTGCCTTAATCTCCTACAGAGCTTCATCAATTCTCTTGAACCCATCTTCAAAACTGAAGGTCATTAAGAATCCTTCCCTCAATATATCCCACTCCGCGGTGCCATGGCAGAGCTCTGTCTCCAAATACTAGTTCATGGGGATTGTGTCTAAAGTATGGAAAAATAAGTGCACCCACTCTGGTTGCAGCTCTGTTCCATAAGCTTTAGTCCACTTTGCTAGGTGATCACGCAGATCATCCCTCCCATCATATTTCTCAGTCAATCGAAGGTTAGGCTGCCCAAACTGTATCCTCATCATTCTTTTATAATCTCACCATCCATCAAATCTATCCTTGTGTGTACCCCACCATCGTGCGGGCGTAGCGCACAATGCCAAGTCTAACGCTTGGAAGCGGTGATGCTCAGGGACTTCACATTCAAATGCATCCAAAAACTTATCCACGTCAGTTAACCCATCATAATAAGGTAAATTCCTGACCTCAGACAAAATGCAGCGCAGTGATTTAGTCATCATATTGTAGCACAGTGTAGATACTTCATGCAGTTGATTCTGCCAATGCTCCAACTCTTCATCTGAATCAGAGGTGCAGGAACTCTCCCGGTCCCATGCAATCCGTCCATCTGCTATTGGATTGATCCAGTCTTGATCTCGCGTTGTTATTTTGTAGATTTGGTCTAATTCATCCTCACTTTCTTCATAATCGCGGACCGGTTCAGTGTAGTGCGCCCCTTCTGCAGGGTCCAATGGCACTACAACTCGGAGCGATTTCTTTTCAAATGACATTGTCTCTTCTTCAAGTTGATGACTCCATTCATGTCAATGGCCTAGACAATTCCGAAGAGCGCAGGGTATGGATTACTATCATCAACGATCTCTATTATTTCAAAATCAGCTAGCACACTCGCACCCTCTATATCCACTGTTACTCCATATAGTCATCCCATAAGAATGATCTTCTGTTGGTTTTCCATTCTAAGCTGGATTAGAGACCATTGTAGCACAGGTCTCCCCATTCTTTCCCATGTCTGTTTAGGCAAGACGTTCGCGTCAGACCCTAGATCCAGAATGACCTAGTCCATCTCATAATCTCCTATATGTGCGATGAGCCTCATCTCGCACCCTGTTCTAGCCTTATGCTTGCCAATTTTTCTTACTACGTAGTGTCCATAAGGGGCATTTTCTTTTCCTAGAGGCCTTTCATAGATCTGCTATCGCGCAATAGTTTCATGCAGCTCTCCAAGAACGTGGTAAGCACAGAGGGATACACCTCTGTAGGCGTGCTTATCTCTTGCACTTTGATCTGGCTTCCTGAGGTGGAGGCCTCAGCGAAGCTTTTCTTAGCTTCCATAAAATTTTCCTTAGCACACGCCAAATCGAAACTAGCTTCTTTTATGGGGCCTTGCAAACCCATCCTTCCTCCTCAGGTTGTTTTCCTTTGTCATCACCAGTTGTTATTATGCTTCTCAACACTATGTTCACGCTCTGGTATTCCTCTTAGGGCTCATCTCTCATCATTTGTAAGTTCTGCGTAGGTTGTTGAGGCTGCACCTTTTTCTCCTACATCTTAGTTATCAGCATCCAGCATTCCTCTATAGTGTGGTCAAACTGGCTGCAGTATTGACATGACAAGCGTGTCTGATTCTGACACTCCCACGCATAGTGCCCTGGTGTTCCGAAGTTGTAACAAATAACCTGACCCTGACATCTACCAGGCTCTCCTCCTCCTTTGCCTCATCCTCGTCCCTGATATCCTCTGCACGCTCCTCTAGCACCCTGATCAGGAGGTCGAGTCTCTGCTTGCATTCGGTATGTAGGCGTTCTTTCCATCATGAGTTCATAGTTGCGTTAGCGGCGCTCATCGTGACCCACTGGTTTACAGAAGTCGCTGAACAACTGTTGTGGTGTCTGAATGAACTTTTGGAGCAAATGGCAATTATCCATTGCGTGTTTTCTAGCCACTTGACAAATAGCGCACCATAGTGCAACCCCCATGCTCGGTTCTGCTAGAGCTTCTGTCCTTAGGGGGATTGGTCCCCCTCCTGTGATATAGTTCGCAAATACGGGATAGTGGTCTTTATCATGCCCCTGGCTCTTACATTTCAGACACTAGACTTCTGCGCGCACCTCTGGCTTAGCCTCCTTATCTTTCTTCAAGCTCTACAATTCTAAGCATAGGCTCTGTAACTGAGAATGGATTTGTTGTACCCCCAAGGTCGCATCCTGCATAGGCGTCGCATGCAACCTCTTCATGATTTCCAGGGCTTCTGTTTTAGTTCCTATCTTCTGCTGCGACACAACAATCCTTAGGTGGGGCAGAAGCAAGGCTATAAATCACTTGCGATGCTAACCATCTGTGAGTTGCATGTTAGCTTCATGGATCATGCATTTCAACCTTTGATCTAACTCCCAAGGCATCTCATCAACCCTCATCATGATCTCCTTAAATCCAACTACTGACTGCGAGTCAGACTTAGGCTTACTAAACTCTTTGTTTAAAGCAGCCTTAGTCTCTGCTAGCATTGCCATAGGATGATCAGAACAATACTTAATATACCACATCAGCGCGCGATCCTGCAAAGCGGTAAACAACTGCAACTTCTTTATATTGTCATTAGTAATATGCTATGTTGTCCACACAACAATCGCAACAAACTAGAACTGATATGTATCTTCGCTCCCTATACCTTTGAAAATTGGCAACTTCATTGTGTTCGACATGTTGAATGGCGGTGGCGGTGGTGGAGGTGTGGGCGAAGGTGTATGTGATGGAGGTGAAGGTGGAGGTGGAGTGGATGGATGATGCACCCGCGGAAAACCTTGTCTTATTAGTTGGATAGCACTCTGTGGTGAGGCTTGTACCGCTCCCTCGTTGTCGCTCAAATGAGGTCCAATCGATGGGCTATATTCAGGACCTGAATTCTCTCGATCTCTGAAGAGTTTTCCACTTCCCGTAGCTCCGAACATCAAGGCAATGTCATAACCCATTTTTCACACAACAACATTTTAATCCAGGTATTCAAAGATATCAGATACTTATCTCGCAGTCCCTTGAAGAAGGATCACTCTGCTTCGTTGTAGCAGACTGAGGAATCAACTGCGAATTCTTTAATAAATCCTCCTATAATTCGATCAAGCCAGTGATCGACAGCCCGCACGATTTTGTCTTTGGAGGCTTATAATCATCGTACTAGTTCTGGAGTCCACACTATTGGAGAGACAAGCTTCCACCCCCTTGGTAGTCTGCGAACTTAGCTAACCACTCGTATAGTTCAATCAGAAAGGTGCAAAAGAAAATTCCGTGTATTTCCATATACAAATATCTATCCAACCACTACTCCTTTGACAGGCACGGATTCCTATTTTCTTGCGTCGCGAATTCATGAAGTTTTCTATCCGGCAACTTCTCAATTTTTTTCTTCGTCGGATTCCAATGATGCGACATCACACATCTCCTTCAAGCAGATCTAGGTCCCAACAATGGAACCATTTGTTGGCTTAGGGAGTCCTGACCTAGGTTCAGATTTAGTTGCGCCAACCAACAAATCCCTACACTACTGGCCCTTTCGGCAACAACCTGCGTAGCGCAAGCTGCAGTCTCACCCGAAGTAGTATGGGGGGATGCAAGAACCAATTTTCTACATCCAAAGACGAGTGTGATGTACTTTTAGTGCCCTAGATCTGCCTTCACGTAGATCTATAGGCCCTTAGGTCTTGGTACTACAACTCCCTTTGAAAAGCCTCTACACCTTTGCGAAGGTCTACGAATGGTTTTTGCGGACCCTTAACAGTCAAATCATCCACTCACGTGCATCAAAAAATAACCCTAGATCTGAGCTCACACAGATCTACTTAAGTATTTTAATAAACATAATAGCATGTATCACAATCTTCGCGAAAGTACTTAACATGCAGTGCGTACAGTTATTAAGACTTATTTCATAGAGTTGCACAAAAATTAGATCAATATTTCATAAATACATTATTCATCCACAGTATATATCAATCATAATTAAATAGAAGTAAACAAATAAACACAGGAATTCTTCGATAATCTTCTTTATTGATCTTCAGTTAGGATTTACAGACTCAAAACTACCCTGCACACTCGGTTGCAGGGATCTGTGCAGTCAACTGCAGACTCTATCTAGGCCTCTGCACAATAAGCTACAGAGCCTTTCTCTCATATCTAACCCACTTCTCTATGTTATCTTCTATTGACCCATTACTAACATGATTCCTTAGACTCTCTAAGACACACCTATTTATACAAGCCGACTCAAATTTACATAAACAAGGGGCTAAAACCCCTTTTACTCCTAATCATCTACGTGATCTGCATCCACAATTCACGGAGACTTTAAATCATTTACAACAATTACATCAAAACTTGGGTTTTTAACCCCAAAACTGACCCAGAGGACCCCATCCCAACAATTTGCTATGTAAACATTTGTTGCACTCACACACAGAGTCACATACACTGTTGCGCAAGTGACCAACAATCAATCACAAGTTTCGTGCTTGTCCCTTACACCGTCAATCAGTCATGTTGAGCATGTGTGTTTGGATGGTTTGAGTTGTCTTATCGTCAAGTCATGTAAGTGTGTGATTGCAAGATCACGTATGCATCTTTCGCTCATTCACACACTTAGTCACTTTGCTGAATTTCTGATGACTGGATCCCCCCCTAACAACCAGACCATCACCCTACCATCAACTCGATTGACTATCACCTAAAACAGCGCAGAACCACCAGGCAAGCCATTTCAAGTTGTGTTGCTCGCAAGCAAATCAATCAATCTTCATGTTGGTCAACCGGAGACTTTGACCCGGCAGCCACCCCGGGACTTACTCCCCTCAAAAATTACGTAGAGGCTGCAGACCTTGCCCACCCCGCTGACTGATAAAATTGCACAGACAGGTTGGACAAACACCTAGTTCCCGTCCCTGTATCCCTCACAAAATTACGCATCTTTTCTAGCCAGCCCACCTAATAGTGGACCATCTACTCACCCAAAAAATTATGCAGTTTTCATGAGCAAGTCCTCTACTGCCCAGTGATCTGCTCAACTCAGAAACTGTGCAGAGGTGACTAGCAGGCCAGCCTCCCAGGACCAGCGTAGTTTTTCCCGCCAATAGCTCTCGGCAGCCGACTAACAGTTACCCTTAGGAATTACGCAGTTTTTGCTTCCAAGCTCCAGTAGCTGACTACTAGTTCCCTCTAGGAATTGTGCAATTTTGCTGCCAAGCTCCCAGCAGTTGACTACCAGTTCCTCTTAGGAATTGTGCAGGTTTTTTCTACCAGTGACCCAGCAGCTGACTGTCAGTTCCCCTCAGGAATTGTACAGTTTTTGCTGCCAAGATCATGGTGCCCACTCATTCTAGAAATTTGGCAGATTTTTCCTGCCCAGCGTTCTTGTAGCCCAGACTATTCCTCCCAAAAAATGCACAGTTTTTTCCTCCAGCTGAGCCAAACCCCATGGACAGTCATTGTCGATCCAGATTGCCCATATTCATCACCCAGTGACTCCTGCGTAGTTTTCATCAACAGTGCCCGGGGCCTCCATCCCAACTCCAACCTTGTCTCCTCTCAGGGTCACCTACATCCAAAACGATCTTGTATCATGGTGTACTAGGAGGTTTTTGGATTTGATGTCGTCTTGTCATGAGTGACTGCAAATATAGGTACACAAACAATCATGGTGCGATGACGGATGGGATGAACGAAGGGAGCACATGCAGAAGGACAAGTTTGCCAACGGATGAACAAAGAATACATGCAAAGAGATGTGCTCACGAATGGACGATCATGCAAAGATGTGTTCACGGACAGACGAACGAACGAACATGCACTTTTCGCGAATGGACGAACCTGTCAAGCCTTCCAACATACAAACAAGGAGCAACATGCGAATGCAACATCAAGAAAACCCAACGACCATCAAAGACTCCACGCATGTTGCCATGCAGAGGTGAAGCTATGACACACCATGACGAAATTCATCACCAGCAACATTGCAGCCAGACATGCACGCCAGCAGCAGCATGAATGTACCAACACTATCATGTCGAGTCATGCCATGACTCATGTCGTCCACATCTCTATTGTGGGCCATATGTCCAAGAGACCCACTTGTTTTATGAAGAGTCATGTAAAGTCAAAAAGTCATGGAAGACAAATAGTCATGAGGGTAGTCGAACAACCACAAGGGTCAGTTTCACCCTTGGCTATAAATACCCCCTCATTTGTACATGTGAAGGACTTTTCACCCTTGGCTATATTTTCTTTGAGGAGTAAGTAGTGGCTCCAACGCCCCACAAATGAGGTTAGTGATGTATGGTGTAACGATGCGTCTTGGAACTTTCGCTTAATTCAGAAGCCTGCTAATAAGCCAGCACGTTTTCACATGTGTATTGTAACTATTGTACGACTATTCTTTAACACTTGTAATGCATGTTTCTTTAACGTGTGTTTAAAACTTGAACTAATTCACTTGTTGTAATACATATATGTTAATAAAAATGTGTTGTATATGTTGTTAAGGTTGTCTTTCCCATGTAGACTACTCTCCCGGACATCAGACAGACCTTTCACATAAAACTTGCTATAACAATCGTTGTATTCGCACGGACTAATTCGTTGAGTGTTATACATGTTATCTTACCTTGTGTGTTGTGACTGTCGCATCTGTGTGGATTTTTCTGTTGGAAGTTGTGCATGTCCTGTTGTGTAGTGTGTTCCTAGCAGAGTTGGGACTACTCCCAACTGACTTGGGACTCACTCCTACCCTCTCCCTCTACGGTGAAAGAACCATTGACACAAGTGACACTTACAATCACCAGGCACGCGAACCTCACTTCTCGAAAGACAAAGAAAACCACTCTCTTGTGATGACAAGTAAGAGTTGAGGCAAATCTTTAAGATAATGGCAACCGGGCCATCATACCGGATGGGACTCCCACACCAAACGGTGTGAGGTCTAGTTGGGACTTCATACTGGGGTGATCCCTTGAATGTTGGTGGGTCCAGCACCATCAACATTTTGGCACTAGAAGGAGGGCCAGATGACAAGTTGAGCCCGTACATCTAGGTTGAATCTCTTACCCAATGAATAATACACAATTCATGCTCTCGGGGTGTTTCTCTCATTTCTCCCTCAATCAGTTATCAATCCTCGATGAGCTTCTCGATCACTTGTCCTTGTTAAAGTTTGATGGTGAGGATAGAATGTTTGTAACCGAGCACATTCCTAATTTTCTTCATTTCTATGAATCTCACGAAATCAATAGTGATGAGCTTGTTTGTGTACTCTTCTTCCTCACCCTTGAAGGTCGTGCTAATTGGTGGTGTCATACCCTGCCACCTGCTTCCGTCCATTCCCTTCTCACTTTCCTCAAGGAGCTCCATCAACCCTTCAATGAGTGTGACCACCAAGATGTCTATGAAAGAATCTCTCATTTAAGAGTGAATCAATTGAGGAATTTGTTACCCACTTCCTTCACCTATGTCACAAAATTCTTGAATAGTTTGTGGACCTTGACTTCATGAGCCAAGAGCTTAAACGCTTGGTTCATGTCTCCCGAAACGATGAACCTCCTGATTTTCCTTCTTCCTTGACTCTTACAAATCATGAGACACCTCATGTCTTGAAGAGGGTGCCCACTCGTAGCAACCACTTATCTAAGAAATCTACGCATCGGGTCCCTCATCGCAGCCGTTACAAAGCTGAGAAATTTGTGCAGCATATTCCCAACCCATTTGCTCGGCTGTCTCCTGCCCTAATGGATGAAATTCCAAAATGGTTCAGAAAGCATATGGCGAAAACTCATCTCTCCATTCCACAAGAGAACATCACCGTTCATAACCCAAGTCTTGAGTCTAATCTACATCTCTGCCATCCTCCATTATCTACAAGCCATGACTCCTTACACCATGACTCGCTTGAGCAATCTACTTCACAAGCTAGTTGTGTGCACTCTCTTAATTCTCGAGTTGTTGGCTCAAGTTGTAGTCATGTGCAAGGCATTCTCATCATACAAACGGAGGAGCAGGACGGAGAAGACATAATCAATTCCTCTCAAAACATTGAGCCTCCATTCTTGATCAATTCTAAATCTGTGAATCTTGGTGAAACATCATGCATAATTAATTCTTTCGATCAACCTCCAATATTGGTTTGCCATCACTCCCACGCTTCCGTATGTTGTGATGAATGCCCAAGTGCATCATATGATCTACTATCATCTCATGTACACTCTAACTCAAATCTGGAATGCACACCAGTCAAAGCAAACATCCATATCGAAGCTTCCTCTACACCTCACTTGCCCGTGTGTCCTATCATTCACAGCACATCAACATGCGTCAAAGATATTCCACGTTCTCTTGCTTCTTCATCCTTGAGTTATATCCTCGATCGACACAAGGCAATGAGGTTGTCCACAATGAAAATAGTCTCAACACACAAGACTCTTCCCACTCATCATCATCTTGTGTGTTGCATGAAGAGAGATCATCAAGTCAGCTTGCTGAAAATTTTGATGAAGCATGTGATAGAGATCGATGTCATCTTGAGAGCAGTTTTGAAATCAGTAACAACAACCATCCTCAAGCCATGCATGATCTGGTTCACATCTCAAAATGCAATTTTTCAATTCTGGAAAGTTTTGGGACGTGTCAGGGAATCGAGGCACTTTAATGTCGTTGATGGTTATGTCAGGGCCTCATGACTCTGGTAAGCCCGCCCAGCCAAATTAGATCTCATTTCTCACGCACAATTTGTATATCTGCATGGTTGCACTCAATGTGGATCTCCATGTAAAGAATATTTACTATGTTGGGTGTGATATTTCAAAATTTCATATTTTCACTGATGATCGAATCCATGACTCCATTATAGCATGTTCGTCTTCATGCACCTCTCTTACATCTAATTCGGGTTGGGAGTGTCCATCCCTCATTCAATCATGGGACAACAAAGTTTATCATCTCAAAGACTATCTTTATCTAGAATCATGCTTATCAGATGTTCTCTCTCGTAATCGGATCCTTGGTATTTTTGCAATTTCGCACGTCAAATTTTCCCACTCATCACATCAGCAATCTCCCTGTGTGATGACAAGCGCACAACCTGTTAGCTGTGCTACAGTTTGCATCAGTTGATGGATTAAATCAGGTCAAACAGTGCTGGTTTGGGTTGCAAAGAGGTTGCAACGGTTTACTTCATCATTCCCCTTCATTTGCCTTATTCCTTATACTTCTTTATTTCTCCTTATTCTCCCTATCTTCATTATTGTTGTTTGCCTTATAAAAACCCCATGTTAACTTTATAAACCCCTCATAACCCCTTTTTCGGGCTTCCGGGCTTCTTTTGGTTTAAAACCTTTAAACCCCGCATTAACCTTTATTTTCATTTTAACTCGAGCCCTAACGCTTTAATCCATTATCGTCGCGCATATAATAAATCATAACCCTACGCTTTAATAAAGCCCGGGCCCGCGGCCTTCACCTGTCATATCACATTCGCTAACGTACGATTAAATCCCGTCGTCCGATCGTACCCACCTTGTCACCTAACGCTTTTCGCTTCCCCCGCCCCGTGAACTTGCATGCCCGTAAGGCAGCGGGGAAGGCAATTTCCCGCCAGACCTATCTGTCGCGCGGTGCAATATAGTTGCATCGCTCCTCCTTGTACGTAAACCATCATTCCCGAAAAGCGGTGTGGGAAAACCACTTATCGCCATTCTGGTATGGTTCCCCGCCCGTTCACTGTCATGCACCTTCTGCTCCCGTAGGACATTGGATTTGCTGCCCGCGATCCAATGGCCCTCATTCGCCCATTCTCGTTTTCGCACGTTAGCCCTCTCAAATCTAATCTCTGCTGTCCGATTTGTCAGATCCATAGCTAATATTCAATCCATCTCACCTCTATGCTTTCCCGTCGCCTCCCGCCATCAGATCTAGGCCGTCCACCTGATCCATCCAACGACCAGTGTTTTATCTCGGCTCCTGTTCGTTTTCAAGGTATTGTTAAAGTGTTTTCGGTCTGTCTTGTGCATGCAAAGGAGGGAGGAAGAGACAATCCAGCAACCTGAGCATTAACCCATCAGCTACTGCATTCAACTCAGTGTACCTCCGAAGGACAAAAAGGACCTCCTTGAGCAGATAAATGACTGTAGCAGTTATTGAAAGTCATGCAGAGAATACTTCACATGTTCAAGGAGTACACCAGAGTACAGAAAGTGCCATTTTGTTCATTAAAACATTCAGATTGTAGCAGAAGACCCATATCTAACTGTAAATGCGGTTGGTGGTCAATTAAGACACCTCCACGCATAGCCTAGCAGAGCAATTGTGTAAACAAATTCTATATATACTGAAAAACAAGATGTAATGAGGTTGATGAGTATTATTATGTTGTAAGCTTCGGAGACTGTAATTACTATGCAACCTGCAGCTTCTGGTCTGCATTTCCAGCTAATACAAGCTTCTTTTGTTATTGATTGCTCACTTTCCACTTCTTCTTCTTGTTCTAGGTTGTGCCTGTTTTGCATTTATTCATGTGCTGTTAATGTTT
This sequence comes from Pinus tabuliformis, assembly GCA_031772625.1. Classification (NCBI taxonomy): domain Eukaryota; kingdom Viridiplantae; phylum Streptophyta; class Pinopsida; order Pinales; family Pinaceae; genus Pinus; species Pinus tabuliformis. Next base: position 446,939,249 of record CM062804.1, on the reverse strand, counting down.
AGCATTAGAGGGGCTGTCATCCCACCTCTGTGTTAGGGTTTAGCATGTATCATTGAATTTGTTTGCAGGTTTCTATTCTTGTAATGCCAGAGAGCTGTCATCCTGTCTATGCATTAGAAAATAGATTTACAGACCTTTTAACTAGTTGCAGCCGGCCATCAGAGGGTCCTGTGCATCTGTTGGTGTGGTCAGTGTTCTCCATTATCACCTTATCCTCAAACTGTGAGTAATTGGTGGTTAAAAGCCTTGTAGTCTGGGGGTGTTCACCCATGTCTGGGGTCAATCATAGTAGAAGTAGTTATCTGGCTTGAATACACAGCATTTCTTTCATTCATCCAATAATTTACAACATTTTTGTTGAGTTTGTAATGTTCTCGAGCATCTCTGAAACACAACCTAGGAGAGTTTCTTGGGGTGATAACATTAATTGGCGCCGTTGTCGAGGAGAGGAGAATTGAAGCTCAGCGTCCCTGGGAGAACGACACAGCTTCAAGCTTTGATGACAGACAAGGCTTGAACACAGTTTCTGGTTGTAATGATCTGTTTGGCGACTCCACTAGTGGAAGATCATCCTTTGGCAACTCCACATTGAAGTTCTGGCTCAGTTTGTGAGACATACTCGAAGAAATCTTCAGAAATCTCCAACTGAATCATTGCCTGACCCTGAGAGGACTATCAAATCGAAGAAAGCATCACAGAAAGGGGCATCAGGATCAGGTAAGCTAAAGAAATCTAATTCATCTCTGAAAGATAAAGTTATTATTGAAGATTTAGAGCACAACACTGCTAATAAGGAAAAACCTTCAGAGATTAGTTCAGCCCCTTGTGCAGTTAGTTCCCCTTTGAATCTCGGTCCAAAGAAAGCTTCCCATTTAGTCCAAAACATTCCTTTATCCCTGTCATCCATCACATTACTCCCTACCATTCAATCTGCTAGTATTCTTCCAAATATTCCAACCATGGTAGGACAGCAAGCACCTATGAGGATTGAGAGAATTGTTGCTGCCAGATATGGACCATTGGTGTTGCATGTGCCTTTGAATCCTATGCCTGTGGGAGAATATCAAAAATATATGCCTAAATTCACTGGCACAGAGGGAGTAACAGCAGAAGAACATCTTGAAGCTTTTTACAGTTATGCTGATAATTTAGATATAAGTGAGAATGATGTGTGGATGAGAGTTTTTGTCCAGAGCCTTGATGGAGAAGCTAGGAAGTGGTTTAGAGAATTACCCCAGAGATCTATAACATATATTGAAGCATTAGATGATGCATTTTTGAAGCAATGGGGAGATAAAAAGGACTTGTTGTATTACCACACAGAGTTTGGTAATCTGAAGAGGGAAAATGGGGAATCAATACCTGATTTTAATAAAAGATTCAATCGTATGTACAGTAAGATACTAGCTGAGGTAGAACCTACCCCCACCTCTGCCAAACTCACTTATGCCAATGCTTTTGACTTTGATTTCTGTCTGTTATTGAGAGAAAGGAGATGTGCCACTCTAGCTGATATGCAGGATGCAACACTAGAAGTAGAATCTAATATCATGGCTGCAGAGAAACTAAAGAGTCAAGCTGACAGGAGGAGATAGAGAAATCAGGCTTCTACTTCTTCTACATCATCTTCAAAACCTAAATTAGATAAAATGACTAAGATGATAGAGTCATTGGCTGCTGAAATTTCTAAGCTGAAAGTGGAACAGAATTCAGGGAAAACAAGGCAGCATAACACATTTGCTCCAAGAAACCCCAATCCATTCAGAAGAGCAAATGAGCAGTTACAAATAATGCAGAGAGGTGAAGAAACAAAAGAAGAACAGAAAGTAAAAGCTCCTTTCAAAAATGTAGTCATGGAGGAAGAACAATTTGAAGAAGATGAGGATGAAATTCACTGTATGGAAGATAAAGGCAGCAGTGCATTTTTGACATTGGCTGAGTATGAACAATCATTGTTGCAGGAACAAGACAATCAAAAGTGGGACAGAGGAGTTGTTCTACAAACTGGTGAATAGCAACAGAGATATAATCTGAGGTTGAATGCAAAGAATGTCAAAGAAAATTCTGCCCAAAGAGCTGTTGTCCAGACAGAACCACAGAGTATCAAGCAAATAAGACCAGCGGTTGATCCAGTCATCCTCAAAGCTCCAGTTCAAGAGGTAAAAAAATGCTGATAAGTCATCTTCTTCTTTCAGCTTTGAGTCAGAAGTTCAGAAATTGAAAGTATCTGTGCCTCTGGTTGAGTTGGTGAAGAGTGAAGTATTTAGGAAGCCTATCCTTGAAGCCCTTGAGCTAGAAACCAAACAAACCTCCACTGACTCTGTCAATTTGCAAGATGACAAGCCTACTATTGTGCTCAGTCCTATGATTGAACCTGTTGATAATAATTCTCCATCTTTTTATGTCTCATTGACCATTCATGACAAAATCCTCCACAATTGCCTGCTAGACACAGGGGCCAGCCATAATCTAATGCCTAAAGCTGTCATGGAAGAGCTAGGCCTTGATATCACTAGACCCTATCATGATTTATTTTCTTTTGATTCAAGGAAGATGAAATGTCTTGGATTGATTAAAGATCTGGCCATTACCTTAACTCAGCTGCCCATGAAGAGTATGATGATGGATATTGTGGTAGCAGATGTCTCTCCTAAGTTTGGCATGCTCCTGTCCAGAGGATGGATTAAGAGACTAGGTGGGACATTACAAAATGATTTATCTTATGCCATTGTCCCAATGTTTGGAGGAGAAAGCAGGGGATTGTACAGAGAAGCACAGTTGGCATATATCATCAGTGCTGAGAAGAATCCTACAAATCATCCTATATATGCAGTGGACACTGATTTTGGAGCATGTATTCTCCAAATAGAAGAATCTCAAAAGGCCAAAATGCAACTCAGGAAACCAACAGTCCAGGCCGAGAAGGAGAAATCAGGTCAGATTTGGGAAATGTTTTTTGATGGAGCATGTTCTAGGGAAGCGGCAGGAGCAGGGGTGGTGCTAGTATCTCCACAACAAGAAAGAATTCAGCTGTCTTTTAAGCTGGTTTTTCAAGTGACCAACAACATAGCAGAATATGAAGCTTTGATGTTGGGTCTTAATGCAGCAAAAGACAGACGAATCAAGAATCTGAAGGTGTTTGGAGATGCTGATGTGATCATCCAGCAAGTAAATAAAACATTTCAAGCAAAGCATCCAAGGCTGAAAGCATGTAGAGATGAGGTATGGAGAATCAGAGACTCTTTTGATTATTTCTATATTTCATACATTCCTAGAGCCCAAAATCATCTTGTTGATTCCCTTGCTGTGTCTACTAGTCTATTTATACCTCCCATGCCTTCCAAAATGGTTTATGAAGTCCAAATGAAGTATAGACCATCCTTGCCCGACAATGTCCACCATTGGAAAGTTTTTGAAGATGATAATGAGTTGAGTAGATTCTTACAAGTCATTGATGAGTTCTCTGAAATGCAAATTGACCAAGAGAATGAAGCCTTGTAAGAAAACCCCCAGTCCCAGCTTAGAAATAAAATTGGTAAAGACAGCATTGTCCAGCTTCCTAGTAACCATATTCCTAAGGGTCTAAGTACTCTTGAAAGACTGTTTAACTAGAATGATGTGCCTTACAAGGCTACCCAAAAAGAACACCAATCTGCAGTCTGTAAGCATGATATAGGAAATCCAGGTCAGCCTAGGTATGTGAATTTGTCCACTCATTTGTCTGCTGATCAAAGTGTTGAATACTGCAATTTAATGAGGCAATTTGCTGATGTGTTTGCCTGGGAGTATAGTGACCTAAAAACATATGATAAGAACATAATTCAGCATAAAATCCCTCTGGAGAAAGACACTATTCCTTTCAAACAAAAGCTGAGACCAATAAATCCGATGCTTCTTCCTCTAATTGAAAAAGAAATTAAAAAATTGCTAGCTGCCAAAATTATAGTTCCTCTAAGATATTCCAAATGGGTAGCCAATTTGGTGGTTGTAAGGAAGAAGAGTGGAGAAATCAGACTCTGTGTTGATTTCCGAAATTTAAATAAATGCTCCAAGAAAGATAATTATCCTCTGCCAAAGATGGAGCATTTATTGCAAAAGGTTTCAGGAGCTAAAGTAATGTCTTTCTTGGATGGTTTTTTAGGCTTTAACCAGATTGATGTGCACCCAGATGATTAAGAAAAGACTTCATTTACCACTCCTTGGGGCACTTTTATGTATGCCAAAATGTCATTTGAATTGATGAATGCTGGAGCCACCTTTCAAAGAGCTATGGATATAGCATTTGTGGGAGAGAAGGAAAAATTTGTGCTTATTTACCTTGATGTATAACAGTTTACTCCAGCAGCCATAAAAATCATTTGCAGCACTTGAAAAAAGTGTTTCTAATGTGCAGAAGGTTTGGAATCTCAGTTAATCCAAAAAAAATCTCAATTTGCTTTAAATTAAGGCAAGTTTTTGGGACATGTTGTGTCTACTGCAGGTGTTCAGATTGACCCAGAAAGAGTCAAAGAAATACAGTCTTTGTCTGTCCCTAGATCAAAGAGGGATATCCAATCTTTTCTGGGCAAAATTAATTTTGTCAAGAGGTTTATTCCAAATTTTGCAGAACTGGTAAAGCATGTTACCTCCATGTTGAAGAAAGGGGCAGAAATCAAATGGACTGATACAGCAAGACAATCTTTTGAGTCCATTAAGAAAGCCATTATGGAAGCTCCCACACTAAGCAGCCCAGATTATAGCAAGGAGTTCCATATTTTCTCATTTTCCTCTGAAGACACCATTGCAGCTGTTTTATTGCAGCAAGATGAAGAAGGTTCAGAACATCCAGTAGCATTTTTCAGCAAGAACTTGAGGGATGTTGAACTAAGGTATGATATTATAGAAAAACAGGCATATGCTCTTATTAAATCCTTAAAGGCTTTCAGAGTTTATATCTTGCATTAAAAAATAATTGCATATGTGCCTTCTGCTGCAATAAAAGATGTCTTGACACAACCTGATGCTGATGGAAGAAGGGAAAAATGGATTGCAAAAATGATAGAATTTAATATTGAGCTGAAGCCCACCAAGCTGGTCAGAGGTCAGGGTCTTGCCAAATTATTAGCTGAAGAAAATTGCAGATCGTTAGACATTGATTTCCTATACAAAATTATAGAAAATGGTCAGGCATAAGAGGAAAAAACAGCTGAAATAGAGAGAAAACAGTCAGTGGCCGAGAATCTAGCTTCGTGTGGTTCGTATTCTACAATAATTAATTTCTTGTTGAAGATAGAAATCCCCTCAGAATTTACTCAAAGTCAGGCCAGAACTTTAAAACTTAGAGTAGCAAAGTATTGCATTAATGAAAATCTGCTCTACTAGAGGGATCCATCTGGAATATTTCTAAGGTGTCTAGACAAAGAACAGTCAAAGGAAGTTATGCAGTAGTTTCATAACAGCATGTGTGGAGAGCATCATTATTGGAAAACTACAGCCCATAAAATTCTCAGAGCTGGGTACTATTGGCCCACTTTATTTTCTGATGTATTTGTTTTTGTTAAATCTTGTGACAGGTGCCAAAGATTTGAAGGAAAACAGCAGTTGAAGTCCCTGCCCTTAAAACCAATAATTGCAAAAGGACCTTTTCAACAGTGGGGTTTGGATTTCATTGGAGAAATCAATCCACATTCCAGTGGCCAGCACAGGTGGATATTAGTAGCCATTGATTATTTTACAAAATGGATTGAAGCAGTCCCTACCAGGAAGGCTGATCATAATGTGGTCATGAAGTTTTTGACAGAAAACATCTTCAACAGATTTGGTTGTCCACATAAATTGATTACAAATAATGCAGCAGCCTTCAGGGCAAAAGAATTGGTGGAAATGTGTGATGCAATGGGGATTAAACTTGTTCATTCCACCTCATATTACTCACAGGGAAATGGTCTAGCAGAATCCTCTAATAAAAGTCTGATCAAGATAATTAAAAAGCTGTTAGAGGACAATAAAAAGAATTGGGATTCAAAGCTCAAGTATGCATTGTGGGCTAACAGAGTGACCATTAAAAAGTCCACATGGAATTCTCCTTTCAAGCTGGTATATGGCACTGATGTTGTATTTCCAATTCAACTAACTCTCCATGTGGCAAAATTTCTTCAAACAGAACAGGATGAGGAAGAAGACATGGCAAAGAGGATAACTGATTTGGCATAAATACATCAGATTAGAGAACAGTTGGTTGAAAAGGCTGCAGCACATCAAAGAAAGATCAAGGAAGCCTTTGACAAAAAGGCAAAAACAAATAACTTTCAGATTGGTGACTTGGTTTTGAAATGGGATGCACTGAAGGAGAAGAAAGGCAATCATGGGAAATTTGATGCTTTCTGGATAGAGACTTTCATCATTTCACAGATTCAAGGGAACAACACCTTCGTACTGAAAAGTATGGGAGGAGAGACAGTTTTTGATGGCCCAGTTAATGGGGGTTTTTGAAAGTTTATGTTGTTTAAGGTCTTTGGGCCTTAAAGGCTATAAATATTTTTTTCTTATTAGTTTTGTGCAGGCAAAGTAGACTCCATGCCCAATGGAACACTAGGAATTTTGGCTATCTTGTTTTCAGTTGGAAAGGCATTGATGTGCAGGTTCTTGAGACATCACAGGGAGGATCTCATCCCCAGAAGGAGCCAGTGTTAGCTCTGCTACAGTTTGCATCAGTTGATGGATTAAATCAGGTCAAACAGTGCTGATTTGGGTTGCAAAGAGGTTGCAGCGGTTTACTTCATCATTCCCCTTCATTTGCCTTATTCCTTTTACTTCGTTAACCCCCTTTCCTCCTTCCCTTTCTTTCTCTTTATTCTCCCTATCTTCATTATTGTTGTTTGCCTTATAAAAACCCCATGTTAACTTTATAAACCCCTCATAACCCCTTTTTCGGGCTCCCGGGCTTCTTTTGGTTTAAAACCTTTAAACCCCGCATTAACCTTTCTTTTCATTTTAACTCGAGCCCTAACGCTTTAATCCATTGTCGCCGCGCATATAATAAATCATAGCCCTACGCTTTAATAAAGCCCGAGCCTGCGGCCTTCACCTGTCATATCACATTCGCTAACGTACGATTAAATCCCGTCGTCCGATTGTACCCGCCTTATCACCTGACGCTTTTCGCTTCCCCCGCCCCGTGAACTTGCATGCCCGTTAGGCAGTGGGGAAGGCGGTTTCCCACCGGACCTATCTGCCACGCGGCGCAATATAATTGCATCGTTCCTCCTTGTACGTAAACCATCATTCCCGAAAAGCAGTGCGGGGAAACCACTTACCGCCCTTCCGATACAGTTCCCCACCCGTTAACTGTCATGCACCTTCTGCTCCCGTCAGACGTTGGATCTGCCACCCGCGATCCAATGGCCCTCGATCACCCATTCTCGTTTTCTCCTGATATCCCTCTCAAATCTAATCTTCGCCATCCGATTTGTCAGATCCACAACTAATATTCAATCCATCTCGCCTCTGTGCTTTCCCATCGCCTCCCGCCATCAGATCTAGGCTGTCCACCTGATCCATCCAACGGCCAGTGTTTTATCTCGGCTCCTGTTCATTTTCAAGGTATTGTTAAAGTGTTTTCGGCCTGTCTTGTGCACGCAAAGGAGGGAGGAAGAGACGATCCAACAACCTGAGCATTAAACCCTCAGCTACTGCATTCAACTCAGTGTACCTCTGAAGGACAAAAAGGACCTCCTTGAGCAGATAAATGACTACCGCAGTTATTGAAAGTCATGCAGAGAATACTTCACATGTTCAAGGAGTACACTAGACTACAGAAAGTGCCATTTTGTTCATTAAAACATTCAGATTGTAGCAGAAGACCCATATCTAACTGTAAATGCGGTTGGTGGTCAATTAAGACACCTCCACGCATAGCCTAGCAGAGCAATTGTGTAAACAAATTCTATATATACTGAAAAACAAGATGTAATGAGGTTGATGAGTGTTATTCTGTTGTAAGCTTCAACTTCTGGAGACTATAACTATTGTGTAACCTGCAACTTCTGGTTTGCATTTCCAGCTAATACAAGCTTCTTTTGTTGTTGATTACTCACTTTCCACTTCTTATTCTTGTTCCAGGTTGTACCTGTTTTGCATTTATTCATGTGTTGTTAATGTTTAGCATTAGAGGGGCTGTCATCCCACCTCTGTGTTAGGGTTTAGCATGTATCATTGAATTTGTTTGCAAGTTTCTGTTCTTGTAATGCCAGAGAGTTGTCATCCTGTATGTGCATTAGAAAATAGATTTACAGACCTTTTAACTGGTTGCAGTCCGCCATCACAGGGTCCTGTGCATCTGCTAATGTGGTTAGTCTTCTCCATTATCACCTTATCCTCAAACTGTGAGTAATTGGTGGTTAAAAGCCTTGTAGTCTGGGGGTGTTCACCCATGTCTGGGGTCAACCATAGTAGAAGTGGTTATTTGGCTTGAATACGCAGCATTTCTTTCATTTATCCACCAATTTCCAACATTTTTGTTGAGTTTGTAATGTTCCTGAGCATCTCTGAGATACAACCTAGGAGAGTTTCTTGGGGTGATAACACAACCTATCACGCAAATCAAGTTACTCTCATTTCACCACACCCCAACTGGTTTCACACATTCACAGTGCTGACATCCTTTCTACATTTCTGTGATTACCATGATGCCTGCGCACTTTTTCACCAGTTGCAGGTGGGTGTTCTATCATGTCTAGTGGACAACGAACTTGGTTCCCTCATTCAAAGCATTCGCACGATTGTTCAAAAATTTTCTTTGTTCATGTCAAACTGGGAATCTACCATCTCGATCGACTGGTCTGATTTTTCTTCTACCTTGGGTGGTTGTCATGTAGTTTATCATTTTCCCAACATTACATCCAATGACAGTCACTTCGCACACTATGATTTTCACTGTGTAACATCTTTATTCTTAGATTTTTGTCAAGCAAGTGAGGCACCTCAGCTTGCGCTGATGGCTATGGCAAGCCCTCATTGTCTTGACATGACTGATGAGAATGACCAGATCTATATATCCGTGTCAGATTCCCATCGTGATCCCCTCTCTCAAATCAGGAATCCATCTTCTCAAAGATCATGAATCTTTCAAAACGACCATCACGAATTTTATGATCCAATCGCTGAATGGCTGGAACAATCTTACTTGGCAAGTCGTGTTGCAGGTAACAAGCTTCAGTCCTTCCTCACACTCACTAAGAAACTTGGTGCAGAACAACACACACTCGCAAGAGGCCTCCGAGGTTTGTTGAAAAATGGTAGTCATGGAAGAGGTAAGCGTGTGTGTTGGGTGGTTGTGACACATTCTTCCGCCCACATGCGAGATCTTCTCTCTCATGTGCAAGTTTTTCAAGTTTTTTCATTTTATGTTGCACACTATTTTTTATTTGTTTTAATCACTCGTATCTTTGTGACTGCAGGTTGGGTACGCCTACAGTGGCTTCACTGGAAATTTCATTTCACATAACCCCAACCATTTAACGTAGGAGTAGGAGTAGTGTTTTTTTTTCGCTTGTCTTTTCTTTCTAGTTTGCATGTTTGTTTGCTTGTTGACTTGGTTGCTTTGCTTGCTTGTTGTTGTTTTCACTTTGTTTGCTTTGCTTACTATTTTTGTTTTCATTTGTTTGGTTTTCTTGATACCTTACTATTTTTGTTTCTGGAAATAAGTGCTACCAACTACTGCGTTTTGGCTTTTGAATAGAGTATGTGGCTGAGATTTGAAGAAACTTGTGACACTGTAGCACTTGGCTAGTCTTGTGTCTGTCTTCTCTGTGCTTGGTTATAACCTTCAGCTGATGAAGTCTTGACAGAAAATACGAGCCGTCCGCAAGGAAAGTTTTGGTCCAACCATGAACCTGTGTCCAAACTGGGAAGCCTCATGCCTGTACTTAGTTTTCTGCTCTATGTGTTCAAGCTCATCCAACTAGTAGAAATGGAGAAGGGGAAAATCTAAATGAGCAAACCTATGTCAGAGGTCTTACATGATTGTTTGAAGGAACAACCTCTTCTGCTCTCAATAAGTTGGGATCCCTCTTCTGCCCCAAAAATAAATAAGTGCTTATGCACAGTCCTCTTTAAAAACTACAAAGGCGAAAGAAGAGAAAGGCTTCCTGCACAGAGAGGTGAAGCATGCAAATCCACCGGGGCACTGACCAGGCTCGCTGGCAGTGGAGCAATGTGTGTGTTCCCGCGTGACTCCGTCGGGGTACTATCCGGGCTCGCTGGCAGTGGAGCAATGCGTGTGTTCCTGTGTGACTCCGTCGGGGTACTATCCAGGCCTGCTGGCAGCGGAGCAACACCAGAGATAAAAACTTATCCTCTGAAAACCTTCAACTCGCTAGCCAAACTACCCTTCCCGATTTTGAAACACTGTGATCAAGATGGAATTTTGATTGTGTTTGATTGAGTTGGCAAAAGGTGAACCATGTATGTCCATGGAGTAAGTGCGGACGCCGAAGTAACCCGCACAGTGATTCAATACTCCCCGAGAGACCAAGGCCCTATGATATCAATAAACCAAAACAGAGAAGGTGGAGTTCTACCAGTGTGTCACCAAGTGTTGTAGCGGCTACAACCACCCTCCAAAATTTTGGCCCGCACCTGATTTCGGAGCCTCCCTTGAGAGTTTCAATTGATGACTACACACACTCGGGTTCACTCCGTGGCCTTGTGTGAGTCTTCACACGACCTTGCTTGATCATTTCACCCAAGCTTTTGCATGTTGATGTCAATGTCATGCTTGCGACCTGTTCTAATCATACTCAAGGTCTTCGCTTCGTGTGTACTTGTTGTGTTCGCTATGTAAGCATTTGTTGCACTCACACACGGAGTCACATACACTATCGCGCAAGTGACCAATGATCAATCACAAGTGTCGCGCTTTCGCTTACATTGTTGGTCAGTCATGTTAGCATGTGTGTCTGGATGGTTTGAGTCGTCTCATCATTAAGTCATATAATTGTGTGTTTGCAAGATCACATATGCATCTTTCGCTCGTTCACACACTTAGTCACTTTCCTGAATTTCTGATGATCGAATCCCCCCCAACAGCCGGACCATCACCCCATCATCAACTCAATCGACTGTCACCCAGAACAATGCAAAAGCACCAAGCAAGCCATTTCAAGTTGCGTTGCCTGCAAGCAAATCAATCAACCTTCATGTTGGTCAACCGGAGAGTTTGACCTGGCAGCCACCCCGGGACCGACTCCCCTCAAAAATTGCCCAAAGGCTATAGAACTTTCCTGCTCCGCTGACTAAGAAAATTGCGCAGATAGGCCGGACAGACACCCAGTGCCTGTCCCTGTCCCCCTCAGAAAATTGCTTAGTTTTTCCATCCATCCTTCCCAACAGTGGACTCACTGCTCACCCAGAAAATTGTGCAGTTTTCATGAGCAAGTCCTCTGCTACCCAGTAATCCGCTCAACTCAGAAACTGCGTAGAGGTGACCAGCAGGCCAACCTCCCAGTACCAGTGCAATTTTTACCGCCAGCAACTCTTGCCAACCGACTGATAGTTCCCCTCAGGAATTGCGTAGTTTTTATTGCCAAGCTCCAGCAATTGATTTCCAATTCTCTCTAGGAATTGTGCAGTTTTTGTTTCCAAGCTCCCGACAGCTGACTGCCCAGTTCCTCTCAGGAATTGTGCAATTTTTTATGCCAGTGACCCAGCAGCTGACTGTCAGTTCCCCTCAAGAATTGCGCAATTTTTGCTGCCAAGCTCTTGGTGCCCGCTCATTCCAGAAATTGTGCAGATTTTGTTTGCCCAGCCTTTTCACAACCCGAACTGTTCCTCCCAAAAATTGCGTATTTTTGTCCCCCAGCTGAGTCAAACCCCACAGATAGTCACTATCGATCCATATTTCCCATATTCATCACCCAGTGACTCTTATGTAGTTTTCATCAATAGTTCCTGGGGCCTCCATCCCAGCTCCAACCTTGTCTCCTCTCCTGGTCACCTGCATCTGAAACGATAACGTATCATGGTAGACTAGGAGGATTTTGGATTTGATGTCGTCTCGTCATGAGTTATTGCAGATACAGGTACACAAACAAACGTGGCGCGATGACAAATGGGATGAACAAAGGGAGCACATGCAAAAGGATAGGTTCGCAAATGGACGAACAAACAATGCATGCAAAGGGATGTGCTCGCGAACAAACGATCATGCAAAGATGTGTTCACGGACGGATGGACGGATGAACATGCACTTTTCGTGAACAGACAAACCTGTCAAGCCTTCCAACATACAAGCAAGGAGCAACGTGTGAATGCAACATCAAGCGAACCCAATGACCATCGAAGACTCTGCGCATGTTGCCATGCGGAGGTGAAGCTGTGACACACCATGAGGACATCCATCACCAACAACATTGCAGCTCGACATGCATGCGCAACAAAAATGTACCAGCACTGTCATGTCGAGTCATGTCATGAGTCATGTTGTCCACATCTCTACTGTGGGCCATACTGTCAATCAATGTAATGTAACGTGGAAGTCCAAGAGACCCACTTGTTGTATGAAGAATCATGTAAAGTCGAAAATTCATGGAAGACAAATAGTCATGAGGGTAGTCGAACAGCCACAAGGGTCAGTTTCACCCTTGGCTATAAATACCCCCTCATTTGTACATGCGAATGACTTTTCACCTCAGCTCCTCCCGCAGAGCCTTGAGAGTTTGTAATCATTTCTTTCAGGAGTAAGTAGTGGCTCCAATGCCCCGCACGCGAGGTTAGTGATGTATGGTGTAACGACATGTCTTGGAACTTTCGTTTAATTCAAAAGCTTGCTAACAAGCCAGCACGTTTTCACACATGTATTGTAATTGTTGTAAGACTAATTTAACACTTGTAATGCATGTTGCTTTAACCTGTGTTTAACACTTGAACTAATTCACTTGTTGTAATACATATATGTTAATGCAAATGTGGTGTATATGATGTTAATGTTGTCTCGCCCGTGTAGACTACTCTCCTGGACATCAGACAGACCTTTCACATAAAACTTGCTATAACAACCGTTTTACTTGCACAGACTAATCCGCTAAGTGTTATACGTGTTATCTTACCTTGTGTGTTGTGACTATCGCATCCATGTGGACTGTTCCGCTAGAAGTTGTGCATGTCCTGTTTGTGTGTTCTTAGTAGAGTTGGGATTACTCCCAACCAACTTGGGACTCACTCCAACCCTCTCCCTCTATGGTGAAAGAACCATTGACACAAGTGACACTTACAATCACTAGGCACGCAAACCTCACTTCTTGAAAGACAAAGAAGACCACTCTCTTGTGTTGACAAGTAATAGTTGAGGCAAATCTTTAAGATAATGGCAACCGAGCCATCATACCGGATGGGACTCCCACACAAAACAATGTGAGGTCTATTTGGGACTTCATACCGGGGTAATCCCCTGAATGTTGGCATGTCCAGCACCGTCAACATATCCTATATTGAGGAAGATGTGATCCTTAGGGTGTAAGAAGTTGATTTTGTTTACTCCAAATTGTGTTACTTGTATATGATCATACATAATGCTCCTAAATTTTATTGTTAGTGGATTTACTATGTTTAGCGAATCATGAGTTACCAATAACCTTAGGAATAACTCAATAAAGAGATTATGTTCAATTTTTCATAGGTTGTGGTCCTTCAGTGTGATGATTTTTCCTTATGGATCTCCTCAATAATGTTCTTAAAATGTTTGATATTCCATGGTCGAGCTTCGCAAGCATCCATGTCTTATCATAGGGCACCTTCCCAACTTAATCCCTTGCCTTCATAAAATGTTAATTTGGTTCAATATCCATGTTCTTAAGTTGGTTACAAATCTTTAGGTGCATTATGGATGAGAGAGATTGCTCGTGTCATGAATTTTACAATTTTGATGAAAATGAGATCTCTTAATCTTGTCCTATCACCGATTAACTTTATATTTTGGGAAAACAGGTTAAATTTTCCATTTGAGTGAATTTTTATTGTCTTATGAAAGAAGTTAAGCGCAATATAGAGTGGTATTAAAGAATATATTCAAGTATTAAGTCCTTATGAAAGAAGTTAGGCACAATATAGAGTGGTATTAAAGAATATTTTCAAGTGTTAAGTCCTTATGAAAGAAGTTAGACGCAATATACAGTGGTATTAAAGAATATGTTCAAGTGTTAAGTCCATCGGGGAGAAATTTGAAATCTTTAAATAAACTTATTATAAACTCCATTAATTCAATATTGTATTTATGAGAAATATTTCAAAATCCATATTTAAAATTGACATTTTAGACCATACATATGCCATTCAATTTCCAGAAAATCAAATGGAATTTTTAATTTTTGTATGATAGGTAGATTGATTTAAAACAAAATATACACTAAAAAATCAACATTGGGACTTCAAGTCAAGTAGAAAGCAGATTATGCAATATAAGAAACTATGTGAAAATATGTAAAATAAAAAAAAAATTACACAACACCATAAAAAAACATAAATATTGAAATCTAATTATTTCTAATAAGAAAGTGTTATTACATTTAGTGAATGAAACATGATTGGTGACATGGTCTTCCATATTATAAGAGGATATGGAAGTGTTCACATTTGATCGAAAGATGAATATCATGATGCTTCACTAGTCAAAGTGAAAAAATAATTTTATTTTAATATTAAAAATTTTAATGTTTTTAAAAATTATTAAATTTTTTTTATATGGATGAAGCAGGATTAGTTTTATATATATATATATATATATATATATATAATTATTTAAAAAAAAATTATTAACCAAAATTAATTATAATTAAAAATATATATTATAAAATAAAATTATAATTATTTTTAATATATTTTTTTATTAAAATAAAATATTAACATTTATATTTTAAAAACTTAAAATTTAATTATAAAAAATATAATAGAAAAAAGAATATATGATTTGCTAATTTCTCATTAAAATAAATATCATTACACATCCCAAATTCTTTCTTTATAATATGTTGTACATATTAAAATAATAAAAATATAACGAAATTGAAATAACAAAATTATCTTTTGAAAGGGAAAAAACAAATTTTATTGTTATTATTATTTTATAAAAAAAGTGTTAATTTAAGAAAATAAAATAAAATAAAACAAATTAATAAAATATTAATTCAAGAAAGTAAAATAAATTAAAGTTATTTTTATTTTGAAAAAATTTGTGCTCAAGATATAAAACAAAAATAAAATTTTATTATTATTATTATTATAATAAAAATATTAATTTAAAAATAAAATAAATTAACAAAAGTCTTAATTCAGAAAATAAAATAAGTTAAGATTATTTCCATCTTAAAAGTATTTGCGCTCAAGCATACATAGGGGGAATTTTATCGTTATTATTTTTTCTAAAACAAAAGTGCTAATTGAAGAAGGTAAAATAAATTAAGATTACTTCCATCTTGAATGTATTTGTGCTCAAGAATACATACATCTTCTTAATTAGATCTTAAGCTCAATGGTTATTTTTTAAAGCACTTTTAATAGAAGTTAACAATATTAATGTATACTTATTATTTATTGAGGATTGTATAAATTATTTTAAAATTCTTACTAGTTAAATATAGGGATATCACATTTGAGATATGCACACACAAATTCTAAGGAAGAAGCATAGATACACTTAAAGTATAATTCTTGATATAGATATATTGATTTTAATTAGGTGATATAGATTAAGTGATAAGGAATCAATATTTTCATGTTGAATTTAAAAAACATAGATACACTTAGAGTATAATTTTTAATATAGATATATTGATTTTAATTAGGTGATAGAGAAAAAGTGATAACTAATCAACATTTTCACGTTGAATTTTTTTTTAATAATTTTGTTATGATAAGATGAATTTAAGAATTAACTATAAGATAAATTTAAGAGTATATTAGAATAGTTTGATTATTAGCATTAATGTTTTAATTTAGATAAAATCTTTTGTGCAATTATAATTTTGTATGGTTTAGTTTATGTAATTTTGAGCTATAATAAGTTGGCCAATTAAGATTAAATTTTGAAAGTTTATTATCTCATTTTTCTATTCTCAAAAGTAGAAATTATTACTTAATATACAACCTAGCAATGTGGACTTTCATTGTTTTACTACATATGTTTAAACCTATTTACCTCATTCAAATTTTTTTTATGGGTTAAATTCGCATTGAAGTCAATCTTTAACTCGCAAGACTAAACCATAACTATAGAGAAGCATAGGATATCAAAGTACTTAGAAAAATCAAAATTAACCATAAAAGGATTGCAAAGCAGGCCATGAAGTTTTCAGAGTACCATCTTGCTTTGAGGAGCCTCTATTTTCTATTGTGGTTGAGGCCTATGATATTCCATGAGATGATTTTCATGGAGGGGGTATCTTGGTTGCAGGGAGGACATACATGATTGCCCTGTTTCATCTTGAGTTAACCAACATACCCCCCAATCCGTCCAAGATTTGTTGGTTGCTTTTCCTACCTTTTTTTATTGACTCCCTATAAGTTTTTATTGGATCCTTCAATGAATGGGATTACACTCCAAGTGGAAATGTGTTGGATAGCCCTGATGTTGATTTTAAGGCATGGCAAAATTTGATTTTAAGGCATGGAAAACTTTGAAATATGCAGGGCCTCACATTTTAACTTGATCCATGTTAGAATTAGAATTTGGGTAGCTCAGAAGGTATTTTTGAGAGAGGATAACCCACCAAAAAGAAGTTTGTTGGGAAATTTACCCAAAAGTGGGGTTTTGGACCCAAGATGTGGGTTTAGGACCTAAAATAAATAATTATTTATTCTTAAGGGTTGAGAAGTGAAAAACCTAGATTTAGAGGTTTCCTAAGTGATCCAAGGAAAACGATAAATAAAGGAGGCCTAAGGCGAGGTCTCGCACATTGTGTGCAAGAGAGATGCAACCTATCTTGTGCTAAGAGTGCCCTAGTGGATGGTCGCAGATCAGAGAGAGTGCTACAAGCAATGGTTTGAATTTGTGAAGAAGTCGAGCTAGGGTTTTAGACCAAGAGAAGACAAGCTAAGAAGTGTTTCTACCCTAGCAATTCTACTCAAGGAGGTGGAGCCTGAACTTGAAGGAAGGCCATGACCTAAAAGATCAATCCTAAGGAAAATCAAGAGATAAAGGTGGTTGTGGTAACTTGTAGGAGGGCCGAGTTAGAGTTTGAAGCAACATTTGGAGCTAAAACACATTGCAACTCATCCATTTGTGAATAAGAGAGCCACAAACCTAAAGGAGAGCTGAGCTGGAGCATTTATATGTAAGAGAGAATCTCTAGAAGATGATCGAATCACTTCTCGACATGTCTAAAGTAGACCGAGTTGAAGGGGGTGCTGGACAAGGGTATCAAAGAGCTGTTATTTCCAAGAGGAGGGGTTAAAGCCCTAACAAAAGTTTGTTCTGTGTTTTTGAGAGGGTCGAAGCCCTAGTCTCTCTGTTATAGGTAGGTCAAGGCTTTAGGCTAGTTGAGAAAGGGGCGAAAAATTATCAAGAATATGTGCATATAAGGAGGAGGGGAAACAAAGACCTAAAGTAGCCTCAGATTGGAACAAATCTTCACGTAAAAGGTCAAGACCCTTATGGATATTGGATGAGAATCCAAAAGTGTTGAAGGTTGCAGATAGGAGCTCTCAATTTTATGTTGGATAATTGCAAAGGTAGATCGTAAAGTATGTTCATAAACAAAGTTATGAACATAGTGTATTTCATGGGCTAATATGCAGTGGGTTAATGGATAAAGTCACTTTGAGTAGCTAATGTTTTGAAGGGCAATGTAGAATGTCTTTGATGGGTCAAATACCTCATGAGCAACTGGCCTAAAGAGGAAAAGGACCTAACAGGGGTCAAGGAAAATGTGTGCTGAAAGGGTTGAAGGAGAAGGGATTCTCCAACAAGTTGTGTATTTGTTCTTGTCTCTTTTTGGGCAATTTGGCGATTTGAAGAAGCAGTTCACAAGCCCAAGTTTTGTATACTATGTATACTAGTTTTACTAGTGATTGAGGGCCATGATCCTTGATACAAGAGCCCCATGATTCTTTTATTGATGGATTAATAAAATAATCGAGCTTTGGGCTCAAATCATTGTGTACTTAATTGATTTCACTAATGAAGATTTTCGTTGTGCAAAGTGCTAAAAAGTTCAGGGTTCCTAGTGTGTTTATGTGTGTGATTAGTCTCAAACCAAATCTAAGGCCTAAGGAAGATTCAACAATCTGGGTCCTCTTGCAGGGAAGATTGGAGCATCGAGGGCAGGGGGACAACATAAGAGGGGAGCGAAACGACTAAGGAGGATGGGGGCAAATTGGGGTCACGCATGAAAATTTCATGAAATGGTGAAGTCAAGGGGGTTAGGAGAATCTAGTGGGGGGAGTCAAAATGATTTATGGAAGAGGGTTTCTCCACTGAGGGGTTGGGCTATGAGGTCCGGGATTTAGGGTTCTTAGGATTACCTCCAACTTTTGTAAAATGCTCATCATCCAGAGTGGAAGATGACTCAAGGTTGGCATTTACAACTAGCAGAGGGAAATTATGGTAAAGATGACTATTTTCATGGCATCTTTAGCATAAAAAGGGATATGCTCATAATCCATGGGTTGCTTCCAAAGCTCATCCTGATAATAAATACCAATGGATTTTGGAAGTGGCTTAAAAATATTTATGTATACAAAAATACAAGCATGAGAAATGTACATTACTTACTTAGTTGGTTTTGAAGCTTTGATGAAATGTCCAAGATAATTTCCTATGTTAACTAGAGTTTCCTGATCCAAGAATTCTCGAGGTAGTGAATACATCCCGATCCAAAGTGGCACTACAGTAAAATATTCCTTATCAAGCACAAAGAATTGTAATTAAAAGCAGTGAAACAACCTTTCCAAGTTAAAAAAATAGAAGTCATTTTCAAATACCTGAGTTTTGTCTTCAATGTTGATGAATACTATGGTAAAGAATCCTTTGGCCCCCAATTCCAACTTAATTTTCCCCATGTCCATTTTAGTTGAATCTAGTGAGAGGGAGCTCTTTTGAAAGCCAAATACTGAGAAATTTCTCAATTAGTGTGTGATCTGCATGTATTAAATATATCATCCGACATGTATTGGATATATTTCCCAATGCAGCTAGATTGAAGTTCAAATTTAGGGTCTACTATAGCTTTAGGAAGACAACTTCCTGACCTTTGTTTCCTTGATTGGGTCATGGTTTGCAAGGGATTTTGTCTATAAATCTTAGGGTTATATCTATAAATCTTGGGATTGGAAGCAGAAGGTTGCATCAAACTATTTGATCATGTTATAAAAAGAAGAGTGATTTAGTTACAAAACTAAAAAAAAATTGCAAAGGCAACAAAATCCTTCCTCCCCTCATTCACTATTGAAATTAATTCATTAAGTAAATTATATATATATATATATATATATATATATTAAAATTACATTACACTAGTGTAGTCCATTGAGACTTGTAAAGAGTGATAGGTGCACTATTAACCTACGTTGTAACTCGTGATATAATAGCATTTATGAAATTGTTCTATAATATTCAAGTTTTGGAAATATCTAACATAATATTTAATGTATTTATATTTGATATATAGTTATATATGATGTAATAACATTTTTTCATGAGAATTCTCATTCCTATTAAAGAAATATTAATATTATACCTATTTAAAATTTATATATGGAAACCAAAATTATATTAACTCCACCAAATATCATTTAAGCTTGTAAAATTTAGTGAAATAAGCATTACCTTCTCTCATATATATATATATGAATGAGAAATTATTAATATGAATGAGAACTGTTCTTGCTTGCTTCAGCTATCCTCCACAGGATCCACAGAACTTGTTTCTAGGGCTCTGGCCTGGTATCACTGAACATTGTTTCTTCCCCGTTATTTCATCACGGCAGAACTCGGGTAATCTCACCCTGGAAGCTCTTATCTTCTGAGTTATAATGTTTAATTTGAAACCAGGGTTTTACTTGTTTTCATGGGTTGTTTTTGCAGGCCAGCAACAAACCCCAACAAACTCCAAGTGGGGTTGGTGTTATCGGCTATCAAGAACTCCGGAAGTGCAGGAACAACTTCTCTCACTCAGGTTGGCGAGCTCAGCCTAAGGCTTGTCTTACGATTTCCTTTGAAGCTATGTAGGCTTTATTACTGTGGAACATGTTTGGTTATTCCTCTTCCAGCAGAGGGTTTGATAGTGAAATGAGTTATTGTACAACCGGAACTTGCCTGCGGTATCCTAGGGCTTCCTGAAGCTATCACCCCACCCCTATGAATGTTTGGAAGAAAATTAGCCTTAATCTCTGGTTTGAGGATCCTCGGCCCAGAATATAGTTTAATGGTTCACAACCGACAGCACGGTTGTTGCCTTAATTACAAATTCTCTGTATAAGATCTACTATGACTATTTATTTTCTGCAATGTAATTTAAACGGTTTGACACATTCAAATTTGGTTTAGGCTGATGATACTCTGTATTCGTTATGACTGTTGCATTTCAGCGACCAAGAGGTATGCGGAAATTATTTCTGTCCCTCAAGATCACTCCCAGCATAGTAATAATATTCATTCAGTTCAATGCCTAATTAAGTTCTGGAGCATCTTTTCGCCCTTTCAGCAATTGTATTAGTCTTTTTAAAAAAATGTATTTATGTCTAGAAGAAATGGGGTAGTCATGCTGTTACATCTCCTCGGTGTTTCACACGTTTACTCATTTCCAGTTAATGAATAAGATTGCTGATATCTCTCTTTACAGTTCATTCTATAAATAAACAGAGTTATGGGTTTCATTCTTATCGTTTTAACGAATACTGTTATTTGCATTTGCTCGCTGTATATGATTTCTACATCGGAGATCTCCCAGTTTCCCCAGTGGAGCTCTTTCTTTGAAATTGGGGTTTCTTCTCCAGGAGGGTCAATCTACCTGAACAGGTTACCCTGGCTGGAGGATAGGTATTTTAATACCTCACTTACCCTCAGACCAGTGTATTGGCACTATGAACATAGTTCATTTACTCCCTTTACTTTAGTTTATCAGTCACAGTGTCTCTGTTGGTTATGGGTTAAATAACATTAACATTTCAATCCTGTTAGACAGGTGTATCTCACAGTATGCTCTATCAGTTTGTACAATTTATTTGTCCAAGAATGCATACTCAAATAAGTGCTGTGTAAGTCTTACATATACCACTTGTTGTCCCAGTTACATGTTTAATTCATAGGTACATAACAAATTCATAGGTACATAACAAAAGCAGTCTTTTCTTACTTAAGCTGTATTCTTTACTTATCCATTGCACAATTTATTTGTCCAAGAATGCATACTCAAATAAGTGCTGTGTAAGTCTTACATATACCACTTGTTGTCCCAGTTACATGTTTAATTCATACGTACATAACAAAAGCAGTCTTTTCTTACTTAAGCTGTATTCTTTACTTATCTATTGGGCTCTCAGCAACATATCATAAGCAGTATTATTTGGCTTATGTAATGCATTCTCATAACATAAACAGAACTACTTTTTCTTATATGATGCATTTTCAGAAGCATAACCTAAACGGAATTACTTAATCTTATCTGTTGGATTCTCAGAAAGCATATCATAAACAGAATTACCTATCTGATGCCTTCTCAGTTTCCCAAGAAAGTGAATTCCGGACAGGACCACACCTCCTCGCCTACGGAACTGGCAATCACGTCCAAGTTTCCCCCGAGCTTCCTCCTTCCGTTACAGTTGTTGAGAGTAACCTCTCACAGGTTACTTCTCAGGCTTTAAAACCCGTAGTCCAGCCTGGAAAAGTCAGATTTTCTCTCTGACAGGGAGGTTTCCACTGGCACCAAGCCAGCTCCAGATAATCTTCCCCAAGGCAGCCCCAGATAATCTTTCCAAGGCAGCACCAAGCCAGCTCCAAATAACCTTCCCCAAGGCAGCACAGTATTCACACTCTCTTTCTCTAGGTGGTATTCACCTCTCTCCTTACTAACCCCTCCTCATGCCCTCTGAACTCTTTTTTGTCTCCAGGACTTCGAAACTGCCCCAACTGTCCGGAGGTTACAAGTTCGTTATTGGGTTTTTATCCGAATTCACATTTCCCAGTTTTCTTAATTAGGGTTTATAAAAAAAATATAACTTGTCATAGAAAGTTCCCTCTTTCTTTCACACAGTAATTATAAAAATCACTAAAAGTAATTGACAAAAATTTATGAAAATAACGTCACTGACTGGGTGTCACACAAGTCCTCGGCCCGCTGATTATGATCTGCGCGCAGCGACGAGAGTCATTACACAAACACATTCAATTCAGAGAAAATTTAAAAGCATTACAAAAGGGAATCAAATTTGAAAATCAAGAGAGTGCGAGACTTAATTGTTGCAGAAAATCAAGAAAGTGCGAGACTTAATTGCAGAAAATAAAGAAAATCAAGAAAGTGCGAGTTTTACCCGCTGCAGTTCATGTTCTTGCCGAGGCGGAAAGGAAAATTGACACGGCAGTTGGAAGGGAGACTGGTGAGGGCAGAATCTTTCATGGCAGGTAATATCGAAATTTCTGATTTGATACATTCGCATGACTGTCGCTTGGCAGGGCCGCTTGTCGCTCCATTTGCCAGAGACTGCACAACTTGGCAACAGGGCGAAGGGGGTTGACCCGCCCCCTTTGTTAAAAAGTCGGAGCACGGACTCAGCAGGCTTAGTCCATTGCAATCCTGCGCTTCCACCTTTGGATGCACAGACATTATCACCAAAATTACAGTAAACACGAGCAGGACCACCAAAGTCCTATGGGAACCCATAATATTCCCACTGTACCCAACCTAGCTGATATGAAATAATAAAAGAAAACTGGAAATAACAAGAGACCTGGTCACATCATACAGATTCACTCTCCTCTCTTATATAACCCAAATCCTAATACAAAATGGGAGGCGGTTATCTTTGACTCAGTATTTTTTTTATTTTAACATATTTATCTAACTTCCATTATGTATAGTAATTTATGTACGTGACTTTTGACTCGGTATTTTTTTATTTTAATGTATTTATCTGAAGTTATGTATAGTAATTTATATATGTGTCTTTTTTGACCGTTTACTTTAAATTTATTTATTTATAAATTTGAAATTTGTTTTTTTAAGCTGGGTAAGATTACATCTTCATTATGTCTAATTTTTCATTCTGATCTGGGGATAGCACAAGTTTTGAACCTAAGAATTCTGGTTCAGTGAGACAACCCGAGACCTTTGATTTGGTGAGACTTCATTTCCACAACCATTACCAATTGAGCTACCCCAAACAGAGTAAATTTGAAGTCAATGAATAAGTAAATTTGAAGTATAAAATATTTGAGATGCCCTAAAGAGACTAAATTTGAAGTTTGTATAAAATATTTAAAATCTTTTTTACATATTTATTTAATTTATATATATATATATATTCAATCACAGGGATTTTATTATCTGGTCAAACAATTACATTTGATTTACGGATTCTACATTACTTTTTACTGATTTTGTCTTACTCTCCCCATGTCATTCCAATGGGATTTGTTAACTAGGAGATATATTTCCAATGGGATTTGTTAACTAGGAGATATATGAAAACAAAAAGCAAAATGTCATACACTATAACTAGATTTCAAGCTAGAAATAACATAGAAAATACAAACAAAACCAACTATTACCAGAAATTTCTTGTTTGGGGACCAATTCGTGTTCTAGCTGATCAATTCTTCCTTTAATTAGGTCTAGCCATCTAATAATAATATATTGTAATGCAATATATTTTAGTGAAAAATAACAATGTTATTAAATTTTCTGAATTTTTTGATTGTGTAGCTGTTTATATGCATATTTCGAGTGGACACTTTACCCATCGTAGAGTAAATAGATTAATAGTATGAATACTAATCAACTTTAATCAACTTTAAATAATGAGAGCATTTACAAGAAAATTAATAATAAATAGTTAAAACAGAAAGTAAAAAAAGACTAAAAAATAAACAAAAATTTTAAATAAATAAGAGTGTAGTAAAAAAGAACTAGAAAGTAAAAAAGAGAAGACCCATAAAAACAAACAAAAAAATTTAAACAAATAAAACTGTAGTAAATTAAATAAGAGATTACTAAAAAAGTAAAAAAGAGATTAAAAATACAAACAAAAATAAATAAATAAATAAGAGAGTGGTTATATATATATATATAATTCTATTATTGAATAAATAAGGGAGTGGTTATATATATATATATAATTCTATGGGTTATGATGTAATATAAAAAATTCTTATGCTCTTGTCATATGTGATATTATAATATTTTATATGGAGACTCAAAAAAACAAGCAAAATAAATTAAATAAATAAGGGAGTGGTTATATATATATTATTCTATAGGTTATGATGTAATATAAAAAATTCTTATGCTATTGTCATATATCATATTATAATATTATATATGGATTATGATGTAATATAAAATATATATATATATGCTATTATCATATGTGATATTATAATATTATTTAATAAAAAAGAAAAATAAATAAATAAAAGTTTGGTTGAAGAAATTATATATATATATATTATAATATTATATAACAACTTAATAAAGGGAAAAAATAAATAAATTAAAGGTTGGTTGAAAAAATTATATTTATATATTCTAAAAGGTTTAGGAATAAGTTAATTTTAATGTTAAATCTATTATTATATTTAAATAGGAATGGTTTAACTTATAAATGAAATAATATTTTTCACTGTATTTTTTTTGGTTAATTTTAACAAAAATTGGGTGATGGTTTTTAAAAACTTGAGTTTAAGTTGTTTGATCTATATAATTCGAGTGATGGCTTTTTAGGGTGCTCAATCCATTTATGCATTCGAAAATGCATTTTAAACAACACAAAAATAGCATTCACACAAAAATCACATTCTTTCTTGAAATTTTTTTTCCCATGAAAAAATATATTTCGTGGATAAGCTAGACTATGCCTATTTAAGAATACAATTTAAAGTATCACCAAATTCTAATTTTTTTAATACATTTATTTAATTATTTTTGCATTGTAGTGTTTAAACAAATTGACTCAATTAAATTACATAAAAAATAAAATATAATAATGATAATAACTAAACTAGCTTAGATCCAACTTAACTCCAGATGTACCAAGTTTTTAGAGTGAGAAGATCCCTCTCTTGACGTGCAAACATATTTTAAAGTGAAAAGTGATTTGATCGCTCTACATTTTTAATAGACTCAAAATTAAAATGAATCTACACTCATTTATTAATTGGTTATCTAATATTATTTAACATTATTAATCTCCATTTTTTCTAAATAACAAAACATCTTAACTTTCCTCGTGTTTAAGCGGAAAATTCTTTAATTTATCTTTAATATATTTATTCAACTAATCATTACATTATTAATCCTTTTCTCTTTATGTAAGGAAAACCTACCTTAGCTATTTTTTCTCTTTTTTACATTAGTTTATTTGTTTAATTATTTATTAGTTATCTTTATGTTAATATATTTATCAATTATTTATTTTTTTTAATTATATTTTACATTATCTTTTTGTATTTTATTAGGATGAAAAACATACTTATATAGGAAACTAGACAATGCAAACTTGATATTATCCAAACCCCTAACCAAGAATAATATAGTGAAACATGTCATGTGAAAATATGCATAAGCCTTGGAATCTAGAGTGATTTAGTATGGAGTTGCATTCCAAGACAAGTACAGAGTGATTTAGTATGGAGTTGCAACTAGAGATAGGGCTATGGAGAGGAGGACATGTCTTAGCCCCTGGGAAGTTAGGTGTCAGGGGGTTGTTGGGTTATTTTGGTTACCAAAAAGAAATATTATAGAACCGTATTAGAATAAAGGATACCAAGTTGCTAAGTCATGATCATTGTAATTATTGAAATCTCCAAATGTATAATACATTGTAAAAGTGGTTGTTGTGAACCTCATTAGAGAGTGATAATAAAATTTTCCAAATTTAATAACCCAGACATATGCAACAACATATGGATTGCAATAAATTACTGTTACTACAGATGAATTAGAAATCGAGGATAGTGTTTGCATCCCCTTAACCTTTTCCTAGTTGGATGCTTCTTCAAATATAAGATAGTTTTTCATGTGAATGGATACAGATCAAGGGTAATTGCTACAACCACCTTGACCCTTCCCAGTTGGATGTCTCTTTAAATATAAGATAGTCTTTCCCGTGATTGGACATGCTTCCCTAAAGATGTCATTAAACAAATTATGGTAAGAAGTAAATAGCCAAAGAGGAAGAGATATATGTCTACAATTTGCGAGACCTTGGTACTTTCTATCATGAGAAATCATATGTAGCCTGAAAGTCATTGAAAACAAGAAAGAATGACATGAGGGGTATTGTATAATGTATGAAAACAAGAAGAAATGACATGATGCGCTATGTGTATAATGTGGTTGGATTGTCTCGGTATTGAAGTCTAGTAATTGCCATCATGTCAACAAAGGGAACTCTTAATGCTCAGAAGTATGCTCGTGCTATCATGAAGTAATGCCCCAATGGTTCATTTGTTGTTAGTAATACATCAATTGTCTATCCAAGAAAAAGCACGAGTATATTTATTTTATATGGTTTCGTGTAGATAGCATATGGGGAAACAACTGTGAGATTATGATTTAAAAAAAAAAAAAAAAAGTCAAAATATTGAATTTTCCCATGCACAATTGTAAAGAGATTGTGGAAGCCCATTTATTGTGAAGGCACCTGAGATGTTGGGTTCTATCCCTTTAATATTTTCTTTAGTATTCCACCATTCTCCTAAAAGAAGAGTCTCAGTTTCTAAATGGAAAAATGGATGGGACACACTAGGTTCCTGATAAAAAGTAAGTGCTCCATTTAAAGTTTCTCCAAGATATGAAATATGGGTGTGCCATCATAGGGTTCCTTGTTGTCTTATACTAGGAAACTTGTAAATTTGTTTATCATTCTACCAAGTTCAATCCCCATGTTAGTTTATGTTAAATCCTATACAAGCCCCATGTTAACCCCGAAACCCCTTATTAACCCCTAGATATTAAATTATTATATTTCTATTGTTATATTATTATGTAAGCCAAAACGTTTCATTGTACCCTTTTACTATAATTGTACCCTGTGTCTATATATATACACCAACAAGACCTAGTCTTAGGATAACCTCATCTTGTCTTATACATTGTATTCATTGTAAAAGAAGGTGCCCCCCTCAAGTAGAATATAATTATTAACTTTTTATATATTTTAGGTGCATGGTTCATAACATGTGGTATCAAAGAATATGAATCTAGGATATTGCTCCTTTGAATGAGTCGTTGTTGAATTTTCGCTATCACATTTTTCCAGGAAGTTTCAAACTGTAAAATTTTGAGATGATGGAGAAGATATCTCAAACTAAATTAGTTCAAAATTACATATTTTGGTTCAATATACTTTCATAGATATACCCTATAAAAGTTAGTGGTTCTGAATGGTCCTGAAATCAATTACAAATGAGTGATCTTGGAATTTTTGCTACAATTTTTTTCTTGGACACGTCAAACCATGAAACTTTTAATAGACTAAAGAGAGCTCTCGAGGCACATTTAGAAACAATTTTAGATTCTAATTCATTATATTTTTGGAGACATACCATGTGAAAATTAAGGTTTGTGAATAGTCCTAAACATAAGTTTCAAATGGGTGATCTTGGAATTTTTGTTGTAACTTTATCCTAGAGAAATTTTAGACTGAAATTTTCAGAAATTTGAGGAGACACACCAAGGTAACTCAAATAAAAATTTCACAATCATATTTAAAAATTTGGACATGTGGCACACTATAAAACTTCTCTCTTGGGAATAGGCCCAAAACCAGCAAGTTTTGGGAATGTTACCATAACTTTCACTTGGCACACAAAATTTTGGTCAAACATATGGAATTGTAGAGAAGACATATAAGAGTATGAAAGTTCAAAATTTCTAATTTAGAAGGGCTAAAATTTCAAATATAATTTGGCAAAAAGGTCAGCCATTTGGATAATCTGCAAATTAGGGTTTTGAAAGGTGTGCAACTTGCAATTGGCATAATCTTTTATTGGAATATCTAGTTTTGTTGATTCAAAATTTATGATAAAGAGAAAAAGTGGAACATTATTATCTATACACATGGCTCCTAAGGGTGCATTAAAATTTACTTCACCACTTAAACCTCTAGAAATCCCATCCATGATCATAATGAAATAGAAGATGCCCAATACTAGGTATCCAAGTTGTAAAGCTAATTGTCATAGGTGCAAGGATCAATAAAAAAATGGAAAAAAGATAGAGGGAAACAAGGAAGAAATACAAAAAACCATCAAGAAATAAATATAAAAATAGATGAACTCCATGGAAAAATCTTCTCTTGGAGAGGATTCTTAAAAATATATATGGATATCCCAAGAAATCATGAAAATAAGGAGAACAAGTGCGTTGAAATTCAATCATAAATGGGGAGTATTTTATCACAATTGGAGAACACAAATATTGAATCGCAAAACCATAATCATTATTTTTTAATATAAGATCCACATCATGAGGGCTTCAATTCAGCACCAAAGAACTACTTTATTTCAAAGATTGATATGAGGAAGTTCGCTGGTAATGACCCTATAAAATGGATATTCCAAATGGAGCAATACTTTGATCTACAACAAGTGATAACCTTGCAAAAGGTAAATGTAGCATCCATGTATTTAGAACAAGATAAATTTTGTATGGTATCAATGGCTTTGTGAAAGGAAATAAAAAATATTCTATTGTATCTTGGTCCATCTTTACAGAGGAATTGATAGCACATTGTGGGGATATTAAGAGAAATACATTTAATTGGTAAATCTTTGACAAAAAATTCAAATTACATATCACATTCATCAAATCTAAAAGTTGAGTATGAGGATAAAGAAAATTTTAGAGGATAATTTGTTAGACCTATTTATAGGAACTTTAAAGGAGAGCATCCAACATGAGGTGTTGATCCAAAATGATCTCGGGGATCAAAATATTCTCAAAAATAAAAGTGTTGGAAATCGCACGAAACCAGTGTTCATCATTCTGATTCCAACTACGCTTGAATCGCCTCAATCTGACATCATATGCGAAAGTTATTGTGTTCTAAAGTTTTTGGCAAGCAACTAAAAAGTCAACTTATAGGGTTGATTGGGTTGCTAACTGGGTAGGCCGTATAATGATGTCATGTTGATGTAATCATCTAACTGGGAAGGTACAATGAGTAGTACGGCCAATCCTGTGATTCCAAGTGGAAACATTGTATATTTCCATGTGTTAAATTGTGATTGTTTGTTTGATTTGATGTGGGCCAATGGGGAGGCTCCACGTGACCCAATGGGAGGGTGCCACACGACCCTTGTAAATCATATAAAATATGGTTATGGGTCTGATCGACCCCACGACCTTCAACAAACAAACCAACGGCCATATTGTTACACTGCGCCATGTCTCTTGGCATGTATGGTCTACATATTTTATTTAAATTACAGTGGTTTTATGGGTCGGGGGAGGGTTTGGGCTGGCGGGCTCACCTAAATGGCCTTGGCCCAGATCACATTACATACCCATATTCCCACATCAAGAGTGAAGGTGAAGGCTATAGTGGAGGGGGCAAGGAGTAGGCCTTGGCCCCTGGTTCTTCGTTACCATATGACCATACCGACGAGGTTTACAAATGGACGTGGTATTTCAAATTTGAATTTGGGTGGGAGGACTAAGCCTTCGCCCCTGGTCACTAGAACTACTCGTAACCATCGGTCTAGTGGAGCGGAGGGCCAAGACCAGAGGAGCTGGCGTGTGGCCCGCCTCCTGGCCACATGGCCTCCCACATGCCCAAGAGCAGGGATGAAAATTTGTTGAAAATAATAACAAGAAAGTCCTAATTTAATTTTGTCCTTGAATTAAATTGTAATTTGAATTCTTATAACAACTTGTAATAGTTAACTAAGTTAATTTGACTTAGTTTACTCAGTTAATTCGAGTTGGGAGTCTATCTAGAGTCATGTAGAGTGGTTCCTAAATTTTAGGAGCCCAAGTTGAGTTCTTTTAAGTTGTAATTATTTAATTTAGTTTACCTGAGTTAAATTCAGTTAAACTAGTTCCAACTAATGGAGGATTTAGTGGGAGATCTAGTAGTGGGAAGTAACCTACAGTAGTGGGGTGTAACCAACACTGCTCAACCAGTAAAATGAAGATTCACTCATAATTAACTCATGCATGTCAGATCAGAGAAAGACCCAATTGAGATTAGAGTTCACTGACAATGTACTATCAATTGTATAATCATCTGAATTGTACAGGTGGTGCATGCAATCATAGGAAGACCTGTGATGGATTGCACAGTAAAGGATGAGGAATTTCCCAATTAAATATAGGCTAATTGCCTAGGAAGTTGCGCAAGGAAATAGGAGCTTGGTAGGCAGCATATTTGGCTAAGTATTGGTTCGAATTTGTTTGTGAAGCAGTGAGATAGATTGAGATTGTGCAGAGGTTGCTCGGGCTTAAGAAAATCATTGTAATCTTCTCATGTTTTTTTATTAATGCAATATATATATATATATATATATATATATATATATATATATATATATATATATAGTAGGAGTTTTTCATTGTGGTTCTCCCTAAAAAACTATTGTGTTATGTGTGATTGAATTCTTTCTCTTTTATGCTTCGTGATTTCATCAATCGTTTATTGTTTTCGCTGATGAGTAGAGTATATTCAAGTCTATTTTTTTAGCATATTACAATTTGCAGTTTAAATCTACAAGGAATTTCTACATGGTATCAGAGCTAAAATAACTATAGAAGAGGAGAATACGAGTTTGTCTTTTGCAGGAGAAATCAAATTTGCAGTATCATACTTCAGAGCTAGCAAGATGTCGTTCTATGGATTGAGACTTGAATATGCCCTTGAGGGTAGTTTGAACTATATTGATTGGAAGGACAAGATAGAGGCAATGTTGGAAGACAATAGGCTTAAGGAATTCATAGACAAATATATTCCTAAGCCAACTGATGCTTAGGATCTGGCAGAGTGGAGAAAGTGTGTGGAAAAGGCGAGAAGGATTATCCTAGAAGGAGTTCGAGATCATATTGTCTCGAACCTCCATGGTAAGGAAACTCCATTTGCAATGTGGAAGGCCTTGATAGACCTATTTCAAAATAATAGTGACCACATGAAGCTAGCATTGAAGGACAAGCTCAGAAATATTAAGATGGAGAAGGGTGAAAAAATACCAAAATACTTGACCAAGTTCACCCAATGTCATGATGAGCTTGGAAGTGTCAGTGTTATAGTTTTTGAAGAAAATCTGGTGAGCATAGCACTTCTAGGACTTCCCAAGAGCTGGCATAGTTACCATGACTCAGTTAATGGGAGGGAGAAGCTACAAGAGTGGGAGCGATTTTCGTCCAACTTGGTGCAAGAGGAGATTCAACGAAACACCAGAGATGGATCCTCATCTAAGCATGATGATGATGGATCCCATTCCAAATTAGATTCTAGTCAGGGTGACAAGAAGAAGGACATGTTGAAGATTAAATGGTTCCATTTTCACGAGCTGGGACACTATGCTACAAAGTGTCCGCACAAGAAGGTTAGTAAGAATCCCTTAGTAGGGGAAGCAGGTGAAGCTCTTGCTTCATAATTCAAAATGGATCTCACCCTCATTGCTTGCATGGTGACATCGGTGATGGGTAGTGAGTGGTACCTAGATAGTGGAGCCTCATTCCATATGACCGAAAGCAAATAGTTTTTCAGTGACTTGGAGGAGAAGGACATCCAGATGCACACTGAGATGATGGGAGGTATAACATGACTAACATCAGTCTTGTTACCTTTCATAGGGATTTTGGTTCTCCTCTCACATTAAAATATGTCATGTATGTTCCGGGTTTGAAGAAGAATTTGGTTTCAGTTTCCATGTTGGAGGATTGTGGATACGATGTGATATTTAGTAAGGGAAAGGATTTCCTTCGTCACATAGCCTCAAGATAGGTGAAGCAAATCAAGTTTCGAGTGAAGAAACTATACAAATTGGATGTAGAAGACTATGCTACTTTGAGCACTAAAGCAAAAAAGGTGCAGAGCCGAGACATCAGTGAGTTGTGGCATAGAAGATTGGGTCACTTACACGACAGAGCTTTGAAGATCATGCAACAAATTTCTATAGGACTTCCCAAGGTACACTAGGGCAGAGAGACACATGTAAAGGGTGTACACTGGGGAAGTACACCAAAGCTTCCTTTCATGATAAATACAGTCAAGCACAAGAGATCATTGATCGAGTTCACTAAAATGTGTGTGGACCGTTCTCGACAGCGTCCATGACCAAGCACAGGTATTATGTAATATTTGTTGATGATTTTTCTCATAAGTGCTGGATTTTATTCATGGAGAAGAAAGATCAGACGTTCACTAAATTTTGTGAATTTAAAGCACGTGTCGAGAAAGATACTGGCAGGAAAATTAAAGCTCTCAGAACGATAATGGTGGAGAATAAGTGTTGAATGAATTCAAGAAATTATGTGCATCAGAAGGCATTCAACGGGAGTTAATAACATCTCATAACCCACAATACAATGGAGTGGCTAAAAGGAAGTACAAAAGTATTGTGGGACAGGCATGGGTGATGTTACATGATCAGGGCCTACTATTGCACTTGTGGGCTAAATCATGCAACACAATTGTTTATTTGCAGAAAAAAATCCCTCATTGAATTCTTGGGATGAGTACACCAAAAGAAGATTTTTCAGGTAAGAAATTACATGTGGCACACTTCAGGATCTTTGGTTCATCAGTCTATTTTCATGTTACCAAAGATGCACAAAAAAAGCTAGAGCCAATATTTGAGTTGGGTATATTTGTGGGGTACACTGATACACCTCACAACTATCAGGTGTACCTGCCATTCAACAGGATGATAGTGGTTTGTAGAGATGTCAATTTTGATGAAGAGAAGGCCATGAGATGTTCCCTTGAGAGGGAGCTTCAGTTACATGAAGATGAGGAGATTTTAGCTCCAAAGGATTAACCTTAGGATGATGTGGAGCAACCACACATATAGGAGCAAAGAGTGGAAGGACCCAATCATGTAGAGACTTCCATAGATGGAAGGAAGCACCCACATCACAGTGTAGGCAAAGGAGGTTGCCAAATTGGTACACTGGCCACATGGCTATGATGAGAGGGAGTGTAGAGGTTGAGCCATCCTCATTCGAGGAAGTAGTGCAACAACTAGTATGGGTTGATGCCATGGTTGAGGAGTATGACTCTATTATCAAAAACAATGTTGGGTAGTAGTCCCAAGACCACCAAACAAGTTAGTGGTGAGTTCCAAATGGATTTACAAGGTAAAGCAAGTGACGGATGGGAGTGTGGAGAAACACAAGGCTAGATTTGTGGCCAGAGGATTCTCTCAGGTGGATTGAATTGATTACGAGTAAACCTTTTCTCTAGTAGAAAGGTACTCTTCAATCATATATATTCTAGCACTGTCAATGCAAATGGGATGTAAGATACATCGATTGGATGTGAAGACAACATTCCTCAATGGTATGATTGAGGAAGATGTGTATATTGAGCAGCTGAAAGGATTTGATACCTTCAACATAGAGTTGCATGTGTGCAGACTCAAGCGAGCATTATATGGACTAAAACAAGAACCTCATGCTTGGTACACCAGGATTGACACTTATTTCACCGGGTTGGGCTTCACCAAAAGTGAAACAGATGCAAACTTTTACCATATTGTAGTTGAAGGTAAATTGTGGATTATAGTATTATATGTCGATGATTTGATGCTGACATGTAATGAGAAGCTGATAAAGTCTTGCAAAGAGGATATTTCAAGAGAATTCGAGATGAAGGACCTGGGGCTCATGCATTACTTTCTTAGTATGGAAGTTTGGAAAAGAGATGAGGAATTGTTTGTCTCTCAGGGAAAGTATGCCAATGTGATACTGAAGAAGTTCCACATGGAGAGCAGCAAACCCATGGAGACTCCTTAACAGGTAATTGGAGGAAGGAAGATGCTACTTCAAGTGAAGTAGTGGAGGCTAATATTTATAAACATCTTGTGGGTTCACTGATGTATTTGGTGAACACACGACCGGACATGCGTTTGCATTTAACCAGCTTAGCTAAGCCATGATTAAGCCAACCAAACTTTATTGGAAGGCAGCTAAATATGTGTTGAGATACCTCAAAGGCACCAATCAGTTTGGTCTTTGGTACATACGAGTAGAGGGATTGAAGCTTCAAGGCTTCACATATGTAGATTAGGCAAGGATTCCATCCGACATAAAGAGCACATCAAGGGGAATCTTTAGTATTGGGTTAGCAATAGTTTCTTGGTACAACAGGAAGTAGAGATCAATTGCACTTAGTTCAAAAAAAGCATAGTACATGGCTTCTAGTCAAGCAACTTGTGAGGCTATTTGGATGAGGAAAATCCTGGTTGGTTATTTGGTTAGCAGATGGATCCTACAGTGATTTACTGTGACAACCAGAGTTGTATCAAACTCTCCAAGGATCTAGTTTTTCATGATCAGTCTAATCATATCAACATCTGGTATCACCATCTACGAAGTTGTGTGCAGAGGAGAATCATGTTGCTGGAATACATTCCTACAAATGAGTAGGATGCAGAGATTTTGATAAAGGCATTGTCAAGATGAAAATTCGAGTTTCACAGAGGCAGGATCGGGGTAGCATATAATCCCTTTCTGTTGAGAGGGAGTGTTGACAATATCAACAATGAAATACTAATTTAATTTTGTCCTTGAACTAAATTAGGAATTAAATTGCAATTATAATTCTCATAGAAACTTGTAATAGTTAACTAAGTTCATTTGAATTAGTTGGCTCAATTAATTCGAGTTGGAAGCCTATCTAGAGTCATGTAGAGTGGTTCCTAAATTTTAGGGGCCCAGCTTGAGTTATTTTGAGTTGTAATTATTCAATTCAATTTAACCAATTTAAATTCAGTTAAACTAGTTCCAACTAATGGAGGAATTAGTGGGAGATCCAGTAGTGGGGTGTAACCAGCACTGCTCAACCAGTAAACTGAAGATTCACTCATAATTAACTCATGCATGTCAGATTAGAGAAAGACCCAGTTGAGATTGGAGTTCAAGGATAGTGTCTTATTAGTTATATAATCATTTGAATTGTACAGGTGATGCATGCAATCAGAGGAAGGCATATGATGGATTGCGCAGTTATGGATGAGGAATTTCCCAATTAAATATGGGCTAATTCCCTAGGACGCTGCACAAGGAAATAGGAGCTTGGCAGACATCATATTTGGCTAAGTATTGGCTAGGGCTTATTTGTGAAGCGGTGAAATAGATTGAGATTGTGCAGAGGTTGCTTGGGCTTGAGCAAAGCATTGTAATCTTCTCATATTTTATGATTAATGCAATATACAGGTAGCAATGGTTTTTAGTTGTGGATTTCCCCTAAAAATTATTGTGTTATGTGTGATTGGATTCTTTCTCTTTTATGCTTCGTCATTTCATCGATCATTTATTGTTTCTGCTAATGAGTAGAGTAGATTCAATTCAATTGTTTTAGCATATTACAATCTGCAGTTTGAATCTGCAAGCAATTTCTACACAATTTGGTGCTTAAGTGTTATTGGCGCATTTAAGTAGGCAACAATGTGCACCATTTGTGGTGGAATCATCACCAGTCCCAGGTGAATTTTTCGCTCAGTGGTTTGCCAAAAGGCACGCTTCGTTTCTCAGTTAGCCAGTCTTGTCATTTTGTAGTATAAATAATAGATAAATGTTCAAGAGGCCTAAATTGGCCATTTTTCAATCTTTTTGAGCCTAAGAAGAGCCTACACAGGGGTATTGGGTGTTTTAAATTTAATGAAAACATTATTTTTTGTGATTTTAGCATTGCATGTTGGACAATTTGTAGAGTCAAGTCCTTTTGTGTTGTAGAAAAAGACTATTTTGAGGCCATATGGAGACCTTGTTGAGCATGGAAAGAGCCTAGACAAGGGTTTTCAAGCTTTCTAGACACAGCTACAAAAATTGTTTCTTCATTAGAGCATCCATTTTCAGTTTATGCTCAATTTGTTTGTGAGAAAATACTATTTCAACACTTCATTGTGAAGTAGTTGAATTTTGTGCTTTTAATCTCAAAATGAGTACAAGGACCTGTTGCCACATTGAGTGAGAGAGTCCTTTTTCTTTTGAAGCTATTATTGTCTTTGCTATTGAGCCAATTGTGAGTGAGAGTTCTCTGAAGGAGAAATTTTTTTTGTAGGATAAACAAGTGCCACTCTAGAAGGAGGTTTACTCTATGAATCAAAGATTTGTAATCTACTCTTTTTGTTGCTAAGATCAATAAATCGACCTAGCCATTGGAGCAGGGCCTAGAGATGTAGCCCAAGAGGGGTGAACTTTGTTATCACATGGTTTCTCTCTTCTTCATTTTGTTCAAGTTGGGTTTCATGTGATTTTGTTTCATCTTTAAGTTCATTGAAAAATTAACTATTCACAGTTGGAAAAGTTGCAAATTAAGTTAATGTTTAAAGATCCAAATTTATCATACTTTCAAAGTGTCAGAAGGCGATCAAGTTTCATTTTCAGATCAAGTGTGTTTCTTGGAACCTAAATCCCTAGATCATGTTTTCGGTCTCACAAGGAAAGTTAAAAGAAAAATATGGCTACTAGAAGAGTGGTCATTGACAACTATAGAGAACATCATGCTTCCTTTCCTAACCCCACTAAACCAAAATGGTTCACACCTGAACAAACATATGAAAAAATAGTAAATGGAATATGTTTCAATTGTGACAACAAGTATAATAAGGGGCATAAGTGTGGTGAAAATGATTTGTTCTACATAGACTATGAAGAGGAAGAAGATCAAGAATTGGAATCATCACAAGATTTAGAGATAGAATTGACTACTACTATAATATTTTTCCATGTATTGGCTAGCATTAGTACTCCACAAACCTCAAGATAGAAGGATATATTAAAAAGAAAAAGGTAACAATATTTGATTGATTCAGCTAGTTCCCATAACTTCATCAATTATGAACAGGAAAAACTTCTCAATTACTTTATATTTCCAACACCATAGTTCCAAGTAATGATTACGAATGGAAGTAACATTAATTGCTTAGGGAAGTGCCATAGTTTTGATCTAAATATGGGGGAGTATTTATTGGATAGTCCCACGATTGCAGTCCAAATGGGTGGTGTTGATGTTGTATTAGGGTTCCAAGGGTTACAATCATGGGAACAATGACCCTTCATTTTCATGATAGTTTCATGAGATTTTACTTAGAAGGAAAGGAAGTTGAGCTTATAGGTATCCAAAGGAAACCCTCCAAAATTATACTCTCTAATATCATGAGAAAAGTACTCAAAAAGTGACACCATGGTGTAATTACACATTTGTGTTATTTATATGTTCAAACATCCATATCCTCTACTCCAGTAGATCTCAAAAATTTTATTAACAATCATTCCAAGGAATTTATAGAGATGCCTAAGGGTCTTCTACCTACTTGAAATCATGGGAATGATATTCATTATAAACCTAGAAGTGTGCTACCTAACATTAGGTGTTAAAAGTATCCATATGCACAAAAGAGTGAGATTGAGCATATGATTCGAGAAATATTTGGTTGGGATCATTCAACCTAGCCAAAGTGCTTTCTCTTCACTAGTGGTGATGGCTATAAAAAGGATTCTTCATGGCTTATGTGTCCATATCATAGACAACTCGACAAAAGGACAATTAAAGATAAGTTTCTTATGTTTGTTATGAATTGTTAGATAAATTGCATTGAGAAATTTTCTTTACTAAGTTGGATCTTCGTTTAGGATATCATCAAATAATAAGGAAGTAAGAATACATTCCCAAAATAACCTTAAGAACACGTGAAGGACATTATGAGTTTTTTGTTATGCCATTTAGACATACTAGTGAAAATTCAACATTTCAAAGCTTGATGAATTCTATTTTCATATCTTTCCTTAGAAAATTTGCTTTAGTAGTTTTTGATGACATAATAATCTACAACAAATCTTGAGAGGAGCATGTACGACATATTGATAAGGTCTTTATACTATTGGAAGAGAAACTATATGCAAAGAATTCCAAGTGTGCCTTTTTAGTTCAAGAAGTGGAATATTTGGGTCATATTGTATCTCATGAGAGTGCCAAATTGGACCCTAACAAAATTAAAATTGTGATTGAATGTCCAATCCCTAAAACCTTGAATAAACTATAGGATTTTTAGGATTCACAAGTTATTACCACAAGTTTGTCAAGAATTGTGGTCAAATAGCAGCACTTCTAATGAAATTATTAAAGACAGAAGCATTTTCTTGGACTCAAGAATCAATCAAAGCTTTTGAAAAGCTTAAAGAGGCTATGTGTACAACCCCCATCTTAGCCACACCTAACTTCATAAAAACCTTCATTGTGAAGTGTGATATCTTAGGCCATGGCATTGGTGTAGTTTTGATGTAATAAGGAAGGTCCCTTGCCTTTGAAAGTAGACAACTTAAAGGAGAGAACTTACTTAGATGCATCTATGAAAAATAAATGTTGGCCATACTACGTGCAGTTAAGAAATTGTTGGAAAATGTAACTAGTTTCGGTCTTCATAATTGTCATTGTACTCATGTAAATATGTATATCTTATGTAATAAGAAAAAGAAGAAAGAAAATTTATTATTTTAAAGCATGGGTTTCATGCGTCTTTTGATTGGTATTCTAGGTAAATAATGTTCTTCATGCTTCTAATGTTTTTCATGTCAAAATATTTATTTTCATGAGTCAAGAAAGTCAATGTCAAAAAGGAAAGGAGAAAAGAAGTTGAAGCAAGAAGGAAGAAAAATCAAAGTTTTGGTCGAGGTTTTTCCCTAATATCTCTCACATGTGTAAATATATTGAGTTGTTGCATGGGCCAAAGTTTCAGGTCTATTGCAGCTTTGAAATATTGAATTTGGGGGCTACAATTTTGAGTTTGGTGCAGTTCTGGAAGGGTTTGACTCGTGTTGACTTGGTTGGACTTTGACCTAATTGGAAGGGATTATTGGATGGTTGACTTGGTGCAAGAAGAGGCTTTGGTATTCAGGTTTGGGTCTTGGTTTTCTCATTTGAAGCAGATTCTATAAGAAGAGAAGATATTTTTTTGGGTTTTCCCCTTAGAGGGGTTTTTCCCTAGCTTGGAGCTTAATTTTTGTTTCCATTGTCTTTAATGTGTATGAAATTGATAATTGTTTTATGAAAGGATCTAATAAAGAAACACAAGAAGTTAAATAAATTTCACGAGAAATTATTAAGATTAAGGATAATTTGAATTAATAACTACCTTATTGCATTCTCCAATAGAAATGGTGTCCATACCTATTAGGAAGACACCTCAAAGTAAAAATAGATCGTGTTAGTTTTAGTTACTTCTTGTAACAAATAATATCTTAAGAAGATCAATAAAAATGGGCTACAAAGATGCTAGGCTATGACTTTGAAATTGTCTACACAAAGCAAAAAAAAAAATATCCTAGAATATGCACTCTCAAGGAAAGAGGAGGAGAGGGGGTTTACTATGTGCCATTTCTATTTTGCAATATGACTGGGTGGAAGAAAAAAGGATAAAATGGAAGTATGATGAGATGATACGTAAGATCATTTAGAAACTACAAGAGGACCCCATTGCAGTAGAAAATTTTATGTGGAAGAATGATTTTTTATGGTATCAATATCACTTATGCAAGATTCTCAACTCAAATAGGTGGTCATTTTGGAATTACACATTTCTCCTATAGGATGATATATAGGATTCTTGAAAACATACCGTATGATCAAGAAATATTTTTTCTAAGAAGCTCTTAAAACAAAAATGCAAAAATTTATGGTTGAATGTGTGATCTACCAATAGTATAAGGGAGACACAATCAAGACCCCATGGCTCTTACAACCATTAATTATACCAAGCCAAAATTTGGAAGAAGTTTCAATGGATTTTATTATAGGTTTACCCAAAGCTAACGAAATCAATGTCATCATGGAAGTGGTAGATAGATTGAAAAGATGTGCCCATTTTTCTCTATTCCTCCTCCTTTTAAATCAAATACAATGGTAGAAGAATTTATGGAAATTAGTCCAACAGATAATATTGAAGATTATTGTAAGTGACAAAGATCCAATTTTCACTAGAATTTTTGGACAAAATTATTTCCTTTTTTGGGTATTCAATTGGCTCATAACCCATCTTATCATCCTCAATAAAATGGGGAAACTAAGATTGTCGTAAATGTTTAGAAGAATATTTGCATTGCTTTACATGTGATAAATATACACAATGATTCAAGTGGTTGTCATTAGTAGAATGGTGGTACAACACATCCTTCCATACTTCACCAAAAATGTCCCCATTTAAGGAAATTTATGGATATCATCCTCCATCCATTGCATCACTATTGAAAATGGGCTATAAAGATTCAAGCATTGCAGGACAATATAGAGCACCAATAAGAGGTTCTCAAAATATTGCAGAACAACTTGCTTATCGCACAAAAATGGATGAACCAACAAGTAGATTAGCATCGCAGTGAAGGGAATTTGAAATGGGGATTGGGTATTTTTGAAACTACAACCATATAAAAAGATTTCCCTCAAGCAAAAAAATAAGGACATGTTGTCGCTACTACAACACCCTCCAAAAATTTTGGCCTATATCCAAATTTCGAAGCCTACTTTGAATTTTCATGTTGTTGTCACAATTATTAAGAGTCATTGCATATGTTTTCTCTAAGTGTTTTGGTCCTATTTGTGAGAAAATAAAAGTGTCGTCTTTTAGCTAAGTCAAGTGTCGCACATCGCACAAGTGTGGTTTTGGTTTGTTCCAAGGGATAATATTTATGTTAATTATTTGTACTTACCATGTAAACATGTAGTGCACTCATTTCCAAAGTTTCAAGCATTATCACGCAAGTGTCGTCACTGTCGTCATAAAGTGTATCCTTGGTGTCACACTTAGTGTAGGCCATCACAGAGTTGTCGAATTGAGGAAAAGTATGTTGTTCATGTATTCTAATTGTTCCATATTTTGTTGTCAATTAATCAAATTGTGTGATCATGTTCAAGTCTTGCTTTTGTACAACAACATCTCACTGATCCAACACTTAGTCAAAACTGGAAAAACTCCCCAATATGGCCACTTAGCCTCATTCAGCTAGCCTAAACTGCACAATGCGAAACCTCAATCCTCGGTGCTCAAGAAACAACCTTGTCTCTTGGCACTACGCAATGTGGTCTATGCCTCCCATAATTGCGCACTGCGCAATCTCAGTGTTCAAGACTAGCCCCTGAGCTCCAGAACTATGCAATCTTTCCCCTAACCAAGCCTAATATACATATTGTGCAGTCTTAGTCCTCAAGTCTCAGACATGAGCTCCTAAAATGCACAAGTGCGTAATCACCTGGTCTCCTATCCTCCTAGAAATATGCAGTGGGAAAACTTAGTGCTCAAGCCATCAAACTGACTTCTTGAATCCCTCAACTGCACAATTGTCAAGCCCAATCCAGCCTGAATTACGTGTTGCATAGTATCAAGGCTCAATCCTAACCCTTAACTACCTTAGTTGTGCAATTGTGCAGTCCTTGAGTCTCTCTCTCAGCCTGCTACCCAGTTCTAGCTCAGTTAATGGATCATCATGCAACATCTTAGACGTTTTATCATTCTGATGTCTTCTTGTCATGAGTGGATTGCAGTCGCAGGTATTTTATCATGCTATGATAGGATGATGATGAAGGATGTGGAAAAGGAGACCATGCTAGAATACACCTTTGTAGCTGCAAAGACAAGTTGATTAGTCAAGAAGAAGTAAAGGGACATCATATTGTGACAACAACTTAAGATCAAGTTAACACTGAAGACTTCTCATCTCTAAACCATATGGAGGTGAAAGAAGAGATCATGTTCTATCTTTCAAGGAGACATATAGCTAGCAACAACAATGAATGCTTGAAATTTCCATGTCATCAGTGTCATGCTAAGAGTCGTTATGTGCTACATAATTTTGTGGTTTATGTAATTCCATATTGGAAAATGTATTGTAAAGTGAAAGTCGAAGAGTCATGTACAAAATATGGAGAGTCATGTGAGAGTTGAAAAATCATAGAGAAGTCAAACAATCATGAGGGTAGTCCAAGAGTCACGAGGGAGGTGAAGGATCACCCCATTTGTTATATATACACCCTCATTATACAAGAAAGGGACTTTTCACCTTGGATTCTCCCATAAGGAATCAGAGAGACAAAGTTAGTACTTTTGGGGAGAAAGTAGTGGCTCCAATGCTCCACTATTGGCGCTAGTGATATTCGTTGTATTCATGTATCTTAGGACTTTTACTTAATACTTGAAATATGATGACCAACACATTTTTATGCATGGATTATGAATGTTTGTAAGACTATTCTATAAATGTTTATGATTCATGTTTTCTTTCACTTGTACTAAAATAGTTGAACTATTTCAGTTATTTTAGTG
This sequence comes from Pinus tabuliformis, assembly GCA_031772625.1. Taxonomy (NCBI): domain Eukaryota; kingdom Viridiplantae; phylum Streptophyta; class Pinopsida; order Pinales; family Pinaceae; genus Pinus; species Pinus tabuliformis. The sequence continues at coordinate 446,896,588 of CM062804.1, read as the reverse complement.
CTTATAATATTGAGAATGTGTTCTAGTGGTTGTAACAGTCATCGCATAGTTGTGGACTATTCCACTGGATGTTAGATGAATCTTTATTGTTGCGTGTGTCTCTGCTACGGTGGTACTATTACCTCTCTCTTAGAGGGCTCACTTTTATTTTGTTATTTAGTAGAAGAACCTTGATACACCTGCAACCGAACATTCACCAAACACAATTGCTATGAGGTCTAATTGGGACCACATTATGGAGGGGAATCCTACACCAAACTATATGAGGTCTAATTGGGACCTAATATCGAGGAGACCCCCCTTCAATGTTGGAAGGTCCAACACTGTCAACATTTTTTTTCACAAGAAGGAGGGTAGCCAGTTTTTTATGGCTGGTAACTCCACACACCCACATCATTCTTCTTCCGGACAAGGCAACAACATTCCTTGAACCTTTCCGACTCATATTCTTGAAACAGGTGAATCTTCTAAGCCTGTCCTGAAACCAACCTCCGTAGTTACTTATGAGCAGATCCAGGCAATTCGACCTATAACCCTTCAGTTTACGAAGATTATCAGGCTAATTATTGAAGCATAGAATCTTCCTCATTTTTTGAAGAGAAAAGAAACAAATCGTAGTATTATAATGGTTTCTATAGTGGAAGATCTGGTTTTTTCCACTCTTGAAGAGTTAGTAGAATATGTAGACAACACAAAACATATTGATCAACTTCCACCTTTCAACAAAGTGTACGAGGATAATGTTTTTATTTCGGACGACATTTTCCATGGGATAGATAGTCAAGGAGAAGATTCCTCAGATTTTGAAGGGAAGGAGGAACATAGAGATGAGAACATGGAAAACCAAGATCGATCTGGATTGGATGACTCAAGGCCCACTCGTTCTTCTGGGCATTTTACATAAGATTCCAAGCCACCTGAAAAATTTGTTAACAAAATATGACCCTGATAAGGTGATCAAGGCGGAAGACCACTTGGATAAATTCTACCTACACTTGCAGATGCTCAAGGTGTGTTATGACGATGTTTCATGTAGACTCTTTCCTTGTACCTTAGATGGTAAAGAAATTGTTTGATATCATAGTCTTCATGTAAATTCAATCCAGAATTGGAGGGGGTTTAAAAGGTTGTTCCTTGAAAAGTTTGTTGATGATAAATGTCATCCATGTTATTAAAGGAGTTTGAGAATTTAAAGATGGGGGAAAAGGAGAAAGTTAAGGATTTAAATCTGTACGTTTTAACCCCGTACAGAAATTACCTGCATAGGAATTCTAAAACACAGAAAATAAACAATGCGATAGCATAACACTTGAAACACATATACACAAAGATTTTCCCCTGGATCCGAAAACCGAGACTACCAGCTCGATTTTTCATTATGTTCCTTTCATTGTTACAATACATATTTATACATGCCGAAGTATCCAATACCATGGACCGAAAACCATCACGTCCAAAACCATGGATCGGAAACCATTGCGTCCAAAACCATGTGCAAAATCCATGCACAAAACCATAGGTAAGTCTGCCCAACCTAATATAGGGTCCCAAAAAAATTCCCCAGAGCACTACCCCGGACCTCGTAGATGGGGGCTACTCACCCCCCTCAAACCCCTTGTGACCCACCCGCCGCGCAATCATCACAACAAAGGGAGGGACTTCGCCCCCCCTCTAACCCCTTGATTAACTACATAGTCTAGTCATGGAAGGAATATAACACAACCCAACATCCTCCCACTTGTTGTTTTCTTTCCACAGGGGGCCACAAGAGAGCTTAGTCATTTATCCAGCCCTACAATGCCCATTGTTTCTCTACACCAATAGAACTTCTCAGAGCTCATAGATTTTGTCAATGCATTTGCAGTATTCTTCAAAGTATCCACCTTTACCAGCAACACCTTTTTGTCTTCTATCATATCCCTCACAAAGTGATACTAAACATCAATGTGCTTTGTCTTTGAATGATAAGCAGGGTTATTTTCCAAGAAAATTGAGCTTTTGCTGTCACAATCTATCCTTATAGCTCCTTGTACTAACCCCATACTTGAACACAATCTTTGCAACCAAGCGGCTTCCTTGCTTGCATGAGTGGTTGCCATGTATTCTGCCTCTGTAGTTGATAGTGCCACTACAAATTGTTTCTTACTCATCCAACTGACTGCACCTCCAAATAGGTTAAACACATACCCACTTGTAGATCTTCTTTGATCCAAATCTCTAGCCCATTCTGCATCAACAAAGCCACGAATATCCAACACTCTATCCAATCTTGGTCTTCCTTGGTAGCACAAACCATAATCACTAGTGCCACACAAATACCTGAAAACCCACTTCACTGTTGTCCAATGCTCCTTTCCTAGTTTTGACATAAACCTGCTCAATACTCCCACTACATGTGCAATGCTTGGTCTAATATAGACCATCGCATACATCAGGCTACCGACTGCACTACCATATGGAACATGGGACATGTCCTCTTCCTCTTCTTGTGTCTTGGGACACAGTTCAGCAGATAACTTCACACCTACAGGAATAGGAACCTTCACTGGTTTACTATCCTACATATTAAACCTCTACAATATTGTCTTGACATACTTCCTCTGGTTTAACCAGAGCTTCCTCTTTACCTAATCTCTTTTAATTTTCATGCCCAAAATATAGTTTGTAGCACCAAGATCTTTCATGTCAAATTTGGAGGACAATTGGGTCTTCAAATCCTAGATAATTTCTTTGTCATTTCCAACTAGCAACATGTCATCCACATGCAAGAACACATAAATAACATGGTCACCTATTAATTTAAAATACACGTAGTGATCTACTTTGCTTCTGGTGAAGCCAAGTCCCTGTATAAATGTATCAAATTTCTGATACCACATCCTTGGTGACTGTTTTAACCCATACAAAGACTTCTTCAACTTACATACCAGTTCTTTCTTACCCTTCACCACAAAACCTTCAGGTTGCTTCATGTAGATCTCCTCTTCCAGATCCCCGTGAAGAAATTTTGTCTTCAAATCCATCTGTTCTACCTCAAAATCAAAAGCAGTAGCAGTAGATAAAAGTAATCTAATAGAAGCTACCTTGGAAACAGGAGAAAAAATATCACCAAAATCAATTCCCGACACTTGGGAATAACCTTTTGCTACCAACCGAGCTTTGTATTTCTCCACCTTTCCTTCTGCATTTGTCTTCTTCTTGAACACCGATTTGTTGCCAATGGGTTTCCTTCCAACCGGTAACTCCACCAAATCCCAAGCCTCATTTTTTTGCAAAGATGCCATTTCATCAACCATGGCCTCTTTCTAGAGTTTGCCATCCTCTAAATCTACTGCTTCCCTCACAGTTATGGGATCATCATCAATAATGGAATAAAGCAAAATTTGAATAGAAAGTAGATGGACTATACCTTTCTGGCTATCTTCTTTCTTGAACTAATCTTCTCACAACTGAAGTTTGTGGCTCTTCATCTTCTTATTCCTCCTCTGTTGTAGAGTCTGATTCTTCCTCCTTAAGCTCAAACTCTATCTTCTCAGGTTCCTTTGGTTGGATTTCATGTTTAATAACATATTTCACCTCTCTGAACACCACATCTCGACTATACACAACCTTCCTTGTTACTGGGTTCCAAAGTTTATAACCCTTTAAACCATCCTTATACCCAATAAAGATGCACTTTTCAAATTTACTATCCAACTTGTTTCTTTTCTCCTTTGGAACATGTACATATGCATCACATCCAAATACCCTCAGATGTGAAAGAGAGGGTTTCTTACCATTCCATATCTCTTGTGGAGTCTTATCCTCCAATTTTGATGAAGGTGATCTGTTGACCAGGTAACATGTTGTCTCCACCGCCTCTATCCAAAATTCTTGTCCTAACCTGGAACCACTGAGCATGCTTCTTGCCCTTTCCATCAACATCTTGTTCATTCATTCTGCAACTCCATTTTGATCAGGTGTGTATGGAGTAGTCTTCTGTCATGCTATACCACACTTCTTACAGAATTCTTCAAATTCCTTGCTGCAAAACTCTCCACCGTTATCTGACCTCAACACCTTTATCTTCTTCTCTGTCTGGTTTTCCACCAGAGCCAAATATTCTTTAAACCTATCAAAGACTTCAGATTTCTTCTTAAGGAAATATATCCATGTACTCCTTGAGAAGTCATCTATAAATGATACATAGTACATAGACTTACCCAATGATGGAACCTTCACAAGTCCAAACACATCACTGTACACAAGCTCTAATATTTGTTTCTCCCTCTTACCACTAGAGGGGAAACTCACCCGATTCTGCTTCCCATATACACAATTTTCACAGAAGTCAAAATCCAGAGAGATATTACTCATAACTTCTACCATACATTTACCATGAAGTATTCGAAGGCTCTTCTCTCCAATATGTCCAAGTCTTTGATGCCACAACATGGTCTTCTCTCCAGATACCACTAGATTTTTTGCTCCACTTTCAGGAACCATAGAACAGTTGCACCCATCAACAATAGTTCTACCTTGCAACTTGTATAGAGTTCCAATACAAACTCCTCGAATCAATACCAGTGCTCCCTAAACCATCTTGCAGGTATCTTTCTCGAACACTATTTTTACACCTGCATCATACAACTTGCTTACAGAAATCAAATTTCTGGCCAATGCAGCAATATGTAGAACACCCGAAAGTGTTCTAACCCATCCACTTTGCAACTTCAACTTGAATTTTCCGTGACCAACGATTTTAGCCTTCTTGTCATCCCCTAAGAAGACATCACCACCATCATATTTCTCATACTCGCAGAACCACTCTCTATGGGGAGTGAAGTGAAAGGATGCACCTAAGTCAATCAGCCATGCCTCATGATCTATTTGTGTACTTGAAGAAGCCAAGTACATGTTATCACCCAAGAAACTCTCCTAGGTTGTATCTCAAAGATGCTCGGGAACATTACAAACTCAACAAAAATGTTGGAAAATGGTGGATGAATGAAAGAAATGCTGCATATTCAAGCCAGATAACCACTTCTACTGTGCTTAACCCCAGACATGGGTGAACACCCCCAGACTACAAGGATTTAGACCACCAATTACTCATAGTTTAAGAAAAATGTGATAATGGAGAATACTGATCACACTAGCAGAAGCACAAGACCCTGTGATGGCCAGTTGCAACCAGTTTAAAGGTCTGTAAATCTATTTCCTAATGCACAGACAGGATGACAGCTCTCTGGCATTAAAACAACAGAAACCTGCATACAAATTCAATGATACAGCTAAATTCTAACACAGAGGTGGGATGACAACCCCTCTAATGCTAAACATCAACAGCACATGAATAAATGCATAATAGGCACAACCTGGAACAAAGAAGAAGAAGTGGAAAGTGAGCAATTAACAGCAAAAGAAGCTTGCATTAGCTGAAAATGAAGACTAGAAGCTGCAGGTGTCACAGTAGTTACAGTCTCCAAAAGTTGAAGTCTAAATCAAAATAACATTCATCAACATTTTTACATTCTATTTCTGAGTATATATGAAGGTTGATTACAAAAGATCTCTGCTAACCTATGCGTGGAGGGGTCATGACTGACCACCAACCGCATTTACACACAGATATGGGTCTCTGATACAATTTCATTGTTTTAATGGACAAAATGACCTTTCTGTTGCTCTGTTGTACTTCACAAACAGGTGAAATGCCGTGTTTATCTGCTCAAGGTTGTCCTTCTCGTCCTTGGCCGTGCTGCTCTTTGAATGTGGTTGCTGAGAATTCAATGTGCAGATTGCTGGATCATGTCCTCCTTCCTTCTTCGCGTACACAGGATAGGCTCAAAACACGGAAAATGCATTGAAAATGGACGATGGACTGGGCATGAATATTAACCATTGGATGACAAAATGGATGGCGAAGATCAAAGTATGCGGGCTATCGGGAGAAGGCGTGAACAGATGAATGATGGCCATTGGATCGCGGTGGGAATGATCCAACGGCTGACGGGAGCGGAAGATGCGCGGGAGATAGCGCGCTGGAGGAGGGTACGGTGGTGGTAAGTAGTTTCCCCACACCGCTCATGAGGGAAGGGCGGTTTTTGTACATGATGGTGCAATCCAGTAATAAGGTGCCGCGTGGCAGATGGGATAGCGGGGAAACAGCTTTCCCCTCGGGTTATCGTTCTTGCAGGTTCGTGGGGCGAGGGCTGCGTACGTCGTCGGATCATGAGGTGGAGGATCGGACGGCCCAGGATTAACGCACATATTTGTTGGATGATGTGACAGGTGAGGGCCCGGTGGGTTATGATTTTTATTATATGCGCGCGGCTATATAATCCACGAATTCGTAGGTTTAACTTCGTGCCTGGGACCAAAGGGAAAATGGGTTATACGGGGTTTAATAGTGTTAAAACAAAAATGCCTGGGAGCCGGAAAAAGGGCTTAAGCGGGGTTTAAAGGAGAATGAAGAAGATTAAGAGGAAGGAGGAAACAGAGGTGTGGGGAGTTATAAGGAGAAAAGGGAAAATGAAAGGGAAGGATGAAATAAACTGCTGCAAACCCTTTGCAACCAAAACCAGCACTGCCTGACCTAATTTTATCCATCAAATGTTGCAAATTGTAGCAGAGCTAACACTGGCTCCTTCTGGGGATGAGATCCTCCCTGTGAGGTCTCAAGAACCTGCAGACCAATGCCTTTCCAACTGAAAACAAATTAGCCAAAATTCCTAGTGTTCCATTGGGCATGGAGTCTTTTGCATCTATACTAAAACTGATCAAAACACTATATTTACAACTTTTAAGGCCCAAAGACCTTAAAAAACATAATTTTTTAGAAAACGCCCATTAACTGGGCCATCAAAACCTGCCTCACCTCCCATACTTTTCAGTATGAATGTGTTGTTCCCTTGAACCTGTGAAATGATGAAAGGCCCTGTCTAGAAAGCATCAAATTTCCCACGGTTGCCTTTCTTTTCTTTCAGTGCATCCCACTTCAAAACCAAGTCTCCAACCTGAAAATTATATATCTTTGCCTTCTTGTCAAAGGCTTCCTTAATCTTTTTCTGATGTGTTGCAGCCTTTTCAACCAGCTGTTCTTTAATCTGATGCACCTCTGCTAAATCAGTGATTCTCTTTGCCATTTCTTCTTCCTCATTCTGTTCTATTTGAAGGAATTTTGCCACAGGGAGAGTTAATTGAATTGGGAATACAGCCTCAGTACCATATACCAGCTTGAAAGGAGAATTCCCTGTGTACTTTTTAATGGTCACTCTGTCAGCCCACAGTGCATATTTGAGCTTTGAATCCCACTTCTTTTTATTGTCCTCTAACAGTTTTTTAATTATCCTGATTAGACTTTTATTAGAGGATTCTGCCAGACTATTTCCTTGTGGATAATATGAGGTGGAATGAACAATTTTAATACCCATAGAATCACACATTTTCACCAATTCTTTTGCTTTGAAGGTTGTTGCATTATCTGTTATTAATTTATGTCGACAACCAAATTTGTTGAAGATATTCTCTGTCAAAAACTTCATGACCACATTATGATCAGCCTTCCTTGTAGGGATTGCTTCAATCCACTTCGTAAAATAGTCAGTGGCTACTAATATCCATCTATGATGGCCACTGGAATGTGGATTGATTTCTCCAATGAAATCCAAACCCCACTGCTGAAAAGGTCCTTTTGCATGAATTGGTTTTAAGGGCAGGGACTTCAACTGCTATTTTCCTTCAAATCTTTGGCACCTGTCACAAGATTTAACAAAAGAAAACACATCAGAAAATAAAGTGGGCCAATAGTACCCAGCTCTGAGAATTTTATGGGTTGTAGTTTTCCAATAATGGTGCCCTCCACACATGCTGTTATGAAACTGCTGCATAACTTCTTTTGACTGTTCTTTGTCTAGACACCTCAAAAATATTCCAGATGGATCCCTCCAGTAAAGCAGATTTTCATTGATGCAATATTTAGCTGCCCTAAGCTTTATGGTTATGGCTTGACTTTGAGTAAATCATGAAGGGATTTCTAGCTTCAACAAGAAATTAATTATTGCAGTATACCAATTACATGAAACTAGATTTTCGGCCACTGACTGCTTCCTCACTGTTTCAGCTGTTTCTTCCTCTTCTTTCTCTATCTGACCATTTTCTACAATTGTGCACAGGAAATCAATATCTAAAGATCTGCAATTTTCTTCAGCCAATAACTTGGCAAGACCCTGACCTCTGACCAGCTTGGTGGGCTTTAGTTCTATATTAAATTCTATCATTTTTGCGATCCATTTTGCCCTTCTTCCATCAGCATCAGGTTGTGTCAAGACATCCTTTATTACAACAGACGACACATATGCAATTATCTTTGAATGCAAGATATAAACTCTGAAAGCTTTTAAGGATTTGATAAGAGCATATGCATGTTTCTCAATAATATCGTACCTCAGTTTAGCATCCCTCAAGTTTTTACTGAAAAATGCTACTAGATGTTCTGAACCTTCTTCATCTGCCTGCAATAACACTGCTGCAATGGTTTCTTCAGAGGCAAATGAGAATACATGAAACTCCTTGCTATAATCTGGACCTATTAATGTGGGAGCCTCCATTATAGCTTTCTTAATAGACTCAAATGATTTTCTTACTACATTAGTCCATCTTACCTCTGATCCTTTCCTCAACATGGAGGTAATATGCTTCACCAATTCTGCAAAATTTGGAATAAACCTCCTGACAAAATTAATTTTGCCCAGAAAGGATTGGATATCCTTTTTCGATCTAGGAACAAAAAAAGTATGTATTGCTTTCACTCTTTCTGGGTCAATTCGGACACCTGCAGCAGAAACAACATGTCCTAACAGCTTGCCTTCTTCTAAAGCAAATTGTGACTTTTTGGGATTAACTGAGATTCCAAACCTCCTGCACTTCAAAAACACTTTTTTCAAATGTTGTAAATGATTTTGATGGCTGCTGGAGTATATTGTTATGTCATCAAGGTAGATAAAGACAAATTTATCCTTCTCTCCCACAAATTCTATATCCATAGCTCTCTGAAAGGTGGCTCCAGCATTCATCAACCCAAAAGGCATTTTGGCATACATAAAAGTGCCCCAAGGAGTGGTGAATGCAGTCTTTTCTTGATCATCTGGGTGCACAGCAATCTGATTAAAGCCTGAAAAACCATCCAAGAAAGACATTACTTTGGCTCCTGAGACCTTTTGCAGCAAATGCTCCATTTTCGGTAAGGGATAATTATCTTTCTTCGAGCATTTGTTCAAGTTTCTGAAATCAACACACAGTCTGATTTCTCCACTCTTCTTCCTCACCACCACTAGATTGGCTACCCATTTAGAATATCTAAGAGGAAATATGATTTTGGCAGCCAACAACTTTTTAATTTTTTTTTTCAATCAATGGAAGAAGCATAGGATTTATTGATCTCAGCTTCTGTTTGAAAGGAATAGTGTCTTTCTCTAGAGGGATTTTGTGCTTAATTATGTTCTTATCATATGTTTTCAAGTCATTATACTCCCAAGCAAACACATCAGCAAACTGCCTCATTAAATTGCAGTATTCAGCACTTTGATCAGCAGACAAATGAGTGGACAAATTTACATATTTAGGCTGACCTGGACTTCCTATATCATGCTTACAGACTGCAGATTGGTCTTCTTTTTGGGAAACTTTTATAGGCACATCATTTTGATCAAACAGTCTTTCAAGAGGAATTAGACCCTTAGGAATATGATTACTAGGAAGCTGGACAATGCTGTCTTTACCAATCTTATTTCTAAGCTGGGATTGAGGGCTTTCTTGCAAGGCTTCATTTTCTTGGTCAATTTGCATTTCTGAAAATTCATCAATGACTTGAAAGAACCTATTTATCTCATCATCATCATTAAAAACTTTCCAATGCTGGACATTATCAATGATGGTCTATACTTCATTTCCACTTCATAAACTAGTCTGAGAGGCATGGGAGGAATAAACAGACTAGCAGACACAACAAGGAAATCAGCAAGCTGATTTTGGGCTCTAGGAATATATGAAATACAGAAATAATGAAAAGAACCTCTGATTCTCCATACCTCATCTCTGTATGCTTTCAGCCTTGGGTGCTTTGCTTGAAATGTTTTATTTACTCGCTGGATAATCATATCAGCATCTCCAAATACCTTTATACTCTTGATTCCTCTGTCTTTTGCTGCATTAAGGCCCAACAGCAGAGCCTCATATTCTGCAATATTGTTTGTGACTTGGAAAACCAGCTTAAAAGATAGTTGAATGCTTTCTTGTTGTGGAGATACTAGCACCACCCCTGCTCCTGCAGTCTCCCTGGAACATGCTCCATCAAAGAACATATCCCAAACCTAACTTCCTTGCTCTTCTTTGCCCTGATTTGTTGGTTTCCTGAGCTGCATTGAGGCCTTCTGAGATTCTTCTATCTGGAGAATACATGCTCCAAAATCAGTGTCCATTGCATAAATCGGATAATTTGTAGGATTCTTCTCATCACTAATGATATATGCCAGCTATGCTTCTCTGTACAATCTCTTGCTTTCTCCTCCAAACACTGGGACAATGGCATAAGATAGATCATTCTGCAATGTCCCACCTAGTCTCTTAATCCACCCTCTGGACAGCAGCATGCCAAACTTAGGAGGGACATCTGCTACCACAATATCCATCATCATACTCTTCATGGGCAGTTGAGTTAAGGTAATGGCTAGATCTTTAATCAATCCAAGACATTTCACCTTCCTTGAATCAAAAGAAAATAAATCATGATAGGGTCTAGTGATATCAAGGCCTAACTCTTCCATGACAGCTTTAGGCATTAAATTGTGGCTGGCCCCTGTGTCTAGCAGGCAATTGTGGAGGATTTTATCATGAATGGTCAAGTAGGCATAAAAATATGGAGAATTATTATCAGCAGGTTCTATCATAGGGCTAAGCACAATGGCAGGCTTGTCATCTTGCAAATGAACAGAGTCAGTGGAGGTTTGTGTGGTTTCTAGCGCAAGGGCTTCAATGATAGCCTTTCTAAATACTTCACTCTTCACCAACTCTACCAGAGGCACAAATATTTTTAATTTCTGTACTTCTGACTCAAAGCTAAAAGAAGTTTGTAACTTATCAAAACCTTTTACCTCTTGAACTGGAGCTTTGAGGATGATTGGATCAGCTGCTGGTCTTTTGTATTTGGCATTCTGTGATTCTGCTTGGACATCAACGCTTTGGGCAGAATTTTCTTTGACATTCTTTGCATTCGACCTCAGGTTATATCTCTGCTGTTGTTTAGCTTGTAGGACAGCTTCTCTATCCCATTCTTGACTGTCTTGTTCCTGCAACAAAGACTCTTCATAAGCGGCCAAAGTCAAAAATGCAGTGCTGCCTTTATCTTCCATGCAGTGAATTTCATCCTCATCTTCTTCAAATTGTTCCTCCTCCATGACTACATTTTGGAAAGGAGCTTTAGCTTTCTAATCTTCTTTTGAATCTTCACCCCTCTTCATTATACTCATTTGCTCTTCTGAATGGATTGGGGTTTCTTGGAGCAAATGTGTTCAGCTACCTTGTTTTCTCTAAATTCTGTTCAACTTTCAGCTTAGAAATTTCAGCAGCCAATGACTCTATCATCTTAGTCATTTTGTCTAATTTAGGCTCTGAAGATGATGCAAAAGAAGTAGAAGCCTGATTTCTCTATCTCCTCCTGCCAGCTTGACTTTTGAGCTTTTCTACAGCCATGATATTAGACTCTACTTCTAGAACTACATCCTGCATGTCTGACAGAGTGGCACATCTCCTTTCTCTCAACAATAGGCAAAAATCTGAGTCAAAAGCATTCACATAAGTGAGTTTGGCAGAGGTGGGAGTAGGTTTTACCTCTGCTAGTATCTTACTATACATTCGATTAAATCTTTTATTAAAATCAGGCAAAGATTCACCATTTTCCCTCTTCAGGTTACCAAACTCAGTATGGTAATACAGCAGGTCTTTTTTATCTCCCCAGTTCTTCAAAAATGCATCATCTAATGCTTTAATATCTGTTATAGATCTCTGGGGTAATTCTCTGAACCACTTCCTGGCCTCTCCATCAAGGCTCTGGACAAACACTCTCATCTACACATCATTTTCACTTATATCTAAATTATCAGCATAACTGTAACAAGCTTCTAGGTGTTCTTCTGTTGTTACTCCCTCTATTCTAGTGAATTTAGGCATATATTTTTGATATTCTCCCATAGGCATAGGATTTAAAGGAACAGGCAAGACTAAAGGTCCATATCTAGCAGCAACAATTCTTTCTATCTTCGTAGGTGCTTGTTGTCCTGCCATGATTGGAATATGTGGAAGAATAGTGGCAGATTGAATAGCAGGAAATAATGTGATGGATGGCAGAGACAAAGGGATGTTTTGGACTGAATGGGAAGTTTTCTTTGGACTGAGATTCAAAGGGGAACTAACTGACAAAGGGGCTATATTAATCTCTGAAGGAATTTCCTTAATAACAGTGTTGTGCTCTAAATCTTCAAACTGTAAATCTTCAGCAATAACTTTATCTTTTAGAGATGAATGAGATTTCTTAGGCTTACCTGATCCTGATGCCCCTTTCTATGATGGTTTCTTCGATTTAACAGTCCTCTCAGGGTCAGGTACTGGTTCAGCTGGTGATTTCTGAGGATTTCTTCGAGTATGTCTCACAAACTGAGCCAGAACTTCAATTTGGAGTCGCCAAAGGATGGCCTTCCCCAATGGAGTTGCCAGATAGATGATTACAGCCAGAAACTGTGTTCAAACCTTGTCTATCATCAAAGCTTGAGACCATGTCGTTCTCCCAGGGATGCTGAGCTTCAATTCTCCTCTCCCTGAAAACGATGCCAATTAATGTTATCACCCCAAGAAACTCTCCTAGGTTGTATCTCAGAGATGCTCGGGAACATTACAAACTCAACAAAAATGTTGGAAAATGGTGGATGAATGAAAGAAATGTTGCATATTCAAGCCAGATAACCACTTCTACTGTGCTTAACCCCAGACATGGGTGAACACCCCCAGACTACAAGGCTTTAGACCACCAATTACTCATAGTTTAAGAAAAATTTGATAATGGAGAATACTTGATCACACCAGCAGATGCACAGGACCCTGTGATGGCCAGCTGCAACCAGTTTAAAGGTCTGTAAATCTATTTCCTAATGCACAGACATGATTACAACTCTTTGGCATTAAAACAATAGAAACATGCATACAAATTCAATGATACAGCTAAATTCTAACACATAGGTGGGATGACAGCCCCTATAATACTAAACATCAACAACACATGAATAAATGCATAACAGGCACAACTTGGAACAAAGAAGAAGAAGTGGAAAGTGAGAAATTAACAGCAAAAGAAGTTTGCATTAGCTGAAAATGAAGACCAGAAGTTGCAGGTGTCATAGTAGTTACAGTCTCCAGAAGTTGAAGTCTACATCAGAATAACATTCATCAACCTTTTTACATTCTGTTTCTGTGTATATATGAAGGTTGATTACAAAGGATCTCTGCTAACCTATGCATGGAGGGGTCATGACTGACCACCAACCGCATTTACATGTAGATATGGGTCTCTGATACAATTTCATTGTTTTAATGGACAAATGACCTTTTTGCTGCTCTGCTGTACTTCACAAACAGGTGAAATGCCATGTTTATCTGCTCAAGTATATCCTTCTCATCCTTGGCCGTGCTGCTCTTTGAATGTGGTTGCTAAGAATTCAATGTGCAGATTGTTGGATCATGTCCTCCTTCCTTCTTCGCGTACATAGGACAGGCTCAAAACACGGAAAATGCATTGAAAATGGACGATGGATTGGGCATGAATATTAACCGTTGGATGACAAAATGGACGGCGGAGATCGGAGTATGTGGGCTATCGGGAGAAGGCGTGAACAGATGAATGATGGCCATTGGATCGCGGCGGGAATGATCCAATGGCTGACGGAAGCAGAATATGCGCGAGAGATAGTGCGCGGGAGGAGGGTACGGTGGTGGTAAGCAGTTTCCCCACACCGCTCATGGGGGAAGGGCGGTTTTCGTACATGATGGCGCGATCCAGTAATAAGGTGCCGCGTGGTAGATGGGACAGCGGGGAAATAGCTTTCCCCTCGGGTTATCATTCTTGCAAGTTCACGGGGCGGGGGCTGCATACGTCGTCGGATCATGAGGTGGAGGATCGGACGGCCCAGGATCAACGCACATATTTGTTGGATGATGTGACAGGTGAGGGCCCGGCGGGTTATGATTTTTATTATATGCGCGCGGCTATATAATCCATGGATTCGTAGGTTTAACTTCGGGCCCGGGACCAAGGGAAAATGGGTTATACGGGGTTTAATAGTGTTAAAACAAAAATGCCCGAGAGCCGGAAACAGGGCTTAAGCGGGGTTTAAAGGAGAATGAAGAAGATTAAGAGGATGGAGGAAACAGAGGTGTGGGGAGTTATAAGGAGAAAAGAGAAAATGAAAGGGAAGGATGAAATAAACTACTGCAAACCCTTTGCAACCCAAACTAGCACTCCCTGACCTAATTTTATCCATCAAATGTTGCAAACTGTAGCAGAGCTAACAGTACACATCCCCACCTTCATCTGAGGTGGTTTTCGCCTCTGCAGAAGGAGCATCATCAGATACCTTTCCCTTGTCAAGAGCTTTAGATTTATAGTCCCTTTTGTAGTGCCCTTCCTTTCCGCATTTCCAGCAAACCACCTTTACAGGTTTTCCTGGAGATTTAGATCTCCCACTCGATGACTTATTTTTTGTTTTTGTTCTGGGACTGTCCTCGTACAGAAAAGGCATCACCATTCTGGCTCTCCATATTTTTTTGTCTCATCTCCTCTGTTAGTAAGGATGAGACTCTTTCATCAAACTGCAAGGAAGTTGCATTGTTACCTATTGCAATAACCAGACTATCCCATGAATTTGGTAGAGAACACAACAAATTGATGCACTTATCTTCATCTAAAATTTTAATATCAATAGATAATAACTGACTTACCACATTATTAAATGCGTTCAGATGTTCTGCCACTGAGTCTCCATCTTTCATCCTCAGGTTATACAGATTTTTCTATAGGAACAATTTATTCACCAAAGACTTAGATTGGTACAAAGTCCCTAACTTGTCCCACAAAGCCTTCGTCGTAGCTTCCCCTGATACATTCAAAAATACTAAATCTGAGACACACAATCATATTGTGCTCTTTTCCTTCCAATCCAACTTCTTCCATTCTTCATCGGATACTCCCGTTGGCTTAGTACCTGGATCTACCGCGATCCATTGATCTTTATCCACCAATAGATCTTCCATCTTGAGTTTCCATAACTAAAAACTCTGACCATTAAATTTCTTGATCTCTATCTTTCCACTACTCACCATCTCCTTTCACCACCAAAATTGATCCTGTAGATCTCGCACTGAAAAGGGTCTACCATAGGCCCAAGCAAAACCCCTCAGCAATAAATGTGTCCCCTTGAAGCCAAAATAGCTCTGATACCAAATGCAGGTTTTAACCCCATACAAAAATTACCTGCATACGAATTCTAAAACACAGAAAATAAGCAATGTGAAAGCATAACACATGAAACACATATACACAGATATTTTTCCCTGGATCCCAAAACCAAGACTACCAAGTTGATTTTTCATTATGTTCCTTTCAATGTTACAATACATATTTATACATGTCAAAGCATCCAATACCATGGACCGAAAACCATCACGTCCAAAACCATGTTCGAAAACCATGCACAAAACCATAGGTAGGTCCACCCAACCTAATATAGGGTCCAAAAAAAATTTCCCTAGCGCGTTGCCCCGAACCCCGTAGACGGGGGCTACCTGCCCCCCTCAAACCCCCTAGACAGGGGAGGCTGCCGCCCCCTGTGACCCCCTCGCTTCGCAATTAGTGCAACGAAGGGGGGGCTTCACCCCTCTCTAATCCCTCGATTAACTACGTAGGCTAGTCGTGGAAAGAATATAACACAACCCAACAAAATCAAAGGGTCAATCAGATATTGAACAAGTTTTCACTAGATATGAAGCCTAGTGAATCAATCACAATTGATTACTACACTTTTTCCTTGCCAACAAGAATTTCACAATTTGTGAGAGTTGCGAAAGAAACTTTGGTGCATAATTTTGAAGAAGCCATCACAGTAAAAAATGACTTGCATGTTATTGGAGTCATTATTGATGATGAATTGTATAAATACTCCAAGGAAGATTGTAAAAGGTCTCATGCCTCTTCAAGAAATGCCAAGGAGGAAGAAGCTACTGATATTGAAAGCTTAACCAGGACCATCAAGTTTCTATCCAATGAGTTGGTAGAGTTAAAACAAAGGACAAGCAAGACCACTGTCAATAGTAAGCCTCCCAAGTTCAACTTCTTGAGAAGGAATAACAACAATAGCAGTAATTAGCCAGCTAAGTCTGCCTAGAGCTCAAATGTTGTGCTTAATGTTGAAAGCATGGCCATGGACCAATATTATTCTTTTCATCAAGAATATCATTTAGAAAAGACATGCCCATAATGGAACCACAACATGAATGCTCTAACTATGCATGTTATTGGCACGATACTTTCAGATGAGCAGATGGAATAAAAGGAAGAACCCACCACAACTAAAGAGATTGCGGGTATTGGACACACAGTGAACACTATCAATTGTGTATTCACTTCTGAAAATAAAAATGTTGAAGAACCACCACTAAATGAGGCCTTGGCTCAGAAGAAAAATAGTCGATACAAGTTGAGAAGTCAAGGGCATGTTTCTGAACACGAGTTGACGAGGAATAAATTGAAAGAACAATTGTTAAGAAAAATCACACTACTTGTCAACCCTACTCAAAACACTCCGAGCAAGTATGGAAATGTTGATACAACGAAGAACACTCCCACCAATGGCAAAAGAAAGTATACCATTTCAGAAGTATCAAATAAAGTCACTCCTTTAGACACTTTAGCAATGCCTGCTACATATGAAATAGTTGACTACAACATAGTGGAAGATATGAAGAAAGCTCGTGCAAATATTTCAATCTTCGAGCTTACAAGGATAGTAGGCCAGTGGGAACTACTTGTTTGAGCCCTTTCACAACCTTCATAAGATGATAATGCTTCTTCCTCAGAAGGTGTCTGGTAAGTCTTTTGGTTCCCTGGAATCAGTTAATGTTGTAATATTAGAAGCAAACACTCTTTGCCCTCCTTTTTTATTCTTTCGAAATTTTCAATTACAATGTACACAATTGATTCTCGTGCATTTATGTACATAATTCCATTATCTGTCGCTATGAAAATCAATGCCAAATGGTATAAAATCGATGCAAAGAGAATTTAGCTAGACAGGTCTCTTGTCCAAGCTATTCGTGAACTCAAGAATGTTCGTATTATGTTATTGTCTGATCAACGAATTCACCAATGTATAAACGTAGTGATTGTGGACATCCCCGAAGCCTACAGTGTATTATTAAGTAGGGATTGGTCTAGAAAATTACAAGGGTATTTACCTACCGATTGGTCACATTTGTGCCTTCTATATAAGGGCAGGAATAACCAAATCCAAGTAGAATCATAACTTTACATGAAACACACTATCACACCCTTCGAGGGGCATAACGAGCCTGGTTCTTTTGCATATTTAATTTTTGGAAATTTCCTTTTGGAAACTGACCTTGGGTTCCATCTTGCTCAACCTTCCCCAGTCCCATTAGATACACAACTGGAACTCCTTCTCAGTCCAGCTAGCAAAAATGACCTAGCCACAGTAGATATTAGTAGTACTACTATAGGACATAGCTCTAGTATTTCTTATTTTTGGGTTTTATACTTTAATGGTTTAAAGACACAAGAGGAAGCTAGTGCTAGTTTTGTTTTAGTATACCCACAATAGAGGAAACACTTGATCTCTTTCCTCTTGTAATTTGAGTGCACCAACAACACCTCAGAATACGAAGCACTCATCATGGGCCTCGAGAAATCCATTGACCTCAAAGTTAGAGTTATTAAAGCAATAGGTGACTCTAACATTATCGTACGATAGGTACAAAATACTATACATCGTGTGTCACCTAATCTGAAAAGTTATCAACAGGAGGTATGGCATTTTATTTTGTAATTCTAAGCTTTCAATATTGTTTATGTTTTAGAATACATAATGTGGTTGCATATGCATGAGAAAATGTTGCTACTAGGTTGGCATCGATGAGGGATGGTTTTTCTATTGAATACTTTTATAAGTCGTTCGTCCATAATAATATTAGTAATTTGTGCATTTTCAATTATGACCAGTAGATATTTCATTTCATGGGGAACGTTAATATGTTTAAAGATGCAGCCATTGACGAAGACGAGCACGACAAAGCACTGCAAGATGCGGCTCAAGAAAGAAAAGAGAACTCCGTGCCTAAGGGTGTGGTGTCACAATAAAATTTGTATGACTTGCATAATCACTTCTGAGAACTGGTGAATGTGAAGACTCACAGTGCCACTCTGTCGCGTGAACATATTAACCTTTGCAAAGAGAAAGATCCAAAGTTTGTCAATATCGATACTTTCCGCACACCTCAAGAGAAGAAAGCCTTTATTCGCCTTTTCAATCTGTACCAAGATGTTTTCCTGTGGACATACAACGGTCTAAAAACTTATGACACATGAATAATACAACACATCATTTTGATTAAAGAAGGGGCCAAGCCTTTTCAACAAAATTTGTGGAAAGTTCATCTAACGCTTGAGCCTATAATTCAGAAACAATTAAGGAAGTTGTTAGATGCTCAGATCATTTATAAGGTGCAACATTCAACATAGTTCTCCAATTTGGTCCCAATGAAGAAAAAGTCCAAGGAAATATGCTCGTCTGTGGATTTCCATAGCCTTAATCACGCCTTGAAAAAAAAATAACTACTTGGTGTCTTCAATGGAGCAAATTTTACAGACAGTATCAGGGTTAGAGATGTTTCCTTTTCTTGATGGATTTTCATGCTACAACCAAGTTCTAGTGTCATAACATGACAAACTAAAAACAACATTTCGAACGAAGAGGAGCACCTTTTCTTTCAAAAGAATTCCATTTGGGCTTGTGAATGCTAGTGAAAAATTCCAACATGTGATGGACATCACATTTCGTGGTTTGATTGGTCAGACTGTAGTGGTGTATCTTGATGATGTCATGATGTTTTCAAAAAAGAGATCTGACCACTTGCATCATATGAAGTAAATTTTTAGCGATGTTGAAAATACGAGATATTTATTAATCCCAAGAAGAATATTTTCGCAATGTCCAAGGGAAATCTCTTGAGCTACATCATTGCGAAAAGTGGGATTAAAGTGGACCCTGAAAAGGTCAAGCCCATCACAAAGATTCCCTTCCCAGTGAATAAGAAAGCCATGTAGTCCTTATTGGGGAAGATAAATTTTCTCTGCAAATTCATCTCTGACTATGCCCAGATAGTAAAGCCAATCCTAGAAATGATGAAGAAGGATGAAATATACAAGTGGGATAAGAAGGAAAAGGACGCATTTTCTTGTATAAATCAAGAAATTGTAGAAGCACCAACCCTGTACAACCCAAACTTCAACAAGGATTTCTTTCTCTACACCTTCGCTTCTGATAGTTCTCTCATCGTTGTGCTTAGACAGAAAGATTATAAAAATAATGAGAGCCCTATATCATGCATGAGTGTCAGCTTGCAAGGACTTGAGCTTAATTATCCCACCATCGATAAACAAGCTTACACAGTCTACAAGGCGATGAAACACTTCTGACCCTATATCTTGAAAAATCATTGTATTATCTTTGTCCCACACCTAACAGTCAAATCATTGTTTGTTCAACATCAGGTGTTTGAAAGAAGATCAAACTAGATGATTGGTTTACAGGAGTATGATCTCAAGTTCAAACACTATGGACATGGTCTATGCCATCCAGCAACAAAAGTTGTCAATACACTAGAAGATGATTCATCTAGGTGGGAGCAGTAGATCGATATGTATAATGTTGAGTGAGCTACCCCCACTAACATCCCAAACTCTTGGCACGTAGATGGGCGACAATATATTGAGCATGGTACTCTGCCCTCTCATTTATCTATGAGACAGAAGATGGCAATTACATTGAAAGCCATATCTTATCAGTTGGTAAATAGGGTGCTATTCAAAAAGCACTATAATGGAGTCCTGCTCAGATGCTTAGAAGCACCAAATTTATAAAATGTATTGTATGACCTTCATGATGGACCAGCTAGAGGGAACTTCTCGGTGACATTACGATGCATAAAGTCATGTGGTCCAATTTTTATTGGCCCACACTTTTCAAAGATTCTCACGCTTATGCTCGAAAGTGTCTGGTCTGTCAAAAATGCATTGTTGAGAAAAGAAGCCAATCACCCCATTACAACCTATTGTTGTAGAAGAACTATTCCAACAATGGGGCTTGGATGTTATCGATGAGATCTTTCTGCACTCATCAAAGCAACACCGCTATATCCTCATTGTTATAGATTATTTCACGTGGTGGATAGAAGCGGTTCCCCTCAAGCAAGTGAATGATCAGGAGGTCTTTAACTTCTCAAACAAAATATCATTACCAGGTTCAGCATTTCATCTTCACTTATTTTTTGACAATGCAACATACTTTTCATTGTTTAAACTATATGATTTTGCATTGGAAAATGGAATTGTATTGAAAAATTTTGCTAATTACTACCCACAAGGAAATGGCCTTACAGAGTCTACCAATAAGAACCTTATCTGTATTATCAAAAAGACTATTTTACCTTAACAAAGGAGTTGGCACTCTTCTTTGGCGAACACCCTATGGGGTGATCAAGTCACACGTAAGCTTTATCTGAATACATCTCTTTACTTCCTAGTGTATGGAAAGGAAGCCATCCTACCCCTGAATATTTATTTTCCTACCCTTAAACTTTTGCAAGAATCCTAAGGTAAGCCATGCCTATTGGTTTAGAGTAAAATAGACACCCTCCTCAAACTACAGGAAGAAATAATTAAAGCTAAAGAAAATTTTCTCTCCATCAAAGTCGTTTCAAGAGATGGTTTGACAAGAAGTCTGCAGGGAAAAATGAATTCAATGTGGGTGAACTGTTCTTAAAGTGGGATAAATCCCACAAATACAAAGGTAAACATACTAAGTTCCAACCCCTGTGGATTATACTATACACCATGCATGAGAATCTTGGCCATCACACATATCGTCTTCAATCTTCAGATGGGAAGACTGACTCTCTTCCCGTAAATGGCTAAGATTTAAAATAATACTTTCAATGATGGTCTAGGGATGTGCCCTACCTTATGTACATAATCTATTCTTATTCCTTTCTTTTGTTCATTATTTTGTTTGTTTCTTTTCATTTATGTAAATAAGTTTCATGTGTAAACGTGTCTTTTGGCTTCATTGCATTTGGCTAAATTGAAAATAGTCTTGTGACACCATAACATTTGCCTAACCTTCGGTCCTACTTTATCTTGGTTACACCTTTTGGTTGATGATGTTTTGGAGGAAAATATGATCCTTCCATAAGGAGAGCTTTGTGTCGAGCCATGATATATGTTTCTATTCTGGAAACCTTATGCCTTCACTCGGTTATTTATGTTTCAGTTTTTTCCACACTAATCCAATCAGTAGAGAAGGACAAGGGAAAAATCTAAATGATCAAATCAATATCAGAGGTTTTATACATACTTCTTTGAAGGGACAACCTCCTCTGCCCTTAATAAGTCGGCATCCATCTTCCACCCATGAAATAAATAAGTGTTGATGCACAATTCCTTAAAAATAAATAAATAAAGGGTGAAAGAAGAGAAAGACTTCCTGTGGAGGGAAGTGAAGAAATCTACTCCATTCGGGTACTGTCTAGGCTCATTGGAAGCAGAGCAATGTTTGTGTTCCTGAACTGACTCCACTAGGGTACTCTCAAGGCCTATTAGTAGCGTAGCAACACCAAAGATGAAAAAATATACTCTAAATATCTATAGCTCGTAAACTCCATTACCCTTCTTTTGATTCGAAACATTGCGATATGGTGGGCTCTATGTTTGTGTTAAACCAAGAAAGGACAGATGGAACTATGTTTATGCATAGGTTAAGTGGGGAAACCAAAGTAATCTGCATGATGAATCAATACTCCTTGAAGGACTAGACCCTGCCCGAAAGAATTAACCAAGGCATAGGAGATAGACTTTTACTAGTGTGACACCAAGTGTTGTCGATGCTACAACGCCCTCCAAAAACTTTTTCCTACATCCAAATTTAGGAGCCTACTACGACTTTGCATGATGTCATCGCAAGTATTAAGAGTCATTGCATGTGTTTTCTCTAAGTATTTTGGTCAAGTTTGTGAGAAAATCAAAGTGTCATGTTTTAGTTAAGGCAGGTGTCACACATCAAATTATCTGAATTGTATCATTATATTGTTTTTCATCCATATCGATTCATTTGGAGTGGAAAAAGTGGAGGAATCAGCTCACGAGAGCATTTTTACTAGTGGGACCCAGTTTGGCAAAACGGGGTCTAAAACCTTTTGGGAGTGTTTTGAGGCATCAAACGACATTTTTTGGGGGTAAAACTTTGCCATTTAAGTGAAACAATGTTTCATGCTATTCTACACACAGAAATATTTCCAACGGTGTAAGAATCGTGTCAATCGGAGTCCGTATGCAAAATTTAAGCCACTTAGAATTTGACCTTCCTGTTTTCACACCTATAGTTTGGGAAGATGCCGCGTCAACCCCATTATTCATGGAAAAGGGGATAAACACGTGTTTGTGATGTAAAATACTCTAGAAGAGTACATTTTGTAGCTCTAATTAAGAGTTGATGTAGTCAAACTTAACCACTAGTAGGTTATCGGGTTGTATTATAGTTGGGCCACTAGGAGGAAGAGGCATTCCATTCTTTCGAGAGCATTTTGTTCCATAGTTGAGAAAAGATAGCCAAGAGAGATAGGAGGTAGTTCATATAGAGAGGATATGTGCACTGTAGCAGCCCACGGGACACAAACATTACTTCTTTGTATCTGCATCCATATTTCCAGACAGAGAAAGAGAGCGAAGCGGCCTCACCTTCCAGCTGGGTTTTCTCCCGAAAGGGTTTCCCAAAGAGCATATCTTGTGTATTATGTGTGTGTGAGCTTATTTTGTCATTCTCTACTTTTCTGATTGATTTACTTTTACATGCATACACTAATTATAGTTAATTTTACAGATCTAGAAATTAAATAAAACTGTAATAGTGTAGAATCTCATATTTTTAATATAATATTATCAGATATGTTGTGATGAACTTTCTAGTGGAATAACCATGGCAGTTCATGGATAATTTGGTATTAGAGTGGGTTTATTTGGGTATTTTGTGGATATTGCAGGGATCTAGATCGGCGAGGCCAAAAATTTTAAAACCCTAATCATGGGCGATGAATCTGTAAATGAACCTCGTGATCCTGTAGAGGTGAGGTTTTCGCGGCTCGAAGAACAAGTCACGGATATAAACCACAATGTCAACCTCCTCATGGTGGCCCTAAGCAATAATATGGGGATATTTGGAGAAGAAGGGGGTTCAAATGCAGAGGACAAATCAGAAGGGGGATCGGGAGATCAAGAAGACACAGATAACCAGCCGAAGAAATACCTCGGAAAAGATCAACCCAATTTGAGTGTCGTGGACTAATCCATATTTAAAGTGGAAGCAAAATTTGATATCAAGCCATAACACAGTGAGATCGATGCTCCAAAGATGAATCACTAGATTCAACAACTGGAAGTTTATTTCAGTGTCCATTAGATCGAGGAAGGGCAGAAGATCTCATTTGCGCTGCTGAAATTGGAGGGCCATGCAATAACTTGGTGGGAGAGCCACATAGAAACCCTGAGGTTAGAGGGAGACCCTCCAATGACTAAGTGGGAGGATTTCAAAACCCTCATTAAGTCACAATTTTATCCCATTGGGTACGTGGAGGACCAGTGGATCAGGTGGAATTACTTCAGGCAAAAGTCAGGCCAAAGCGTGTAGGAGTACATAACAGAATTCAGAAAGATGGCTATAATTTTGGGTATCTCTCCAAAGAGCCTAGATGTACTCCTAAAGTATTTGGGGGGTTTGCACTTCCATCTGCGTGAGAAAGTGATGTTTTTCAAGCCCAAAATGGTGGACGAGGCTTGTGTACAGACACAGTACCTAGAGAACATAGGTCTGAAAAGAGCTCAATCAAGTGGATCGAAGCAAAAGGAGCAACAAGACGCTTCTAAGGAGGGGAAGAAGAAGAAACAAGGGGGGGAATTTAAAAAGACGGAAGCCACAGCACACTAGTGCAAAGATCCTAGCAACCACTGAAACATTGATGGCCATATAGAGGAGAAGTGCTAGAAGTTGCATCCAGAGTTAAACCCAAAGAACAAGAAGAAATATAATAAGAAGAAGAATCTCATGGCCACCGAATCGAACAACCAAGTTGAAAGCAGCTCGGACATGGATGAGAAGATAATTTGTATGTCAGTGTAGAAGGAGGTGAATCTAAGTAGCCTTCAGCAACAGGAAGAGAAGGAGATCAAACCCTTCCATGTAAAGATACAGTTCAAGAAGACGAAGATTGATGCTCTGTTTGACTTAAGATCACAGGAAAATCTCATTGCAGCAGATCTGGTCAAGAAGTTGGGGTTGGAAGTTCATGATCACCTAATGATCTAGGTGGATATTGGTGGCCACCTACCTATTCCACTTGGACCCACACCATTATTGCTTTTAGTTTTTCAGTTTCCTTAGTTGTAGCACAGTTTACTATTTTTGGCAGCTTTTTGGGTCCTAAACTTCCGGAGCCATTTTGAGGCCCTAAACAACATTTTTTGTCAAAATTCATCGATCAATTACAAAGGTAATTGCATTGGCAGTTGTAATCCTTGGAGAGATCTTTCCAACTAGATATCATACGCGTCAAACGGAGATAATATGACCAAGTTACGACCTTGGGAAGTTGGCTGCCTAACTAACCCCAACGGGGCCCATAAACTCTTGGTGTTACATCTCCTCGAGTTAGGGTTTTGGTTGTTTAGGGTTTTTCTCTTATTGTTCAATAATAAAAAGGGCCTTGAGCCTCATTGTAACTCAGTTCAGAGGCATGTAGCCGCCACATCTCTTCTTAGAGATAAGCTACCATCGCCCGAGCTATCTTATTTCCATTTTGTTTGTAAGCATAGTTCAATATTTTTCTATTAATGAAATGAAGTGTTTTTCTGTTGCATCTATGTGTTTATGAGTATATTTGTAAGTTGTTGTGTTCTTGTTTAAGTTCAAATCAGTGGTATCAGAGCGGTCTGCTCTTTCTCTGTTTTTCTTTGCATGTCCCCAACGAGGTCAGGGTATAAGGAGTTAGGGCTCGATCTGGTTGAACCATTGCAGGATCAACCTCGCAAAACCTGACAACCTCCCATGGTGGAAGAAAAGAAAGATGAGGGGGTAGGAGATCCTTTCAAAATGTTGCTCAAAGAAGCCCTCGAGCGACAAAGGGACATGATGATGGATAACTTTTCCCATATCCTTCGATGGCTACCCACAGGCGATGCATCTTCATCCAGTAGCCACTCTAGAGGCACCACTCCTTTTAAGGTACAAGTTAACTTTGATATTCCCATATTCGAAGGCCTCATAGATGCAGACGCCATAGATAAATGGTTAAATCTATTGGAAGGATATTTTTTAGTTCATGACTTTTCCAATCGGGAAAAGATTACGTTTGCACTTCTCAAATCCACCCCACACGTCAAGGACTAGTGGGAAACCTACTGTGAACAAAAGGACGAGAGTGAACCCTCATTGTTTTCAGCTGCACCCACTTGGAATTATTTCCGAGACGCCATCAAGGAACAGTATTACCCTGTCGGGAGTTATGAAGATAAA
Organism: Pinus tabuliformis; assembly: GCA_031772625.1. Taxonomy (NCBI): domain Eukaryota; kingdom Viridiplantae; phylum Streptophyta; class Pinopsida; order Pinales; family Pinaceae; genus Pinus; species Pinus tabuliformis. The sequence goes on along the minus strand of CM062804.1, from coordinate 446,870,654 downwards.
TACATAAAGTGGACCACGCTATGGCAAGGAAGGGACCAAGATGTGTCAGAGTTCACAAATACTTTCCATACCCTTCGCACGAAGCTAGGTATCAAGGATACTAAGCGCATTTGGTTCTCAAGTACTGTGGCTGTCTACACAAGTATGTCCATGACGAGATGGAGTTCCTAGACATTTCCTCGCTCAACACGGCGTATCCTGTAAAGATTGAGCAGAAGTTTAAATAGAAGAAGTGAGACTTTGGATCTGCGAATCCAAAGCAAGGGAAAGGTGCCCCCAAACCACAAAACAAGGGACCAAGCCAAGGTGGGGCTACCCAGGACAACCCGCTGAAGCCGCAAGTAAAGAACAACACCACAAAGATGAAGAAGGATACGGGAAAATGGTGTGAGTTCCATAAGAGCTCCACTCACAATACAAGTGAGTGTCGGGCCAAGCAGTCACTGGTGGCTAAGCTGAAGGCTTCCGAATCAGATGTAGGTTCCGACTCTGAATCAGAACCCGATAAGGGGATTGACAAAGGGAAGCAGATCATTGATGCGAAGCCCAATGCCACCGTGGCCACCACAAAGATCCAGAAAATTGAGCCTAAAGATCCATATGAGGGTGAATGCCTCCTCCACTCACAGATGTGGGTGAAGGGTTCTATGTTGCAGTTCATTGTCGACAGCAAGAGACAAAAGAACCTCATTTGAGCAGAAGTCGTGAAGCGGCTGGGCCTAAAGACTACAACACATCCATAGTCGTCCACCATCGGATGGCTTCACCAAGGACAAGATCTTCGCATCAACCAATAGTGTCGCCTACCCTATAGCATCAAGCCCTTCACAGATGAGGTATTGTGTGACGTTGTTCCTCTTGAAGTTTCTAATGTATTGTTAGGACAACTGTACTTGTGGAAGTGACATGTTGTATACGATTTTAGACCTTGCTCTCTGATTATTACTTTGGCTAATAAGTTGTACAGGATACCGGAGGTAGCCCCGCCTACCACCATCTCTTTGATCACTGCAAAGCAATGCAGTAAGATCATTTCCCAGACCAGGAAATTCATTTTCCTTATGATTTGCCCCTAAGGCAAGAAGAAGGTTGTGGCCACGACTTCCAAGCAGGGCTCCTCTGCACAGCAGCAATAGATGGACAAGGTCGTGGAGGAGTACAGGGACATTTTCGCCTCACCCACAGGGGTACCTCTACACTGTTAGGTCAAGCACTCCATCGATCTAACCCCGGGCGCATCGCTACCCAATGGACCGATCTATCGACGCTCTGTTCTAGAGAATGATGAGATCAAGAGGCAGATTCAGGAACTACTACAGAAAGGGCACATCAAGCCAAGCTCATCACCCTGTGGGAGCCTGATTGTATTGGTACAGAAAAAGGATGGGACCTAGAGGCTCTGTATTGACTATCGGGCGTTGAACAAGATCATTGTCCGGAATAGGTACCTAATCCCACGGATTGATGACCTTCTAGACCAGCTCAAGGGGGCCAAATATTTCAGCAATATTGACTTGAAATCAAGTTATCACCTGGTGTATATCGAACCCTCCAATGTGTGGAAGACTACCTTCAAATCCAACAAGAGCCTTTTTGAATGGTTGATCATGCCATTCGGATTAATGAATGCCTCTGAAACCTTCATGAGATTGATGGACGACATCTTGCGGCCCTTCACCAATGCATTTGTGGTGATGTATTTAGATGACATCTTGATCTTCAGCCAGAGTTGGGAAGAGCACCTCCATCATATTCGACAGGTCCTTCAAACCCTTCCATAACACAAGTTGTGAGCTAACTTGGAGAAATGTACCTTTGGCTTAACCCAAGTTCAATATTTGTGGTACATCATTGATGATCAGGGTGTACATGTGGACCCATCCAAGATACAAGTCATTCGGCATTGGCCAACCCTAACCACTCTAGCAGAGCTCGCAGCTTTTTGGGTCTTGCCAATTTCTACCATAGGTTCGTGTTGGGTTCTCTCATATTGCTTGGCCTTTAAGTCAAGTCACCAAGGGCAGAGCGAAAGCCAAGTTATTTTGGTTGGAAACCCAATAGCGAGCATTCTCTGAGTTGGGGAATCACCTATGTTCTGCACCAGTACTCACATTACCAAACCTGAAACAACCATTTCAGATTGAGACATATGCCTCTGACTATGCTATCGGTGTAGTTCTTACTCAACATGGGCATCTAGTGGCTTACCATAGTGAGACACTTTCAGACATAGTCCGAAAGTAACCCACTTACGACAAAGAAATTTATTCCATTGTGCAAGCCTACCGTCAATGGAAGCATTACATTCTGGGGAAGCAAACGGTCATCCACACAGACCACCGGCCTCTACAATTCATACAGACACAAGGGAAGTTGCAAAACGATCATCATCAGAAAACGGTCCACCTATCTGCAACAGTTCCATTTGAACATTAAATATAAGAAGGGCAGCACGAATAATGTTGTTGATTGCCTTAGCTAACCACCGGTCATGGCACTAATCACTGTGCTCGACTCCTGTGGGCACGATACATCAGGGTGGCTACATCTTTACAAGAGCGATCCAAAATTCAGCAGCATATACCAGAGACTCGTAGAAGGGAAGAAATTTCCAAGTTTTCACCTTCAGGATGCACTATTATGCCACTTGGGACACATATGTGTTCCTTAAATGAGCATGCCAAGATGATTTGGTAGGCGCACTACAGTTGGGTCATTGGACATTTCGGAGTAGAGAAGACCGTGGAGGTATTGTAGAAGTATTTTTATTGGCCGAAACTTCGTCAGGATGTTGGGAAGTACATTAGATCTTGCACCTCCTGTGCCATTGCCAAACCGACCATCAAGAAGCAAGGTTTTTATACTCCTCTACCTACTCCTAGTTGGCCCTGGGAATATGTCTCCATGGATTATATGTCAGACCTTCCTTCTACTAAGCACGTCAATGATTTTGTTTTCATGCTCATCAACAGATTCTCTAAGATGGCCATCATGGCAGCCTGCAAGAAGAGTATCACAACATAGGCCACTACTAAGCTCTTCTTTGAGAAAGTGTGGGTACACTTTGGGATCCCACATTCCATTATCTCAGACCGAGATATCAGATTCCTAAGTGCATTTTGGTCAAGTCTCTGGTTGATGCTGGATACAAAACTCACTAAGTACACGGCTTTCCATCCCCAAACCGATAACCAAACAAAGGTTGTCAACATGATGATCGTACACATTCTGCGCATGTACAACTCGAAGCATCCACACACATAGGATGAAAGTCTCCCCTATGTCCAACACAGCTACAAAATAACTCTCCAAAGCTCAACAGGCCACAGCCCCTTTTAGGTACAGTTGGTATTTCAGCCATTATGCCCCATTGATGTGGCCATACCATTTGCAGCCACTCACCTAGATTCGGCTCACGTGCAATGTGAAGCTGCAAGGGCTAACAGCTTCATTAAGCGCATTCAACACATCCACCAATAGGTCCATGATATATTAGATGGATCCAATGCTAAGTACAAGAAGCACCATGATCAACATCGACTATCGCACAAATTCCAGGTGGGCGACAAAGTTTGGCTACATTTGCAGAAGGATCGCCTTGTTGGACCCCACCGCAAGCTTTGCCCACTCCAATATGGGCCATACACCATCACCAAGGTCATCGGGGAAAATTCCTTTGAGCTCAGCATCCCATCGTTCCTTGGTCTGCACCCAGTGTTTAATGTAGATCGCCTTCGGCCATACTTTCCACCATTGTTAGACACATCTGACATTGCAGAATAGTTCACACCAACAGAGCTCAACCCAAACTGCATGGAACAGGCCACAACTGATCAGATCATGGACACATAGATCAAGAACACTCGGAAACAGAGGATACAACTATATCGAGTTGTCAAAGTAGGCCAACTCCTTCACCAAGGCAAATGGCTCACCAAGGACCAAGTTCAGCAGAAGTTTCCTCATCTCATGGAGGAACTCAACGCAATGGGGACCATTTCTTTCTAAGGGGGGAGGACTAATCTAGGTGGATATTGGTGGCCACCCGCCTACTCCACTTGGACCCTCACCATTGTTGCTTTCAGTTTTTCAGTTTCCTTAATTATAGCACAGTTTACTATTTTTGGCAATTTTCGGGTCCTAAATTTCTGGAGTTGTTTTGAGGCCCTAAACAACGTTTTTTTAGAAAACTTAATGCATCTATTTCAAAGGTAATCACATCAGAAATTTTAGTCCTCAAAGAGGCATTTCCAACAAGGTATCATACACATCAAATGGAGATAATATGACCAAGTTACGACCCCTGGAAGTTGGCTGCCCAACTAACCCCAACAGGGCCCATAAACTCTTGGTGTTACATCTCCTTGGGTTAGGGTTTTGGTTGTTTAAGGCTTTTCTCTTATTGTTCAATAATAAAAAGGGCCCTGAGCCTCATTGTAACTCAGTTCAGAGGCATGCAGCCACCAAATCTCTTCTTAGAGATAAGCTACCATCGCCCGAGCTATCTTATTTCCGTTCTGTTTGTAAGCATAGTTCAGTATTTTTCTATTAATGAAATGAAGTGTTTTTCTGCTGCATCTCTATGTTTATGAGTATATTTATAAGTTGTTGCATGCCTATTTAAGTTCGGATCATCCAAACTCATATCCACTGGGATAGGTACATAAGGGTGCAAATTTGAAGGTAAAAACCAGTGTAAAATTAGATTTGCTATTAGTGTTGATTTTATTAATGAAGTAGATTTGGATGTGGTTACCCTTGATGTATGTGGAGTAGTGTTTGGAAGTCCATACATGTAAATGTGTGATGCAATATTCATGAGGAGGGCTAACCAAGGATGGAAAATCATTCATCATCAACGCGCACAAAGGAAAGTCGAAAATTTCACTTGTAAGTGCCAACCAAGCCAAGAAATTGATTAGTTCCAACAAGAAATATGTTTTATTGTTTTTAAGAGAAAATCAGTCTGTAGAGGAGTCAATAAGAGGCAAGGAATCCCTAGAGGGGTGTACTAATAAGAATAAAAAAATAATTGGAGGATTTGTTACAGGCATACAAGGGCGTGTTCCGAGAGCCTAAAGAGCTACCCCCTAAGAGAGAAGTGGAGCACGAGATCCAGCTATTGCCAACCTCCCCATTGCCAAATATTGGGATGTATAGGTAGTCTGTTATAGAAGCAAGTGAGGTGAGGAAACAGTTGCAGCAATTGTTGGAACAATGTGTCATTCGAACGAGTACATCACCATGTGGGTCACCCATCATCATTGTGCTAAAGAAGGATGGGACATGGCAGATGTGTATAGATTACAGGGCATTGAATAAAATCATGCTCAAGAACATATACCCCCTACCTATGATAGACAATCTGCTAGATCAGTTGCAACAAAAAAAAGTATTTCACCAAATTGGACTTGAAGTTTGGATATCACCATGTTCGAGTCAAAGAAGAATATACATGGAAGAACGCCTTCAAAACCAGACGAGGTTTGTATGAGTGGTTAGTTATGCCATTTGGCCTATGTAATGTGCTAGCTACATTTATGATATTAATGAGTGATTTATTGCACCGTTTCATAGATTCATTTGTTATTGTCTATTTGGATGATATACTAGTATATAGTGCTACCCAGGAGGAGCATATTTCACATTTGACATAGGTGTTGGAAACATTGTTAGCAAATCTCAAGAAGTGTGAGTTTGCGCAGCAGTCCTTGGGATATGTGATCGGTGGAGGATAATTGAAGATAGATCCTTCTAAGATGGAGGCCATCATGAAATGGCTGGTGCATACTAATGTTACTAAGGTTAGGATTTTCATTAGGGCAGTGTTACACAATATTTTTTCATGCCTCCTGCACTTCCCTATGACATACCCTGAAGTGCCTGAAACATGATCATTATACATTATACTCATCCATGTATACATCTCATATCCCTCCTTTAACTTTACTTGGAAAATATCTGGAGCTTTCCTTGAAGAAATGGCTCATGAAACCCTAAAATGAGGGTCATTGCCCTTATGAAGCCCAAAATCACGATGATCGCCTGTTGCACCTTGTTAAACTAGCAATGGCATCGCTCTGTTGTCTCTCATATTCACGATGGTCCCAAAAAGGAATTTTTCCTAAACAGGATGAGAAGCTTCGTCATCTAGAAGCTCCCAAAGTGGCAAGCTAGAGTTGGTTTCGCATAGATGAGGTAAAATCCTCCTAATTTGACCTCTTGGTCTCATCCCTATGAGCTACCTCCTTGAGATCTGGGCCTAATCCTATCTTTGGAGGAGGCCTAACTCCCCCTCCCAACCTATAAATTGCCCCTCTACCATTCCCAAATGGTTTATCTACGTCCATTTGCACCCCTATGTTGAACTTGTGCTTAGAGGTTATTCATTAGACTTGGAGAAGGAATGTTGGAGAGTTTCTTGGCTTGGACTTGGATTACCACTCAAGGAGAGCCTTTCAACATCAAGGCTATGCTTGTAAGCTTCCCCTTTATTCTTTAAATAATAATACAACTATTGGTTCATCTTCCCAAAATATATATGTTCATGTATGTATTGGTTTGGGATTCCTTGATCAGCTAAATAGGTTATTATTGGATTTGTTATTGGTTTTGGCATGCTTTGTTGTTTCTTGGTTACTTGTACAGGTACATAAGCGCTGGAAGAAGCAGGAACAAGTCCATGACACAAGCGGTTCAAGGATCTCAACAAAGGAAATCGAATTAGCATCAGAGCAAGGCAGGCTTTCTCTCTTGTTCTACTTTTAAATTATAATCTAGGAAGATGTCTAGTTGATTGTCCCTTCAGTTGCTAGACCCACTCATTGGGCTAGATAGATCGTCTCTATCCACAAAGAGGATTAACCTTGTCAACAAAATGGTGACTCCACTGGGGAGCCTATGACCCTTTCCTTCCTTTCCTTTACCTTGTCTTTTGACGAGTTTGATCAACCATTGATTTTTGGACTTCATTGGTTGTTTGTAGTCAATGTCATTGTTTGGTAGAGGCCTGAAGATTGTTAACTTGAGCTGATTTTGAAAATTTTGAGTTTCTTTTTTGTTTTCCTCGACCATCGCGGATTTGACCCTGATGGTCACGATGATATCGCGAGTTTTTTAGTTACAGTAACGATGATTGCTACTTTACTTCTTGTTACACAAAAATATTGTCACCATGACTATTTGCAGTCAGTATGGGTGTATCATCATTCATACTATCCTCCTAAGCAAGTCTCAAACTTCAATTCTTCATGCCAAGCTTTGAAAATGAGAGAAAGACCTTAAAAATCATTAAAGCTCTGGTTCCGCACTTTCTCTCACTGTTCCCTGTGGTCCTGCACCCCCTGTTCATATTACCTGCGGACCTGCCTGCTCTGTCTCTAAAGGAGTGGGTGCGGACCCTTGTGAAAGTCAAAAAGGTGCAAGTTTATTCTAAAAAACTCACTTTGGGTTAATTCTAGATGATTCTAGAAGGAATTTTGACGTGGATGGTTCGTTCTTAGGTGGTTCATGCATCCCAAAAGAGAAGGATCTAATCCCTTGATGAGAGGAGCTATCCCTTTGAAGGAGGGCTTTATCCCTTTGAAGGTGGACCTAGTAACTTCCCTCCATTGCACTATAAATTAAGGCATTGGGCTGGTTGCTAGGGAGGTTAGAAGCTGAACATTTTTTAGGGTAAATGCTGGTGGAATTGAGACTTCCTCATTAATCTTGAGAGGAGAGATCACATACCTTTTGGCTTCATTGGGAAGAGAGTAAAACTTGTCAAAGTAGAGGAGACTTCTTGTTGGACCCTTGGAGGAGCTTGTACAGCATCAAGGCACAGGTTGTAAAGTTCTTCTTTGATTTGAATTAATACAATCAGATTCATTTTTCTCAACAAATTGTCTTATGTGATTTGTTTCATGAATTCCTTGATCATCATGATAAGTATGCTTTATGATATTGGCTTTTCAGGTGCTATTTAATTTGTGTGCTTGTTTGCATTTGCAGATTCACTACAAGAGAGCTCATTTGGATCGAAGGAGCGAGGCTTCCACAAACTTGCATTGGACCCAAGGTAGGCCTAAAACACTTGTTTGCCTTATTTATAAACTGCATATTTAGAGAAAGATAGGATTTGATTGGCTTGCTTGTCACTAGATATCATTAGACACTAGGGAGGTCGGTCTTGTCTGCAAGAACGACTCATTCCGTGTGACACTCCTGACAGGTGCGATGATTGCATAAAATTGAGAAATTTAGGGTTTTCTCTCTTATTTTTAGTTCTAGTTGCCTTCCCCCTGTGATTTACCAGTGTGTTTTCATTGACTCTCTCATTGTCTGATTTCCAATGTCTTTTAACTTGGCTTGAGTGTCCTTGGAGTTTGATTAGCCTTTTAGGATTCTACGTCTTCTAGGTCAACCTTCGTACACTCGTTGGTCTTCCCATCAGAGATTAGAGATCGATTGCCTGTGTTAAAGAGTCTTTGTGTGTTCAGACATACTTTGCAGATCACTTTTTGGTTCTTGTGCCTTGAGTTTTTTTCATTAGTGGATATAGCAAAAGTTACTTAAGCTTCATTTTATGAACGATAGATTACAAATCAATTGTGTCATTGGAATGAAAAGGAAATGTTTGTTTTCAAGTTTTTGTGTTTCGAAGTGAAAGTGAAAGTGCTATTCTTTTCATAATTTTCGAGGCAATTTGAGTTGCATTCAAATCATTAATGTGAAAGAGATTGTCATATTTCTTGGCCTACTTGCACTCAATTTTCCTTTGCACTAGATTACATTAGTTGCATTTTGAAAAAGAGGAAAAATCATCATTATATCTTAAGGAAATTTTGCTTTAAGATTTGTTTTGGCATTGCATTTTCTTATCATATGAAAGATTAGATTTCATATTTTGCATTTAGCGTTTGAAGAGTGTCATGGATGCATTTTTGCATTTGGTTTTATGCATGATTTGAGTGATCTTCTTCCCTACATAGATAGCTTTCATCGAATTGAAGGATTTCATTTCATCATCTAGTTTTCATTTTAGGAAGAGGTAACATCGTTAAGGCCTTGAAATTGAGACATAATTACAAGATCAACTTTAAAATCTATCAATTAACCTAAGGAGAATTTGAAACATTAACAATCATATCTAGTGGTATAGGTTAGAGACGTGTTCTGACGTATTTAAAACTTAGTAGTTTTTGTTTGCTTCGGCATTAGACAGCGCTAGCACAGACTTGTGCTCCCTGTATCGTCGTGTATATAAAGGGAGACCCCCCTATGTTGCAATCCTTTATCCATAGGAAGCCGAATCTGCCGCCTTGTAAACCTGACACACCGAACACAACATTCAGGGAGATATCCTGTACGTACATCAAGTCCTTGGTCAATTTATTGGCTAAGGTGTATATTGCAGTTCATGGTTACTTGGTACTCATTTTACCTAGATTCACCTAAGAAGTCATTTGATCTTTTCTAACTCTTTAAATTTGAGAAGATCATCGAGCAACTTGTCCTTTCAAGCTTGCAAAACTATTGAAAGCGACTAGAGTCACCTTTTCGCCCTTTTCTCGACTCTTAAAAGATGAAAAGTCAAATTTTTGTTTCTAAAATTTAATTGCCCACGATAAACATGTCAATCCCGAGCAGTTGCTTCTTAGACCAAATTGAGTAATTCCCTGTTAATTTCAAGATTTTTAAAGCCATAATCAAAATTTTTCCTTTCCTTTTCTGTTGTTGAGGGGAAGCCACCATGACTGAACCATTGAGTCTGTCTCATAATTCCCCTTTGTTGTCTCATACTGAAGGGTCCTCCCAAGGAGTTCATCTGGAACTTCCTCGGTCGCTTGAGGATCAAGCTGTTGAACTTGGAATTGTTCTGAGTATCCAACCTTTGCCTTCTCATCCACCTCCATCAGATTCTTGGTCACCTCAAGAATCTAATCTGGATTTCTCTAATAATCCTATCTAGACACCCGAGAGTCTGCAGACTCCGGAAAGTCCGCAGCGGCTAGTTATCTATCCACTAAACCCATTGTTCGATCCTATTGTGATATCTCCTCAGCACCCTTACAGCCTGTACGATCGGCCTAGTATTCCTTTGGATTTATCTCCTCATTCATCTCCAGTTCCTCGTCACTAGTTTTTTCCACCTATGGAGTCAAAAGGCGAGATCCTAGTCTCCTCTCCGGGTCATTCGGAAGTCTCTACTACCCATACTCCTCACGTAGATGATAAGCAGGGATATGAGTCCCCTCTAGAAGGCTTTCCTTATACAGGAAGAGTCACGTCTCTCTCTTATCCTGAGATTAGTGAGCCCATGTTGCCACATGGTAATACATCTTTAGTTCATTTGGTTTCGGGCACTCCTAGTGCCTCGTCATTGTATCAGAACCCCATCTGGTCTTCCGACGCTATGCCTACATCAGGGCCATTTGTTCAAAACACGACCTCTCCACTGATTGTACAAACTACAGTCACTTCAGTTACACTTCAACCTACCATTCCATCTCAACCTTTTTCGTCATTTCGACCGACTCTTCCAGTTCAACCAACTGTCTGATCCAAGTGGATCCTCGGGAACACACACAGGACAAGGAGGACTCAAGGATGCTCAAAAATCAAATTCATCGGAATGACTTCAACCCAAGACCAGATCGTAGATCTCGTCATCTGATCGAAGAGGTGCGAACGGTTTTCCAAACCGAGCTGTATGCAAAAGATAGAGCTCTTCAAAGTTTGACATGACAAGGGAAAAAGTGGGGCCCACAATGTGCCACATGGCATCCCAGTAAGCAAGTGGGACCCACATGGTAGCCCATCAGCCATTGACACATGGCAGTCCGTCATTGGCCTCTTAAAACAACACAACAAACAAAAATCATTTTGGGGTTAAAACCATATAACAAAAATTGTTTAATATAGTTATTAACTTAACTATATAAAAACAATAAAGAAATCAAAACTATATAACAAAATCATTTTTATATATTAACTAAAGTAAAAAAAAGTTAAGCCCACGTGGTTTTGGATTGACGGTGAATGGGTGTATTGTTAAGGCACTCCTTGCGATAAGTCACTGGTTCAAATCCCCATGGGTGCTTACCTAACAAAAAAAAAAGTAAAAAAAAGTTAATATATAATTTTTTTTATATTAAAATATTATAAAAAACAAACACCATATATGAAAAAAAAAAAAACATATGGTTATGGTGAAACCATATATGAAATATGGTTAAAATATATATTTGGTTAATATAAACAAACTTCAAAAGGAAGCAAGTCACGTGTATAAGTCAAGGGATGGTGGGTCGGCCCTTGGGGCACGGACCCAACCACCCCACACTTCATTTAAACCAATGCCCGCCCATTTTAATACAACACCTCAAATGGTTATGCCTGCTATGTTAAGGCCTCGTCTAACGAGATGGAGGAATTGCCCGGACGGCCAAAAGTGGACGGAATCCGGGCAAAAAAATATCAAAAAATCTTGTAGAGGCAATGTTTGAATCATGTTTTTGATGGTAGAAATGGATTTAGCACCACCGAAAACATCTAGGACACCTAAAATTTTGAAGTTTAACAACTATAACTTGGATTTACAAAAATCTTTGCCGGATTTTCTCTAAATATGATCGGAATTCCCATAACTTTCCAAGCAACTCCTTCGCCTCATTAGACTACGCACTATGTTAATATAGCGGTTAACAAAACCAAACTGAACGCGCCTCAAATCATAACTGCGTGCTATTAGAAAAACAGCTTTGGTGACGTGATTAATTTTGGTTCCACAGGAGTTGGAACCTGGAACCTCCACCTCCTTAGGCTCCTCCGCCACCAACAGGGCAACGACCTTTTCATTAGAAATTTTGCCCACTTTTTTATATTTAAACTCAGCTCACCAGTGCACCGAGGAGAAGGATTGCACAAATTTCGAGATAGAATAGGGCATGGATTTCGAGGTAGTTTAATAATTTTTGAATGCAGGGACCATGAATTTTGCAAGAGGGCAAAATTTTCATTGTGTCAGAATTTGACAAATTTTATATGGTTTTTACACCTCTCCTCGCCACGAACACAATGGTGTTGTTCATTTCTTAATTAGAGGTCTGCATTTTCTAGTCATTTTCAGAATGCACGTGGAACCATGATTTCAGCAAAAACAGGGAGCGGAACCATGAGCCATGAAATTTTCCCAAGGAGGTAAAAAATCATTTTGTCAGAATATGGTTGAGTTTATACTTGTTTTTCATGGTTTTCTGCAGGGATCATAATGGTGTAATCAGATTTTACATATGAGCAACGGATTTTCAGTCCATCCCTGAAATAGAATCTTTGAGGAATCCCGAGGGAATCTAAATGATTCCTTGAACTCCGAATTTTCAAATTCTCAGAATTCAGGTTTTGGACAATCGTTTCAGCACTACTCGATGCCAAAAATCTAATGGTGTATTCAGATTTTTCTTTATCTCATTTCTTCTTTCAGCCACTTTTCTAAGTGCTAGTGCAAATGTCCATCTTCATGTGCGAACAATGTTCTTCTTGCGATCGATGTTGTGAGATCAATGTTTCAGCAAGCTTCAGCACTTTGACAGCCTTTGCTTCATATGGCCCTTGGTTGTGAGGTATATGATTTGTTCATGTACTTCTTCTTTCTGCATTATGTTGTATAGATCCATGATTGATGTTGATGCAGGATCTTTTTTATTACATGTTGTCATGATTCCTTGCTTGATTTGATGCAAAATCTTTCTATGTGATGTACTTTTTGTCATAACTCTTTATGTCATGCTTTGAGATCCCTTGTCGTATGTCGCTGGGATACTCTTGTTGTCGTCACGCATGTGTTTTGCTCTGACATCCCTTTTGTGCCATGTTGGTGGGATGCGCACCATGCTTTTTTTTGTGTCATACTAATAGGAGTCTTTTGATTGAGAGTTCTAGTTGTGAAACATATCTTAGAGCCACTCCTGCGTGAGGGCATTCTTCCTTGTATGATCGAGACATCATCTCTGTGTACATCACCTTATTGACAACACATAATGCAGCGGCCTACACCATCTTGACACCAGGGCCCGGAGACGTAGTCCCTCCTGGATGAACTCTGTTATCAACGACTTTTGTTCTCATGTGCTGATGATTGTTATGTTCCTCTTTTTTATAGTATGCAGATGTATTCATTAATGTTCTTTTAAATTGCAATTTAACACGTCAAGAAAGTAAAAGGTCTTGGAAGGGTCCTTCTTCACACCCGAATCTAGATCACTGTCTTGGGTCAGGTCTCGGTAAGTTCTTCTATCCCTCCAACGAGTGGACAAACTGTGCCACCACCTGGGGGGTAAGCTTTGAATATTCCTCTCATGTTAGGTGAAACCAGTTTGATTGGATTACAAACTCACATGGTTGGAATGAATCAACCTTTTTATGGTGTCATTCCTAACCCTGCTGGTCCATCTGGGTCAGGTAACATCTAATATCAGCAGTTGTATATGGCTCAAGTTCCATTCCAACCGGCTTGTGTACCATATGTTTCACAAAACATGGCTAATCCACCTCACATTCCTTAAGCTAGACCTTATGTTCAGCCTGGTCAATCCGTTATGCCTGGTGGATAGGGCCAGATCCAATTCGGTAACTATCAATACCATTAGGGTATAACCCCAGGAACTGTCCAGCTACCCTTGCAGTAACAAGGACAACCTTTGCAGCAGTAAGGGAAATCCTTGTAGTAGCAAGGGAAAGCATTGCAGCAGTAAGTACAACTGCTACAACCGCAAGGGAAACCTTTGCAACAGTCGTAGCAACCTTTGCAGCCACAGTCACAGTTTTTGCAATAGTCCTCCCAACCTTTGTCCTCGCAAGTTCAACCTTTGTAGCAGCAAGGGAAACCTTTACAACAGCAAACCAGCCTTTGAAGCAACAAGTTCATCCTTGGAAGCTGCAAGCCTTATATGCGTATCAGCGAGGTCAACCTTTGCAAGGTCAAGGCCAACCCCTACATGACCAGGGTCAATCTCCTTACGTCTAGGGTCAAGAGGTTCAACATCCTTATAACCCGTATGCCACGTACAATGCTCATCAACAACCAAAGGCAAGGCAGTATCAAACCTACCCAAGACAGAATCCTCCTTACAGGCAAGGTAACCCTCAGTGGGGAAAAAACTAGATTCCATATGGACGAAATCCTCCACTGTGGGGGAAAAATCCTTACCAACAAGGATGGACTCCACAGTTTGGGTCTCCTCAAAAGCCCTATATGTTGTTTAACACACAATTGTCTTTCTTGGCTATGTTGGAGTTGCCCAATGCTTCGAGGCTTATGAATAATCCCATTCTTCATTCGCCTTACTGGCCTCTAGTTTTGCTTAAAATTCCAAGCAGTTGCCCCAAATTTGAGGGAAAGCGAAGGAGGATCCACAAGCCCATGTGATGACATATCATATCTGGTGCTCCTCCAATTCGTATGTTGATGATTCTATCCATCTTTGACTCTTTCAAGAAACTTTCATAGGTTCTGCCACTAAATGGTACATTGAATTGCCTCGAGGTACCTACAGTGACTTCAACTCTCTCGCTATGGATTTCCTCGCTCATTTCCAACTGTCGGTTCGTTATGAAACTGGCACTCATTTGCTTATGTCACTTAAGAAAGACACCGTGACCCACATTTCTGATCATATCCATGAATGGAGACGTCGACGTCGCCTCATCAAGTTTGAGATTTCATATGAGTTGTTGACATAATCGTTCACAAAATCATTCGTTAACAAAATTGCTAAGGACATAGCCATGGGCGGATGTGTTACTGAAGAGCAAGCTATTGCTCATGCCTAGTATTTAGACCAGGTCTATTCGCGATCTAGCACATTGTATTAGATGTTACTCGAGGCTCCGAGATCATCATCAGATCTAACAACATCGAAGTCTCCAGATACACCACTTGTTGACGGTGTGATTGGTTTCATGTCTCAAACTCCTGCGAAAGCTTCTTCGAAGCAAAAATCAGTCTCGAACACTGATTCCAATAATCCCTCCAAGAATTTGTCCAGTCCTGGTAAAAAATCTAAGGTACATGATGCCCAGTCTACCGCAGTAGACAAAACCTCAAAAGGTAAAAAGAAGGGAAAAGGTAAGGCCAAAGTCAATGCCCCAAAATAGGACCTTCCTAAATCTTTTGTTGATGATGCTTCTTAAAGAAAGCTAAAGTATTCTTGCCTCATTTGTGAGGAGGATCATTCCATTAAGGATTGTCCCTAACGATCTGAAGTTAGTTGCTTACTAAAAGGAACTCTGGCTATCTTAAAAGAACCATTTCCATCACAGCAGACCTAATTGGTAGACCAACCTCTGTCTTCTGCTTCCTCAGGTTCCCAAGTGTTCATGATGCAAGGTTCATCACCTATCTCGATCGCTACTCAAACTAAGGACTATCAAGTCGCGTCTAAACAAATGATGGAGAAAAAAGCCACTGATACGCCTTCTACTTTTGCTCCGTCCTCTTCTGGTTCACTCCATATCGAGATCCCTAACAGTGAGTCTATCATCTGACCACCCCCCAAAGGTGTTCTTCGAAAGTCATATTTCAATCTGAATGCTAGAGTTGCGCAACACTACAATAGTGTTGAGGATTTAGCTCAGGCACCTTCGGCGATGTCTGCCTTGGAGGTTCTTCAATCTTGTCTAATGCAGTGGAAGTCATTGTTGTCTACCATAGGTGTTATCGATCCTTCTGATTCGATTTTGATTACTTTCAATCTGGAGAATCATGTACCTCATCTTCCTCATCAAATTGCATTTCTAATCTAGGTCCTTATCAAAGGAAAGACGATCCATCGAACAGTTATTGATGAAGGTGCCTCGACTTGCATCATGTTAGTTTCGTGTTAGAAATCCATTGGCTCTCCTCCTCTTAACCAATCTCCGAACACCTTGGAAGCCTTTGATGGCATAGGTTCATGACCATACGGTATTCTCGTGAATTTGTTGATTACATTAGAAGGAAATATTGTTGAATTAGAAGTGGAAGTTGTAGATTCCCATCTCAACTACAACCTTCTTCTCAGGCAAAGTTCGACTCACGCCATGTTTTGTGTGGTGTCTTATTTGTTCCGTGTGCTTCGTTGTCCTCATGAAGGAAAATTTGTCATGGTTAATCAACTATCTTTCTTTTCTTTTGGTTCATCGAACAGTAACATTTCTTATGTGGGCAATACTGAGATTCCTTACGAGAGTGTGGGAGCAGGTCTCTTCAAAGACTCTGCTTTAATGGGTACCTTTTCTCTCTCACCTATGAATATTTATTTAGTCAATATGATCTCGGACTCTACAGATCCTTGGATTATCACTACTGATGATCAAATTGACTCTTTAGGCGATATTATGCCTTTAAGTCCATTGGAGATAAATTATCAAGAAATTGTTTTAGCTTTGATGGCTGCTTCAAAAAGTCATATTGTCTTTAGTATGAAACTGGACACTTACGTTCCATCTCCTTGGCTTCGTTCTTTTGATTTTTTGGATCCTTTGAACGAGACATTCCCCATTGACGAGAGTATCGTGGAGGTCATGTCTTTGGATGAAGTTCCATGGAATAGTCTACATCATCGTTCTCCCTTTCTCCCTAGCCTCGATGAGATGCCTTCCTGTTTTGAAGCGTATGTTTTTCATTCTCTGTGAATTCTCCTACAACTCCACTTCAAACACCTATCCAAGTACATGAAGTCTTGTAAGAGGGTAATATGAGAAACATCACTACTACGATGCCTCTTGACATTTCCGTTAAACCGGGAATTTTTGAGAACATCCATATAGGGGTTTCTTGTTCTCCAGATGAGATCAAGATTTATACTCAACTTTTTAAAGAATTCCGAGACGTTTTCGCTTGGTCATACAAGGAACTTCTTGGTATCAATCCATCCATAGTGGTGCATGAGATTCTGACTTATCCTAGTGTTAAGCCTATTCAGCAACAACTTCGCCCTGTGCACCCTCGAAAGGTTGTTGCTATCAAAGCAGAAGTAGAGAAGCTTTTAAAAGCAGGTTTCATTTATCATATTCCATTGAAATATTGGGTATCCAATATCATCCCTGTTGCCAAAAAGCACGGCATGATACGTGTTTGTGTTGATTACTGCAATATCAATCGCACGTGTCGTAAGGACAATTATCCTACTCCCTTCATCGAATAGTTTATCAACGAATGCACTGGAAGTAAGATTTTTTCGTTCATGGATGGTTTTTCTAGCTATAACCAGATTAAAATTTCACCTGTCGATCAACATAAAACAACCTTTATCTATCCTTGGGATACTTTCACTTACAAAAAGCTTCCTTTTGCTCTGAATAATGTTGGCACTAACTTTTAGTGAGAAATGTCCTATACATTCCATGAAATTCGACACATTGTTCAGCCATACTCGACGACTTGCCTGCTCATTCGGCTTAACATCATGACCATCTGGATCACTTAAGAGCTATCTTTTTACGATGTAAGCATTATAATGTCTATCTCAATCCACACAAGTGTGTGTTTTGTGTTGAGTCTGGCCAACTCTTAGGTTTTTTTGTGTCTCGTGAAGGTATCGGGATTGATCTTTTGAAAGTTGAGGCCATAATCAATCTACTCCCTCATTCGTCACTGCTGCAATTGAAGAGCTTGCAGGGAAAAGCTAATTTTCTCCGTCAGTTTGTCCCTAATTACACCGAACTTGCTAAAGGTTTTACTCACCTTCTTAAGAAGGGGATCCCTTTTATTTGGGATGAAGTCTCCCAAGAATCCTTCAATGCTTTAAAGAACGCCCTGATTAGTGCTCCTTTACTGCATCCCCCTAATTACTGTCGCGATTAATTCCTATATTTGGCTGCAACTGATACCAATATTTCTACGGTGTTAATTCAGGACAACAATGACGACAACAAGCACATGGTTTATTATCTGAGCTGGAATCTTCTTAATACTGAGTCTCGCTATGCTCATGTCGAGAAGCTTGCTTTGGCGGCGGTTCATGTCATCCAAAGATTTTGACACTATATCCTTTTGTGGAAAATCACCTAATTTCTAATTGCAACCCCATGACATATATATTGACTCACCAGTTACTTGGGGTCAAATACTCCAAATGGATCGTCATCCTACAAGAGTTTTATTTGGAATTTACTGCTACCAAATCAAAGAAATTGCTCATCTTTGCTGAGTTAATATGTGCTCTTCCGTCTGCAAACACCCCAACTGATTTTGCTAAGTAGATACTTGATGAAACTCTGTTTCTAATCAACACTCTTGACCCCTGGTATGGAGACATTATCATTTATCTCCAAACCCAGACTTTCCAACCTGAGTTGTCCCAATCCGACCAACGCTGCATCTGGCATCAACCCCAACCCTATCGGATCATCGATGATACATTGTATCGAGTCGGTGTGGACTCTATATTTCGTAGATGACTCACCCTTGAAGAGGTTGAGCAAGTCCTAAATGATTTCCACTCTAGTGCCTATGGTGGTCATATGTTTCGATATGCCACTGCTTATAAGATCCTTCGCTCCGGTTATTTTTAGCCTTCTATCTTCAAAGATTGCATTCTAGCTATCCAAAAATGTCGTGAATGCTATATTTTCAACTGCAAGTAGCGTGCCCCACCCACACCCCTCCACTCAGTAATTACCAATGTCCCATTCGCCAAATGAGGCATTGATTTCATGACATTTAACCCTCGCTTGGCCGAGGGGTTCTATCTTCAAATATTGCATTCTAGTTGTCCAAAAATGTCATGCATGCTAGATTTTCAACCGCAAGCAGCGTGCCCCACCTGCACCCCTCCACCGAGTAATTACCGTTGGCCCATTAGCCAAATGGGGCATTGATTTCATGACATGCAACCCTCGCTTGGCCAGGGGGCATGGTTATATCATCCTCGTCGTCGACTATTTTACGAAATTGGCTAAGGCGATGCCTACATACAATGTTGACAGTATTACTGCTGCAAAGTTCCTTTTTAACCACTTTATAGCACATTTTGGTGTCCCTCAAGATATCATGACTAACCATGCATCACATTTTCATTAGCACATGATGGCAAAGCTAACTTCTCAGTTGGGCCTTCGACATGATATCTCAACTCCGTATTATCGACAGGCCAATGGCCAGGTTGAAGCAGTCAATAAGGTTTTGATTGCTATGCTTCAACGTATAGTTGGGAAGCACAAAAAATATTGGCATTTAATGTTATTCTTAGCTCTTTGGGCTTACCAAACTTCTACTAAGATGGCCACTGGATTCACTCTGTTCTAGCTGGTGTACAGTTTAGAGGCAACTCTTCTAATCAAGTGTGAAATCCCTTCGCTTAAGCTAGCTATCGAACTTCTTCCAAATACCTCGCCTGAAGAGGAGCGGCTACTGTATCTTGAGAGGCTCATCGCATTGTTGCGATGGTCATCGAAGCTCAAAAGAAACTCGTCAAAGCTCATTTTGACCAAACCGTTTCTCCTCACACTTTCGTTGAGGGTGACTTGGTCCTTCTTTACGATTAAGCCAACGATAAATTGGGGACAGGCAAGTTCAAATCCATGTGGCAAGGGCTCTACATTGTCAAGTGTGTCTTACAGAAAGGTTCATATGAGCTATGTGATTATGAGGGAAATGCATTGTCACAACCCCATAATGGGTTGTATCTCAAAAAGTATTATGCGTGAGATTCGTGTAATAACTTTTGTACATTAGTGTGTTAATTCATTAGTGTGCATTTTTTATTTTTGGTGTGTTTGTTTTCTTTGCAGACATATGTTTTTCTACTTACCCCGTGTTCCAATCGGTTTGCAGATGTCATCAAGTCATTACGTTGGTTTTTCTGATGGTGCTTGTTGTAGCACACGAAACCTATCTTCCACAGCATGGGTACTCTATGACCCTAATTGTGCGATTATTAACTTACAAGGTATCTGCCTTGGTCGAACAACCAATAATATTGTTGAGTATAGTGCAGTTATTGAACTCTTGTCGGAAGCAGTCTATCTTGGAATTAGAGATTTAGTTGTCAAGTTGGCTTCGTAGCTCGTTGTGTTACAATTAAGCAATCATTATTCTCTGAGAAATCCAGAAACATTGCTTATGTATCTACGTGTTAGATTGTTGAAAAGAAATTTTTACTACATTACATATCAAAATATTCCACATAATTTAAATACTTTAACTGATGCATTAGCTAATTTTGTTCTTGATAGACATTTGCGTCATTTGTAAAACTGAATCATGTTATGAACACATAAGTAGAAATAAAACACACACACACACACATATATCACGTCTATCAAAGTGTTTACATCAAAATGTCAAAAAATAGAGTGTTCTGAGACACTTGGCTTTCAAAGCCTACAAAATGTGTAAAAGACTAGGTAAACTATCAAATTACATGGTGCTCATGATAGCATGAGACCACTCTGATCACTCAGCCTAGCATTCGATGCAGTCTCGCAGAGACTCCCATAGTATGTCTCTGCCAACGCAATGGAACATCTTCGATAATGGCACAATATGGAACACCTCGAGTGATTGCCTCTAGATTGTGCTCCATCTCTGCTAAGTGTTCAGCCCCTTCCTCATAGTCTGCAACCACTATCAGGTGGACAACTCGTCGTGTTATTGGCGACATGCTTGGTGGTCTCTCTAGTCCCACATCTACACATTTATCATAATTTGAGTCTTAGTTCACACTTTTATAAAAATCGTAAAACTTGAAAAAATTCAAACCAAAAAAAAAATTACTTGTGTCAGTCCACTGTTCACCTAGTGGCAGAGGTAGATATGGATCCCCTCTAAAATCTATGAGGGCATAAGCATAGTCATCTACCATAAGTATTTTCCATTCAAGCCAAGCGAAGAACAATGGTGGATAATGCATAAGTTGACCTGTGCCTCCTAGAGGCATGAGCTGGCTCCATCTCACGAGCCTCGGATCTTGGGGGGTAGGATGTGGTACTTCTGCCCACTGATACCAGAAGAGGGGCACTCGCTCCAAGAAGAATGTCACTAGTACAAAACCGAACCCGGACTGCTTCAGGTGTCTGTGCTTACCTTTGGTCAGTTGGCGCTTCATATTCGCCAAAAGGCCTCCACACTAGTTGAATATGGTGGGGATCAAACATGCAATAGTGTACTGAAACTGAGACTTGGAAGCCTCATGCAAAGCTAGTGTGCTAGATACACGAGCCATGGTGAAAAAAATTGTTCTTAGAATGAGGTTGTTGGTGATTGTTTCAATCTTCACCTTACCTCTGTTGGTTATCTCGACACCAAGACAATATCTCTGGACTAGACTCCTGGTACTCTCACCTCCTTGGCGAGATCCAAAGAGTTGAATTGCTTCTCCTCGACAGGATAATCCCGTGATGAAATAGATGTCCATCTCCTCCAGTTCCAGTTCTTTCCCTTTGATGATGAAGATCTCTCGATCTACATCCCAAAGGCTGATCAGATAGGGTAGCAACTCCATCTGAGCCCTCAACCCTGTGGTCCTAAAGAATTTTAGAAATCCACAATCTCTCAGAGCATTTATGCATGCCGAATCTTGAGATGCTTGGAAATCCTCAGCCTCATGGCCTCTTTCTTTCCACTCCAAGACCATATTCTCCTGCAAAACAACATTTAAACACTTATTAATGCTTTTTACATGGATAAAAATCATCAAATTTTGCTTAAAAGAGAGTTTTTAACTTCAAAAAATCGCTCTCGGCGCCATCGCGCTTGTTTTTCAAAACAGTGCGATGGCATCGCGTGAGCCTTTGGGCTCGAGTGTGACCATTATAGGTCCGATGACCATACCACGATGGTCGCTAGCGACCTAAAATTTTAAAATCCTCCTTTCTAGCCTAAAATTTACCATTAAAATTGCATAAAAAAATAATGAAATGCAAGAGCAGGGATGAGGCTCTTACCTATCGCAGACAGATCATGAAATGGTACCTTGGATCTCCTGCAGCAGCCACTGGAAAATCAAGAGAATTAGGGCACAAAAGCACTTTCAGAGCTCAGTTTGGTAAAATGGTAACAAATGAAATTACTTTTACCTATTTATAACTTTTGAAAGTCATTTTGTCAAATATTTTCATAATATTTTAATATTTTTCTCTCGATATCGGTGATGGGTGTGTTTCTTGTACAATTACAGGTGCCTTCAATGTGAACAGTGATCATTATTGACCGATTCTGGGAGTTTTATTTTATCTATTCTTTGGGCTCATTAAATAAATGAAAAAGGAACCCCCTTGGAGTCATCTTTCAGCTCTTTTCTGACTCTCGAAAATTGAAAAGATTCCACGTACTTGTCATTTCAAACTTGTTAAAGTAAATGAAACGACATCACCTCAGTATACGTTTATCCTTTTTTCAAGCTGAGATTCACTATTTACAAAAAAGGTACACCTTAGCCGACATGGTCAAGAGGTTCCCTTAGATATTGTTTTCTACCTTTTTGGGTTCGAGGGACAAATTACGAAAAGGGACATGATGGATTTTTATTTTTCATTCTTTTTCAAACTCTCTAAACATGAAAAAGATGTCAATTTATTCTTACGTCAAACTCGTTAAAAAGTCATGGAAAAAGACTTGTCACCATGATGAGATCGAGCTTCTCCTTCCTAGGGCTCGTAAAAATTACTAAGATGGATTCATTCAAAGAATGAACTTACATAACAAGAATATTCTATCCCCTTCAAGCTTGTGATGAAAAATAATTGGGGTACTCGCTACAAATAGTGGGGAAAAATGAAGATGAGATATCCTATGTATAGGCAGCATGTCTCTCTTGAACATGACACTCTTATGCTCTTGTGTCGGGTTTGGGATATCCTCACTCAGTCACTTGTCCTCCCATGTTTGGGTGGTCCATTTTGCCTCTCATTTGACTATTCCACACTATCATCATGACCTTTATTCCCATGTTGAGTCAGATTCTACCACACTCCAGAGTCGTGTCGCCAATATGTTCAAGAGAAGTCCAATCTGCAGTTATTTACCTATACATTGTTTGAGTCATTGCTACAGTCCTGCATATCATACCACTTTATTCCTTGTTTCGTGTCGATGATGGCGGATTCATCATTGGCCTCCTTCAACGAGTCACTTCCTATCGACTTCAGCTCACTATCCAGGAAGATGACCTAGGAACTCCCTTTCAGTACCTTAGAGTTGGCATGCCGATGATAGGTCTTCATTATTGGCTTTCGATCAAGTGATTCCATGAGTGTTCGACCTCAGCTTCATTATCACATTCACGGATTGTACTATTTTACCTTGAAAGCCATTGTCATTATTGGTTGTTTCTCTCGTACCTATTTATGGTCCACATCATTGGCCAGTAATCAGGTGGTTTTCTCGCATGTTTGACTTCAACGCGTTTATTCACACACTGGAATTCCTACATTGATCAGGTCGGGATGGAGCGCAAGACCCTAAGTTTTGTCTATTATAGCTCAGGCTGCATGGAGTTTTATGTTATTCATGATTGTACACATGTTTCTACTATATAGCTGGTTGTGACCATACCGTGAGACTTTATATTTATGGTGATCCTTGTTATTTGGATGGTTGCACCCATGCCATGGATCTTTTATTTAGTCTTTATCATCCGGATGGCTGCATCCATATCGTGGATTCATGTCTTGATCTCAAATATGTATATGTATGTGTGTCCTTGATTTGCAAGTCTCCTGACAGTGTGTGTCCTCATCCTTGCCGAAAGCTCGTAAAGCCTCTCATCCATCACTCCTCATTCTACCTTCATGCTTTAGGGGACATATGTTACACAGTATTTTGTCACGCCTCTTGCACTTCCCTGTGACATACCTTGAAGTGCCCAAAACATGATCATTATACAATATACTCATCCATGTATACAGCTCAGATCCCTCCTTTAACTTTGCTTGGAAAATAATTGGATCTTTCCCTGAAGAAATGGCTCATGAAACCCTAAAATGAGGGTCATCGCCCTTATGAAGCCCAAAACCGCGATGATCGTCTGTTTCACTTTGTTAAGCAAGTGATGGCATCACTCTGTTCTCTCTCATACTTGCGATGCTCTAAAAAAGGAACCTTTCCCAAATAGGATGAGAATCTTCATGATCTAGAAGCTTCTAAAGTAGTGAGCTAGAGGTGGTTTCGCATAGATGAGGTCGAATCCCCCTAATTTGACCTCTTGGTCTCATCCCTATGAGCTAAATCCTTGAGAGGTGGGCCTAATCCTATATTTGTAGGAGGCCTAACTCCCTCTCCTAGCCTATAAATACCCCCCCTACCATTCCCAAATGGTTGATTTATTTCCATTTGCACCCCTATGCTAATCTTGTGCTTAGAGGTTATTCATTAGACTTGGAGAAGGAGTGTTGGAGAGTTTCTTGGATTGGACTTGGATTACCACTCAAGGAGAGCCTTTCAACATCAAGGCTATGGTCGTAAGCTTCCCCTTTATTCTTTAAATAATAACACAACTGCTGGTTCATCTTCCCAAAATATATATGTTCATGTATGTATTGGTTTGGCATTCCTTGATCAACTAGATAGGTTATTATTGGATTTTCTATTGGTTTTGGCATGCTTTCTTGTTTCTTGGTCACTTGTGTAGGTACATAAGCACTGGAAGAAGTAGGAACAAGTCTGTGACACAAGTCATTCGAGGATCTCAGCAAAGGAAATCAGATTAGCATCAGAGCAAGGTAGGCTTTCTCTCTTGTTCTACTTTTCAATTATAATCTAGGAAGATGTCTAATTGATTTTCCCTTTAGTTGTTAGACCCACTCATTAGGCTAGAGGGATCATCTCTATCCACAGAGAGGATTAACCTTATCAGCAGGCAGCATAGTACTTGAGGAAATTCATAGCCTCGTTTTCGGCGGTAGTAGCACCGCTCCACGCCATGACAGCAAGTGGTAAGTGTTTCCAGTGGGGAAAAGGTCAGCAGAAGGCTTTCGATGAGTTAAAGAAGAATACCAGTGAAGCACCAGTTCTGGCATTACCAAAATTGCAGCAGCCCTTTGAAGTGGAGACAGATGTGAGTGGGTATGCTATGGGAGTTGTCTTGATGTAGGGAGGAAGGCATGTATGTTACCATTCTGAAGTTTTTCATGGGGTAGTGCTTAACTACCCTACCTACGATAAGGAGCTCTATGCCATGGTGCAAGATGTGAAGAAGTGGAAGCACTATCTGATGGGAAAGGAGACAATAATCCACACAAATCACTAGTTGTACAATACCTGCAGACCCAAAATAAGCTACAACAGAACATGAATTACAAGTGGATGGGGTTTTCACAACTGTTTCATTTGGTGATTAAGTATAAGAATGGCAGCACAAACAAGTTGGCCGATATGTTTTCAAGACCACCCACATCAAATATTATAGCTTTGGGGACACTTATGCACATGGATCCATTCACCCATGATGCATACAGAGAGGCATATTCAGAAGATGAGGACTTCAAGGAGGTGTATTTGGAATTGTAGAGTTAGAGTCGTGTGCATGATGGCGACAACATCGTTGACTACCATCTCCAAGATGGGTTACTCTACAAGTTGGATAAATTATGTGTTCCTAAAGGTGAGCGTTTGCAACTAATTATAGAGGCTCACACCTCCAAGTTTGCAGGGCACTTTGGTGTAGGGAAGACCATGGCCAACTTGCAAAGGTATGTGTATTGACCCAAGATACAAGAACAAGTAGCTAGGTTCATAAGAGGATGCATGTTTTGTTGTACCATCAAGCCTAGCAATAGGAAACAGGGTCTGTATCATCCCTTACCTATACCTACTCATCCTTCGGAAATAATTTCCATGGAATTTTTGGGAGGTTTACCGACAACCAAGAAGGGACATGACTACCTATTCGTGGTAGTTGACAAGTTCAACAAGATGTGTATTCTGATGCCCTGTAAGAAGACCATCACTAGACAAGAAGTAGCAAACTTGTTCGTTGGACAGATCTGGGTACACTTTGGGATACCAAGGAGCATAATTTCAGATAGGGATACAAGATTTCTCAATGCATTCTAGACTACATTGTGGGATAAGATGGACACGAAGTTGAAGAGATCTACAACATTTCATCCACAAACAAATGGGCAGACAAAAGTAGTCAATAGGAATTTGGTGCAGCTTTTGAGGGGATACAACCATAAGCATCCGAAGACCTAGGATGAAAATATGGTGTATATACAACATTATTATAATAGAGTAGTCCACACTTCTACGGGAAAGTCCCCATTTGAGACTTGTTTTGGATATTTTCCACATTCACTGTTGGATATTACATATGGACAAAAAGGAGGAGGGAGGGAATATCTTACAGGAGATGCTTTGAGGGCTAAAAAATTTATAGAGAATATTAGGCAAATCCATATACAGGTACAGGAAACACTGCAGAAGTCGCAGGAGAAGTATAAGGCCATACATGATCAGCACATAACAGAAAATTCATTCAAGGTGGGAGACAAAGTATGGCTACAGTTGAACAAGGAGAGGTTGCAGGGGTCTAGTAAGAAAATCAAGGCTCTCAGATATGGTCCCTTTGAGATACTAAAAATG
The DNA here is from genome assembly GCA_031772625.1 of Pinus tabuliformis. Lineage (NCBI taxonomy): Eukaryota > Viridiplantae > Streptophyta > Pinopsida > Pinales > Pinaceae > Pinus > Pinus tabuliformis. The sequence continues at coordinate 446,844,106 of CM062804.1, read as the reverse complement.
GTGGGTGATAATTCTTATCGACTTAATTTACCACTATATATGCGCATTTACTCAGTTGTAAATGTAGAGAATTTGAAACTCTATGAGCCTTCAATGCTAGATTAGGAAGAGGAACAAGTCCTACCTTCTGTGGAGGATTTGGCACCAGACGCTCAGGCAGAGTTGATAGAAGATACAGTTTTGTAGAAGAGGTCCAGAACTACAAGACAAGGAAAACAAGACCTTTGGCAGATTTTGTTGAAGGGACAACTTCCAGGCAAAGCTAAATGGTACACCAGAGAGAAGGTGGAGGAAAATTTTCCTCACCTCATTCAGTAAAATATTTTTGGGATAAAAAGCCTCCCAAAATGGGGAGGTGTAATTCGAATTGGATCATTATATTGCTTTTCATCCATCTCGATGCATTTGGAGTGGAAAAAGTGGAGGAATAAGCTCACGAGACCATTTTTACTAGCGGGACCCAGTTTGGCAAAACGAGGTTTGAAACCTTTCAGGTGCATTTTGGGGCATCAAACGATGGTTTTGGGGGGTAAAACTTTGTTGGTTAATTCACAACACCTTTTCATGTTATTCTACACACACATAGATTTCCAACGGCGCAAGAATCGCGTCAATCTAAGTCAGTATGCAAAAGTTATGCTACTTAGAAGTTGACCTTCCTGTTTTCACACCTATAGTTCGGGAAGATGCCACGTCAGCCCCATTATTCATGGAAAAGGGGCTAGCCACATGTTTATGATGTAAAATACTCTAGAAGAGTCTATTTTGTAACTCTAGTCAAGAGTTGATGTAGTCAAAGTTAACCACTAGTAGGTTATCGAGTTGTGTTATAACCGGGCCACTATGAAGAAGAGGCATTCCATTCTTTCAAGAAAATTTTGTTCCATGGTTGAGCAAAGATAGCCATGAGAGATAGGAGGTAGAGGACACAGAGAGGATTAGTGCACTGTAGCAGTCCATGGGCCACAAACATTACTTCTTTGTATCTGCGGCCATATTTACAGACTAAAAAAGAGAGTGAAGCGGCTCACCTTCCATATGGGTTTTCTCCTGAAAGGGTTTCCCAAAGAGCATATCTTTTGTATTATGTGTGTGTGATCTTATTTTTTCGTTCTCTAATTTTCTGATTGATTTAATTTTACATGCATGCACTAATTACAATTAATTTTACAAATCTAGAAATTAAATAAAACTGTAATAGTGTAGAATCTCAAATTTTTAATATAATATTATCAAATCTGTTGTGATGAACTGTCCAGTGGAATATCCACAACAGTTTATGGATCATCACACAAGTGTGTTTTTGTTTTTTTTTTAAGGGATGATATTTGTGTTAATGAGTTTTACTTACCATGTAAACATGTATCGTGCTCATTTCCAAAGTTTCAAGCACTGTCGCACAAGTGTCATCATTGTTGTTACAAAGTGTATCTTTGGTGTCACACTTAGTGTAGGCCATCACAAAGTTGTTTCGTTGAGGAAAAGTATGTTTTTCATGTGTTCTGAGTGTTCCATATTGTGTCACCAAATAATCCAAGTGTGTGATCATGTTCAAGTCTTGTTTTTGTTCAAATTCATTTCATTGATCCAACACTGTCAAAACTGAGAAAACTCCCCGACCAGGCCACTCAGCCTCATTCATCTAGCCTGAAATGTGCACTGCACAGTCCTCAAGCAGCAACCTTGTCTCTTGGTACTGCACATTCTTAGTCCTTACGCAACAACCTTATCTCTTGGAACTGTGCAATGCATAATCTCTGCCTCCTAGAACTGCGCACTACGCAATATCAGTGCTCAAGCACAGCCCTTGAGCTCCAGAACTGCGCAATATTTCCCCAAAGCAAACCTGAACTACACATTACGCAGTCTCAGTCCTCAAGCCTCAACCTTGAGCTTCTAAATTGCATAATAACTCCCCTCTTATCTTCCCAGAACTGCACAGTGGGTAAATTTAGTGCTCAATCCCTTAGCCTAGCTTCTTGAATCCCCCAATTGTGTAATTGGAAAGCCCAATCCAACATTGTGTATTGCACAGTCTCAAGGATCAGTCTTGACCCTTGACTTCCTAAGGTGCGCAACTGCATAGTCCTCGAGTCTGTCTTTAAGCCTTCTACCCAGTTCTAGCTCACTTAATGGACCATCATGCAGTATCTTAGACTAGGGGTTTATAGGTGATCCAGGTGGATATTGGTGGCCACCTATCTATTCCACTTGGACCCCCACCATTTTTTCTTTTCTGTAACACCCTCCTCCCACATCTAGCTAAGTAACCAGCCAACCAGGGTAAATATGTGAAAAGAGGCTATTTTGATATGATTGCAACCTCCTAGGTGACCTTAAGGAAGTGGAATTGACAAAAACATAGCAAACATAACTTCCATATCAACAAAAATACTCCCATGAACCATCTGAACCACTGAGGTATCATACCCTTGGGTCCCACTAAATTTTTAAGCTATTAAACCTCTGGACGCTCCCATGATATGGGCATGCCAGTGTCCAGAGAGATATGGACACTCTCACAAGCTTGCATGCCTGCGTCCAGGTATTATTTCCAACAGACCTATGCCAAAGTCCACGAGATTTAAGGCACTTTTCAAGACCACAATTTTGGCCACTGCCCAAAACTTTCTATAGCTTGCAATTTCCATTAAACACATGATGACAAGACCAATAAACCAAAAACTAACTCCAGGGCTAGGCCTGACCATCCCTAACCGGGACTGACATTATGTCAAACACTTGGCATCAATGCAATCTATAGGTGTAAACAATAGATTTAAGCACATGGGTCTCAAACATATATGAGAATCACTTAGAAGAATTGTTCCATTATATCATTCACGACATTATCATCTATTAGGTCATAGATACATTATTTATTCGCTTACAAATAGAAACATGAGGAGATCCATACATCATCACTATCATAATACATGCTCATAACCAACAACATAATAACAAAAATACCATGAATACATCAACCATAGAATCTACATATAAACCAATACATTTATACATGAAAAACCAAGGGAATGAATTTCTCATTAATGAATGTCGAAACCACCTGGGGATGGGACCACCACGTTCCACTCGATCATAGATTGGCTAAGCCAAATATCTCTTCAATCAATCACCCCCATGCCATATTCCAAGCATGAATGCGGGACTCATAACCAACCAAAAACAACCAAACAAGCATGGATGCTACCAGAGTTCTCCACCTACATCGTGAGAAATTTTAGTGCCTCCTAGTCTCTCAAGATTTACTGTAATCCATAGTCCAATCCAAGGATCACTAGGCCCTACACCAAGATCTACTCTCCAGGCTTTACCATAAATCCCATCCCGGGACTACTAGGCCCAATAAGGATAAATCCACCTCTTTGTTTTACCGTATATCCCAACATTCACTGACAAGGATTCATACACCCACCAAGGCACACAATCTTGGATTTACCACAACCCACAATCTGGCTCAAGGGTTACTAGGCTAGTGGCTTTACCATGATCCACAATTTGGTTCATGGACAACTAGGCCATGTGTTTTTCAATTCGGAGATCCACCTCACTCAGCTTCGAATACATCTGACAATCCAGCTCAACTGAAGTATGAGAACTCATCTCATCAAGGCTATCCGGAAATGGTAAGGCTAGGATGAAAACACTTTCACACTTGAAAAAACCTATGCCATGGCAGAAAAGAACCACATGCAAAACCATGCATGACAAATATAGCAAGGAAATCACAAATTCAAATCAATACCTGCAAAGAATCATGTTGTAGCAGCTTGATCATGCTCTTCCTTCCTTGCTCCTTCCTTACTTTTGCCTTCTTTTACCTTTCTTACTCCAATGCCATGTGCTCCAAGAAAACTCTAAGTGTCCAAGAATTAGAGAGAGAGAGCTCTAAAACTAAACTGACCAAGCTTCCCCACTGATTCTCAGAATCCTTTTTATCAATGAAGCCTTTATTTTCTTCATTTTCCATTATTTTCCTTCATTTTCCTCCTCACATGAAACATGTGACCTTTCACCTCCCTTTTCTCCTAATTTCCATTATTTTCATAAATAAATGTGTCATAATTCCATTTGCCTTTCCAAAGCCTTTGACATTTCCTTTATCAATTTCCCTAGCCATAATAAACTTAAGTGACACCCCACTAAGATGTTTTCCCACCATTCATCTTGGAATATGTGTCCCAAGACCGTGATCTTATGTATTTTTAAATGGATTTTTAACTAGGGATGTTACAGAACCCTCCCCCTTGGGGGAACACCATTCTCGGTGTTCAAAGACATTTATAACCAGCAAGACCGCTGAAAACAAAACATACTGCTCATGGAGCTTTATAACATAGCTCGTTGCAGTATTTACAATGACCATCTACTAAAACATGACAAACATACCATTTGTTGGAGCTTTATAACACAACTCATTACGTATTTAAACTAATAACCATATATACACACATACATATTTGCTTCACCCAAAAAATAATCATACTGTCTATGGAGCTTTTGTAGTGCCCACTCTAGGTGATTGACAGTGATATGACACTAACATTTATTTAGACCTAAGGCCCACACATTATTCTTTGAGGACCTCAGGTTGAGGATTCAGGCACATGATGCTATTAATAGTGATTGAGATATTCATGGTTGTGATGTTTATGTATGTTCTCCATTGATATTATGATGAAGATAGCATGAATGGTTATGTATGTTATCTATTGGTATTATGATGATTGTAACATTAAATGGTTAAGTTTGGTCTTTATTGAATTTATGATGATGATGCTAGTAAAGGATATGTGTGCTCTCTATTAAAATCATGATGATGATAAATTTGATGAATAGGTATATTTCTATTGATGTTACGATGTTGATAGCTTGATGGATATGTATGTTTCCATTGATATTTGATGATGATAGCCATGATGGATGTGTCCCACATGTTACCTACTTTCAATAGTTCGGGCTTACTATGAACAATGATGTGAATGAATAGGTGTTGTTAATGAGACTATTATGACAATGACTAACACTGAGAAACCTTGTTACTGATGATTATTGAGTATGGCAGGAAACCATCAGAGGCACTCGCATATGACGAGTTGACGACAACTGGTTTGATGAAAAAAATATATATTATTTAATCTTTGAAATTCAAAGTCAATTTTGAAACCTGCTATATATGTTTATCTATATTCTGATGAGATGTTAGTGGTTGCATGCACAGATTAGTTGCTTGGCCGAATGACTCACATATGGGTGATGGGGTTGTACAAGTGGATGGAACTACATGGGAGGGGTGGGACAGTGTTCCTGATCTCACCCACTAGCACTCCCGCCATGACTTGGGCTGGAAAGGTGGAAACACCTTCGCCTTGAAGATCACGATGTCATGAGGGCAGGTCCCAAAGTTGGGTTGCTCATGAGGATTTTACCGGGGGGCATGCATCAAGGCGGATTCCTTGATCCTCGACACCATTAGTCTCACTATAGCAGGCAACATAAGAGATGATAGTGGTCTATGTCATTGCACATATACCTTCCCCTCGTAGTCACTGAATGCTTGAAAGGAAAGTGGTGTGGCACCCTTGGAACTTCAAGGGAATTTCATGAAGGGCACGACCAACTTGGCACCCTTGGCATCACAAATAAACTATTAGGCGTGGCACCCTTGGAACCTCAAGGGAAGTTCTTGAAGGGCACGGCCAAACTTGGCAATCTTGGAATCATTAAAAATTAGTTAATTAATAAATATAATAAAGGAATGAAAACTAGGTAAATTTACATCAAGGGTAAATGATGTTAGAAACTGAGGTAATTAAATCAAAAATAAAACTTGGGTTAAGAGGATCATAAGAAGAAATAAAATAGGTTACCTTAAAAACTCTACCCTTCCCATGTTGGAAAATAGTAGGTAGATTATGTAGGTTAATTAGGTAAAAGGGGAAAGAGGGACATAATTGTAAGGATAAAGATTAATCCTAAAATAGTTAAACCTAATTAAAAGAAGAGGATGGTGAATTAAAATAAGTTTAATAAATTAAATTTTAGAGAAATGTAGAGAACCTCCATGTGGCAACAACCAACATAAGAATATCCATCTAAGATATAACTTGAGTTAAATTAGGGAGTAGATAGGGGATCAAATCTTGACTCATTAATTGACTTTAGTAATGAACACAAATTAAGGAGTGAAAAGGGGGATCAAAAGGCAACTAGGAGAAGAAATAGGAATCTTGTTGAGGTGAGGAAAATATTAGTTTTAAATTAAAATTTAAGTAAATAAGTTTGGAGACCCTTGAATCTGAGAGAATGACACATGGGTGGGTGAATAATCAAACTATTGAATTATAAAAAAATAATTAATTATGCATGACATAACAAGTGTCACCTATGAGGACTCCTATAAAAGAAGGGGCAAGTCATGGGAGAAGGAACTTTTGGGGAACCCTATTGTTGGATGGTTGAGACTATCTCAGACTAGTGATTACGAAACTATAGTGAGTTTGGTGAGGTAGAGGATTTTAGAGAGGGGACACTTGATCCAAGGAATGCTCTCCTCTACTAGCTATTGCATTCCTCCATTGTACAACCCCATCACAGCTCGGGGGTCGCGGGGAAGAAGAGTACCCAAGGAGGAGGTTGGGAGGTTAATCAGTGGGTCATCTCATTCGGATCAATACGTCGTCATTCACACTCAAAGGTGACCGACAACAAGGGAAGACAAACAACCGCAAATCAAGTGGAGTCTCGTCTTTTGGTGAACGGTAGATATGTGTTGAAATATTATTTTGTATGATTTTTTTATGACCTTAGTTAAATATATGTAAATTTTATGATATGTTTAGTGAAATGAAATTCAGGGATGTGTTAGATAGTGCTGAATAAAATTTGAATTCCCAATGTTTTTCTCTTCTGGTTGTATTTTATTGTGATTTATTTTGAAAGAAAAAAAAAATACATATATATATATATATATATATAGTATAGAACTGGTCCTTACACTTATAGAATTGGTCCTTACACCTGGTATCAGAGCTATGTTGAACCCTTGAGACCTATGGGCCCATGTTACACAAAAATATCGTCACCGTGATTATTTGAAGTCAGTATGGGTCTATCATCACTTGTACTGTCCTCCTAAGCAAGTCTCAGACCTTAGCTCTTCAAGTCAAGTTTTGGAAATGAGAGAAAGACATTAAAAATCAATGCAACTCTGGTTCCGCACTTTCTCTCACTCTCACCTGCGGTCCCACACCTTCTGTGTACAAAAACTGCGGACCTGCGCGCTCTGTCCCTAACGGTGTAGGTGCGGACCCCTGTGAAAGTCAAAAGGCGCAAGTTTTATCTTAAAAAACTCACTTTGGGTTAATTTTAGAGGTTTCTAGAAGGAATTTTGATGTGGATTGTTCGCTCTGAGGTGGTTCATGCATCCCAAAAGAGAAGGAGCTAATCCCTTGATGAGAGGAGCTATCCCTTTGAATGAGGGCCTTATCCCTTTGAAGGAGGACCTAGTAACCTCCCTCAATTGCACTATAAATACAGGCATTGGGCTGGTTGCTAAGGAGGTTAGAAACTGAACATTTTTGAGGGTAAATGCTGGTGAAATCAAGACTTCCTAGTTGAGCTTAAGAGGAGAGATCACATACCTTTTTGGTTTCATTGGGGAGTGAGTGAAACTTGTCAAAGTAGAGGAGACTTCTTGCTGGACCCTGGGAGGAGCTTGTACAACGTCAAGGCAAAGGTTGTAAAGTTCTTCTTCTTTTGAATTAATACAATTAAACTCATTTTTCTCAACAAGTATCTCATGTTATTTGTTTCATGGACTCCTTGACTTTCATGTTAAATATGTTTTATGCAATTGGCTTTTCAGGTGCTATTTAATTTGTTTGCCTTGTTTGTGTTTGCAGTTTCGCGACAAAGGAGCTCATTTGGATCGAAGGAGCGAGGGCATCCACAAGCTTGCGTTGGACCTAAGGTAGGCCCTAAAAAACACTTGTTTGCCATTGTTTATCAAAGCATATTTAGAGAAAGATAGTGTTTGCTTGGTTTGCTTGTCATTAGGTCTTCTTTAGATTCTAGGAAGGTCTATCTTGTCCGCAAGATCGACTTATTCCGTGTGACAAAATGGCGACTCCACTGGGGACTTGATTGTTTTCCTTATTTTTACTTTGACCTGAGAAACTGTGTTTTTGTTTCTGTTTTTGGCTTGTTGTGTGTAAAATTGGGTAGAGTTTGTAGATCCAGGGTTATTTTTTGTTTTTCATAGCTTTGGGAGAGGACCGCACCCTAGCCGTTTGACACAGTGCGTACCTACCCGCAGCTTGGCTTTTAGCACAGAGCGGGACCACACCTGTGTCAACTATGGGCCTGCGGACCCTGTCAAAATTTTGAAAAACCCTAAGATTTCCTCTGTTAGTCAGCTTAGTGTTTGTTTAGAAATTGTTATCCACTGCCCAGACCTGCATATAACTTGTCAGAAGCTTTCCTTAGGTTGATTTCGTTAGTGTTAGGGTTTTAAGTGAAATTCCTAGGAGTTTTGCTTGTTGGGTTTGTTTTTCATTTTGGTTGTCTATTGGCTCTGAGCTTAGAAGCTGTAGGGACTTCAGATCACCTTAGTGTCTACCAGCCTTATTATGAGTCTGACCATTTATGAAATCTCCCCTTGTTGAGGAATCCGCTTTGAGTTTTCTCTTTACAAAACTTCGAAAAGCTTGTGTTTGAGAGTTTGGATTTTCATTTTCAAAAAGAAAACAAAATTGGTTGTTCTTGACTTATTTCTGATTCTACATAAATTGGTCCTTAGCTTACATCTAGCTAAGTAAAACATCCTTAAAAAAGACTTTTAGTAGGCTTTGACTTCAAATAGGTTTTTATAATTTGTAGATCTCAAAGTTAGTCATTTTCGTAGTTTTGAGTGTTTTATTAAAAAATATAAAAATCTCTTTTGGAAAAAGTTTGTTTTGTAGTGATTGAGTGCTTTGAAATGAAAAAGGAAATTTTTGTGAAATAACTAGTTGTCTCATTTTGAGTGCATTGGAAAAGGACAAAAGCTCTTCTTTCAATTTGTTTGATTGAGAAAGATTTGTGTTTACAAAGTATTTGCATTCTCAAACTCTTTCTTAGTTTAGAAGTTCATCGAAGAGAAAAAGATTGTTTAAATCATCTTAGGTGCATTTTTAGTGATTTTGAGTCGAGTCTTCATACCACGAGTTTCATCTCCTCGCCTTTTGACTTAAACAAAAACTAATAAAAAATTAACGCTTAAATTAAAATTCACCTAGTAACATTTTATTTCTAGGACTCTAATACACCAACTTAGCTTAGGCTAGTGTCTTGGAGTAGGAGAGTAATTAACTCTCCAAGACAGTAAAAACAAACAAGTAGCTGTATCTTGTGGTAGGGAAGAAATCCAATTGTTGCATTTATGCTCTGGGAAAGCTCCTCTTAAAGGAGAAGCACGAGATCGTGTCCGAACCAGTGTGGGAATCAATCCTTCCTCATTGGGAACGACGCCAGATATTCACGTATTAAAAACGGTAAACCTCGGATTAACCATTGTCGAGGAGCCTGGGATCACTTGTTGGTAAACCTTGGATTATGTCAAGGAGCCTTCAAGGGGATTGAGCTTGCTACTCTGCCCTTGCGTGCATATCGGATCGTAGACTGTTCCCCCAGGTATATTTGTCTCAGTTGGTAACCTTAGTGGCCATACTCTTTAGGACTCTTCCTGAGGTGACGGTGGTGGGAAGATCCCACTATACCTAGAGCAGACGTCGGCTAGACTCACTTGGATTTTCTAGGGGATTCTCTTCACTCGAGACAGTTAAGTGGAGGAACTTGTGCCAGTCTATTCATTAAGCAGGTTGCCGGGGTAACTGTTCCAACCGCCATTTCTGAATTGAACTCTGCGACGTTGGATTTCATCACCAACTAGTGTTTTTAGTACGGAAAGTTATTGTTTGTGTGTGTTTGATCTCCTAGATTCTTTAGGCGTGTGATTCAAAATTGTTTGGTTCTTTAGAGACTTTAGGTGCTTTTCATTGAGATTTTACTTGGTTTGCGTGTGAAGTAGTTAAAAGTTTTCAACTGTGGCTGAATTACCAAGGCAGTCCCGTAGACTTCGGGGCCAGTCTCCTGAGTTTGTAAACATGGCTGAGTTACTGAGGAAGTCCCGTAGACTTCGGGGCCAACCTCATGAGGAAGTACCGAGCCAGCTTGAAGGCATGAAAGGCCTCGTAACTCCTAGAGACAGTAGAGTTGGGTCACCTGAGGAAGGAGAATCTTCTTTGATAGTACATCCTGATTTTCAACCATTAGTAACAGTTTATAATCCACAGTCACTGTCTGTTTACGAAATTGTTGGTAGCTTTTCATCTACTAGTGATATAGGTGAGGAACCTGAAATATCCGAGCCTGAAAGTGAATTTGCTGCTACTCCGACATCGGGGTTTGTTTCTCCAATTTCTAGTGGTCCTGGTTCACCTAGGGTAGAAAGAGTAATCACCCAAGATCTTCCTTATGGACTTATTGCTATTGAAGAACTTGTTCCGAAAGAAGAAGTAGGCATCCCTATCCCTGAAAATCAACCTATTATTGAACTAAGGGAGCGTGAATCAATTTTTTACAGTCCACCTAGGAGCAGTTCTTGGTATCTTTCTTTGACTAATTTCTTAGAAAACTCAGGGTTAAGTTTTTCACCACCTCGCGCTTCTTATCACCCAACACATAGAGGTTTTTATACTCCCATAAATATGTCAGGACAGTCATCCATGTTTACTCAATCGTCTGAATCCTTTTTGTACGGCGATCCTTCTGTTCCCTCCGGGTATCAGTCACTTTCTGGTACTTTTTCAGGAGCATCTCCTCAACCCATTGAGCAAGGGTTATTAACTGGAAGCAATGGTACTAAGTCGTTGAGCGTAGAAGACATTCTCATGATGTCAGGTTCTATTCCCAATCCTCAACCTCAAGGTGGCCAGTTACCACCTGGGGAGCAGCCTCAATTAACGCCTGGGGGGCAACCTCAAGGTACACAGTTTGCATCTGGGGGGCAACCTCACGAACAGTACATACCTATGGGACAGTACGTTCCTCAAGGTCAACCCCAGACTCAATATGTACCCCAAGGTCAACCCCAGTATCAATTTATACCTCAAGGTCAACCCCAGTATCAGTATGTGCCTCAAGGGTATCAACCCCAAGGTCAGTACTCGAACCAAGGTTTCCAACCACCCTCCGGTCAAACGTATGTTCAAGGAATGGGAAATGTACCTTTCAATTATCAATCCTACCCTCAACCCGGTTATGGTCCTCAGTATCCCCAACCAGTTATGGGTTAGTACCCCAGAATGAATATAGTGTGGGATCCATCGCAAGCTCAACAGGTATTGCAGCCAAGTGTACAGTTGTCATCTCAAACTGAACAACCCTTAGTTTCTGGTTCACCCCAGCAACCAGTCCAGTCTAACATTCAAACTTTTGTACCTTCGGTAGTTTCTCATCCTGGGCCTAGTACACCTCGTACTCCGCCTCAAACGACTGCTACAACTGTCGCAACATCTGTTCAATCTACCCCACCTACTTCTGGAGTATCGACAGCTCCGGTTTCTGTTGTTCCTGTATCTACTCCTCAGACATCTTTACCACCGTCTCGATCTACGATTCAAACTTCAGTTCAGTTGCCTGTAGGACAACCTGGTTTAAGTACGGTTGTCACAAGTCAACCACAATTTACTTATCAACCGTACCAGGGACAGTACCAATTTGGTCCTGTTGTGTAGCAGCCAGTCTATCAGTATCAACCATACCCTGGGTACACTTATCAACAACCTCAACAACCCTAGTACGGTCCAGTTAATCCTGGTTTTCCGGGAGGATACAATATCCCAAACGTAATTCCTATTCCTAGTTATCCTGGATTTCCTCCTCCTAGGGCTGGTCTTATGACCCAGAGTTTTAGGGATCCTAATCGGCAGTTACCGTTTATCACAACTTTGGACTTACCTGACTTGTCACGCCTAACGAATGATCACATTAATTATCTTCCGTTTTGGCTGCCAATGCCAAATAAGTTGCCCAGTGATATTCCCAAGTTCGAAGGTAAATCAGGAGAGGACCCGTCGAACCATCAATGTGATGAATTACCACCTCTGGTGTGCGTCTAACTCCATTACAGATGATTTAATCCGTCTTAGACTTTTCCAACGCACTCTAATTGGTCTCGCGGCCAAGTGGTACATTGAGTTACCGCAAGGCACTTTTTATAATTTTAGTCAGTTAGCAACCTCGTTTTTAACTCATTTTCAGTTGCCAGTCCGATATGACAATGGCACGGAATTGTTAACTTCGCTAAAACAATCGACATCCACTTACATTTCAGATCATATTCATGAGTGGAGACGTCGACGGCGTTTAGTGAAGGTATTTATTCCGGATCAGATCTTGGCCGAGTGGTTTGTAAAATCCTTGTTGCCAAAGATCACTGAAGATGTTGCTAAAGCCGGAGTTGTTACTGAGGAGTAAGTAATTGCTCAAGCACAATACCTTGACTTGGTCTATACTCAGTCAGGTACGTTACACGAAAAAATCCCCTATCTTCCCAAGCAAAATCAAATCACTACAGCTCCTTCAGGATCTCATGCCGTCGATGGTATGATTGACACGGTTAACACTAAAAGTAAGAAGAAGTCTTCCAAGAATTCTTCTCCTATCATAACCTTGCTTGATTCCCCAATAGGAGATTCTTTTGCAGAGATTTCCGCCGATATTCACGTTGTAGAGTCATCTACAGCCAAATCAAAATCTGGTGGGAAGAAGAAAGGAAAGAAGAAGAATAAAACGGACAAAAGTTTAAAGGAGAAACCTAAAAAGGCGGAATCCAATGATGAAAAGCGCAAACCTCGTTATCCTTGTCTCATTTGTGATGATGAACATTTTACAAGAGACTGCCCTCATCGTGCAGAGGTTGCGAAGATTGTCAAGGGTTCCCAAACTCCTGCTGTTTTGAAGGATCCTTTTCCAGCTCAAGACAGTAAGATGATAGGTTCATCCTCGAATGCCAATGAAGAACCCATACTGATGATGTCCCATGTTAGGATTGCGACTCAATCGCAAGATTATGGTAGTAAAAGTCATGTTGATGGTAAAGAAGCAGAATCTTCTCATTCTAATCCATCAACCTCAGCTCCCGGTTCCGATCCACTACAGATCGAGAAACCTAATCCAGACTTGGTAATCAAACCGCCCACCAAGGGTATACTTCGAAAGTCAGCTTTCAATCCACATGTGAGAGCGGCTTAGAATTATAACATTGTTGAGGATTTAGCTGTTTCACCCTCAGCAATGTCGGCTTTGGAAGTGCTGCAATCATGTCCAGCACAACGTAAATTACTTTTGTCGGCTATAGGAGTTGTTGATGTTCAGGACTCGAACCTAATGATTTTCGATCTATAAAATAGTACCCCGTGTTTGCCTCATCAAATGGCTTTCCAAATTCCAGTGATAGTAAAAAACAGGCCTATTCATCAGACTGTAATTGATGAGGGAGCCTCAACGTGTATTATGTCGATACAGTGTTGGAGATCGCTTGGTTCTCCTTCGCTAAATCAATCCCTGACGATTCTAAAGGCCTTTGATGGCCGTGGGTTTCATCCTTTTGGAATTCTGCAGGATTTGCCTATAGGGGTTGAAGGAAAAACCGTTAGTCTAGATGTGGAGGTGGTTGATGCCCCTCTATATTACAACCTTCTTTTGGGTCGAAGTTGGTCTTACGCTATGACAGCGGTCGTTTCATCGGTCTTTCGAGTAATAAAGTTTCCACACAATGGAAAGATCGTAACAATAGACCAGCTGGCTTACTTTTCATCTGACCCAGCCTCTTCGGAGAGTATTCAGCATGTCAGTAAAACGACTATCCCGTATAATGATGTTGGAGTAGGGCTAGTTAAAGATGTCGGTTTACTGGGAACTTTTCCTTTTCCTCCTATCAACGCATCATCTTCATTTGCAACCATTCATATGATTACATCAGACACCATTATTTATGATGATCCTTGGATCGTTCCTTCTGAATCTGAGATAGACTCATTTGGTAATGTCATGCCTTTGAGTCCATATGAAATTGCCTATGAAGCCGTGCAGTCGTTTGCCGACCCATGTTCAACCGAAAATGACTTAATGAATGTGGTCCGTGAGGAATCACTTTTCACATCAACCTCGGATTTAACCACGTTTTCTGAACTTGTTCACTCTGATGAGAAAATTCGTGAAATCCTATGTGTAGATGATTTACCATGGGAAGATCTCCATCACAGATCTTTGTTTTTACCTGAGGATGATCGTTTTGAAAATGATTTCTCATCAATTTTTACAACTGAATATGTCAAGGAACCTCAGAATCCAATGAAACATCTTGATTCAGAGTTAAATTTGGGAAACATCTCTCGAACTATTCCTATTGACATTTCGATTAAGCCCGGAATTGTTGAGAACATTCATATAGGTGCCTCGTGTACAGATGACGAAATTCAGCTATATAAGGCCCTATTTCAAGAATTCCGCGACGTGTTTGCCTGGTCCTATGAGGAAATGCCAGGAATTGATCCCGCGATTGTTGTTCATGAGATCAAGACTTTACCAGACGCTAACCCGTCCAGCAATGTTTGCGTCAGATTCACCCACGAAAAGCTACTGCAATTAAAGCGGAAGTTGAAAAATTGTTGAAAGCAGGTTTCAGTTATCCGATCCCGTTAACGGATTGGGTATCTTTGTTCCGGTTAACAAAAAGCAGGGAATAATAAGAATATGCATCGACTATAGGGACATTAATCGAGCCTGTCCAAAGGACAATTACCCAACTCCCTATATCGATCAAATCATTGATGATTGTGCCGGCAGCGAAATATTCTCCTTTATGGACGGTTTTTCCGGATACAATCAAATCAACATTCTACTTGCCGATCAACCAAAAACGGCTTTCATTTGTCCATGGGGGACATTTGCGTATTGCAAGTTACCTTTTGGGCTTAAGAATGCCGGAGCAACTTTTCAAAGGGCGATGTCTTATGCGTTTCACGACATCAAGCACATTGTGCAACCGTATCTCGATGACTTGCCTGCTCATTCATTACATCGAGCTGATCACCTCGTCCATTTACGAGCAATCTTTATGAGGTGTAGGCATTATCGGATTCGGTTGAACCCACACAAATGTGTCTTCTGTATAGAAACGGGTCGATTACTGGGGTTTGTAGTTTCGAAAGCCGGCATTCACGTTGATCCCTCGAAGGTCAAAGCTATCATCAAATTGCCTCCTCCTTCGAGTCTTCGCCAACTCCAAAGTTTGCAGGCGAAAGCAAACATTTTACGACGATTCATTCCTAACTACGCCGAGGTTACAAAGGGTTTCACCTGGTTGTTGAAGCAAAATACTCCATTCTATTGGGATGAGATAACTCAAAAATCTTTTGATGCACTTAAACACGCGTTGACCCATGCACCGTTGTTGCATCCTCCCAACTACAACCAGGATTACTTTTTGTATCTCGCCGCCTCTCATTCCACCATTGGAATGGTCTTAGTTCAGGAAGATGAATTCGGAACTGAACATGTGATATATTACCTTAGTCGAACTTTAAATCCAACTGAGCTAAAATATTCACATGTGAAGAAATTGGCATTGGTAGCTGTTCAAGCCCAACGTTTTCGTCACTACATTTTACTATGTAAAACTACGGTAATTTCGGATTGCAACCCTATGATCTACATTTTGACCAAGCAATTGCTAGGGGGCAAGTACTCTAAATGGATCGTTATCCTGCAGGAGTTCGACTTGGAATTTGAGAAATCTAAGTCTAAGAAATCTTTAGTTTTTGCGGAGTTAATGTGTGACTTCCCACGTGCTGACACAGAAACTATGGCGGAGGAGCCCATTGCGGACGAATTCTTGTTTCTAATCAGCACTTTAGATCCATGGTATGGGGATATCATCGTTTATCTCCAAACCCAATCCTTTCGGCCAGAAATTTCAAGGTCAGAACATCAAAAAATTCGATGCCAGTCCCAACAATTCAGGATTATTGGAGATACTCTTTATCGTCGTGGGGCGGACTTTGTTTTTCGACGTTGCTTAACTCACGAGGAAGCTGAAAGGGTTCTAAATGAATATCACTCTGGAGCGTGTGGTGGTCATATGTCTGGGTTTGCCACAACCCAAAAGATATTGCGTGCTGGCTACTTCTGGCTGTCTTTATTTAAAGATTGTATTACGGCGGTCCGAAAATGCCACAACTGCCAAATTTTTTATCGTAAGATGCGCGCTCCACCTGCTCCTCTCCACCCTATAATTGTCGTTGGTCCTTTTGCCAAATGGGGTATCGATTTTATTACATGTAACCCTCACTCGACCGGGGGACATGCGTATATCATCCTTGCGGTAGATTATTTTACCAAGTGGGCCGAGGCGATGCCTACATTTGAGGCAGATGGCAAGACAGCTACAATTTTCGTGTTCAATCATATAATTGCTAGGTTTGGTGTCTCGCAAGCGATAATCACTGATCATGGGTGTCATTTTCGAAACGTTATGATGACCGAACTTACATGCCAGCTTGGTTTACGTCACGATAGTTCAACCCCTTATTATCCACAAGCAAATGGTCTGGTTGAATCCATCAACAAAGTTTTAGTTATCATGATCCGACGAATCATTGGGATTCATCGGTCAAATTGGCACAACATGCTATTTTCAGCGCTTTGGGCGTACCGAACTTCAGTAAAAACATCAACAGGGTTCACTCCTTTCCAACTAGTCTATGGTTTGGAAGCTGTGTTACCCATTGAATGCGAAATCCCGTCACTGCAAATGGCCATCGAGTTACTTCCAGCCACTTCCGAAGAGGAAAAGCGTTTGTTATACTTGGCTCAATTAGATGAGAATCGACGTTATGTTGCATTGGCGATCGAGACTCACGCAAAACAAATGAAATCTCAGTATGATCGAAATGTGACCCCTCGAAATTTTTCGGAAGGAGATCTAGTCTTAGTTTATGATCAAGCTAATGATAAATTAGGCGTTGGAAAATTCGTTCCTATGTGGCATGGTCCCTATGTTGTCAAGCGAAAGCTAGCCAAAGGGGACTATGAATTGGTAGACTTTGACGGGGACTCTTTGGGTAAACCCAGAAATGGCCTTTACTTGAAGAGGTATTACGCTTAAAAGAATGGGTATGGAGATTTTTAGTTAGGATAGTTTTTCTTTCTAGCTGGTGTGTTTTAGTTTAAACGGTGTGCTTAGCTTAGAGAGTGTTTTTCGTCATTATTCCTGCTTATCTTGGTTTTACTCTTGATATTGCAGATGTCGATGCCTCTCCAAACATACATTGGTTTTGCTGATGGTGCTTGTCGTAATACATGGAACATCTCTTCCGCAGCTTGGGTTATCTATTCGCCCTCTGACGAGTTAGTATCTATGCATGGGGTAAGCCTCGGTCAAACAACCAACAACATTTCCGAGTATAGTGCAATGATTGAGTTATTATGTGAATCTATTTCATTTAGGATTCGGAGTTTGATAGTGAGGTTAGATTCTGAACTCGTTGTATTACAGCTTAATAGAGTGTATGCCATTAGAAATCCAGTGTTATTAAGATTATTTTTGAGAGTGCGTCTCTTGGAACGTGAATTTGATTATATTGAATATCAGAATATTCCAAGATCTTTAAATACATTAGCAGATGCAATTGCTTCTCGAATGTTAAATAGACATTTGCAACAATCATACATGTAACTTTAAAACCTTCCATAACATGATTTACAAGATAAGCCGGTAATAGTGATATATATATATATATAGGAGTGTGTCAAAAAATACATCGTCCTCGATCATAGGTTGAAAAACACCTTATGATCGGCAAAAATGATAAGTACAAAAAACAAAAATGTCACATGTGCCCACAATAGGCGATCATCCTATCATTGGTGATGATCTCTATAAGAAACCACTGCACGGGCCACCTTGCAAAGGAACCTCCTAAAAGGTCCCAGGACCCCAATCACATAGCGCTGAAGTCGACGAGGAATGTCATCTATAGTGGTCTCAGGAATATCTCCTGTCAAGCGCTCGAGATGACCCTCCAACTCGGCCAAAACCTCTGCTGATTCGTCCTATGGGGCTGGCGCGGGTGCAACTGGTTGCTTCCTCTCGTAAGGCCGGAGAGCGGCTGGTCGCTGTGGACCCACATCTGCATTTGAAATTTTTTACTATCAGTTTTGAGACGATGAAAAATAACAAAAAATTAAAATAGAAAAATGTTGAAAAGGATTTTACCTGACTCATCCCACTACTCTCCTGGTGGAAGAACCATGTCTAGGTCACCACGAAAATCTATCCCAATGTAAGGGAAGTCCTGAATAGAAAAGACCTGGTTTTCCAGCCATTGGAAATACTCAGGTTTGAATCGAGCAACCTCTGTCCTCTCATCCGGGTGACGGGCCATAACTGCGACCCATCGCATCAGTTTGGGCTCTCGAGGAAGCCCAGCTCCAACAGTAAGGTGTTGTGGGATTAGCATAGGAACCCTCTCCAGGCCAAAACTCACGACCAAAGCCCCATAACCAAAGGTCTTTAGTCGTCTGTTCTTGGCCCTGGTCAGTTGGCCTTTCACATTGGCCAACACGGCATCGCACCAGTTGAATATGGTGCCTTGAAAGCAATCAACTGCCATACGCATCTGGGATCCGGTGGCAATATGTAATGCAGCAGCTCCGCAAAGTCTGGTGACAGTGAACGCAATCACCATGAGCTCAGGACGGGATATTATCTTTATGTCTATCCCTTTGTCTCTAGCCTGGCTATTGCAATACTCTAGCTTGAGGCTATCGACAGACTGGCCACCTGCCCTAGCCCCAAACAGAGTCAAGTCTTCGCCTCTCTTAGGCAAACCAGTCAAGAAATATATGTCCGCCAGCTCGATTTCAAGCTGGTGGCCGCCAATGAAAAAGCACTGGTCCTGTACGCTCCATCTGTCAACCATCCATTGTAAGAAATCCACCTGAGCCCTCATGCCAGGAATGGCCCAGAATTTGTACAAGCCGCACGCCCTCAAAGCATCAAGTGAAGGCTGATGATTCCATGCAGCAGCATCCACGTCCTCATGCTCTCGTTCACGCCAATCTAGCATGATGTACTCTCTGCATCAAGTATAAGGATAAATTAAATTGCTAGAAATTATTTTGATTGGTTCATTTTTGAGAATTTTTGGGTTAAAAACCCTTGCGACAGGGACCGCACCCTCCAGGTTAGACACAATGCGTGGGACCGCACTTTGTCTACATGGAAGGTGTGGACCCCGAGCTTTTTCCCAATGGAGAAAAAGTCGGGGTCCGCAGGCCAGCAGTGGTAAACCTGCGGGCCCCCGCGCGCGGGTTTTATGCCTAAAAACCTTCCCAAAAATGAAATAACTGACTAAAACAAAAAATCAAACGGTTAAAAATGAAGAGTGGGATGATGTGGATTACCTGGAGAAGACGGCGTTCGATTCCGACGGTTGGATTTTCCACAATCTTCACGAGAAGTTTTTTGAGCAAAAGCACTATTTTCTCACCCAAACTCAAACGGTAAAAATGAATTGACAAAGGCCCTTTTTATAAGTTTTTTGAGTAAATAAATTGCAAATTTGTTTATGTTTCACTTTGAAAAGGTATTTTTGCGACATTTTTATCTATTTCAAACAGGTATGAGTAATGTTTGTGTTTTTGTGCAGGATAACGGATTATTCAGGCGAAATCTATCATTTTCGACGAAAAAACATTTAGAGTCACCTTTAAGCTCTTTTCTGACTCCTGAAATATGAAAAGATTGCCGAGTGTTTCTTTTAAACTCGTTAAAATGGAATTAAAAGACGGTCCATTTATAGCTCTTTTCCGACCGTAAAAACATGAAAAGATTGCCGGATTTTTGTCGTTTCAAATTCAATATCGGTTATAAAACGACGTGTCATTGATCGCTTTTTTACTTTTTTGGATCGAGGGCACTAATGACGAAAAGTACTCCTTGGTCGTAAAAGATCAAGCGGTTCTCTCAAGTATTATTTTATACTTTTTCGGGCTTGGGAGACACAAACTTACGAAAAAGATCAACCCTGGAGTCTCCTTAAGTTTTTTCAGACTCTCTAAAATTGAAAAACGCCAAGTTTCTCCTATACTGGACTCGTTAAAATTTCACAGTAAAGGACCTGTTCAATTACAAACAGGAATGAACCACTCCTTCTTAGGGTTCGAATTTAAACTAAGTTGGACTCATCCGAAGGATGAACTTATAATCAAGCAAATGTTATCCTCCTCAAGCTTGTCAAAAATAAAGAGGTACTTGCCAGAAATGGTGGGGGAAAAGAGAGAAAAATGAGTCTGTTTGTCATACTTTGTAACCACTCTTGAACACGACACTTTTATTCACCTGGGTTGGGAAATCCTTTGCCTAACAGTTGATCAAACCACATTGAAAGTCTTCAGCCGATTTCTGGGTATTAACTTTGGGTCAATTGTCACCAAACCATCTGCCGTGTCGTTATGTGTTCAAGAGGTCATTGCCAATAAGCCATTCATCTGCAAAATATCTGTCATCCATCTTGACCATCCCTAAGTCAGTCCTTGCAACTAAATTTCTTCAACTTGATCTATGATTTCGTGTTGTGGGCTTGCCTATGACGGATCGCTTTCTATCGACATCAGCTCATTATCTAGAAAGATGATCTAGAAATCGTTAGTACCTTGAGATTTGCATACCTCAATGGCAGGTTTCTCGCCTTTGACGACAGTTTACATCATTGACTTTCGATCAAAGGATTCCTTGACATGTTCGACATCAACACATTTATTCGCATCTCATGGATTGTACTAGGTACTTTGAGAGCCATTGACATCACTGGTGGTTTCTCTCACACTTGTTAACAGTTTACATCATTGACTGGTAATCAAGTGGTTTCTACCATGTTCGACATCAACACATTCATTCGCATGGATAGAATCGTACTGTTCTGGGAAGTAGAAATGAAGACCCTGGATCTAGTTCCCACAATCCAGGCTGCGAGAAATTTTGTATTCATTATATAATGGACGATTCATAAACAGATGGCTGCGTCCATATTGTGTCCACATGAGTCTATACTTGTGATGTATTACAAGATCATTCCTATATCAGAGCAGTAGTTAGTTTTTCTAGTCAGTTTTGATCTGAGTATGGGAATGCTTACCTCAGCGATGATATGATCTCATATATATATCTTACATTGAATGTTTTTACAGGTTCCAACCGGGCTCTCCACAAGATGATCCTTGAAATGATAAAGTACTTCACTCTTCCTAAATGATCAATGAAATCCTCATCTACTACAGACTTCGCACTTTAGGGGCAATCTGTTACACAAAAATATTGTCACCATGATTATTTGCAGTCAGTATGGGTCTATCATCACTTGTACTGTCCTCCTAAGCAAGTCTCAGACCTCAGCTCTTCAAGTCAAGCTTTGGAAATGAGAGAAAGACATTAAAAATCAATGTAACTCTAGTTCTGCACTTTCTCTCACTCTCACCTGCGGTCCCGCACCTTCTGTGTACAAAAACTGCGGACCTGCCCACTCTGTCCCTAACGGTGTAGGTGCAGACCCCTGTGAAAGTCAAAAGGCGCAAGTTTTATCTTAAAAAACTCACTTTGGGTTAATTCTAGAGGTTTCTAGAAGGAATTTTGACGTGGATTGTTCGCTCTGAGGTGGTTCATGCATCCCAAAAAAGAAGGAGCTAATCCCTTGATGAGAGGAGTTATCCCTTTGAAGGAGGGCTTTATCCCTTTGAAGGAGGACCTAGTAACCTCCCTCCATTGCACTATAAATACAGGCATTGGGCTGGTTGCTAAGGAGGTTAGAAGCTGAACATTTTTTAGGGTAAATGCTAGTGAAATCAAGACTTCCTAGTTGAGCTTAAGAGGAGAGATCACATACCTTTTTGGCTTCATTGGGGAGTGATTGAAACTTGTCAAAGTAGAGGAGACTTCTTACTGGACCCTGGGAGGAGCTTGTACAGCGTCAAGGCAAAGGTTGTAAAGTTCTTCTTCTTTTGAATTAATACAATCAAACTCATTTTTCTCAACAAGTATCTCATGTTATTTGTTTCATGGACTCCTTGACTTTCATGTTAAATATGTTTTATGCAATTGGCTTTTCAAGTGCTATTTAATTTGTTTGCCTTGTTTGTCTTTGCAGGTTCGCGACAAAGGAGCTCATTTGGATCGAAGGAGCGAGGGCATCCACAAGCTTGCATTGGACCTAAGGTAGGCCCTAAAAAACACCTGTTTTCCATTGTTTATCAAAGCATATTTAGAGAAAGATAGTGTCTGGTTGGTTTGCTTGTCATTAGGTCTTCTTTAGATTCTAGGAAGGTCTATCTTGTCCGCAAGATTGACTTATTCCATGTGACAGCGCATGCATGCATGACTAATTTTGTTCAATATCTACTACATTTTTAATGTTGCAATTGCTATTCCAAACCTGAGCAATGATGATTTTTGTTGAGTGCTCATGGCGTCTCTCAATTGAGATAATTTGGGTTTAGAGGGATTTATGCAATTCCTCTGTTATTTTCACTACGTGCATTGTATACTGAAGCACAACTCTCAACACCCCATTTTGTTTTCATTGCAAACGCCATTAATCAAAACATTGTATGTAATGTCGTTGGGTGTAATACCCTTCCGCAGCATTTCCTCAAACAGTTCGAAGGCCTTCTCGACTTCACCAGCCTTGCAGAGTCCTTTTATCAACGTACTATAAGTAATGACATCAACAACACAGCCCCTCAATGTCATCTCATCTATTAGCTTCAGAGCTTCGTGCACCTTGCTTTCCTAAAACAACCCATTGATAAGAGAATTATACGTAACAGTATTTGCAATTATACCATGCAATAGCATGTCCTCTGAAATTTTCAAAGCCTCCTGCACTCTGCCTTCTTTACACATGCCACTGATCAAAGAGTTGATCGTAACTACATCAGGAGCACAACCTTGTCTCAACATTCTATTCTGAAAATCAGTTGCCTTCTGGACTTTCCCGTCTTTGCACAGAGCATGGATAAGCGTATTGTAAGTCACCACATTGGGCACAACATCTCTTTCAGACATTTCCTCTAAAACCTTGCCAACCTCTTGCAATCTTCCTTCCTTACAGAGCCCATGAATCAACGCCGTGTAAGTGATGACATTAGGAACACATCCCTTAGCCACCATCTCATCAAAAATCTATCGAGCTTGCCCAACATTTCCATTCTTGCACAACCCATCAATCAAAATACTATAAGTAACAGCATCAGGCTCACACCCACGAAGTAGCATTCTATTAACTAGCTTGGTGGCCTCATAAATATGCCTAGACTTGCAAATTAGTATATCAATAGATCTTTCTCCGTTCGACATTTATATTTCATTTTCTTTACGAATATTTATTTAGCTAAATAAAATAAATATCATAAAATTTATCTTTAGAAAAGTAGCCACAGGAAGTTTCAAAATCTAAGTATTTGTTTATGTAAAAAAATAAATATCATAAAATTTGTGGTGGAGAATCCAAAATCTAAAAGAAAAAGAAAAAGAAAAAAAGCAACCACTAAGTCTATGTTTTTTTTCAATAGAAAATTTCAAAATCTATCTGAGAGCATAAGCAAATTCGACCCAACCATTGGTTGTTGTTTGATCATGGATGTGTGAATAGTCTTTCCCTTTGATTCATCAATTCATTACTCTCTCCCTCAACATTAATCCACCCTGTGTAAAGCCAAATCAGTGGCATATAGATATTTCACGCTGAAAAAAAAAAAAAAAAAAAAAAAGAGTAATAAATAAAAATAAAAATAAAAATAAAATAAAATAAATAAATAAAAATAAAAATAAAAATAACAAAAAATAAATAAAAAATAAAAAAAATAAAAAATAAAAAAATTAATAAAAATAAAATAAAATTTAAAAATTAAGAATTAAAAAAATATATATATAAATAAATAAATAAATAAAATAAAAATAAATAAATTATATATATATATATGATGATGATGATGAAATACTATACTAAAACTCCATGGAAACTAGACTTATCGACGCAATTGGTTGGGTACTCGAGTACGCATGTTTTACCGAGAGCAAGTATAAATTCTGGGTATATAACTTGAGTTAAGCTGCTTGTTACCATAACCAATACCTTATACTGCCGAAGCAATTACCTTACCAAACTGTACTGTGTGTTCTCTATGCATATTTAATTTCGAATATCTTTCTCGTTATGCAGATTTATTTCGAATATCTTCTCTTAGCACCACGCTCCTTTAGCCAACTTTACAGCGTGTGGACCCAGGTTTCCTCTAGTATAACCCACGTTGAATGGACACATATAGCCATTTTGTGCCATATATCTATTTGTTCTTTAAATAAGAAACAGTGCCCAGATTCGATTTTCTTGGAACGACTTCATGCATCTTCAAGGTAGAAACGAGTAATCTAGAAACATGTAACATGGCGAGAGCCTAGATCTGAGACATGACACCACCAGAGTCTCAGATCTGGCAATACGTGGCTTTTTCTTCCAAACCATCCCTCCATTGAACTGACAACACGTGGCAGTATCCCCGAAAACTGAACCAACATCTCACGATGTAGTTGAAGTAGATTTTAATGTTAGTGGATAACAAGAATTAAATAAATAGGACGTAAGGTTAACCAGGTTTCTGCAATATAATTGTGAGGCTGAATGTTGTTTGAAAAACGGGTGTCTGTCTTGTTGGAGAACTCGGCGAACTGGCCATAGGAATGAGCAAATGGTTTCTATGGCCATCACTGCTGCCCAAATTATGCCCCATTTATTTTCCACGGAATGAGTTATTCATAATTGTACAATATGTACAATGATTTGTGATTTGTATAAAGCATTTTTCTCATGGTTTTCTGAAACAGTATTAGTAGTGAAATTTTTTATCTTTTCAAGTTCACAGCTGAAGGGTTGTGTACTTTGATAACATGAGGTGTATGCGAAAATGTGGAGAATGATGTTGGCGGATAAATTTAGTCAAATATTCAGGCATCGGATTTTTAAGAGTGGATCATCTAAGAAGGGATTCTCTTGGCAAAATTTTGTACAAGAGCTTCAGATTATGATTGTTAAGTTTTGTTGCTCAGTTCATATTCATGCCTCGATGAACCATGGTTAGAAGAGGTACAAGAAGGAGTGGGGAAACTAAAGGACACAACATGGCGCCACCACAACAGCCAACTCCTACCACCCCACCCAATGATGGGGAAGCCATCTCAACACAAGAACAGATACCAGCTGGAGAACTGTTGAACTTAATGAGATCATTCCAACACATGTCTGAGGCATTAATAAACCGTTTGGAACAGGAGCATGGAGGACCTGTCATACAAAACGAAGCACCCCAAAACACTACAAGAAATGATGTACGTCGAGATTTGGAAAAGGTAAAATTTCTAGAGTTTTAGGGGTCCACAGATGGTCAATCTGCAGAGGCATGGTTAGAAAACATGGTTATGTGTTTTACCCTAGGAGATTACACCTCAAATATGAAGGCCAAGATGGGTATATTCCAGCTAAAGGGAAACGCACTACTTTGGTGGAAGATATTATTAACCCAATTGGGGATGGATATATCAGAAGTAACTTGGGAGCTATTTGAAAAAAAAATTAGCGAACGTTACCTGTTAGAGGAGTTCCTTGAGAGGCAACTAAATGAATTCAATGCATTAAAGCAAGGGATTCGCTCACTACTAGAGTATGAGGCACGTTTCATGAAATTACTCCATTATGCCCCTCACTTAAACACAGAAAAGCTCAAGGTGAACAAATGTGTGTATGGATTAAATGTTAACATTCGGACCGAGGTTAGAATCTTAATGCCTCTCACCTTGCACGAGGCAGTTCAGCGGGCAATCATTGCAGAGGAGGAGATCATGAGCAGTGAACATAGTAAGTCAACAAGGCCCATAGGATCAGGAGTACCAAGTGGAAACAGTATGGAACATAGAAATTTGCAAGGGGGTCCTGCGTTCAATCATCAAAGGTGGTCAGGAAGAAATCAAAGAACACCATATAGGCATCCAGCTCAGCATCAGCACAGGGTACCACAAAAAACTTGTCAACCACAACTGCACCAGCCTATGCGACCGCACCAAGTCACACCACCTCAACACCGATCTTCTTTCCAGTAGAGTTCCAGACCAACTCCCAGTTCAGTTGGTAGTAGGAGCCAAGCCCCTAAGAGGGGGTGTTGGACTTGTGGAGGTCCTCACTACGAGAGGGATTGCCCTCAAAAGACAGGTAATACCAACTCAACTAAGAATTCAACTACAGTGGGGGATATGGGGAAGGCTCATCGCATCCATGCAGCAGTGAACAATCACTAGGTTGAACACCAGTCCACTATGTTGGAAACCTCGGGTAATATTGATGGTAAGAGTTTCATCATTTTAATAGATCCAGGGGCTACTAATTCATTTATTTCCCTAAATGCATTATCAATGATTAAATATAAAGCAACTGCGCAATATGAATGTAGACATGTAGAAATGGCATGTCGTATGAAAAGAAATGTAGGAAAGATGGTAAAGGATTTTGAGGTGGACCTGGGTGTATGTAAGACCAAGGTATCCTTGTACTCTACAATTCTAGGAGTTTATGATGTGGTTATAGGAATGGATTGGTTGGAGTGGCATGAGGCGCTCCTAGACTGCAAAGAGAAGATTCTACATTTCACTGACAATGACAGCCAAAGAAAATCATTAAAGGGAAAGAACCGAGTGGTGTCCCTGAGGTTCATCTCCTCCATGCAACTAATGAAATTTAGGCAAAAGGGATGTCAAATATTCTCGGTAGTAGCTCTAAACGATAAGGGTGACTCTGAAGACCTTGATAAACATCCATTCCTTGTTGAATTTAAGGATTTATTTCCCGAAGAACTACCCAGACTACCCCCAAAAAGGGAAATTGATTTCATCATCGACCTTAAACCAGGCATTGAGCCTATTGCAAAGGCACCCTATCAAAGCTAAAGGAATTGCAGATCTAATTAAAGGAATTATTGGACTTGGGGTTCATACGACCTAGCATATCTCCATGGGGAGCCCCTGTGATTTTTGTTAATAAAAAGGATGGGTCTTGGCAACTGTGCATTGATTACCGCCAGTTGAATAAAGTGACGATAAAAAATCAATACCATCTGCCAAGGATAGATGATTTATTTGATCAAATGAGGGGGGCGACTATGTTTTCAAAGATAGATCTAAGGTCGAGATATCATCAGTTGAGAATCAAAGAAGAAGATATTTCAAAGATAGCCTTTAAAACAAGATTTGGGCATTATGAATTTATAGTTTTACCCATTGGACTGACAAATGCCTCGGATGTTTTCATGAGTTTGATGAACGGAATATTTCGGGATTACTTAGACAAGTTTGTACAAGTCTTTATCGATGACATTTTGATCTACTCAAAGACCCCAGAAGAGCATGACGAACACTTGAGGATAGTTCTATAATGTCTTAGAGAAAACCAATTATACGGGAAGTTGTCAAAGTGTTCCTTTTACCAAACCAAGATTCATTATCTTGGACACATTATCTCTGGGGATGGTATTACAGTAGACCCGGTAAAGATTGAGGCCATCTTGGAATGGCCAACACTAACCAATGTTCATGAAATATGAAGTTTCATGGGCATGCCATGGTATTATCGTAGATTTGTCGAAGGGTTTTCAAAGATAGAAAACCCCATTACCGAGCTCCAAAGAAAGAACAAGAAATTCATTTGGACTGGAAAATGTGAAGAGGCATTCCAAAGGTTAAAGGTGTTATTAACAACAGCACCAATTTTGAAGGTGCCGGATATGGAACAAGAATTTTTGGTTTGCACTGATGCCTCCAAGGAATGGTTGGGTTGTGTGTTGATGCAAGAAGGAAGAGTAATAGCTTATGCATCAAGGAAACTTAGAACCCACGAAGAAAACTACGCACCCATGATCTAGAAATGGCAGCAATTGTTTATGCACTAAAGATTGGACACACTACCTTTTAGGAAGGAAGTTTGATCTTAAAACTGACCACTGTGGGCTACAACACATATTCACTCAAGATCACTTAAATGCAAGGCAAAGACGATGGTCTGAGCTAATTAGTGAATGTGATTTTGATATCACTTACATCAAAGGAACGGTAAATAGGGTGGCTGATGCTTTAAGTAGGAGGCCGCAGATATTTTCAGTGATTCCCTTAAAGACAAATTTGAGGGAGAAACTACTTGAATTACAAATTAAAGATACTTGGTATCAGGAGGTTAGCAAAAGTTTGAGGGAGGATGAAATGAGGGTCCCAAAATATGAAGAATACTCCCTTAATAATGATGGACTACTACGATTTCGGGGAAGGATATATGTACCACCGAATGAAGATATATACCAATTAATCTTAAATGAAGCACATCGCGTAGTATACATGGCACACCCTAGTGTTAATAACATGAGTGTGGACCTAAAACCACTCTTCTTTTAGAAATGATGAAGAAGGACATCGTGAACTTGGTAGAAAGATTCTTAGAGTGTCAGCGAGTAAAAGTTAAACATAGGCATCCAATAGGTTTATTGCAACCCCATGAGATAACAACATCTAAATGGGAAGTTGTATCAATGGACTTCATTGTGGGGTTACCAATGAACTCAAGAAGACACGATTCCGTATTTGTAGTGGTGGAGACGTTGACCAAGAGCACCCATTTCATACTAGTTAAGACTACATATAAGGCACCAAAAATAGCCAGAGTTTTTATTAATGAAATTATGAGATTGCATGGAGTGCCTGGGAAGATCATATCTGATAGGGGAGCACTGTTTACAACAAGATTTTGGACCAGTTTCCAAGAAACTTTGGGAACCCAGTTGAACTTCAGCACTGCTTATAACGTGGAGACAGATGGGCAGACGGAGAGGAATAATCAAATCCTTGAAGACATGCTTCGGATGTATGTGATGAACCAACAAAAGAGATGGGAGGAGTTTTTACTACTTGTGGAATTTGCTTACAATAATAGTTATTAGAGTTCCATCAAGATGGCGCCAGTTGAGTTCTTATATGGAAGACCTTGCAGAACACCTCTTAGTTGGGACCAACTAGAGGATCGAGTATTAATAGGACCAGAAGTGGTGCAAGAGATGGAAGAAAAAATGACTATGATTAGGAGGAGGCTAAAAGAAGCACAAGATTGATAAAAGAGCTATGTTGATGCTCATCGGGTAGACTGAAGTTATGAAGTGGGGGATAGGGTGTTCCTGAGAGTAAGGCCCCAAAAAAGCTCTATAAAATTTGGAAAGGGAGAAAAATTGTCTCCACGGTTTGTGGGACCTTTTGAAATCTTAGAAAGGAAAGGGTCGGTGGCATATAGGCTTTCCTTACCTCCATCTTTAGCACATATGCATGATGTGTTTCATGTTTCTATTTTACGTCATTATATTTCAGATCCTTCGCATGTTATTGACTTTGGTCATTTGCAGGTTTCGGACAAGGGAACAGTGATGACTGAACCAGTTTGCGTACTGGACCAGCAAACTTTGCAGCTTAGATTACTTTTAGTGGACCAGGTCAAGGTCCAGTGGGACAATTATAGTCCCAGTTTAGCTACTTGGGAGGATGCCGAGGAGATGCATCACCATTTTCCTTGCCTATTCCAAGGACTTCTAGATGAAGTTTATTATTAAGAGGGGGTGTATGTAGTGCCCACTCTAGTTGACTGACAGTGATATGACACTAACATTTATTTAGCCCTAAGGCCCACACAATATTCTTTGAGGACCTTAGGTTGAGGAGCCGGGCACATGATAATATTATTAGTGATTGAGATATTCATGGTTGTGATGTTTATGTATGTACTCCATTGATATTATGATGAAGATAGCATGAATGGTTATGTATGTTATCTATTGGTATTATGATGATTGTAACATTAAATGGTTAAGTTCGGTCTTTATTGAATTTATGATGATGATGGCAGTAAAGGATATGTATGCTCTCTATTAAAATCATGATGATGATAAATTTGATGAATAGGTATATTTCTATTGATGTTACGATGTTGATAGCTTGATGGATATGTATGTTTCTATTGATTTTTTGATGATGATAGCCATGATGGATGTGTCCCCTATGTTACCTACTTTCAATAGTTCGAGCTTACTATGAACAATGATGTGAATGACTAGGTGTTGTTAATAATGTTATTATGACAATGACTAACACTGAGAAACCTTGTTACTGATGATTATTGATTATGGCAGGAAACCACCAGAGGCACTTGCAGATGATGAGTTGACGACAACTGGTTTGATGAAAAAAAAATTATATTATTTTATCTTTGAAATTAGAAGTCAATTTTGAAACCTGCTATATATGTTTATCTATATTCTAATGAGATGTTAGTGGTTGCAGGCACAGATTAATTGCTTGGTCGAATGACTCACATATGGGTGATGGGGTTGTACAAGTGGATGGAACTACATGGGAGGGGTGGGACAATGTCCCTGATCTCACCCACTAGCACTCTCGTCGTGACTTGGGCTGGAAAGGTGGAAACACCTTCGCCTTGAAGATCACGAAGTCATGAGGGCAGGTCCCAAAGTTGGGTCACTCATGAGGATTTTACTGGGGGGAGCGCATCAAGGCGAATTCCTTGATCCCCGACACCATTAGTCTCACTATAGCAGGAAACATACGAGATGATAGTGGTTTATGTCGTTGCACCTATACCTTCCCCTCGTAGTCACTGAATGCTTGAAGGGCAAGTGGTGTGGCACCCTTGGAACTTCAAGGGAGATTCTTGAAGAGCACGACCAACTTAGCACCCTTGGCATCACAAATAAACTATTAGGCGTGGCACCCTTGGAACTTCAAGGGAAGATCTTGAAGGGCACGACCAAACTTGGCACCCTTGGAATCATTTAAAATAAATTAATTAATAAATATAATCAAGGAATGAAAACTAGGTAAATTTACATCAAGGGTAAATGATGTTAGAAACCTAGGTAATTAAATCAAAAATAAAACTTGGGTTAAGAGGATCATAAGAAGAAATAAAATAGGTTACCTTAAAAACTCTACCCTTCCCATGTTGGAGAATAGTAGGTATATTATGTAGGTTAATTAGGTAAAAGTGGAAAGAGGGACATAATTGTAAGGATAAATATTAATCCTAAAATAGTTAAACCTAATTAAGAGAAGAGGATGGTGAATTAAAATAAGATTAATAAATTAATTTTAGAGAAATGTAGAGAACCTCCATGTGGCAATAACCAACATAAGAATATCCATCTAAGAGATAACTTGAGTTAAATTAGGGAGTAGATAGGGGATCAAATCTTGACTCATTAATTGACTTTAGTAATGAACACAAATTAAGGAGTGAAAAGGGGGATCAAAAGGCAACTAGGAGAAGAAATAGGAATCTTGTTGAGGTGAGGGAAATATTAGTTTTAAATTAAAATTTAAGTAAATAAGTTTGGAGACCTTTGAATCTGAGAGAGTGACACATGGGTGGGTGAATAATCAAACTATTGAATTATAAAAAAATAATTAATTATGCATGACATGACAAGTGTCACCTATGAGGACTCCTATAAAATAAGGGGCAAGTCATGGGAGAAGGGACTTTCGGGGAACCTTATTATTGGATGGTTAAGACTATGTCAGAGTAGTGATTATGAAACTATAGTGAGTTTGGTGAGGTATAGGATTTTAGAGAGGGACTCTTGAGCCAAGGAATGCTCTCCTCTACCAGCTATTGCATTCCTCCATTGTACAACCCCATTGCAGCTCGGGGGTCCACGGGGAAGAAGAGTACCCAAGGAGTAGGCTGGGAGGTTAACGGGGGGGTCATCGCATTCGGATCAATACGTCGTCATTCACACTCGAAGGTGACCGACAACAAGGGAAGACAAGCAATGGAAAATCAAGTGGAGTCTTGTCTTCTGGAGAACGGTACATATGTGTTGAAACATTATTTGTATGATTTCTTTATGGCCTTAGTTAAATATATGTAAATTTTATGATATGTTCAGTGAAATGAAATTCAGGGATGTGTTGGATAGTGTTGAATAAAATTTGAATTCCCAATGTTTTTCTCTTCTGGTTGTATTTTATTGTGATTTATTTTGAAAGAAAATATATATATATATATAGTATAGAACTGGTCCTTACACTTATAGAACTAGTCCTTATAGCTTTATAAATCCAACTCGATACAATATTTACAATAATACACACATATATATATTTGCACATTTGTTCAACCAACAAATAAAAGGATATGATGCCTGTATCCGCAACAAGGGAATCTAGGGGCTCACACCTCAACCCTAAGAGTAATACCAGGGTTCACCTCCTTCTCAGGAAGTCCATAATCCACTGCAAGGTCAAATCTGCATCCAATGTCCAGCGTTATAATCCTGTGCGACTTGTCCTCTTGGTGAACAATTAC
The DNA here is from genome assembly GCA_031772625.1 of Pinus tabuliformis. NCBI lineage: Eukaryota > Viridiplantae > Streptophyta > Pinopsida > Pinales > Pinaceae > Pinus > Pinus tabuliformis. The sequence goes on along the minus strand of CM062804.1, from coordinate 446,811,527 downwards.
CGACACATTGTTCTAGGTCACACTCTCAATGTGCATTTGATTCCATCTGGAAATTCTAATGACCAAAAAAAATATATCCCTAGCCTTCCCTTCTCTGCTACACAGTCCCTCGGGAAATCCGTTCACCCCCTTTCGTGCAGTCACACACCTTCCAAGTTTTGCTGGCACCCCCATCCCAAACAGTCCATCCCTTGGCAAGGCTTACTCGCATTGGAAGGTAAAACAACCAAGGCATATACATGCCTCAAAACCATCATACCAATCATATCATACTCGTCGAAATAAATGGACACTATTAGGTACCAGTGTCCCACAATGGCCTTGCTCCTGAATACTTTACCAGCATATTGCTGCATTTTCCAATTCCTTTTGTTGTTCCAAATTGTTGCAGTTGATTTCAACCACCCAACCCGACATTTCCATGCTTCCTATACCAAACACATAACTTCCATTAGATTTAAAATAAATTGAAATTACTTCACATCATACCTCATTCGTAGCTCGTCAATTAGGTACACTTGCAATCCTATTCACTTCTTGTAACAACAAGTCAAACTAGCATCATTGATCAATTCATCATATATAAAAATATCACATCAGGTTAGCTCAAAACATAACCATCATAGATCAAAATAAAAAATCAAATGTAACCATCATAAACCATAATCATAGATCACATATAATCATCATAGACTAGAATCATAAATCACATGCATAAGAAAACCGAATAAAATACTGATACTTATCCTTTAATCAACCCTTAGCTTCTACCTTTGTCCTTATTTCATACACACTCTGGATCAGTTGGCACACTCGAAAAACACCAAGTGCCTTCTCCTCAACCATGTGCATCAAACACATATAACCACACACGACATAGAACATTGTGTAATACATGCACCTACACTTGACATACCACGCATACACCTACACCCAGTGTATAACCCAACACAATACATACTCCTACATCTGGTGTACACCACCGCACAATATATACACCTATACCCGATGTACAACACAATACATATACGTACACAAAGTACAACACAATGAATACACATGTCACGATACCACGACTACACAATGCACATACATAGTACCACATGCCCACAACACAACATGTATGACATGCACACAATACCACATGTATACCAGTACCATATGTACAACATGTACATAGTACCACCTGTACACAACACCACCTGCACAACATGTGCACAACCTCACATGTACATGGTACCACCTGCACAACGCGTACACCACACCACGTTTACATTGTACTACATGTACAACACGTACACAATGCTAGATGTACGCAACACCACATGCATTGCATGTACATGAACCCACATGTACACAGCACCATATGCATGACATGTACACAACACCACCTCCACACAACACCAGATGTACAACATGTACACGACACCACATGATCACAACACAACTTGTGCAATCATGCACACAACACCATATGTACATAGCACTGCATATACAACATGCACATAGCACCCTCTATAGACATCATTGCATATCCAACATGTGCACAACACCATATACAAACAACACTACATATCCATCTTGCAATCAATACAATATGTACACAACACCGCATATCCAACATGTACATAACACCATGTATACCCAACACTTCATATGCAATATTTGCACAACACTATCTGTATCACCCTATACATAACATTGCATAAACGACATGTACACTACTATATATACACAACACCACATGCACACAACATCACAGATGAAACATGTACAATATATACAATGTATGCACAATAGTAGTACCACACATCTAAACCACACTGTCTCTACCAAGCAACTGTGCTTCCAGTATCTCTCCACCATCCATGCTTATCCTAGTATGTTGCAGATATCACTGCTTTCAGTCAGCTGATGTATCCCTCGGAGTTACCTATAATAACATAAACATAATATAATCACATAATATCAACTCATAACCACATGGTACTGACCTCATATATTTTTCATGACTACCCTTCCACTTGATTCCTCATAAAACAAGAACCTCTTCATGTCATTCACCTGCGTAAACAATCATTCCTCCACAAGGGCGATTCCTAATGACCCTATTTGACAACAACATACATACATATATATATTTACATATAAATATTAGCATTAATAATCATGATCCATGATGACCCTGTCAGACATGACATACATAAATGCATACATGTATACACATAGAGACACCAACATAATCATGGTCATAACATAATTACCAGATATCAGAAGATCAAGGTTAATAGAACTCCCCTTATCTATGCACCACCTACACAACATTGAGAACAATGATTCCTAACATAGCCAAGGCATCTGACACCTCAAACCCATTTACCTTACCTTTCATGTTACCTTTCTCATGACTATCTTGTCATTGTCAATTTACCCCAATGGACCCAACCAATCCAATTGGTTGTCATACTCTTGCCTTCAATTGCCCTTACATGTGCACCAACTTCATCCGAGTCTTACATTATTTGCTAGGTTTCATTCAACTCTCCCTGAGCTCCATTAACTTTCCTCTTTCCCAACCAATTCCCAAGACTCGACACATAAAAGGCAATACCAAGAAACAAGCAATATAAAACCAATAAGGATACAACACCACAAACAAAGTGGTATGGCCATACACAAGATGCAAACAAAACCACAATCAAGCACAACAAATCACCAAAATACCAAAGGCACAAGACTAACAATAGACGTTGTGAATCAATCCCCATGGTTCCCAGTGCTTCCAAGGGAAAGCTCAACCTGAGCCTTCTTCGAGATTTCATGGAAGCCTCTTTTTCATGGAATCCCTTGCATCATACTTCCATCAACACATAAATGTCAGTGCATAAATAAACATAACAATACATTGATTACATTACCTTGTTGTGCCAAACACGTTGCTTGTAACTAAACACCTTCACACCATCTCTTAAGGGACTCCAATTCCCTCGAAAGATCCACCTGTAAATAGAGACTAGCTAATATACATGTCAAATACATGTTCATGAATCTAGAACATATCCACATAATGTTAGACAATATTAAGGTTAAAAATATTTTCTATATGCAAAGCATTCATTCGTTTGGAATTAGGGTTTCCAAACATAGCCAAAATAATTTTTTCCCAATTCCTTTCTTTTACCTTTTTACCTTGTTGCAATAGAGTCTTACTATGCATTGTCACATCACCCAATTGTTAGTTATATAACACATTAACTATTTCCTTGTCATGCTAATACCAAGCATGTTTCCTACAACTGCTCACACATGTCAACCACATGTTCCAAATATCAAGACAATCATATCTATTAATTTGAAATCAACATTTACCAAGACTAACAATCATGTCATAATCCATAGTCAACTCATAGTCATTAGACATGATTCTACAATTTTCACCTATTACACTCAAGTACATGTTAGCTACCTCAACAAATATGTGTTAGTACAATCATCTTAATGTATCTCAGGGGAGGTTATTTTGTCTGCACAATCAATCTAGTTAGCATAATATAACTTCTCAACACATTAGCTCAAACACAAATAAGATCATGATATCCATAACAGTAACTAACTAAAATTTTGACATCATAAGTTCATAAACATTTGCCGTTCATGCATAACAATCACATATGTACGATCAATCTAGATTAGTATGACATAATATCACAACATAAGTCAACTCATACCTAAATTTCATAACACTAACCATCCAAATAGGTCAATTCAATTTAGTATGATACATATAACATTAAGATATTAATTATATAACCCTAATAATCAAGTTAACTAACATATAACAACAATAAGTTAACATATAGCATGTTCATCAACAACATATAACATAATCATCGAGCTAACTACATGTTAACATATAACATATTCATCAACGACATATAACGTAATCATCCAGTTAACTAGCATAAAACAACAACAACAATGCATACAACCACAGGTTACCATCATTCATGACTATATGACATGTGTATATGACTACACTAATCAACTAGCATCTATCATGTATGTAACCATAACATCAATAGAATGAAAGGCATACACATAACCATAATGAATATAAAAATCCTTAACATACATTCATGTACGCCCAACATATGAACTTGTATGACGACACGCTCTTGCCTCGAGGTCCAATGTTGCAACTTCACTTTGATGGTCTGCATCTCCTGCTCTATCTCAACCAACACATGAGCATGATAATCATACCAATATCCTCATTATGACCTAATGGCATACAATGAACTCAAAATGCATGTTCGACCTACCATATATGCATAACCATAACCATGAAAATGCATGCATAACAACATACAGGCACTAACATGCATAAAAAATGCATATACAACCATACACTCATGACGACACATTCCACAACAACACCATCAACCTTCACATGGCGACATCACTACAACCATGATCAACACCATGAAAATGAAACAAGCACATGGACTACAAGTATAAACAACACCTATGAAATTGACATGAATGCATGACCAACACACAGCCCATCCAGTTCGATGGGTGAACTTGGCTCTAATACTACTCTATAACACCCTCCTCCCACATCTACCCAAGTAACTAGCCAACTGGGATAAATATGTGACGAGAGGCTACTATGATATGATTCAACCTCCTAGGTGACCTTAAGGAAGCGGAATCGATGGAAACACATCAACCATAGCTTCCACATCAACAACAACACTCCTAGGAACCATCCAAACCACTCAGGTATCATGCCCCTAGGTCCCACTAAGTTTTTAAGTTATTAAACCTCTGTACACTCCCATGTTAAGGGCATGCCAGTGTCTAGAGAGATCTAGATGCTCCCGTGTTTTGGGCATGCCAGTGTCCAGAGATCTCTAGACGCTCCCATGATTTGGGCATGCCAGTGTCCAGAGAGCTCTGGATGCTCCCACAAACCTGCATTCCTGTGTCCAGGGACTATTTCCAGCAGACCTGTGTTAGAGTCCGCGGGATTTAAGGCACTTTTCAAGCCCGTAATTTCGGCCACTGCCCATAACTTCTAGAATCCATTAAACACGTGACAACAAGACCAATAAACCAAAAACTAACTCCAGGACTAGGCCTGATCATCCCCAACCAGGACTGACATTATGTCAAACACTTGGCATCAATGCAATCTATAGGTGTAAACAACAAATTTAAGCATAGGGTTTTCATACTTATCTAAGAATCGTTAAGAAGCATTGTTCCCTTATATTATTTGCTGCATTATCATCTATTAGGTCATAGATACATTGTTTATTCGTTTACAAATAGAAACACGAGGAGAGTCATACATCATCATTGTCAGAATACATGCTCATAACCAACAACATAATAACAGAAATACCATGAATACATCAGCCATAGAAACCCACATATAAACCATTACATTTACACATGAAAAACCAAGGGAATGAATTTCTCATTAATAAATGTAGAAACCACTCGGGGATGGGACTACCATGTTCCACCCAAACATAGCTTAGCTAAGCCAAATCTCTCTTCAGCTAATCACACTTGTGCCATATTCCAAGCATGAATGTGGGACTCATAACCAACAAAAAGGAACCAAACAAGCATGGATGCTACTGGAGTTCTCCACCTACACCGTGAGGAATTTTAGCTTTACCGTAATCCACAATCTGATCCAGGGATCACTAGGCCCTACATCGAGAACCACTCTCCAGGCTTTAACATACATCCCATCCCATTCCTACTAGGCCCAATGGAGAGCAATCCACCTCTTGGATTTACCATATATCCCACCATTCATCGACAAGGATTCCTAGGCCCACTGAGGCACACAATCCTAGATTTACCACAACCCACAGTCTGGCTCAGGGGTTACTAGGCTAGTGGCTTTACCGTGATCCACAGTTTGGTTTAGGGACCACTAAGCCGTGTCTTTGCCATTTCAGAGATCCACCTCACTCAGCTTTGAATCCATCCGACAATCCATCTCAATTGAAGTATGAGAAACCATCTCATCAAGGCTATCCGGAAATGTAAACGTTAGGCTGAAAACACTCACACCTAGAAAAACTCATGGCATGACATAAAAGAACCACATGCAAAACCATGCATGCCAAATCTAGTAAGGAAATCACACATGAAAACCAATACCTGCAAACAATCTTGTTGTAGCTACTTGATCATGCTCTTCCTTGCTTGCTGATCTGAAAATGGAATGTACTTGTTTAAGGGTGCAAGGTATCCATTTCCAAGAATTTCAACTGTGAGCTAGACACTCCAAATGACCTCTAAAAATGTATAAACTTATTATTTCTTATACAGAGATAGACTGTAGGGGCATTCACCGGACATGTCACCTCTAAAAAGAGGATGAGTTCCAGAGGCTACCTGGCCCTCTACAGGCTCTGCCTAAAGAAATAACCAAGTAAACACTTAGAAGTCTTTGACATACACATACTTGAAGTTTAAGGTCTTGCGGAATGAGACAAGTAACTTTCTGTAGCTGAACAGGTGATTATGTGTGTATGCAAGTTATATTTATTTGCTGTTTAATACTTTATATCAGTTTTGTTTAGCATACCATCTTCAGCAAATAAAGACATCAAAATGATAAAGCAGTTCACCCCCTCCTGGGCTACATCTGCTGGACCAAGCCTCTCCAACTAGGCTTGTCCTCTTGTATTAAAATTGCTACAAAGGCTAATACAAGAATATGGGTGTCTCAAAGGACAGATCTGACTGTAAATACAGAATCAGAAGATAGGAATTAGCCAAACATGCTCTTTCCCAAACACTAAACAGTGAATTTTGTACCTTATACAATACTTTCCCTAATTGGCCCTAGTAGCCCTTTAAACTTGCATGGAGAATTTCAAGGTGAAGATGACCTCAATTGGTTCTAAAACCTCTGCAATTAGACTCAGAAGGTCGAAAATAGCAGACATAGGCTTTTGAATCACCAAAAACGGATGAACAGAGCCCCCAAACAGCTCAATCCCTGAAATGGCCCTGATGGCCCAGAAAGCTTCCCTGAAGCTAAACAATGAGAAGAATGTCTCAGAAGGAAAAACAAGCTGTAGAAATGGATTCAGAATGCTGAAAACCTTCAGGAATGACCTTCTTTCCACATTCAATGGCTGCACAATTCCCAATGCAGCTCCCAAACTGATTTGGCCCTAGTGGCTCCTGGAACTTCCACGAAGCTAAAACACTTGCAAATGACCTCAGATGGCTGTGAAACCTATGCCAATGGCTTCAGAAGGTCGAAGAGACTCAAAATCAAAAAAAAATTCGTCCAAAACGGACTTTCCTAGCCAAAGTTATGGCCATTTAATGATCCCCTCCAGTTTTGCCTAAAAGAACTCCAGCTAACTTTAGTTAAGGTCCAGTTAGCTCCGCCAATTATGGCGGGACCGCCCAAATTTGGCGCTCCGCCAAATATTCCGCCAGTCTAACTGCAGTTACATTAAATGCTGGCGGTTTGTCTCGGATTTCGTGCCCGACGGTTAGGAGCTTAGCCCACGGTTCTGGCACCTGGTCGTATGGTATGCGGGGCTGGCCCTTAGGGGCTGGCCCCCTTTGTTTCCCGCCCAGCAATAATTTTGAATTTAAATAACGTTTGGTTGCCAAATCTTTCATGTCCTGCTCCTGTGGCCTAACGGTAAGGCGCTGTATTACCCTAGATGAGGTCGTGGGTTCAAAACTCTGAACTCCCAAAAAATTTGGATATGCACCCATTTGGATTTGCTGACGTCATCTTTGGGCCATGTGGTGGCCCGGGCTTGCCACGTGGCAGCCTGTGATTGGTTGCTGAAAATGGAATATTTTAAGGAAAATTCTGCGGAATATTCTTTTTTTAATTTTTTTTTTTTTTAATTAAATTTTCTAATGTTATGGACCAATTATTCTTTTTGCCATATCTTCCTCATACGGCGACCGTTTTTCGAACCGTTTGTGGCGCCAGAATCGGGAAGATGAGCAATTTCCAATCGTTCAGGTTTCAATCAGTTCTGAGAACTTTCATTTTTGACCATTTTACGACACTTGGTACTGAGCTCCTGATCACTTGCTCCTTCCTTCTTCTTACCTTCTTTTGCCTTTCTTGCTCCAATGCCAAGTGCTCCAAGAAAAATTTAATTATCTGAGAGTGTGTGAGAGAGAGAATAATGAGAGAACTCCAAAACTGAACTGACCAAGCTTCCCCACTAATCCTTAGAAGCTTTTTTTTATCAATGAGGCATCTATTTTCTTCATTTTCCATTATTTTCCTTCATTTTCCTCCTCACATGCAACCTGTGACCTTTCACCTCCCTTTTCTCCTAATTTCCATTATTTCTATAAATAAATGTGCCAAAATGCCATTTTCCTTTCCAAGGCCTTTGCCATTGCCTTTACCAATTTCCTTAGACATAATAAATCGAAGTGACATCCCATTAGGATGTTTTCCCACCTTTTAGCTTGGAATATGTGTCCCATGACTGTGGTTTTATATATTTTTACATGGATTTTTAACCAGGGTTGTTACATTTTCAGTTTCCTTAATTGTAGCACAACTTATTATTTTTGGTAGTTTTTCGGGTCCTAAACTTCCGGAGTCGTTTTGAGGGACTAAAAGATGTTTTTAGGGAAAATGGTGAGACTGGAAAAGTGCCAAACCAATTTATCTACTTGTTTTTGGCCTCCTCTTTGAGATCAACCCCGAGAAGTTGACATTCCAACTAACCCCAACGGGGCCCACAATCTTTTGGCGCTTCATCTCCTAGGGTTAGGTTTTTGGATGTTTAGGGTTTCTCGTTGTTTCTCAATGATAAAAATGCCACCAAGCCTCATTGTAATGTAGTTCATACGCATGTAGCCACCACATCTCTTCTCAGAGATAAGCTACCATCGCCCGAGCTAGTTTATTTCCATTCTGTATGTAAGCATATTTCAGTTCTTTGATATTAATGAAATGAAGTTTTATTTATGTTGCATCTAGGTGTTTATGTTTGTATTTGTATTCTATTGCATTCCTGTATAGGTTTGGATCAGTGGTATCATAGCAGTCTTCTCTTTCTCTGTTTTCCTTTGCATGTCCCTAACGATATTAGGGTATAAGGAGTTAGGGCTTGAACTGGTTGAACCTTTGCAAGATTAGCCTTGCAAAACTTGACAAACACCATGGCGAAAGAAAATAAAGACGAGGGATTAGGAGATACTTTCAAAATATTGCTCGAGGTAGCCCTCAAGCGATAGAGGAATGTAATAATGGATAACATTGCCCAAATCCTTCGGCGGCTGCCCACAAGTGATGCATCTTCATCCAGTAGCCACTCTGGAGGCACCACTCCCTTTAAGGTACAATTCAACTTTGACATTCCCATACTTGAAGGCCAGATAAATGTAGACGTTGTAGATAGATGGTTAAATCTGTTGGAAGGATGTTTTTCGGTTCATGACTTTTCTAATGGGGAAAATATTATTTTTGCACTCCTCAAAGTCACCCCCCATGTCAAGGACCAGTGAGGAACCTACTTTGAGCAGAAGGACGAGAAAGAACCCTCACTTTTTTCATCCACACCCACTTGGAATTTTTTACGAGACACCATTAAGGAACAATACTACCCTATTGAGAGCTATGAAGATAAATACATAAATTGGACCATGTTGTGGCAGGGAAGGGACCAAGATGTGCCATATTTCACAAATATTTTTTCATACACTTCGCACGAAGTTGGGTATCAAGGATTTTTTGCGGCATTTGGTACTCAAGTACCTCGACTATCTACACAAGTACATCCTAGACGAGATGGAGTTCCTGGACATCTCCTCTCTTGGAATCACCTATCGATACCCTATCAAGATCGAGCATAAATTTAAATAGAAGAAGCAAGAATTTAGATCTGTGAATCTGAAGCAAGGGAAAGGTGTCGCCAAACCATAGAACAAAAGAGAAATCCAAGGCAGGGGGACCCAGGACAACCCACTAAAGCCGCGAGAAAAGAAAAACACCATGAACACAAAGAAGGATACAAGGAAATGGTGTGAGTTCCATAAGAGCCTCACTCACAACACAAGTGACTGCCGAGCCAAGCAGTCACTAGTGGTTGAGCTGAAAGCTTCCGGTTCAGATGCATGTTCTGACTCTGACTCAAAACCTGACAAGGGGAACGACAAAGGGAAGAAGATTATTGATGCAGAGCATAGTGCAGCACCACTAAAATCCAGAAGATTGAGCCCGAAGATCTAAAGGAAGGGGAGCAGTTCTTCCAGTCACATATGTGGGTGAAGGGTCATCCAATGTAGTTCATTGTCAACAACGGAAGCCAAAAGAACCTAATTTCAGTAGAGGTCATGAATCGATTGGTCCTAGTGACAACACCACACCTACAGCCATACACCATTAAGTGGCTTCAGCAAGGATGAGATCTCCGCGTCAACCAACATTGTCACCTTCTCTATAGCATCAAGTCCTTCATAGATGAGGTATTGTGTGATTTTTCTCCTCTTGATGTTTGTAATGTATTATTATGCCAACCATACTTGTGGAAGCGTTGTGATGTGTGTCAGTCTAGGCCTTGCATTGTTATTATTTCTTTGGGAAATAAGTTATAAAGGATATCAAAGGTAGCACTGACTACCGCCTTCTCTTTGATCTCTGGGAAGCAATGTAGTAAGATCATTTCCTAGACCGAGAAATTTGTCTAGCTTATGATTCACCCTTAGGGAAAGAAGAAGCTTGTGGCCACATCTGCGGCCTTCAGGCAGGGCTCCTAATATCCATTATATCGATATCTCTTTTTAATGATCACCAAGGTACCTAGTTATTTAATTATTAAAAGTGAGCTCATCAAATCTAGGGGTTTTCTACTGGACATAAATTAAATCTTACTCATTTATTCTTTATGGACAATGTACTTTTTTTTGGTCTATGCAACAATTTTTATTTTTATTTTTAAATTGGAAAGAGTATTTATATTATATAAAAGTACACCTAGCTTGCAACAAATACATCAAGAATTACATAACAACTTCTTGAAAAAAAATGTCATTTTTCTCTTATCCAAGAGATATGGTAAACTTTCAAGAGGAGCATACTATTGAGTGACAAAAATGGGGTTTCTATAGGTGTATATCTTATAGAATTCCAGTAGAACACAACATTTACAAAACATAAAACTACTCATTAATAATAAAGTCTTAGATGGCTATGAACCTGATCTGATGAGTTGACCTACATTGGGTTAAATTAACTTTTAAATTATTTTAATCCTTTAAGGGATAATAGATCACCTAATTTGGCCATTGATGCACAATTATCTAGCTTTCAACCTGCAACCATCACTAACGAGCTTGTATGCTTCTTTATTATGGTATCATAATACATGAAAGTATTTTATTGATGGAATGACTTTTACCATTTTCTATGCTCTTTTCATGATATTTTCTAGATATTATTCCTTCAGCATTGAACCTTTAACTAAATGTTACAAAGTAAGGAGGGATTGTTAGCTATTTTACCTTCTTTTCTTTGGAAATCAAGAAACATTAATAAATACCATGAATCTTTGCTCAATTATTTTTCATATGACCAATTCGACATGATTACTTGAACACTTCATCATCCTCAAAGCCATAAAGAGCCCCTCCTTCTCCTGCCTCTTCTGGATTTCGTTTGGATGCCCCGGCAAAATAGAGAATTTGTCCTTGTCTACTATTCTTCCAGGTTCTAAATTTTGCATCTATCATTCTAAGCTTCTAGCATTCTCCCATCTTTTGTTGGTTCCAACTAGTAATTTGTGGGATATTATCCATACTTACCAATTATTGAGCTTCAAATTCAAGACATAATGATAATGCTTTAATTATAGTGCTTAGGGGAGGAGTAAGCTCGTTATTAAAGATTGCATTATTCCTTGCAATCCAAACATTCTAGCATATAAATTTCGGAAGGGCTTCGCAATACATTTTGAGAAGAGTTTTTCTTGTAAGACCGCCTTTGTAATTTTTCCCAAGAGGAGAAGAATTTTTGCATAGCAGAGGGCCATTTCACCCTATTGTGGAGAGGATATGTTGCCTCCATCCATACATTTTCTTTATACTCATATTCCAAAAATATATGAGAGATATCTTCCACTTGCTTCTTGTAAAGAGAGCATCTTGAGGGGCCATAGATGCCTCTCTATGTAAGGTTCTCAATTGTCAAGGTTTTCTTATGTGCAAGGAATAAACTAAAGGAATTCACCTTTCGATTAGCATTATTCTTCCATATTTTTTGCCAAATGCTGAATTTTAGAGGCATGTTGGATTAAAAAATCAAAGTTGCATATCCTCCCTTGACTAAATAATTGAAATAATTCCAACTAATTTGATCTTCATCCTCCTTTCTCCAAGGAACACGACCTATTAGTCATTCACAGAGCTTGGAAGCCAAGTGTTAGAGATTTAGTGGAACATTCCTTAAGTTTTAATTCATCCAATTTCCATCTTCATTCGAATTGGAGATGTCATCCAATGCAAATTTCCTTTGAGCACAAAAATATTCTCTCAGGGAAGGAATTCAAGAAATCACTCAAGAGACTAATGATCCATAATCTTATCAACCCATAAATTAATATCGTTACCATTTAATGGAATCTAAAATAGCCCTGAGTAGATGAGGGGGGATGTTGAAACAAATAATTTCCATATGGAGAAATACCCTTTCATTATCTGGATGGATTCTAGGCATCGATTCCTTTCTCCTTGAACATATTTTTCCTTCAAGACTACTTTCCACCAATCTTCTTCTTGGGTGACAAATCTCAAAACTACTTTTTCTCATATTTCTTATCATTAGAAATGGATCATGTATTCAGAAACCCCCATGATTTTTAGGGGCCTTCATTAGATTCCATTTAAGCAAACAGAATTTTTTGGAGCTTTCATTATCACCTTCCCATAGTAATTTGTGATTTTCTTTTGCTAAAGCTGAAAGGATGCTCTGTGGAGAAATGAGAGTTGAGAATTGGTATAAAGGCATAGCAAAGAGGAATACCTTGATAAGAAAAATACACCCAACAAAGTTGAGCCATCAAGCTCCCGGGAGACAAATTTCCCTATAAAATTTGATAGGACTCCTTCCCATGCTTGAGATGAATGTGATTTCAAACATTTTGGAATTCCTAGATATTTGAATTCCTTCCATGATTCAACTATTTAAAAACTCAAAATTCTTCCAATTTGTCTTTACTTCCTTAATGATACATTCCATGTATAAATTTGAGATTTTCCTAAGTTTGTTTGGACTCCAGATGTTGCAAGAAAGGAATCCAATTTTTTTTTTAAGCCTTCTAGTTATTATTATGGAGGTAACCCCTAACAATCATGTGTCATCAATAGATAGAAGGAAGCCTTGACGAAGCCCTTGAGAGGCTCAGAAAAAATTTGCCATTCTTCCATTAACCAAAAGGGAAATCCATGGCACTTTGATACATAAAGAAACCCATCAAGTAAATTTAGCATCAAAGCCAAAATTTTCCATTACTTTGAATAGGAATTCATGACTTACTCTGTCAAAGGCATTTGCCATATCTAGTTTGATAATCATGCCTTTCTCTTCTTGATTTTGGCTAGAGTTAATTGCCTCTTGAACCAAGATGATATTATAAATTATTTATCTTTGATGCACAAATACTCCTTGATTTTCTGAGATAACTTTGTGTAGAATAGGCTTAAGCCTTTTGACTAAAATATTTGAGATCACTTTATAAGAGAGATTACAAAGTGATAATGGCTAGAATATTGAAAAGGAAGCGGAATTTAGTCTTCTAGAATTAGGGATAAAAAGGAGGAAATTATTCCTCCCCACATACAGTTGTTCTTTGAAGTATAACACACCATTCTGCAAAAATAAAATTTTATTACCTCCCAAAATTGTTGGTAAAATTGAGCAAAGAATCCATCTAGTTCTTGTGCTTTGTCCAGATTGTAAGAAAAGATAGCTTGCCGGATTTTTTCTTCAGTGGCTTCTTTCGTTAGCACATCATTATCTTCCTGTGAAATAGACTCAGAACTATATTCTAACATTGATCGTTCTGCTTTATGGCTTCCAAGGCCCATGGCTCTATACAAATCGTTGAAGTGACGAACTACCTCCTCTTTGAGTGATGAAAATTCCAAAAATATATACCTCTCGCAACAATCTCTTTAATATTATTTTTCCAAACTTGATTTTTTCCTTGCTTGTGGAAAAATGTTGTGTTCGTATCTTTGGCCTTTAACCAAATGCTCTGAGATTTTAAATGCCAAATCTCTTCTTCCTCTTTGATATATTTATGATAAGTTGAAAATTCTTCTCTTTCTTCTTGCAATAGATGATGTGTCAATAACCCATTTTCCATCTTATCTTGTATAATTTCCATTCTTTTTTCATTTTCTTGTATATTTCCATGTTTTTCTTATTGTTGGTCTCAATCATGTTGTTTTAATTCAAGCTTCAAGAGCTTGATCTATTTATTCCATATCTTAACTAGGCTTCCAAATAGCCACTCGCTCAAAAAATTATTCACCATATCACTAAAGTTTGGCAAGTTTTCCCAAATTGGTAAATAGAAAAAGGGCAGTGGCCTGAAGTCAATGTATTTTGAGATATCAAGAGAGATCATCATGTGATTTGAGATCATCCAAGGGAGGATTCTAGAACTAACTAATATTTTCTAGGATAATAATGAATCTAAAATTAAAAATGTGTTTAACCATGCACCATAATGGCCTAGTCTAGTTTTCTTATTGCTCCAAGTGAATTTGTTAGTGGAAGGATTTATATGTAACAAATTTAATTTATGGATAAGTTATTCCAAATGTTCTTGGAACTAATATTGAACATAATATCCCCCTTTTTCTCCCACTTATGCAAGTTTTTATTGAAATCACCACCCAACATGCATTTTGATCCAAAAATCAAGTCCCCAAGGGCCACTAAGGAATTCCAGCAATCATGTGTTTCTCTAAATTTAACAAGCATGTAAATATTGACAGAGGAGAATACCATATTTGAAGGAATATGTAGAAATCAAGTAGCCAACCAGTGATATGTCAAACTATATTCTAGCAATCTAAGTGAATATGAGACCACGTGGTGGATATCCCACCTAAAGCTCCTCGAGCACTAACGAAAAAATTCCACTATCATTCCAAATCTTGTGTTTATTTTAGAGGACCTTTTAATCCCCCAATTTTTCCTCCTGGAGCAGGAGAATTAAGGGTGTCTCTTTCTTGATCAAATACTTCACTTACTCCATCCTTTTTATCGACCTTAATCCCCTATAATTCCAGGACAAGAGCCTCAATGCTTACTTATTGTATGGGTAGCCCCTTGCCGAGGGGATAATTTTCCTCCTTTTCTAGTGTTTCTATATCCCTTTAATTTTGAATCTAAGATTTCCTATGTTCCGATTTCTTTATCCTCCTTTGTTTTTTTTTGCCTTACCTCTTTATCGGTTCACCGACTAGCCTTTCATTGGAGCCATTCTAATTATTTGTCCTTCTCTACCTTCAAATTCTTGTTAGTTGAACTTGGAAGGGAAGGCCCCAATTTGGAGCTTTTAGGGGAGAGGAATTGTTCCTCTTACGAGGAAGATTCCACTATTTGTTGCTTTGGTATTGGATCATTTTATAATGGCGACATGGATTCATCATTTTCTATGGTCCATGCCCTAGTCCCAAATTTTGTATATTTTCTTGTACATTATTTTTTAGCATTTCCCCTTCTTCAGTCACCAAATTGAGAGCCTTGAAGTTGTTATTTTTCTCATGTTGGCCTTTACTAGATCCTTCCCCTCCCCGTAAAGTGGATCACTTAGGGAAAGTTGGTTCGTTCCCTTTGTTCCCATTATGATCTACCTTCTTTGGTGGATTGTTCTATTGTTTATTTGGGCCTCTTCTCCTCTTTTGTTGTTGCCATTGTTCTCCTTCATTCCCTTGTTTTTTTTCTGCTCCTACTTCATTTTGTATCTTCTTGCAAACTAGCCATATCCATGGCACACTTTGCATTTTAAAAGAAGCTAATTGTAGTTAACCTCCTAAGTATGGTATAGCTATCCAAATTTAGGGTTATTTCTATTATAATCCCCATATCCAAATCTTCCTCCCTACATATTCTTTCATAGGAGAAGAACCCCTCTGGTGCTTCATCTCGATCAATGTATTTCCCAAGTGCATTTTTTATATTTCTAAAAGTAATATCATTCCAGCAGTGTAGGGGAAAAAAGGTAGCATTACCCAAAGAGGGATGACAAATGGGAAATAACTTTTAGTGTTAAAATATGGAATCCATCAATCCATATATAACCCTTAGCCCCCCATGAAGTAAGGCCTACTTTAAAAGACTAGGTCTCGGTCATTCTTGTTTTCGAAAAAGAAGGTGAAAAATCATTTTCCACAAAAAGTCAAAGTGATAAAACCATTGACCATGGGTTTACAATTCTTTTCAACCCAAAACCTCATAGAAACGGGGGGGGGGGGGTAGATCCCCATGAATTAGCCTACCAAGCCATATTTCTCTAGTTATGGGGCTCATGCTCTTGATTGTGGAACAAAAACCTCGACCTTTGGAATTTCTTCTAGCTTCTTGACAACACGAGAAGGTTTTTCCTTCTATTACAACAGACCATTTGTGACCAATGAGTTAAAAGCAAAAATATCTTGAGCATGGGGTGGGAGAAGAGGTTGAGATCCACCTGATTTGGCCATCTAACCACAAACAAAATGGTGCATCCACTAAAACTCTCAAAACAAAACTTTTTTTTTTTGTCTATGCAATGTTGAGGAAGGTGAGCACTACAAAAAGATTGCCTTTTCTTGTTGGGTATGTGTTATATTCTTTAAATTACTAGGCTCAGGCATTGTTATGTTGCGTCAAGTGCATCGAGGGGGTCATAGTGGGGGTTTGCAAGGAGACGATAGCCCCCTTAGATGGGGTTTAGAGCATCGCCATGGAAAAAAATAATAAATAAATAGGCGGACCCAAGGATGGGGGGCAAACCCACCTATGGTTTTGGGCATGCTGGTTTTTCCCTTCATATTTTGTAGATCTGATTAAGGGAACTATGGTTATGTTCTAATCCAAGGTTAATGGATTTGGGGATTTTAGGAATTCTTCGGCTTGTATATGATGTATTGTAACATTAAAAGGAACATAATGAAAAACCAATATGGTTTTCCCAGTTTTGGGTTCCAGGAGAAAATTAATCTTTGTGTGTATCTTCTATTCTTTCCATTGTATATTTTTTTGTTTTTTAAGAATTTGTTTGTAGGTAATTTTTGTACAGGGTTAAAGCCTTCATTTGTTATCATAGCATTTTTGGGTTCAAGGGGATGCCTTTAAGGCTAAGGGGTTTTGCTCAGGCATGTGGTTGACCCTATTACAATGGGATATATGCGGGATTGTTGTGCAGGAAATCATTTTTGCAGACGGAAATGGTCCCTCTAGTCCTATGGGAGGATCTAGCAACAAAATAGACAAATAAGTGCAAACTTTCCTAGTTTATACCAGAAAACACAAAGGAAGATAGATGACCTACCTCACTCTGATGCTAAAATCCGTTGGTGTCGTCCTTAATTCTCTCGCTTCCAAAATCAATCCCCTCTTCGCCAATGTGGATGAATACCTGCAAGAAAATTCATATGGAGACAACAAACTCATAAAAGCAAAAACCATTCCAATATAGACCATATAGCATATCAAGGAGTATTATACTAAATGAGCAATGATAGACACATTTATGGAAAGAAAACACAATGTATTATTAATAGATGGTAAAGGGAAGCATTACAACCACTTAAGCCTTGATGTTGGAAGCCTCCTTTAGGTTAGTTTCCAAGTCCTAGCCTTAACCTTCAAGCACTCCTTTTTCCTTAGCAAAATGGGCAACATTTGGGCATAGTTCAGCATAGGAAGGCAACCAAGCAATAGCCAACTAGTTGTGGATAGTAGGGATCTCATTTATAGGGAAGGAGAGGGAGTTAAGGATCCATAAAAGGAGGGAGAGGTTCCACAACTCAAGGGAAAGATCCATGAAAGTATGATCAAGGACCAAGAATGGGAGATCTCGCTCTAATCCTTATTCACCTGTAACCAACTCATTATTCTCAAGATTTCTAGTAAGATAAGCTTCTCCTCCACTTTAGGAAAAACTACCTTAAGAGGTTCAGTGTGGGTTTTCCTTATAAAAATAGCGCTGGAAACACTAGGTCAACATAGTGCAACAAGTTATCAATACGAGTCACCAGTGGTGCAAAACACGTTGATCCTGAAAACTAGGTTTTTGACAAGTTTTCTCAGAAGCTCTTTTAGGGAAATTTTTCTTATTTTCTTTAGGGATGCTTCTGTATATATTTTGTGGTGAATACACAAACAAATTTTGTCATTTTGATGCTTTAGGATAAGGGACGGGAAGTGTGACAAAATATTGTGTAATAAGGATCGATTCTTGTGGTGAAAGGAAATGGTGAACAATGGAAAGATAGAGATCGAGAAATTTAACAATCAGAGCTTTGAGTTGTGGAACTTCAAGATGGAGGATTTGTTGGTGCATAATGATAAGTGGATCGTTATTGACCTAGGTACTTAACCAACAATAATTTTGACAGAGAATCGAACCAAGTTGGATTGGAAGGAAAAGAGCACAATATGGTTGTGTGTCTAGGATTTATTATTATTGAATGTTTCAAGAGAAGCTACAGTGAAAGTTTTGTGGGACAAGTTAGGGACTTTGTACAGTCTAAGTCCTTGGTAAATAAATTATTCATGCGGAAGAAGCTATATAACCTAAGAGTGAGGGAAGGATACTTGGTGACAAAGCATCTGAATGCCTTCAATACTAGGGTAAGTCAGTTATCATCTATTGATATTAAAATTTCAAATGAAGATTAGTGCATCAATTTGTTGTGTTCTCTACTAGAATTGTGGGTTAGTCTAGTTTTTTCCATAGGTAGAAATATACCTACCTCAAAATTTGATGAAATAGTCTCATCCTTGTTGTTGGAGGAGATGAAATGGAAAAACATGGAGAGCAAGAATGGAGATGTCTTGTTTGTAAGAGGATGTTCCCAGAGCAAAAATAGAAATAAGTTCTCAAGTGGGAGATTTAAATCTAGAAGAACACCTAAATCTCCAAGGAAACCTGTAAAGGTATGCTAGAAATGCAGAAAATAAGGGCACTACAAGAAATATTGTAGATCAAAAACTCTTGATAAAGGAAAGGGATTTGATGATGCTCCTCCTACAGAGGCGAAAACCACCTTAGATGGAGGTGGGGATGTGTACTTGGCTTCTTTGAGTACACACATAGATTAAGATCATCGATGATTGAATCAATTTATTCCTTTAATATGACTCCCCATAGGAATGGTTCTATGAATATGAAAAATATGATGGTGGTGTTGTATTCCTAGGTGATGACAAGAATACTAGAATCAGAAGGCAATGAAAATTCAAGCTAAAGATTATAGGTGGAAGGATTAGAACACTTCCTAGTGTTTTGCACATTCCTGGATTGGCCAGAAATCTAATTTTTGTAAGCAAGATGGATGATGCGGGTGTAAAGACAGTGTTTGAGAAAGATACTTGCAAGATGGTTCAAGGAGCACTAGTATGAGGGGAGTTCGGATCGGAACTTTGTAGAAGCTTATGGGTAGTACTGATATTGATGGGTGCAACAGTTCTATCATTCCTGAATTTGGAGCATAAAATCTTGTAGTCTCTAGAGAAAAGACTATGCTATGGCATCAAAGACTGGAACATATTGGAGAGAAGGGCCTTCGGATACTACATGGTAATGGTATGGTAGAAGGTATGTCTAATTGTTGTCTGGATTTTTATTTCTGTGTACATTAAGTATATGGGAAGCATAATCGAATGAGTTTTTCCTCTGGTGTTAAGAGGGAAGAAGAAATATTAGAGCTTCTACACAATGATGTGTTTAGACCTGTGTTAGTTCCATCACTAGGTAAATCTGTGTACTACATATCATTTATATATTACTTCTCAATGAACACATGGATATATTTTCTTCAAAAGAAATTTTAAGTATTTGACAGGTTTAAATAATTTCAGGATCTGGTGGAAAATGAAACAGAGAATAAGATTAAGATGTTGAGGACAAATAATGGTGGAGAGTTCTACAAGAAGGAATTCAAAGAGTTTTTTAAGAAGTGTGGTATAGCATGGCAAAAGACTACTCAATACACTTCTCAACAAAATAGAGTTGTAGAAAGCATGAAAAAAACACTAATGGAAAAGGCAAGAACCATGTTCAATGGCACTTTATTAGGGAAGGAATTATGGGAAGAGGTACTCGATATTGCGTGTTACATGTTTAATAGATCACCTTCATCAACATTGGAGGATACCACTCCACATGGGGTATGGACTGGTAAGAAACCCTCTCTCTCACATCTCAGGGTATTCGATTGTGATGCATGTGTACATGTTCCAAAGGAGAAAAGAACCATGTTGGATAGAAAATCTTAATGGTGAATCTTTATTGGGTATAAAGATGGTTTAAAAGGTTACAAACTTTGGAACCCAGAGATGTGGTATTTAAAGAAGTGAAGGATTCCATGAAACAGGAAGGCCTAGCAAGAGAAAAGGAACCAAATAAGATAGATTTTGAATTGAAGGATGAAGAATCATACTCTATAGAAGAACAGAAGAAGAACCACACACTATGGTTTTAAGGAGATCGGTTTAGGAAGAAGGCACCAGAGAGTTATAGCCATCTGATTTCTACTCAATTTTTTCTTTATCTATCATTGATGATGATGCCAAAACTATCACGAAAGTAGTGGATTCAAAGGATTGCAAACTCTAGAAAAAGGTCATGGTTTAAGAAATGGAAACCTTGGATAAAAATGAGGCTTGGGATATAGGGGAGTTGCTAGTTGGAAGGGAACCCATTGGAAGCAAATGGGTGTTTAATGTAGAATTTTCTCTACAAATCAGCTAGCTCACTGATATCATGTAGAAATTTCACCTACAGATCCAACTGATATATGCAATGTACTAAAGCATAATACTATATCTACATCTACCATAAACTTTGTGGAAGCTAATCAACCATGAGCAACATCAAGCATGAACACATATAACTGATAAGAAGGAATCAATCACACATAACACAGAAGAATTTATCCGGGAAAAGCACCAGCATAAAACCCCATCTCTTTATTATCAATCAAGTGGAAATCCTCAACAACATACAAAAAGAATCAGCTCAAAAGCTATCCTGCTCTCTCTATACTCTGATGATGTAGCTCATGGACTACCTAGCCCTGTATATAAAGGCTGCACCTCAGGTCCAAGCTCCTATTTCCTTGCATAGTTTTGATTGGGATCCAATTACAAAACACATGTAAATTGGCCTGATCATACCTGCTGTCAACCTCAGGTCCAACTACGCAATCCTTGAGGACTCAAGTTCCTCCTACATGCAAGGAATACTTACTAGAAATATCCTAGCATCTGATAGTACACTGTCCCACCTCTGATCTCAACGGGGTCTCTATTTGAACTGACATGCATCAGTTATCCATGAGTGAATACAAAGTTATCTGAAAATAATAGTTGTCACATGCATGCAAGCATCAACAAACTATATCTCATTAATTTAACAACTTGTTAAATTAATCTAACTGAACTTGACTAAGTTAAACTAAGTCAACTGATCCTCTCAATATAGAACTCATTCTTAATTCCTCAATCAGTGGAGTAAATCAAGGACACATTCCCCAATTAGTGGAGAAATAATTGCATGTTCTCACAAAGACTTCGAGTTTGCTTTTCCTTAACTAATTAACTCATGGAGAATTGATTAATTAATATTCCAAACTGCTGGTAAGACCAAATTCGAATTTACTTCCTATAGATAGACCAGGGACTGCTATAAAGAGGAAGGGACCTAGAAATGCTATTTTTAGAAGATGTTATTTTTAGTAGTTTCACCTCTCACCCAAGGTGGCCAAACTGCTATTTTTAGACGTTCTATTTTTAGCACTTCCTTAATTTAGCATTTCTTGTTGCACACTTTTCAACACTCCCTCTCAACAAGAAAGGCTTCCTCTCGAACCCAATCCTATAACTTTGGAATGTTTTGCATGCAACACATCTACCAAGTGCGGTTGCTCCAGCAACACTCAAAACAAAAAAACTCCCAACTGACCTCTCTGTTGGGCTAGAAACATACTCTGATGTTGAAGCTCTACCTGCTGCTGACAAGTGCTCCATCTCTGACCTCTAGCTACTGCAACATCTCCATGCATCTCACACCGTTGCACCCTTCTCTGTGCTACCTTGCACTGTAAAACACACTTGTGCCTCTCGCATTGCTGCAGCCTGCATGCTCTGCGTTGTCCTGGGATTCCCTGCACTGTAGCTCTCTCTGTCGCTCCATCCGCATATGTCTCTACCCAATCAGCCAGTTCTTGCTACTCCACATCGGGGCTCCCGTAGCAAGGTCTCATCCAAGAGGTTGCGTACCTCAAGGATCCTGCCCCTCCTCCTTGGGATGATCACTCCACATCGGCCCACCTCCTACCTAGAGGTATGGCTGCATGTGATCCCCCTACCCACTTGGCTCGAAGTTTCCCCCTACTGGAGGTCTCTACATGAGTAGATGTCTCTACTCAATCTCCACTCAGCTTCCCTTGTTGTGGCTGCTCCACAACCTCCTAAAGTTGTTGCACCAATCATGGCTCCTCCACAATCGTCTGACACTTCTTCTGGCGTTGCATGTTGAGAGGTAATAGACTCTCCCTCTCAACCACCAAGTCTCCATCAGTTGCCTTGCTGCTCAAGGATTTGCATTCATCTTGAACCTCAAGAGCATACAGGTTCTTGACCCATGAACCAATCTGCTTCACCTATCTAGTGATGATGTGTCTAGGAAAACCTTTCCCTTACTGAAGACTACATCATAGCCTCTATCTTCCAACATCGCGATCGACACCAAGATTCTCTTCAGTCCGGGTACATACTTGACATCGGTCAAGGTAAGGCGAGCTCCATGCTCCCTCTGAAAAATAACCCTGCCTACACTTGAGACACTATACTTTTCATCATTACCCATCGCTACGAGTATCTGGAGATCTTTCTCCTCCAAAGTACTGAACAAACTCTTCTCATCGGTCATGTGGAAAGAAGCTCCATTGTCAAGAAACCAACCACTTCCCACCATGGATGAAACCGTGCATGTGAAGAGTGTGAAATCCAACTCAAACTCTAAAGCAAGTGCCCCACCTTCAGATCCTTCCCCGAATCCCTTCTTGGATTTCCTCTGTGGATAATTTGTAACAAAATGGCCCACCTCATGACAACGAAAGCATCACACTTTCGATTTGTCAACCTTCTTCCCACCATGGGAAGAACTAGATTTAGGAAGACAAACCTTCTCCTTCCCCTTCTTCTCCTTACTCGCTAAGGCACAGTTATCTTCATCCTCCATGGATGAAGAACCGTCTTTGGTGCTCCATCTGATCTCCTCCTGCATCAAATCCGACCATAGTCATTCCCAATCTGGCAGTTTCTCCCTTCCATTAACCGAGTCCTGGTAGTTGTGCCAGCTCTTAGGAAGGCCAAGGAGTGCTAGACTCACCATGTCATCATCAGATGTCATGACCCCTACACTTGCAAGCTCATCCCTGCATGAGGTGAGCTTGTTCAAATACATAGAGATTGTGTCCCCACTTTCACACTTGATCTTTCGAAGTTTGTCCTTCAGTGCTAGCTTCCTCTGATCACTACTATTCTGATAAAGATCTTTCAATGTTTTCCACATTGAAAATGGAGTCTCCTTCCCATGGAGGCTCGAGACTATGTGATCTCAAACTCCCTCCAGGATGATTCTCCTAGCTCTAGCCACACACTTTATCCATTTCGCCAGTTGAGTAGCATCAGTCGGCTTCAGGACTTCTTGATCAATGAAGTCCTTAAGAACCATTATCTTCTAATAATGCTTCCATGCGATCCTTCCAGGCTATATAATTTAAACTACCATCAAGGGCATATTCGAGTCTCAAACCATAGAACGCCATCAGTGAAATAGATGTGATAAGAACTCAATTTAATATTCAGAAACCACAAACTTCAACTTCTCCCTTCTTCTATATTGTTCTTCCTTGATCACCTGTGCTCCGATACCATGTAGAATTTTCTCTACAAATCAGCTAGCTCACTGATATCATGTAGAAATTTCACCTGTAGATCCAACTGATATATGCAATGTACTAAAGCATAATACTAGATCTACATCTACCATAAACTTTGTGGAAGCTAATCAACCATGAGCAACATCAAGCATGAACACATATAACTGATAAGAAGGAATCAATCACACATAACACAGAAGAATTTATTTGGGAAAAGCACCAGCCTAAAACCCCATCTCTGTATTATCAATCAAGTGGAAATCCTCAACAACATACAAAAAGAATCAGCTCAAAAGCTATCCTGCTCTCTCTGTACTCTGATGATGTAGCTCATGGACTACCTAGCCCTGTATATAAAGACTGCACCTCAGGTCCAAGCTCCTATTTCCTTGTGCAGTTTTGATTGGGATCCAATTACAAAACACATGTAAATTGGCCTGATCATACCTGCTGTCAACCTCAGGTCCAACTACGCAATCCTTGAGGACTCAAGTTCCTCCTGCATACAAGGAATACTTACTAGAAATATCCTAGCATCTGATAGTACACTATCCCACATCTTATCTCAACTAGGTCTCTGTCTGAACTGACATGCATCAGTTATCCATGAGTGAATACACAGTTATCTAAAAATAATAGTTGTCACATGCATGCAAGCATCAACAAACTATATCTCATTAATTTAACAACTTGTTAAATTAATCTAACTGAACTTGACTAAGTTAAACTAAGTCAACTGATCCTCTCAATATAGAACTCATCCTTAATTCCTCAATCAGTGGAGTAAATCAAGGACACATTCCCCAATTACTGGAGAAATAATTGCATGTTCTCACAAAGACTTCAAGTTTGCTTTTCCTTAACTAATTAACTCATGGAGAATTAATTAATTAATATTCCTAACTGCTGGTAAGACCAAATTCGAATTTATTTCCTATAGATAGACCAGGGACTACTATAAATAGGAAGGGACCCAGAAATGATATTTTTAGAAGATGTTACTTTTAGCAGTTTCACCTCTCACCCAAGGTGGCCAAACTGCTATTTTTAGAAGTTCTATTTTTAGCACTTCCTAAATTTAGCATTTCTTGTTGCACACTTTTCAACATTTAAGAAGAAGATGAATGAATAAGGAAAAGTGAAGAAATACAAAGCTCAGTTAGTAGCGAAAGGTTATTCCTAGGAATCAGGAATTGATTTTGGTGATATTTTTTCTCATGTTGCTAAGTTAGCTTCTATTAGATTACTTTTATTTGTTATTGATGATTTTAATTTTGAGGTAGAACAGATGGATGTGAAGACAACATTCCTACATGGGGATCTGGAAGAATATATCGGCATGAAACAATTGAAATGATTTGCAGTGAAGGGTAAGAAAGAACTAGTATGCAGATTAGAAAAGTCTTTGTATGGGTTAAAGCAGTCACAAAGGATGTGGTATCAAAAATTTGATACATATATGCAAGGACTTGGATTCACAAGGAGCAAAGCAGATCATTGTGTGTATTTTAAATTAATGGTGAAGGATCTTGGTGTTGAAAACTTTATTTTGGGCATGGAAATTGAACGAGATTGGGAAAAAAGGACGCACTGGTTAAACCAAAGGAAGTATGTCAAGACAATATTGTAGAGGCTTAATATGCAGGATAGAAAACCAGTGAACGTTCTTATTCCGGTAGGTGTAAATTATCTATAGAACAGTCTCTGAAGACACAACAAGAGGAAGAGGACATGTCCCAGTTTCCAAATGCGAGTGCAGTTGGTAGTTTGATGTATGCAATGGTTGTACCATACAGACATTTCACATGCAATGGGAGTATTGAGTATTTTTATGTCAAAACCAGGGAAGGAACATTGGACAACAATAAAGTGGGTTTTCAGGTATCTATGTGGCACTAATGATTATGGTTTGTGCTATTAAGGAAGACTAAGATCAGATAGAGTGTTGGACATACATGGATTTGTTGATGCAGACTGGGCTAGAGATCTGGATCAGAGAAGATCTACAAGTGGGTATGTGTTTAACCCATTTGGAGGAGTAGTCAATTGGATGAACAAGAAACAGTCTATAGTGGCTCTTTCAACTACATAGGTTAAATACATGCCTGCCACTCATGCAAGCAAGGAAGCAGTTTGGTTGCAGATATTATGTTCAAGTATAGCATTGGTACAACGAGCTATAAGAATAGACTGTAACATCCAAAGTGCAATTTTCATGGAAAGAACCTTGCTTATCATTTGAAGACAAAGCATGTTAATGTTCAGTATCACTTTGAGAGGGATATGGTTGAAGACAAGAAGGTGTTGTTAGTAAAGGTGAACACTTTAAAGAATGTTGCAAATGCATGAACAAAGTCTATGAGCACTAAGAAGTTTTCTTGTTGTTTACAATGGGCGTTGCATCCCTGGATCGATGATTGTGTACTCATGCGGCCCCCTTTGTGCAAAGAAAACAACAAGTGGGAGAATGTTGGGTATGTGTTATATTATTTGCATGACTTGGTTTAGACATTGTTATCTTGCACAGGGTGCATTGGGGGGAGGGGGAAATCCCCCCTACTGGGGGGTTTGCAAGGGGGTGGTATCCCCCTTGCATGGGGTTTGGGGTAGTGCTCCCCCAACCAAAAATAAAATAAAATTAAAAAATTAGGTGGACCCAATGATGGTTGAGAAGACCCAAGGATGGGGTCAGACCCAAGGATGGGGGGTGGACCCAAGGATGGTGAGAAGCCACCCACAAATTTGTGCATGGTTTTGGGCATGATGTTTTTACCCATGGTATTTTGTAGATCCAAACAAGGGAACTACGATTATGTTCTAGTCCAACGTTAATGGATTAGGAGATATGAATGCTTTGGCATGTATATAATGTATAGTAACATTGAAAGGAACATAATGAAAAATCGATCTTGTTTTCTCGATTTTGGGTTACAAGAAAAAATCTTTGTGTATATTTTATATTCTCACCATTATATATTTTTTTTATTTTTTAAGGATTATTTGCATGTAATTTTTATACAAGGTTAAAAACTTCATTTATTTTTGTAGCCCTGATAGGTATGGAGGTGAATATGGAAAAATTAGCCATCTATTTTCCATATTTTATCAAGAACCTTAAGACTCTGGTGATAGAGAAATTTGGATATCATGCTTTGGAATTGAAATATGGTTTTAAATGTTTGGGTTGTTTTCTCAAGCCCAATAGAAGGTCAGTGGTTGTAATGGAAATGCCTCTTTCCAAAATAGAGAAGAAGATTAACTTTTGGTGCAATTGTTGGATCTTGAAGGGGGTCATCTAATTTTGGTGAAATCTATCATTGAGGCCATCCTATTTTATTTGCAATTGTTGGCGTTGATTCCTAAATGAATCTTGAAGAAAATTAGAAGAATTGCTTTTAATTATTTATGGAATGGTGAAGTGGAATATTTGTGATCACATCTTGTGAGTTGGAACAAAAGTGCTTTGCCAAATGCTCAAGGGTGTTGGGGGTTAAAAATCTTATCTTGTTTTTGGATAGATTTAGTTGGGAAATCCCTTTTTTATATTTTTCACAAGGGATGGTTTTTTAAGACAAATATTGGAGGACAAGGATAATACTATGAGATCTATCTTGGATTAGATTCAATCCCCTTAAAAGATTTATTTCAATTCCTCTTACCATTGTAGGGTTCTTTCCCATGAATTCTCAATGGTAGGGGATCATTTATCTTGGAAGGTATATTTAGGATCTAAAGTTTGCATTCGGTGTGATTTTATTATGGGTTGCAACCAAAATATTTTCTTCCTGTTTATATGATCAACTACCTTCAAGAAATATGAAAATGTACACTGGATTAGATTATTGATTTGACTATATATACTATATAACATCAAGGTTGTCTCTTAATTGAAGTCTTGGGGCTATTGAAAGAATGGTATCCTTGTTAGAATTTATTTTTGGAAGAATTTGTTAAAGCATGAGTAAAAATAAGAGATGGTTGTGATGAGATGGATTGGATTTATAATCCAGCTAGGGGATCGTACACAACAAGATTGGGGAATTGTTCTTTGTTAGGGAATCCTCTAACCAATGATGCATGGTGATATAAAAAAATTGGAAAATTAAGCTCCGTTAAAGGGAATTGTTATTTTTTTGGTGTATACTAATGAACATGGTACTAACCTAAGATCAAATGATGAAGCAAGGATTTAAGGGTCCAAGCATACATGCATTATGTCATTCGGAAGTAGAGGATTCAAGTTATCTACTTTTACAATGTGGGTATAGTAGACATGTATAGGAAAATCTTGAATGTTTGACCCATATTTCGAATCTTTAGGGAAACCAATTCGTGTTAGATTGTTTTAGATGGTATATTGACTCTTGGCCTTTAAAAGGAATTTGAAATCTTCCAGTTGTTGTTTCCTAGGGCATATGAATGGCCTAAAATAAGTGTTTATTTCATAACAAGTTGATGTTGTCAGCACTAGTGGCTTCAAGGGTATTGGCTATCTCGTCAATATATTTCACATCGATAAAAAAATGTGACAAAGATCAGTGAAAGGGCTACAAATTGAGAAGGGGTTAGCATGGAGTTTTTTTATGGTTTGAGTCAAGATACATGCAATCACAATGTTCTAGGATTCTCAATTTTTTTTGGATAATCATTATCTATTTGGAAAAGAATTCTTAGGTCTAAGTTCAAATAATTTTGTTGAGGAATGTTTTATATGCTCTCTTGTTTATAATGGTTGCTTAGGTAGATAGTCGGTTACAGGTATTTGTGATTCCTATTTGGTCATCAAATGGATGTTGATTTAGGGACACATAGAAAATTTGGGCCTCCCACATTTAGCATTATTGTTTCTCAAGGATTGTGCATATCAGTTTCAAACGATTTTTTTTCTCACATATACTAAGAACTTAATGGTCAGCTTGATGCACTCTCAAAGGAGGCTCTAGACACTCCATTGGATTTACTCATTACTGATGAATACAAGCATAATGGCTTTGTAGGCTAGTGTGATATCAACTACAAAATTTTGTAGCTCTTCAAATGCATTATTGTATATGGACTTATCTGTTTTTTTGCGCTAATAGACACCCCATTGATTTTGTAACTTTGTTGATAATAACTATAGAATTCTTTTTCTGAATGATAATCATTGTATTCATATTGCTTTAGACAAAACTCTTTTTAACAATTTCTTATACGAGATAGATATAATTTTTTCCTTATTAACACTTTTGGATTGTACTTTCCCTTTTATTTTGAAATAGATTATATATATATATGAAATTGTAAAAAAAAATTGATCTAAAACAATATGACTATAGCTAATTCATTTGGAAAAAAAAAAAAAATATTCCTTATCGACACTTTTGGATTGTATTTTCCATTTTACTTTAAATTAAATAATATATAATTTAACTTTTAGATTGTACTTTCCATTTTACTTTAAATTAAATAAATATATAATTTAACTTTTGAATTGGACTTTCCATTTTATTTTAAAATAAATAATATATATAATTTTAAAAAAAATAGTATTGAAAATATAATTGTATCTATTTATAATTACAAATGATTTGAAATTTATAAATCAAATTCAAAATCATCAAACTCGTAATTCCATTACAAATTATTTGATTTACAATTTATAAATTAAATTCAAAATTATCAAATTTACAAACGGTTGAAGGATTAAAAACTTCGAAAGTTTCCAAAAAGCTTAACACTATTTTTAAAAGATAAAGTATTTACTTTCTAAAAGAAAATGTAAATTAATACATTTTGTCCTATGGAAATTTTTAACCATGAGTTGAATCCAATATCTAAATATGAAATCCTTTCCAATATTATGTATAAAAGTTTTTACAAAAGGTCACAACATATTCTCTTTAGCTCAAAAAAAAATACCAAACACTACCTAGTGTCTATTTAGATGTTATCTATCTCATATATAAAGTACTTAATAACATGAAACATGGATTAATAAAAGTCATTAAATTTTAATGTTAATCTTTGTGTAACCACACAGCTTTAAGTTTTGATTCAAATGAACGCAATTGAAGAATGTGGGGAACAATTCTCATCCCAACAGAGCCTTTAGTGAAAAGAATTGAGAGACTTGGATCTTTAATCAACTCTCTACCTCAAAATAGATGCTTCACATATTTCTCTTCGTTTATTTAATAGATTTCATCATATTCATCCATGTAAAGAAGCTCCATTATCATGTGGGTTGTTTTTTGAACACTTTTATAATTTAATTTATATAAACTTATTTTTTATTTATTTTAAATATATTTTATTAATAAATTTAATAATGTATTAAAACTATAATTTTTAAAGGGTGGTTCACGAATATTAAGTCGTCGCTACTTTTACTAGAAAATTTAGGTAGATCAATCTGAAAGGATTTACCCATCGATCAAACTAGCAATACCTAACCCCAAGGGTATCGAGGAGATTTGACACCGTGACCTCCCGATATGCGAGGTACTTAGCAATAAGAACTCAACCAATTGATATCCCTTGGGACTCTATATTAAAACTATACTTATTATATTTATATTAATATTTAATTTTAGTCCTTGCGTTGTTGGGGACTATAACATTCGCCTCGCATCAAAGTGCGCTGACTTTCAATATTTTTCCCATTTTATTGCAATTTTACCAAAGTTTGGAGAAAATGCTTAATATTCCTATTTTCTATAAATTCAAAAATAATTTTATAATTTTCTAGTAGTCTTATTTCTAATGTTCAAATGGTTGATTGAGCTATGATGGGACATAATTCCCCTAGTGGATGACGTTTTATTTTTGCTATTTGCTAGTGACTCACAAATAATTTAAAAATCAGAAAAATACTAATTTTGTGAGTGGCCATTGTGTAGGTGAGTATTCTGACACTGACACTGACACTGACATTGTTATGCATTTGCACTGCCCAATGATCCCAGAACTGGGGAGGTTTCAGGTTCTTTACATAGACGAGGAGGGGGCTAAACGAACCTCCAATTCATTGAATTTCCTTCCGCACAATAATCTTCCTTTCGCACTACCTACTTGTACAAAACTCAAAATAGAATTTCGCACAAGAGAGCATTACTTCATTTAAATGTCATATTCTTATGAACCAAATGAAAAAAACATTAAAATTAACTAAAGTAAAAGTATCTAATGAACGTGTATAACTTTATGCGGGTTTATCTAAAGAACATTTTACAATATAATAATTACTTTTACAATAATTACTCTAAACCATAATGGCACTAATATCAATAGATTTATTTGTACATTTTGGTTTACATGTAGGATTAATAAAAGTTGCAACAAGTAAAAGTTATTTTTCTATTATAAAAAGAAGGAATTTCAATGTGCGAAGGTTCATAGAATGAACTCAACTTCCGCACATTGAACTTCCTTCCACACAATAATCTTCCTTTCCCACTACCTGCTTGCACGAAACTCGAAATGGAATTTTGCACGAGAGAGAATTATTTTATTTAAATTCCATATCCATATGAACCAAATGAAAGAAAACAATAATCTTGAACTTGTATCATATGCACAATAATCTTTCTTCCCCACTACCTGCTTGACTCTCGAGTAACCAAATGAAACACATTATTAGCTTTAATAAGTATATAAATGCTTGTTCAGAAACACGAGGAAAAATACCAGGAAGCTATATTTTGTACAATCTTTTACAGTAGCATTATGCATTTGACATCGCCCATTCTCAGATTTTTAGACCTAGTTAATGGAGGGTGCAATGCTATTTTGCAAAATTTGTATCAGCAAGGGGATCAAAATTTCGTGGTTCACAATACGAGACCTTTGGGATGTTTGTCGCGAACTCATGTGGGCATTTAATAATAAAACAAACATGTAACTAAGTCAATAATTATTATTGATATCTTAAGGAGCAATGGTCAGAATCAACAGGTCTCCCGCTCACAATTGTAAAGCTGAAGGGGTCAACGCAGCATGCAGGATCGACGTAGGGGAGCAAATCGATCTGAGATATGAAGATTTGGTAAAGCAATGGGCATTCACGGTTGGCTCGGATCTGAGACGATCAGATCTGGGTCGTTATTGGAGGGACCTGGAGGCCCCGCTGCAACAGAGTAGTCGATGAGCAAATCTGGAGACGCAGACTTTGCGAGATGCGAAATGGAAACATGGGATGCTCAAACAAGTGTATGAATACACAGATCTGTATAAGGATCAGTGGATCACAAGAGACCATAAAATTTTCTCTCTCAATCTTACTTCTGCAAGGTTTTTACCCTATGTATACCCAGAACAGGATATGAATGTGACCTCAGAAGATTCAAATAGTACATATATGCTTGGTATAAGCCCAGATCTATCAGCGAGATGTTCCAAAAATAATCATAATGCAGATCTGGAATTAGAGGACATTTATCAAGCCTGTGTAAATATTTCAAATTATAAATCGGCAATGATCTTCAAAATCTGGATTGTGAAGCACAATACCCAGAACCAAGTGAAGGAATCCTAAATCAAATTTTTATAAGAACACTGAGCGGTAAATCTATCTGGATCGGGATGCAGATACAAGCTCTCAAGCACGAGATTCAAAAGCAACTGGGGATACCAGCAAGTTTTCAAAATCTTATTTATGTAGGGAAGTCACTGCAGGAGATCCTCACACTACAGGACTATGGCATTGCTCCCGACATGACCATCATTCTCAACACGAGACTACTTGTAGGGTGCTCCGGATCTAGCTCAAAAGGTCCCGCTTCATTCAAGGATGCAGTCAAAGGGAAGGTGGAGACTCAAAACAATCCAAAACAAATCCCAAATCAACCTGGGCCCTATATCATGGAGCAAAAGTCCCAGGTTCCAATTTGACAGTCACTTTGGCTGAGGTAAATGAGCTTTATGCAGATTTCCACACCAAAGCAGTTATATGTAGATTTAACGATTTCTAGACCAAATTAAAGGCTCTTCATCAATGGATTTTCTCTATTTGGACACCAAATTGTGATATCCATCTATGTTCTAAAGGGTTTTTTATTTTCATGTTTGACACAGCAAAAAATAAGGATTATGTATTAAATGATGGACCATGGTTTTTGGGCAATGTAGGGCTCTTCATGATACCTTGGTTTCCCGGATTTGACGCTACCACCATGATGGTATCCAAAATTCCAGTATGGGTCAAGATACATAATCTACCATTGAATTTTTGGCACCACAAAGTATTAGAAGGAATTGGGAACTCCTTAGGGAAATTTCTAAAGGTTGATGTGGATCAAGTCTCAAAAGGAATTTTTACATTTTTCAGAATCTGTGTTGAAGTAGACCTTAGCCAAGGCTTATCTGATCGCATCTTGTTGGTCCACAATAATCTACAGTGGACACAACCTCTTGATTATGAGAATATGACATTTCATTGTCGTAGATGTATTCAAACAGGACATCTTCATAGTGCATGTCCACAAGCTAAAAAAGATCCCAAAAGAAATAAGAGACAACCTCAAAAGCCCAAAGGTTGGAAATTCTCATAACCTCAGGAAGTAGACGCAGAAACCCCATAAAACACCTCAAACATCAATGATCAGAAATTCCAGAACACCTCACAGAAGGATGAGGTTGAGCATAATTTCGCATTAGTTCCAATGTCTTTCGTTCCATAGCAGCAGAGTGAGAAGATTACCCCTGAAAAAGAGGTAAGTGGTACCAAACGAATCCATGCATCAGAAGGTTTGGATTTTGATAAAGAACTCCCAGTAAATGTAAAAGAGAAACAAATGACTATTGTATCATCCACACCCAACACTCGTGGTTGGCGAAAAGTGGAAAAAAAGAAAGGTAGAAAAGAGTAGATTAGTCATAGCTCTTTGATGAGATTCTATAGATCCTAAGAAGCCAGGATCTGGTTAATATGCATATGCTCTTTAGCATCTACAATATGTAATTGTTTTCATTATGAAAAAGTTGTGATTTTTCCTTGGGAAAAAAAAAAATCAATAATTACTTTTTCCTTAATAAATATAAAATATATAATCGAAATAAAATAACTAACTTAAATATCAAATTTAATTTTCATTTACCTTGGGAACTCATCGAACATTTCAGGGCGGAACAAAGTGCGTGACTAAGAGCCATGAATGCGAGTGTGGAAGTTTGTCCTTGTGCAGAAGTGCATTATGTAGAGGTTATGCTCATCCAGTTCCCATATGTGACAAATTAAATTATTAATATTTCGATATTTAGAACAAAGTGATTCATGACAAGTAGACATGCACGCTTGCGGTTTTCAAATGGTGGCAAACTGGGAAAACGTCTACTTTGTTTTCGCATTCATTGCAAGGGAAAAGATGGTGGTAGGGAAACAACAATATGGAGATGTCATTACTCCTGCAAAGCCTGCATGTTCTCTGTGTTTCAAGGTCCTTGTTCTCCTTGTAGACGTCGTGGACCTATATTTTTCTACAAGCATAAAAGGAATTTCAATGTGCAGAGGTCTATACAATGAGCTAAACTTCTGCACAATAATCTTCCTTCTGCACTACCTACTTGCACGAAATTCGAAATGGAATTTTGCATGAGAGAACATTACTTTATTTAAATGTCATATTCATAGGAACCAAACGAAACAAAACATTAGAATTAACTAAAGTAAAAGTATCTAATGAACATTTATCTAAAGAACATTTACAATACAATAATAATTACTTTTACAATAATTAATCTAAACCATGATACATTAATATCAACAGGTTTATTTGTGCACTTTATTTTACATGTAGGATTAATAAAATGTGCAACAAGTAAAAGTTATTTTCTATTACAAAAATCTTGGTTAAATGTAAAAGAGAAACAAATGACTATTGTATCATCCACACCCAACACTCATGGTTGGTGAAAAGTGGAAAAAAAGAAAGGTAGAAAAGAGTAGATTAGTCATAGCTCTTTGATGAGATTCTATAGATCCTGAGAAGCCAAGATCTGGTTAATATGCATATGCTCTTTAGCATCTACAATATGTAATTGTTTTCATTATGAAAAAAATTGTGATTTTTCCTTGGGAAAAAAAAAATCAATAATTACCTTTTCCTTAATAAATATATAAAAAAAATTGCACGCGCTCGCTGATGCGTTCAGCTAGGTCTGCAAACTGCTGCCACCGCCATGGCTGCTCCAGGGGGGGCGGAGGCCTCTCCCACCCCACCGATATCCCCAGCAGAAGCATTCAAACGTATTCTAACGCAGAAGGGGAAAAAACGGAATCAGCTTGAAGTCCCGAAATTTATAAAAAAGCTGGAAGAAATCCCAGAAATAGCTTTGCCAGAAGACCAAACAATCAAAATCGCCCTTGCCTTGGCTGACAGAGGATTAGTAGGGAAATTTATGGGTCGGTGGCCAACATCAAAATCGACTGATGAATGGGTGCAAAGAAACTGGAGACCCCTGCTCCCCAACAATGTGATCAGCTACGCAGTTGGAAGGGGCTTCTTCATCTTCGAATTCACTACCAAAGAAGACCGAGATCTGGTGTTCAGAAATGGTCCATACTTCATGGGAAGCCAAGGTCTCTTCCTGAATAAATGGACACCTGACTTTGATCCCTCAGTTGATGTCCCAAAGGAGGTCCCTGTTTGGGTCCGGCTCCCCAATCTGCCAATACACTGCTGGAGCTATCAAGCCCTGCAAAAGATAGGAAACGGATTGGGCAGATTCATAGACAAAGCTGATAACAAGGGCCAATACACTTGCGCCAGAATTTGCGTGGAAGTTGACCTAGAAGCTGGACTACCGGAAGCCATCAAGCTTTCAGTGGGAGATTGGCATCATTTCCAGAAGTTGGACTACGAACAACTGCCATTCAAATGCAGAATCTGCCATGAGCACGGTCATTTTCAACGAAATTGCCCCAAAGCACCATCAGGGGACAAAGAGGAAGAAGAAGGATGGAAGGAAATAAAAAAAGGAAAGGTAGTCCCAAAGCCAAAAGAGAAGAAGCAGTCAGGATCAAAGGAAAATCCCCAGCCAAACAACAACACCAACCCAGCCTCAAATGAAGGCCCATCCTCATTTGAAAAGGGGGAGACCTCAGAGAAAAATGAAGAAATTGAAGATCAGCCAAAGAAAAGGAAGGATATCGAAGAAGAATCAAAAGCCCAACTAGCCAAGACAGTTCAAGGGGAAAAAGCAGGCAATGATGAACACATAAGTCTTGCCTCTGATTCAGGGGAAGATTCAGAAGAAAGAGACTCCGAATCAGACAACTCACAAATTACTCCTTTCAAATCGACCAGGGGCCGAAAATCCAAGAAGAAACAGAGAGAGGAGAAAACCTACATGGATGTTCTTCAAGGTTCTCAGAAAACTCTAAAGGGAATGATGAACACAAGATCCGGGCGCAAGCATAACAAGGCTCCAAAAGGAGCCACCCCCCCCCACTCCAATAAATAATGAAATACGTCTCCTGGAATTGCAGAGGATTAGGTAGCAGGCTGAAAGAAGAGGCCCTGAAAGACATTGTGAAGTTGCATATGCCTGAAATCTTTCTCATCCAGGAGACAAAACTGGAGGACACTCTTCTCCTCCAATCCAGCAAAACATTTTGGCGCAAAGGCCCTGGCAGAGCTGTCAGTGCTAGAGGGGCCTCTGGAGGGATAGCCACTTTCTGGGACAGCTCCAAATACGATTTGATTCAGGAAGAAAGCTGCCAGCACTGGATTTTCACTCAGCTCCTTCACAAAGATTCTGGTCAACAAGTAAGTATATTTAACCTTTATGCTCTGGTCTCTCCATCGGAGAAAAAAATATGTTGGGATTCGCTCCAGTCATTTCTTGTTTTGCACAACCCAGAAAACATCATTATTGCAGGGGATCTGAACGTTACTCTAGCTGCTGAAGAGAAAAAAGGAGGTTCCCCTGTAAGGGATCCGGCCAGAGAATGGGTAGAAGATATCATGATTGGCTGGGATTTGGAGGACATCAAACCATCAGCTGGGAAATACACTTGGTCTAATAAAAGACTAGGTCCCAGCCATATAGCTGCTAGGTTGGACAGATTCCTTGTCCAAGCCTCCTTTCTTTCTAATGGGCTTATGGCTGCATCCAAAATTCTGCCCAATTGCACTTCTGATCATAAACCCATAAGTCTCGAGCTCTACATGGATGAATCTCTGGGCCCAATACCATTTAGATTCAGCCCACTGTGGATTCAGCAAGAGGGTTTCATTGAGGTGGTTACTGAAGTATGGAATCGGAAAATACAGGGATCCCCCTTCTACGTGTGGGAAGAAAAGATGCGGGCTCTTAAGAGAAGACTCAAGGAGTGGGCTAAAACTTTGAAAACACCTGCCGCCAAGAGAAAAGAGTCTGTAGAAAACCTTGCTGCTCACCAATCAGTAATGGAGGATTCAGTTATTACCCAAAGTCTACTCCAAAAAGAAGTTGAGCTGCAAAAAGCTCTTCATAAAGCCAGTAGGGACGAAGAAGAGTATTGGAGACAAAAATCTAGAAATTTATGGTTACAGGCCGGCGACAAAAATACTAGCTTCTTCCACAGGCATGCCGAAGCTAGAAAGCAATTCAAAAATGTTTCAGAAATCCGATCCCAAGAGGTAGTGGTTAATGATTTTGAAGGTATCAAAAGAGCAGCATTCTCCTACTTTAAAGATCTTTACTCAGCGACAGAAGACCAGCCTATAGATCCTCAAGACTATCCGTATAATCTAATCCCCTTTTGTGTGAAAGACTCTGTCAATAATATGCTAACAGCCCCGGTCAGCATGGATGAACTCAAGAAAGCCGTGGATGGCATGGAACTGGACAAAGCGCCTGGGCTTGATGGGTTCACTGCTAGGTTCTTTCAAAACTGCTGGTCAACTATCAAAAAAGACCTTCTGAGAATGGCCAGAAAGTCCCAAACCTGTGCAAAGATAGGAGGCAGTACCAATTCAGCCTTCCTTGCTTTGATTTCGAAAGAGAAAGGAGCCTCAGATTTCAGTAGATTTCGACCCATTTCTCTGTGTAATACTAGCTATAAACTGATTACCAAAATAATTTCCAATCGTCTCAAGAATATTTTGCCGGATATCATTCCGGAGAACCAAGGAGGCTTCATCAAAGGGAGAAAGATCCTGGATAATATAGTGCTGGTTCAAGAGGCAGTTCATTCAAGCGGCCAGAGAAAGGAGAAAGGAATGGTAATAAAACTAGATTTGGCTAATGCCTTCGACAGGGTGAGGCACGACTTTCTGTTTGCTGTTATGATGAAAATGGGCTTCTCAATAAACTTCATAAATTGGGTGAAAGCCTGTATTGCCTCTCCTTGGATTGCACCGTTGGTAAATGGTCGATCGACTAATTTCTTTTCAGCTTCCAGGGGATTAAGACAAGGATGTTCGCTGTCCCCGCTGCTCTATGCTATCCAAGCCTCAGTTCTTAGTTTCCAGCTCGACTTCTGCCAGCAAGCCCAAATTCTGCCAGGCCTTAGAATGGTGCATAATGTCAAAGATATAAACCATGCCCAATTTGCTGACGATACCCTGCTGCTAGGTGGAGCAAGCATTAATTCGGCCAGATCTTTCAAAAAGGAACTGGACATTTATAAGGAAGTATCCGGAAGTAAGATAAACTACTCAAAAAGCACAATCTATGGCTGGAACTGCTCAACCAAAAATCTTGCTGACATAGCTAGGCTTCTGGAAATGAAAATCTGTCAGGACTGGGATTCATTCAAATATCTTGGGATCCCAATTTTCAGAACCAATCCTAAAGTCGCCCACTGGATGCCCCTGTTGGACAAGCTTAAGCTCAGAATACAAGCCTGGGGAGCCTCCTGGTTGAACATTGCTGGGAAAACAATTCTTATAAAATCTGTCCTGACAAGCATGCCTCTTTATCAACACTCCATTCTTCTTGCCCCCAAAACCTTTCTCAGTAAAATGGAAGGCTTGCTGAGGAGGTTCCTGTGGGAAGGGGGGAAAAACAATGAAAGAAGACTTCACTTAGTAAATTGGGATACCATAAAGAAACCATTTACAGAAGGAGGACTGCAAATGAGAGACTTGGCTGCTCAAAATCTCGCTCTAGGCTCAAAAATTCTGTGGAATATTGTTGCAGGGAAAATAAGCTGGAGCAAAAAAGTGCTGTGGAAGAAATACCTTCAAGGTCAACGACTGAGATGTCTGGAACTTCCTCCAAAAAACTCCAAAGGTTCCCCTATATTCAAGCTTTGTATCGCAGCTCTGGAGAACTTCACTACCAATCTATACTGGATCCCAGGCAATGGGAAGAAAATTAGAATCTGGAAAGATCAGATTCTTGGAGACCAACCTCTAAATCAGATAGAAGGCCTGGCAAATATCAAACTATGGCTGCACTCCAACAATAAAGAAACACTTTGGGATATATCTAACTGGACGGAGGATGCTGACAGACGATGGAACAACTGGAATCTAGGAGAGGTCCCACACCAGCTGCATTCAGAAGCCTCTTTACTATTAGACAAACTGCAAGGGAAATCTCCTCTGTCAGCAACAGCCAAGGACAGAAGAGGGTGGGGCGCCCATACTGGTACCTTCTCGGTAGCTGAAGGATACAAAAGATTGATTGCTATTCCGAATGTTCCTCCAGACCCAACGCAATGGAAATTAATATGGAGCTTCCCTTCTCTCCCAAAAATCGACTTCTTCAGCTGGACGCTTGCCCATAACAGTGTTCTGACAGGAGACAACCTGAGGAAAAGGGGAATGGAAGGGCCAACCAGATGCCCATTATGTATATCAGAGGAAGAATTAGCAGACCACCTGTTGATGTTGTGCCCATTTGCCAAGACAGTTTGGAAGGGGGTGCTGAGTTCAAGGGCGAACAAGTTTGAGCTGCCAAGTAAAGTGACAAATCTTTTCCATGAGTGGGCCAAGTTATCTCCTTTTTGCCTCAATAAAAAAAATCTGCTAAAGACTGCTTGGATGTGGACCCCTAAATTCATATGCTGGAAGTTATGGCTGGAAAGGAATAACAGAATTTTTAGAGGAGAAATATGCACAGCAAACAGCGTAATTTCCAAAATTAAAGCTATACTGGGAGAAACGTTGGAAGCTAAGCCAGCTCTAAGGAATGAAGCGGAGCTTGACAGTGAGGAGGAGCTCTGGCTGAAAGAAATTGTCCCAAAAAATCAATCCAACTCTATTACTCCAGCCTCTTGTCATGCAAGGTGGGAAATTCGCTTAGAAGAACAGGAATTTTTAAAATGGAGATCGGCCCTAGATGATCATTGTCTATTCTTCGACGGGGCCTCTAAAGGCAATCCTGGCGCTGCGGGTGGAGGTGGAGTTCTGCTGAAACCTGATGGCACTTCTTTACTCAGGTATCATTGGGGTCTAGGAATCAAATCAAATAATAGATTTGAGGCTTTAGCTTTGTGGCAAGGGCTGACTCTTGCTCTTAAATGGAATATTCAATCCCTGACGGTCTTTGGAGACTCTCGGCTTATCATTCAAGCAATGAATTCGCATTCAAATCCCTTGCAGATCCATTTAAACCATATTCTCAAGAAAATTAGACCCATGTTGGCCAAGTTTCGGAAAATATCCTTCTACCACATAATGAGGCAGCTAAATTCTGAAGCAGACTCGGAAGCCAATCTTGGCTCAGCCAAAAGCCAAAGAATCCTTTCTGTCAACTCAGTTGATTCTCTCTGCATCATACCTTAAAAGGT
This sequence comes from Pinus tabuliformis, assembly GCA_031772625.1. NCBI lineage: Eukaryota > Viridiplantae > Streptophyta > Pinopsida > Pinales > Pinaceae > Pinus > Pinus tabuliformis. The sequence continues at coordinate 446,770,627 of CM062804.1, read as the reverse complement.
TTTCCCAGAAAATTGATATTTGATGTATATGGGAACAGCTCTGGAGACTTCAATCTTGGACTCTCATCAGGATCCATCAGGTTTTACTGTTCTAGTTTCCAGGTTTCTTCTTCTCCAAGCCCCAAGGGCAGGCATTTATGAAAAGTTGCTACTTTGGAACCTCTGTAACTGGCAGTCTATTATGCTCTGTAACCAGAAGAACCCTGATCTGTCCTGGACGTTGTGTGACTGGTTGGATGAATATACGGTACAGGTAAGCTTATGGAAGAAGTAAAAGAGTCCTCTTCTGGTTCCACAATCTCCTGACGGAAGAAAGACAAGATTAGCAGCAAAATTTGGATCATTCCTCTGCTTGTCTCTATCAAGCTTGGTGAGTCTGTTAGCAAATCAATCCTCTCCAAAATTTAAATAAATCTCAGAAAGACGATCCTGTGACAGCGTGTTCCAACTCAAATGGCTCCATCGTCCGGCCTTAAGCAAAGGGAAACTTTAACCAGGTTTTCGAGCAAGCTGTTCTATACTTCGAGCCTATTCAAGATTCGGATTAAACAGTCACAGACAGCAAGTCGTTTGCCCAAGGAAAGTGCGTACATCTCTTCAAATTATCCTGAGGCATACAGGTGTTCAATGACTAAAGAGGGAAGTCGACAATTTAATTGCCAGATTGAAGGAACTCAGATCTGAACGGTCTTTCTGAAAGCCGAGTTAGTGGTCAGCATCTCACATTCCAGGACCAAGCAAGTCAAGTTCTGCATTCTTCCCCGCTTCAGGCAACAGCTATTGATTGTGTGGACAATCGCTTCTTTAATGATGTCCAGAACTCTTAGGCAGAGACTCTTCGTTTTTCCCCCAAGGAATGTGAAAGAATCAAAGAACGCCCATGGATTCACCATGTCCCAAGAACTCTGAGAATTAAGAAACCTGAGGAGCTATTTCAATGTATCCAGCACGCAGTAGCTGTTTTGCCGCCATTCAATAAAAAACATAACCGTTAAAGTCAAAAAAAATAAATATATAAAATATATAATTGAAATAAAATAACTAACATAAATATCAAATTTACTTTTCATTTACCTTGGGAACTCATCGAACATTTCAGGGCGGAACAAAGTGCGTGACTAAGAGTCATGAATGTGAGTGTGGAAGTTTGTCCTTGTGCAGAAGTGCATTATGTATAGGTTATGCTCATCAAGTTCCCATATGTGACAAATTAAATTATTAATATTTCAATATTCAGAACAAAGTGATTCATGACAAGTAGACATGCACGCTTGCGGTTTTCAAATGGTGGTAAACTGGGAAAACGTCTACTTTGTTTTCGCATTCATTGCAAGTGAAAAGATGGTGGTAGGGAAACAACAGTATGGAGATGTCATTACTCCTACAAAGCCTGCATGTTCTCTGTGTTTCAAGGTCCTTGTTCTCCCTGTAGATGTCGTGGACTTATATTTTTCTACAAGCATCAAAGGAATTTCAATGTGCAGAGGTCTATACAATGAGCTAAACTTCCGCACAATAATCTTCCTTCTGCACTACCTAATTGCACGAAACTCGAAATGGAATTTTGTATGAGAGAACATTACTTTATTTAAATGTCATATTCATATGAACCAAATGAAACAAAACATTAGGATTAACTAAAGTAAAAGTATCTAATGAACATTTATCTAAAGAACATTTACAATACAATAATAATTACTTTTACAATAATTAATCTAAACCATGATAGCATTAATATCAGCAGGTTTATCTGTGCACTTTATTTTACATGTAGGATTAATAAAATGTGCAACAAGTAAAAGTTATTTTCTATTACAAAAATCTTGGACTTATCGTTTTTTGCAAGCGTCGACTCTGAATAGATTACGATGCAGAAGGGAGTTCAATGTGTGAAAGTTACATCAAAAGAAGCATCATGATATGCCTTTCAAATTCTACTAATAGTTATTTTCATATTGTATTAATGGGTATTATTAGCCAAAGACAACGATTCAAAAAATATCACTCGAAATGAAGCATGATGTATGTTTATATTGTGCTAAAAGATGTAAAGAATATTCTAAAGGTTGAATTACACCTAAAATCTTAATGATTAGGTTAAGAGTGGAGTCTCATAAATCAACAAGCACTCACCATAGTATATTGTTGAATTATAATTGAAAATTTATTGGTCACATATTGTAATGTCGGAATACCCTCGTATGAATTGCACTCTGGAGTCAAAATAATAAGCACCTCATATGAGGCTTTTATGAAATGCAAAGGCCTCTGCATTTTGCCTATAACCATCGAAGAACTACTTACTAGAATTGTCGCTTAACTAGAATGTTTGATTTAACTAGTATTATGTGGAAGTGATCCTTGTAACGATAGCCAATAGAAACATTCACACATTTAACCATTATGCGGAGGCTTTCATTTCGTGAAGACTTGGAGAAACTTCACACCTCCTCACAATGAAAGCCTCTGCATATATAATCAAGGTATACAACATATGGGACCCCCATCAATTAATAATATCTTTGAATGTTAATGACTGACCGAAAGACGTTATTGAGTGCAGAGGAAGTTGTGTCGTGGTAGTTGTGCAGAGGAAGGACGTGTGTGTGGTGAGTTGTGTAGAATTTTTTGTGCGGGGAGAATCAATTAATTAGCGGTAGAGGGGGGGACTATGCTGCATCGCAGCGATTAATCTTGTTATATTTAACTTTATTCATTTCCTATTATTTATTATTATTATTCTTGTCGTTTTTATTATTTATTATTAATTTAATTAAATAATATGAGTGAAGTAAGAAACTTCATTCGAAGTTAGCTTATATATATATATACAATCATATTTTGCATCAACCTCTACTATAAGTAGTATAAGAGTCACCCAAGAGACCATGATAGATATTGAAGGTTTACATCACAACTCTATGAGAGTGTGAATAATCATTATCCCTCTTTCCAACTTTTGGCACTAGACTTAAATCTTATTAGTCTAAATAGGCTCCCAAGACTCAAGACCTCATCTACCCAAGTATGGATCGAATTTGATACATTTATTGCTTGTGTGTGCCAAGCATCTCAAAAGGATGATCTAAACTACCTATAACTCCTACTAGATACTTAGCCCTAGGCATCAAAGTCTAATCATTCAAATCCACCAATGAGTAACATTGTAGCTCTTTGTCTTGACTTGAGCATCACAACTCCAATATTAGGTGCTTTGGTCCTCTCAAGATGATCACATTTCACATCAAGAATTATACAAGGTAGAAGAGCCACTAGCATAGGTTGTTTTTTGCCAACCCATAAGGTATAAATTTGTATACATGAAATCATTGAATGAAATATCCCTCTCAGTCCACTACTAAATTTCATATTAATTACTGTCTCATAACATGTTCTCAATAAATTAGTTATAAATAACATCATCATATCATAAAAAGAATCCACATCCCAACTCTTACATGTCATCTTGAAAACACGACATTATCATCACCATCACAAGATCATCAATAATAAAGCACCACATGCTCATCAAAAAACATATCATCGTTAAAAATTTCATGTAACTACATCTTGCCATCACATCATGAAACATTATTATAAGAAATATAACATCAACACATTCTTATTAAAGATATATCATTTTATCAACATAATAAATGCAACCATCTGATAACATAACCTAATATGGAAATACCACAAGATTCTTAATGTAGCGTAACATCATGAATATAATAATCATTTCAACACATAGAGCATACAAAGCAATAAAATACCATGAGCATGTTTTTGATATTTAACAACGAAATCAAATCCACTAGCCTGCATAAATAATGAATACTAGTGGTTAGATTTAACATAATAATATTATCATATATCTATATAAAATCTATTTTAGTTAAATTATCATCAACCTCGATTGGATCATCAATATTATGAGTGCCATGTTCTAATTAAGATATCAATTGTTATTTCCTCTTCTTTAAATAAGAAAGTTGACAATTTATGGATAGGTATAGTCACCTTGTCAATATGCTCAAGTTTTCTAAAGCGATAATATCTAAGCATATATATGATTATTTTCCACATAGTGGAATTCAATTCAACATTAGCACATTATTGGTCTTACTAGCATGCCTTAAATCGTCAATATTAAAACTTAATTTCTCAACTTTTGTATATTTTTTTATCATTGCTTGAGGTTCTCACATCACTTTAAATCTTTGGCTTTCTCATTCAAAGATTGTTATACCCAACGCTATGTGAAGATTAAGTTCTCATTATTTATGTTTTTTTTGGGTCCTTAATCCACTTGTATAAAATAATGGTTGATCCTTAGTATTCTATACTTCACAAGTAATTATCAAGGTTCGCCTTAAGAAACACTAACCCTTCTAATCCAAATATACAACTAATCATTGGCATAGAAGCTTTTTACTCTTCATTCTAGGCGTTTGTTCTATCTCTAAGATTTAATATATCACATAAACGATTTCCTTTGCTAAAATGTAGACAATTCTAATCCTTAAATATTTAATCCTTTAAACATTTACCCAATTTATCATTTTTCATTCTTCACCAATTATGAGTGTTCTAGTTGATCATTTTCTATCTTGACAATTTGAAATTATATAGGTTATCACTATGACGCTTAGTGGGCCCTTACTAATTATTTGTAGTCATCATTCATGTCATTTAATCCACTCCTTGATATTTGTAACAAAACTCTCTACTTGGGTGAGACACATCTTCATTATCATTATATAACTTGTAACATCCCAACATTTAATCCCCTATCATATTTTAATTGTAATTAATTATGTTAATGATGCTTGTATGGGAAAGTATATGTAAATGGGTTATCAGGTTCAAAATAGTTGTAATTATATTGAATAACAACTATTGAGGAGGTGAATCCTTAATATGGATCATGAAAATCCATGAGGAGGAGGGAAGCTAGCAAAGGGGATTTGGAGAATTAATATTTGTCAATAAATTAATTAATTGAGCCAATAATATGATATTTTCTCCAAAGAAATATCTAGTGGAAAGGTGTGGAAATAACTCCATTTTCATGGAAGTAGTGGTTTTACACCAACTACTTATTCAAGTTATGGGCAACATATCACTAGAATATTTCTAAGGTCTAAACCAAAATCTTATGATCTAACCAGCATGGGTAGACTTGATAAAAAAAACCTGAGGAAGAAAGGCAGATAAAGGAAAAAGGAAAGACGACAAAGCATGTGTAGGAAGCACTCGTGCATAAGAATGAGAATGAATATTCAAAAGTAAGAACCACAAGTGTGTGCCTAAAGCATGAGCAATTGGGAAGGAGCATTCATGAAGGAATGCACCGTGGAACCAAAGAGAAGAGAAAAAAATTATAATAAAGAGACAAGAGGAGTCTCTCCTAGGAACTAAAGGAAAACCTTGTGCGTAATTGACTCCTCCTGGTTGTGAGTGTGGTCACCATTTGAGTCTTCAATTTAAGCTAGAAGGAAAACTAAATTTCTGAGGAATTTGTTTATGTTATGCACAAAATCATCAGAGGGAGGCACTCGGGGACACTTGGCTAAGTGAAGGAATTCATTCATGTTGTGCAGAACTGATGTGGCCGGTTATTAAGAAACATTTTTGAACCATGCATGAGAATCACAAAAGGGAAGAACTGAGAAGGGCTCTCTATGTTTTGCAAGCCTTTGGTGGCAATATTGTGAATGAGAACATGCCCTAGATCAATAGGTTGAGAGATCTCATACTAACTTCCATGTGGATGAAAAAGAGTGGCCTTCATCCCTACACCACTAATAGCCTAGAAGAGATTTCTCATTTTTTGGTGCTTCCTATGTAGAGTAGCTAAGAAATTGCCCATAACAGTTGGGAAAACTTTGGGCTTGGTGTGACCTTAAGGGAACTGATGAACTTGATTTGATGAAGGAGAATGGCCTTAATGACTCCACCCTATAATGTTGAGTGAGAAATTCCCTCATTGCTTCATGGTAAGTCTTGGGGGCGATTAGCTGGAAGAAAGATTGTAGTGTAGTTCAGTGTATGGTGGAGTGGAACATGGCTCTCCTTTCATCAATTACATATATCTAATGAATTGGATCAGATAAGTACCCTTGTCAACTTCATCTATATAATGTAAACCTTGTTAATGAGAAGGATGATGATTAATAAATGTGTTATGTTTATGTGTTTTCCCATAAAATGGGCCATATGGCCCATGCAATGCATACTTGTGATTAGAATTAGTAGATTTGACTGTAATGGCTACATAGTATTCATGTCTTGCTAAAAATCCCTATTGTGCTATTGTGTTGTGCCTTTCATGTTCATGTATAAGAAGTAAATGTCTCACCCTAAGCATGGAATTGATAGACTTTTAGTCCCAGTTATGGCTAATGTCCACATATTGTTATTAGACAAACTCGAGAAGCTTTTGGCATACTGGAGTGATTATAAAGTCTTGAATATGATATGGGATTACATACAAGAATAAAAGAATTGATCTCATAAATGAATACTTAAGGGAAAAAATATTCTCAGAACATTCGATGGAAAGTATTCAATATTTCACTAAACAAATCTGAAGTTGATGGAAGTCTAATTCGAAGGAATTCTTGGAATAAAGTAGGAAGATGAAGGATTTTGGATGCCTTTGGGATTAGTGAATACCTTTATGGTTTAAGAATATTTTTGGGTATTTTATAGCTCTATCAAATTCGTTTCCAACCTTAGGGAGAAACTAAGGAAATCCCATCTACAAACCTACTTGGCCTTAGAAAAATTCAAGGAATGAATCCCCTTGAGTTTTTGGTTGTTTAGAAATTTGGGATTTATGGATCCCTAACCTCAACCACTAAATATATGGCCAACAAGGGAGCTACATCCAAAGTTTAATCATAAGGGAGGGACATAAACCCTAGATTAATAGAGCATAAGGCTATTGGTTTCTAGGGGTCAGGAATTATAATCAAATATCAATTGTAAGTTCTCAACAATAACATACCCAATATGTCAACATATAACACAACCCCCCTTTCTATCAATAAATCTAGTATCACCTATCAAGCATCAACCTATACACCATTAGCACAAAAGTATTGGAATCTAGGGATCGACCACTTTAGCTTTAGAGAAAAGATATAACAGAGGAAAAGGGAGATTTCAAAGACCAAAGTCCCTTATCCTTATCCCTTGGTCACATGTCCAATGGGATTTGTGACCAAGAGTCTAGCTAGAAGGGGCTATAGGGCCTTTGGCCATTGGGTGTCAACATTTTTCTTTTTGTCGTCAAGGGAACATGATGGAGTCCATCTAGCATAAACTTACAATGTAAATAGAACTCGTACTATTTGATAGTTAATGTAAAGTTCAATATTTGATAGTTGAAGGGACTCAGTGTCGAGTATCGAGCTTTTGGAGGTTAGTTGTTAGGAGATCATGAATCATTTATCTAGATTTCGTCCAAATACTAATAATGTATGATATAGTGGTAGACCTGGTATGTTGGCATGGAAGAATTGGTAACATTGCATGCTAATCTGGAAGTTGATGTGGCATGCTCATGTGGCAAGTGACTTATCATGGTGACATGGCACAAGGTAGGTCCTTGATGATGTCACATGTTATTGTGGCAAGAAGATGTGGATCAGAGTGCATAGTGGCATTGAGGTGTTGGCATATGGCAGCCAAGGTTGAGGTGACCTCAACATCAAATGTTAGGATGTTTAGTGTCGAGTGTTAGAACAATGTAAACTTTGAAATGGGAATTGATAGTGATTTTGATGTTGATTTAAAAAAGTGGTAATTTTACACCATGCCCTTTCATTAAAAGGTTTTTTTTTTTACTTTTAATTTTGTAATGTATGAAATGTAAATAATAATTTTGTAAATTTAATAATTTTGAAAGTGGTCTTCTTCTTCATATTTTTTTGTTTTTTGTTTTTTTTTTTTGTAGTGAGGTTTTTATCGTTTTGCATATTTAAAGAAGAAGGTCGATATTTTGCATTTTCGATATTCTACATATTTAAACATCGTTAATTAAATTTTCAATCCACATGACATAATTGTCTCTAAAAGGCATATATAAAAATATATATAAAAAAGACAAAAATAAAAAAATAAAAAATGTTAAAAAAATTATCTCATAAACCATAAATAAAAAAAGAAGAAGAAGAAGAAGAAAGAAGAAGAAGAAGAAGATATATATATATATATATATATATATATATATATAAGTAAAAATAGAGAAATTAAAAAAAAAAAAATAATAGCAAAAACTAGGGAAAAATAAATAAATTAAAAACAAACTAGTAAAAAAAAACAAAAAAACAACTGATATTATAAAAAACAAAAATAAACTCAAATTATAAATAAATAAAAAAACAAAAAAAACATGAAAATTATTTAAAAAAAAAACCAAAAAATATTAAAATATTAAAAAAAACCAAAAAAAATAATATTTAATTTTTTTTTATATTAAAAAATATTATTATTACTATTTTTTTAAAACAAAAAAAAATATATATATATATATTATTTAAAAAAAATAAAACATTAATATATATATATATATATATATATATATATATTTAAAGAATTTCATATTTTAATTTAAAATTTTAAAAAATCATTTAAAAAAAAAATAAAATTTTTAAATGATTTTTATTGTAATTTCAAATTTAAAAATTTTAAAAAATTATTTTAAAAAAATTAAATTGTCAAATGTTTTTTATTGTTTATTAAAAAAAAAATTGCACGGCCCACCGCTCCCTCGCTGCCCGTGGTGGCGCGGCCATGGGCGGAGGACCTGCTGCAGGCCCCTCCGCCCACGGCCGCACCACCACGGGCGGCGGGGGAGCAGTGGGCCATGCAAATTTTTAAAAAACAAAAAAACAGACAAACAAACAAACAAACAAAAAACATTTAACAATTTATTTATTTTTTAGATGATTTTTTTTTAATTTTTAAATTTGAAATTACAATTAAAAAACATTTAAAATTTTTTATTTTTTTTTCAAATGATTTTTTTAAATTTTAAATTAAAATATGAAATTCTTTAAAATAAATAAATAAATAAATGATTTTAAATTAACAAATATATATATAGATATAGATATTTTTGTTTTAAAAAAAATAGTAATAATAATTTTTTTAGTAAAAAAATAAAAATTGTTTAAAAAAAATTAAAATTAAAATGAAAAATTAAAATTTTTTTGGTTTTTTTTAATATTTTCATATTTTTTTTTTGTTTTTTAATAATTTTCATTTTTTGTTTTGTTTTGTTTTTTCTTTGTTTTTTTTAGATCATTTGAGTTTATTTTTGCTTTTTAATATTAATTTTATTAGTTTTTTAATTTTTTTCGCTAATTTTCTTCTTTTTTTTAAATTAGTTTGTCTTTAATTTTTTTATTTTTTTTTTCCTAGTTTTTGCTAATGTTTTTTTTAATTTCTCTATTTTTACTTTTAGATATATATAGATAGATATATATATATATATATATATATATATATATATTTTAATTTTTTTTTTTCTTTTCTTTTTTCCAAATTCTTGTATGGTTTATGAGATAAATTTTTTTTAACTTTTTTTTTTTTTTTGTCTTTTTTTATATATATTTTTATATTTGTTTTTTTAAGTAATCAACATTTTAATCTTAATTTTAGTAGTTTTTATTTTTTTTTTGTTAATTTTCTTCTTTTTTTTTTTAATCTAGTTTGTTTTTAATTTTTTCTTAATTTTTCTATTTTTACCTACTTAATTTTTAGTTTTTTTTTAAATGTTTTTTTTCTTTTTTTCTTTTTATTTTCCTTTTTTTTATGGTTTACAAGATAATATATATATATTTCCATTTTTTTTAAATATTTTTTTTTACTATTTATTTGTTTACAATGTTTAAATTTTTTTAGTTTTTTAATTATTATCATTAATTTTGTTTTTTTTTTTTTACATTTTTATGATTGATTTTTATTTATTTATTTATTTTTATTTTTATTTTTGTTTTTTTAATGTCTTGTTTTTAGTATATATTTTAATTTATGTTTTGTTATTTTTTTAACCTTTTTTTGTTTTGTGTTTTTTCATTATTTTAATTTTTATTTTATTTTTAAATTTTAATGTTTTTCGGGGTCATGATAAAATATTTTACATCATTATTTTGAAATGTTGAAATTTTACTTTTGGTGAAAAAAAAAAAAAAAACAAAAAAAAAAAAAAAAAAAGGTGTTATTCCGGTATCAACACTTTTCGTTTTTAGCACTGCTTTTGATGTTTTTTCGAGGTTTTTTGGCCAGAGTTCCCGTTTTGAGTTTATAGTTCCCGTTTCAAAGTTTACATTTTTTTAGGTAATGATGGACCCTCATGAATTTTTTATACTAATGAATCCAAACAAGTTCGTCAATCGACAAGAATATTTTTGTCAATGGAAATCCATAGATTAGGTTGGGGAAGGTACAATGAGTAGAGTCCCCATGTATTTCTAGTGGATCGATATATTGGTGAGTTAGGAGACAAAGCACTAGTTGATGAAGAAGTGGATTTGCAATGATAGACAAGATGTTAGTCATTTATTGGGATGTTAGCTCGTTAGATGTAGAGCTGACTTAGATGACAATGCATAAGAAGGGACCTGGGGGGGTCAAGAAATCAATAGAGAAACAAGGTAGAAGACAAGAAGGTAAGTTCATCAATTGATGACCTAATATCGATTGATTGGAAAAGCGGTAACTAAGTTTAACAAGTGAAAGCCTTGTCCAAGGGCCCATGGCTGATATTCTTGCCAGTGAGTTGGGCTTGTAAAAGTGGGCCAGTGGGATAAAGACACATGATGGTATGGATTCATGAGGTGGCTTGAAGGGAAAATATTTAAGAGGGTATAAATTATTCTCCAAGTGTTATGAAACCAGCTCAAGAAAAGATAGAAAAGATAGATCAACGCCTTAGAATTCAGCCTCTTCGAAGGGGCAACCTCCTTTACATTACATAAATGAACAATTCTTGGATGATTCAAATGACAAAACCTCCTTTCTATATATAGGAGTCTAAGGAGTCACAATATAATCCAGCCGACCTAACAATAATAATATAAAGCCACAAAAATAACAATAGAGGGATTCTATGGGGCACAGTAATAACAATATGGGGGCAATAGGGGCACAACAATATTAATAAGGGGTATAACTACAATAGTAATGGGGTAATCACTAGTATTATAGGGACCCAACATGCCCCTCTCCTTCAAAAAAGTGTTGTCCTCAACGCTTGAGTAGTTCTGGATACTTCTGCATAAAATTCTCATCCTCCCATGTGGAATCTTCAGCGGATAAGTTCTTCCACTTGATAAGATACTCTGAAATTGATCGATTTCGTAGCTGTCGAGTTCTTGTTTCTGTGACTGCTTCCGGTTCCAATATAATTTTTCCTTCCTCGTCAAGTTCTGGCAATATTGTTTGAATTGGGAGCTTGTCGCCTATAACCTTCTTTAAACATGAAACATGGAAAACTGGGTGCAATCGAGAAGCTGCAGGAAGCTCCAATTTGTATGCCATAGTACCAATCTTTTGCAACACCTTGTACGGACCATAATACTTTGGTGATAATTTATTATCCTTCTTAGCTTGCTTGAGGGACATTTGCTTATATGGTTGTAGCCGTAGGAATACCCAATCACCTACATCAAAACTTCTTTCACTGCGATGTTGATCTGCCTGTTGTTTCATTCTATTCTGTGCCAACACGAGGTTATCCTTTAAGAGTTGGAGGACTTGTTGTTGATGTTCGATGTGATGTTCCACTGCCTGAACCTTAGAATTTTCTCTTAAATATGATGTGATGGATGGTGGTTGATACCCATAAAGTGCCATAAATGGGGTCATTTTTGTTGCTGTATGGAAGGAAGTGTTATACCACCATTCAGCCAGAGGCAACCATTTGACCCATTGTGTCTGTTTATCAGATACAAAGCAACGAAGATATCCTTCCAAACATTTGTTTACTATCTCAGTTTGCCCATCAGATTGAGGATGATAAGATGAGCTATGAGCTAACTGAGTACCAAGACAAGAAAATAATTCTGTCCAAAAATTTCCAGTGAAAATGGGATCTCTGTCACTTACAATAATCTTTGGGTTTCCATGTAGCTTTTGAATTGTTTCCATAAATGCAGTAGAAACTGTACTGGCTTTAAATGGATGTGATAATGCACAAAAGTGTGCATACTTGGTAAGTCTGTCAACTACCACCATGATGACACTCTTTCCCTCAGACTTGGGTAAACCTGTGATAAAATCCATTGAAACCTCCTCCCAACGTTGGCTTGGAATGGATAAAGGTTGTAATAGACCCGGTGTCTTAATTGTTTCAACTTTATTTTGTTGGCAAACCAAACATTCCGCCACAAACTTTTGAATATCTGATTTAAGGCCATCCAAAAAAATTCCTTCTTAACCCTGTGGTAAGTTTTTAAAAATCCTGAGTGCCCTCCTAAGGGAGAAGTGTGCAATTCCATAAGAATCTTTTGTTTTAGCTGGGAATTCTTACAGAGGTATAAGCGATCTTTGTACCATAACGAATCATTTTGCCAGCTAAATGTATCAGACGTACTGGAATCTTGTTGTAACTTTCGAATAAGTGCCCACACTTCTTCGTCATTCTTCCATTCCTCCCTTGCTTCGTTTATCCAATCTGGTTGGATAATAGAAATGGCGCACAACAATGCTTCCACATCCTCATCCTTTCTTGAGAGTGCATCTGCCACCACATTTTGCTTCCCTTTTTTGTAGATGATTTCAAAGTCATAACCCAACATCTTTGTGACCCACTTTTGTTGCTCTTCAGAGGATAATCTTTGTTCTAAAAAGTATTTAAGGCTATCATGATCCGTTTTTACCTTGAAGTGTCTTCCCATTAGGTAGGGTCGCCATTTCTTAAGTGCATGGAGTATTGCCAACATTTCCTTCTCATAAATAGCTTTGCTTAAAAACTTTCCCTTGATTGGACGACTTTCAAAAGCAATGGGTCTTTCATCTTGCATTAGAACAGCACCAATTCCATTTCCTGAAGCATCACATTCCACAATAAAGGTTTTTGTGAAGTCCGGTGTAGCTAAGACCGGTGCTTGGCACATTGCCTCTTTAAGATGTTCAAAGGCCTTTGTTGCTTCCGGAGTCCATGAAAATGCATCTTTCTTCAATAATGTTGTTAGAGGTGCTGCTATTCTCCCATAATTCTTAACAAACTTGCGATAATACCCTGTCAACCCAAGAAATCCTCGCAGATGCTTTATGGATGTGGGGATTTTCCATTCCTTAATGGCTTTAATTTTGCTAGGGTCTACCTTAACTCCTTCATGAGATACAATATGACCCAAATATTCCACCTCTTGGACTCCAAAGAAACATTTGGATCTTTTTGCATATAATTGTTTCTCCTCCAATAGTTGTAGCACCTTGTCAACATGTTCAACATGATCCTTCCAAGACTTGCTGTAGATTAGTATATCATCAAAAAATACTAACACAAATTTTCTAAGGAATGGTTTGAAAATTGAATTCATCAAACCTTGAAATGTTGAAGGTGCATTGGTAAGGCCAAAAGGCATGACCAAAAATTCATAATGACCCTCATGAGTTCTAAATGCTGTTTTCGGAATGTCTTCAATCTTCATTCTGATTTGATGATATCCTGAACGAAGATCCAACTTGGTGAAGTAAATTGATCCATGCAATTCATCCAGTAATTCATCAATGACAGGAATGGGGAACTTATCTTTAATAGTGAGCTTGTTGAGCTCCCTATAATCCGGACACATGCGCCATGATCCATCCTTCTTGTGCACCAATACTACTGGAGCAGAGAAAGAACTTTGACTCGGTTGAATTATACCAGCCTCTAGCATTTCTGCAACCATACGTTCAATTTCACTCTTTTGGACATAGGGATATCTGTACGGCCTGATGTTTGGAGGAACACTTCCTGGAATCAGATGAATAGCATGATCATGATCACGCATAGGTGGGAGACCTTTGGGAGTCTCAAATACCTTGGAATGATTGTCCAGGACTTTTTGGAGATCTGGAGAAATAGATGATTCCAATGTGGAAACATCTAGCGAACATAATTGTGCAATTACACCTCTTTGCTCCTTTTTTAGAAGCTTTGTCATACCATTAGAGCTGATTATCTTTCCTGGTTTCCCTGCAATACCCCTTAATTCAACTTCCTTTCCTTCCGTAGAAAATTTGATGAAAAGTTCTTGAAAATTAAAAGCTATTGTACCCAAGGATTGTAGCCATTGGACTCCTAGTACAACATCAGCACCTCCCATTGGAATGGAAAGCATTGGGCTAGTCAATACATATTCTCCCATGGATAGCTTGATATTATGGCACTTTCCAGAGCAATTTATTGTTCCTCCATTTGCAATCATCACTTGACACTCTGGTGCTGGATATAGGAAGCAATTCAATTCTTTTGCTACCTTACAATGAATAAAATTGTGGGTGCTTCCTGAATCAATCAACACTATTACCTTTTTCTTCTTGATTTGTCCTTCTATCTTGATGGTTTGAGGAGTGGTAATTCCCGCCAATGCATTACAAGATATGGTCGGATTTATTTGTTCTTCATCTAGGCTTTGTTCCTGGAGTATATCCTCTTCTTTTGACCTTTCTTGCTCCTTTTCTTCTTCCTCTTCACAATCTATGTAGAATAATTTCTTCTCAGCACACTTATGACCTTTAGTGTATTTGCTATCACAACTGTAACAAAGCCCTTTTGCTCTTTTTTCTTCCAATTGTTGTGGTGTCAACCTTATAGGTTGTGGAAGACTAGGGGCAACAACACTTCCGTCTTTATAGTTGTGAGTGGTATGCTTCCTGGTTGCCATAATTTTGCTTTCCATTTTTCTTGCTAACCTGAATGCCTTCTCTAATGAATCAGGTTCCCAAAGGCGAACATCATGTTGGATATTATCCTTTAAAGACCCTATGAACACATCAATCCTATGCTCCTCTGGAATATCTTTTACCCTTATGTTCAATTTTTGGAACTCCTCAATGTGCTCCATTATTGAACCCTTTTGTTTGAGACTTATCAATTGGCTAAAAAAAGTGTTGCTTTTTGTATCCTCATAATGTGCTATCAATTCTTCCGTAAAAATTGCCCAAGTGATAAATTGTTTACGAGAGCAAAGCCATTGATACCATACAAACTGATTTGGTTCCAAATATAAAGTTGCCATACGTACCTTTTGTGTGTTTTGCACATTATTGAGATCGAAGAATTGCTCCATCTGTAATATCCATGTGGCGGGATCCTTGCCATCAAACTTCCTCATATCGATTTTTGGAATATGGTGAGTCTTCGATCCAACATTAGCATCTATGGAATCATGATTAACATTTCTTTTGTTCTCATCATGAGTTTCCTTTAGTACCCTTTCACCCTTAGTGACCATTTCTTGTAGCAACTTATTCATATTTATCTTCAATTCGTCCATGTCTATCTTCAAATCTATCTTCAAATCATCCATCTTAGCTTCCACGTCAATCATCTTAGCTTCTAAGCCTTTCTTTAAACAGTCCATCTTAGCTTCTACACCTTTCTTTAAACCATCCATCTTAGCTTCTACATCTTTCTTTAAACCATCCATCTTAGATTCTGTTTCTTTTTGTGCAAGGGACAGTTGTTGCACTTGGTCTTGTAATTTTGATATATCATGTTGCATTTCTTCCTCTTCTTCATGAGTCATGCTAGAGCTTTCAGGTTCCTTACTAGGTGTTTGCATTTTCTTTCCTCGGGGCATCAGTTACCGATAATAATGCTCTACTATGCCCTTTGAATTCCTTCAAAATAAATTTTCAAACCAAGCTTAAGCAAAAATTTAAGAAAATCTACACACCTTTTTTCACTTTGTAGGAGCTCGATATTGCCTCTGATGTATCTCTGTACTTTCCAATCATCTAGTTCTGAATTTGTGACCTGTAGTAGCCCTCTATGTCCTCTTTCCAATGCCACAAGTCTGACCCAAATTGGATTCTCCAAGGAAGAGTTATGTGAAATCTCCCACAGTGACTTGCTTATAGACTAGTTCAGTAGAGCGAACTTGTACGACGTGCCACGAGTCACTGTTTCGACCTTTGGATCTGAAACATGCATACAAGAAACTACAGTCCGTCCTCTTTCTGTACCTTCTTACAAAATTTCAATCCGATCCCTAGAGAGAAAGTTATGACGATTTTCCCCAGGTCACCTGTTTTGAATGTAATTCAGGAGTCTGCAAAAAGACCAACTTCCTCAGATCATATCTCCGCAAATATCGCGCGAAAAGCTCTGAAATTCAGACCCAAGGTTCAACGCGATTTCTTCTCAAATGGGTTTTTTTTGCGACTTCTGAAACGTCACAGAAAAAAAAGTTATAGCGAAAATGCCACGATGACCTGTTTGGAGCAGCGAAACCCTAGAATCCAAAGCTCTGATACCAAATGTTATGAAACCAGCTCAAGAAAAGATAGAAAAGATAGATCAACGCCTTAGAATTCAGCCTCTTCGAAGGGGCAACCTCCTTTACATTACATAAATGAACAATTCTTGGATGATTCAAATGACAAAACCTCCTTTCTATATATAGGAGTCTAAGGAGTCACAATATAATCCAGCCGACCTAACAATAATAATATAAAGCCACAAAAATAACAATAGAGGGATTCTATGGGGCACAGTAATAACAATATAGGGGCAATAGGGGCACAACAATATTAATAAGGGGTATAACTACAATAGTAATGGGGTAATCACTAGTATTATAGGGACCCAACACCAAGACTGAAATTCGAATGAATTTTATATCGTTGGAAATCTCTCAATGAACATAAGATGATGATAGTATCATAAATGAGCTTCAAAGTGATTTTAGGAAGATAAATTTTTGTAACCCTACTTCCTTAAGGTGGCCATGGAGGTCAGGTTTGGATGCCTCACAACCGTAATAGATTTAAGGGGCCAAATGTGTTATAGTCATAAATAAATTTAGCAACTCTCCTCTCTTGAATGGTTTTAAGTGGTTGTGCTTCAACCCATTTTGTAAGATACTCAATACAAACTAGATTATACTTGAATTGGTTAGAAGGTTGATTGATAGGTCCAATAAAATCAATATCCGACTTCTTTGAATGTCTCCAAAGAAATCAATGATTGCATTGAAATTTTCTCTAATTTCCTGGCTAGCCCATTCTTTGGAAATCATCTTAATGTCTAACATATACTTTAGTGTCCTTGTAAAGTGTTGGCTAGTAATAACTATGAGAAAGTATTTTATTTGTTATTCTTTTGGCTACAAAATGTTCATCCCATGGATCATCATGGGAAATTCCTAGGACATCATACACTTCATCTCCTCTAACGCATCTTCAGAGAACTTGATCTAGCTCTAATTTGAACAAATGTCCTTTTATTCATGTAAATGGTGCACTTTTCGTAATTATATCACATTCTCCTTGTATTAAAAAATGTTGAGGCGGCTAGTTTGCAATTTCTAAAAACCAAGGTGTCATTACCATGACTACAAATAGATGCTCATATAGGAAATATTCATCCAAAGGATCATCCACTTTGTCATTGGCCATTCTTGAAAGAAAATTTGTAACCACATTCTCCTAACTAAGTTTATTAAGTATAGTAATATCAAATTCTTGTAGAAGCAAAATCTGGTAGATTATTCTACCATTAGTAGTTTTTTTATTCATTAAAATATATAATGGTTGAATAATATGTATGAATGAATATAGGTTACCTAATGATATAATTCTAGAATTTATTGATGGCATGGACAACCACCAAAAATTCCTTTTTGGTAACAATAATTGGATTTGCATTTGCATTATTTTTATTGATATAATATATTGCATACATTGTTGAGTTCTCTTTCAGTCCTAACACAACACCCAAAATTTTATTATAATTATAAGAATAAATATAAAATGGCAAAATGTAATTTGGTCCCTGTAAAACGAGGGCAATTGTCAATTTGTTCTTTAAAGTTTCAAAAGCTTGTTGATAGGCTATTGTCTAAATGCATTCTACATCTTTAGATATTAGTATAAATATTGGAGATGTTATTTTGCTAAAATTTTCAATAAACCTTCGATAATAGCCAGCATGGACTAGGAAACTCCTTGCATCACTTTGTTTTGTTGATAAAAGCAAATTTTTAGTAACTACATTTTTTGCAAGAACCACTTAAATTCATTTTTTTAAAACATGATTTCCTAACACAATCCCTTCATTCATGATTAAGAAGCATTTTTAATTACTTAATATAAGATGGTTCTTCATATGTTTTTGGAGAAACTTTTCTAATCTAGTTAAGGCTTCATGAAAGTCATTCCCAAAAGTTATGCAATCATATATAAAAACTTCAACAGATTCGGGAGTTAAATTAGAAAATGTGCTCAAGACAACTCTTTGGAATGTTGTGTCCCAGGGGGGAAGCTCAATTGATGATTGAGGTAATGTGAAATCTATGAAAACTAAGAGATCCAAGGTTCAAATCCCCCCTGGTTGTGACCTGGTTTACGGAGAGGAGGACAGATCGTAGACCCCTACAGGCTTACTAATAGTCACGCGTAAGGTGGGTTGATGGGTTCCTCTGGGATACAAAAAATAAACTCTTTGGAATGTTGTGGGTGCATTGCTTGATCCAAACGGTAGAACTCTACATGAAAATGTCCCAGGAGGACAATTGAACATGGTTTTATCCTAGTCCTTTGGAACAATATGTATTTGATTGTATCCACTAAAATTTTCTAGGAAATAAAAATACTTATTTCCCATAAGTGAATCCAAAACTTGATCAATAAATGGTAAAGTGAAATGATCCTTTCTTTTTGCTTTGTTCAATTATCTGTAATCTACACAAATTCACCATTTCCCCTTTTCTTTAGAACCATAATATGTGATGAAAACTACTCAAACTCAAAAATAGGGTAGATGAATCTATTTGTCAAAAAAAATTGGAGTTCTTCTTTCACAATACCTTTAAGGATTGGATTCATTCAATGTTGCATTTGTATGACGAGAATTACTCCATCTAAATTATAAATATACTGCATACAAATTGATGGATATATTCCTAACATATCTTTATAATCCCAAGGAAATCCCAAAGAGTATTTTTGTTACAACTCCTCCAAGTGTTGTTGTCGAAGTAGATGCAATTGGTTGTTGATATTTAATGTTTTTCCTGAAAATTTTCAACATTTTTAATTCTATGATTTCCATATTCCTCAGCAAAATACTCCTTTAAATATTATTATTGAATTTAATATTCTAGAGGATTTAAGAATGAATCATAAAAATCGAGTGGTCTTTATTTTATACTAGAACATACTTGTTCGTCATCATCTTGATCACATAATTCTCTAATTTTGACTATGGAAGGGAAAATATTCTGCATAAAATTAGAAATCATTAGGTCATCAATTGGTTCTTTCAAATTTAAAGCATAATCAATTGTGGGGATTGGTGTAGATAACTCACCATAGCAATCACTTTCATCATCTAGAGGAATCCACAAAATATCGTATATGTTAATGAGTAAACTTTATTGGAGGATACAATTTAAATTTTTTATATTCATTTCTCTTGAAAATTTGCCATCTTTCTATAATGACACTCTATGTAGGAATCTACAATTTCCAACCATGGCCAACCCAAGATTAATGGATACCCCCAAACTAGTTTTAGTATGGAAAATGATGAAATCAATGGGGCATTCCCCTTAATCCACTATCACAGTTATATCTTCCAAAATTCCCTCAAATTTTTTTGTTGATCTATCTTCCAAAATTCCCTCAAATTTTATTGTTGATCTATTCCCCTTAATCGTGGAAAGATTCAAACTTTCCACGATTCCATCTATCAGTGTATTAATGCTTTAATGCTTGCTTCTAAGTCAATTAAGGTATATGGGATATGATGTTTTACAATGCTCACTTGTACAACAAAACTACCAAGATCTCCATATTTTAGATTGATAGGTTGTCCAAGCATAAGTTTAGACACATGCCCTATTGCTTTAAATATTTGAAGGATCTTATTTCTTCTTTCTAGTTTCCAAATACATAAATCCCTTATGACCTTATTATAAATCGAAATATCTTTAACTACCTAGATCAGGGGAATTTTGACACATAAATTCTTTAATTCCTCTAAAATATCAAATGTTGGTTGTAATGCAGGTTTTACCTGATTAAGTCTCTCTAGAAAAGGTGGAACTTGTCGTTCCATTGAATGTTGAACTTGTTGTGGAGTTTTTTTCCCAAGGAAAAATCGCAATTTTATTCATTTTGAACAAAATTACATATTGTAGATGCTATAAAGCATATGCATAAAAACAACAGATCCTGGTGTCCAAGATCAATAAAAACTCATTAGAGAGTTATACTAATCTACTCTTTCCTTCCTTCCTTTTTTCCCACTTTCCACCAACCACCAGAGTTGGGCGTGGATGATACAATGGTCAATTGAGTCTCTATTACATTTACTGGGACTTCTTTATCTAAATTTGAACTCTCTGATACATGAGTTTGCTTCGTACCACTTATTTCTTTTTCAAAATTTATCCTCTCAATCTGTGGTTGTTGCTCGGAAAGTATTGGAACTAATGCAAATTTACTCTCGGCCTCTTCCTTCTGTGGAGTTTCCTAACATTTCTGAACATTTATATTTGTGGTGGTTTCGGTGGTTTCCGCACCTTTTGTTTATGTTTCCTGAGTTTCTAAAAATTGCCACCCTTTTGGCTTTTGTGATTGTCTCTTTTTTCTTTTAGGGTCTTTTTTTACTTGAAGACAAGCACTTTGTAGATGACCGGTTTGAAGACATGTACGACATCTAAAGGTCGTGCTCTCATATTCAAGGGGTTGTGACCACTACAGATTATTGTGATGCAGCAATATACGATCAAGTAGCCCTTTACAAAGGTCTATCTCCACTCAAATTCTAGCAAAGGTGAAAATACCTTTTGTAACTCAGTGTGCATCCACCTTTATGAATTTTCCCAAGGAATTCCCAATTACTTCTAGTACTATGTGATGTCAAAAATGCAATGGTAGATTATGTAACCTAACTCAAACTAGAATTTTGGAGACCACCATGGTGTTTGCATCAAAACCTAGAAACCAAGGAATCATGAATAGGCCCGCATTGCCCCAAAACCATGGTCCCTCGTTTAAAACATAATCTTTATCTTTTGTTGTATCGAACTTTACAATGGAAAAACTCCTGGAACATAGATGAATATCACAGCTTTCTGTCCATGTAGAGAAAATCCATTAATGTTGCGCTTATAATTTGAGCCAAAAGCCATTAAATCGACATATAACGACTCTTGTGTGAAAATCAATATAAATCTCATTTACCTCAGGCAAGTTGACTACCAGTATTGATCCCTGCATCATTTGCTCCACAATATAGGGACCAGGAAGGGAAAGACACTGTTATGGTTATTTTTGTGGTTATGTCTTTCCTTTAACTACATCTTTGAATGAAATTAAGCCTTTTGAGCTGGAACCAGGGCATCCTCCGAAAAGTCTCAAGTTAAGGAAGTTAAGAATGATAGTCGAATCAAGACAAATACCATAATCCCGCAACTTGTAATCTTCTTGCATTGATTTCCCTGCATAAATCATATTTTATAAACTTGCTGGGATGCCCTTTTGATATTGGATATTTTGTTTATGAGATTTTACTTGTTCCCGAGTCCATATCCTCATACAAGTAGTTTTCCCACTGAACGTTCTAATAAAAATTAGGATTTGCGCTCGCGATTCTCGTGATTGGTCTTCAATATTCGTCCTTAAATCTATCTCAACAGGTATGCTCTCTCCTTCTGTATTCAATTTGTGCTGCAGATCAGGGGTGACCACATACCCATCTCCATAAGGTTGGTTATTATTTGGAGATCTGGAGTAGTGAAACCCACCGCTTGGTAAATCCCGCTATTTTTCATCAGATCCCACACATCTGCTTTTACTTGCCCGTTAGATTGTAAGTCTGTATCAGATTTGGGGTACTTATTTTCTTTCATTGCGGTAAATGTATAACAATAAGCCACGTCCAATATTTTCATGAAAACTTTAGGGTTTATGTGCCCCGCATATGATACAGAGGGTATAGATGTCGTAATATCCATAAAACAACAACAATCTCCATTCTCATCGCCATGTAACAACGAATCAAGATAAAATGGCCAACCTTCAACTTCTTCGATGATCAGACTTAGATCACATCCAGAGATAAATCCTTCCTCTGAATAGATATGTAGGAATAGAAACCAATCATCGTTTCTCCATGGTACTAACAATGGGTTCGAGGCATATATTTGATTCATAGCGGCGGGCATAAGAGATCCACAGACCAGCAAAATCCTAGGCAGCGTCTTCTGCTGAAGAGATCCGGACAATATCTTCTGCTCAATCTGCACGACTGTCCAATACGGACCTAGATCCTGCATCGATCTGTATCTCCCTTGACCTCTGATCGCTCTATCCTACAGTGCCATGGCCCTCCTAACTTCTACATATGACTGCAGAAACCAAAGAGAACTAAGCAAATCATTGAATCAGACCAAACCAGACCAAAGAGGCAGAGAGGAAATCACTAAGGACCAACACTCCAGCACCAAAAAAAGACAAAGAAGGCCAAGACAAAGGAGAAAAGATAGACCAGTCTAAGGAGCAAAGGCATCTCCAAAAGAAACAAAAACAGAGGATCAGAAAGCGAAGGAGCTAGCTTCTTGTACAATGGCATCAACCCGGAGCTCAGAAAACATAAAACCAGGATAGAGAGTGATCCCTCTCTTAGATAGAACATCAACGACCAAATTTTGCTCTTTGTTTACATGCATGAAGGAGATACCAGAGAAGGAGGAACGGAGAGCCTTGATGTTGACCATGCAATGGTGAAGCGAAGGAACTTCCAAAGAACTCTGCCCCTACAGCCAATCTATGACCACCTTAGAGTCTCCAACGACCCTAAAGGAATCAACGGCCAGCCACACCGCATTCTGGATAATTCCCCATAGCGCCACTATCTCAGCCCGACTGTTAGTTCCTCTGCCACCATTCCAAAAGAAATGATATTCCCTACTAGGGCAGAGACGGATAAGAGCCCCGCATCCACATGAACCATCAACAGAGGCCCCATCGAAGAAGCCCAAAGGAAAATGATCGCCCAAATCCCTGAATAGAACAGAGCGTCGTGGAGATGAGGGGAACCACGGACCAATTTCTAAAAAATGGCCGACAATTTTAACGCTGGTAGATTGGAAATCATAGAAAACATTCTAAAAAATAGAGGCGTTTCTGGAATACGAGATACCCAAAAAACATATAAGGGCAGAGCACGGAATGGCCTCTGTTCCAATTTCCAGTATAATAGGCAATCCAAGATGGAAGACCAAATCCTATCAACCCTGATTTTTAGCAAAACTGCCACTTGATCCCAGATAGACTTGGCATGTGGGCATCCCAGAAACAGATGTGTGATATCCTCAAAAGTAGAGCAACAAAAATGGCATCAGCTCGGCCCGTTATAGCCCCTTTTCATCAAATTTTCCCAAGTCAAAATGTGATTGAAAAGAGCCAACCAAGAAAAGCACTTGATCTTCAAGGGAGCTTCCCATCTCCACATAGCCACAGTCCACTCATCATTACAACAAGAACAAGGGGAACCAAAGATGTATGTATACATTTCACTAGCAGCAAGATTTCCATCAGTTACATGTCCACCCTAGACAAGAGAATCAGACCTCTTAAACAACACGATCCCTACCTCGATGGGTTTCAACCTTTAGGACTCCCATTCGACTTCAAAAGCCACGTTGAGACCCAAATCCCTAGAATGAGGCCAAGCAAAGGAGGGAAGATGATTAGGGAACCGATGCTTAATATCACCAAGATGGCGAATACCCATACGGTGAAGGGAGAGGATGATTTGTGGGGATAGAGTATGATCACCAAACATGCCTTTAATAGCATCCAGTCTAATAAGGATCTTGTCACCATTACCTACAAGCCACCTGAGGTTTCCACAAAACCAAGATCTAGTAGCCATCAAGTTGCTCCAAATATATTATTTCCTCCAATAAGGATCTTGTCACCATTACCTACAAGCCACCTGAGGTTTCCACAAAACCAAGATCTAGTAGCCATCAAGTTGCTCCAAATATATTATTTCCTCCGCTTGAATGGGGCTCCTGCAACAATCCATTCTTCTAAACTTTGTTGCAAGAGGTATTTATCAAGGATGATCTGACTCCAAATACCCTGCTCATTAAAAACCCTCCAAAGATTAGGAATGAGAAGAGCCAAATTAAAATGTTTCATATCCCTCATACCCCACCCACCAGCTAGTGATTGAATCCAGCTTGACCAGGTGAATTTTTCTAGAAGTTCATATTCCGGACCACATAAACTTGGCCATAATAGCATTAATTTTGTTGATTATTATCGAAGGACAAGAAAAAGGTGCATCTAAAACATGGAGATTCCTTGAAGGACTGATTTTATCATGATCACCCTTCTTCCAAGGGTCAGTGACCTATGATCCCATTGAGACAACTTCTTCTACATTTTAATAACCAGCCACTCCCAGTCCAAAATCCTATAGTTGTCAAGCTTGAGGAAACAACCCAAATATTTGAAACCAGAGGATAGAGAAATAGTTTTAATCCCAAATAGGGTTGCAATTTGTTGGCTAACCACTACATCCTCCCCATCAACGATAAGCTCGGTCTTATCTTTATTAATAACAAGTCCAAAGGCCTTTCCGAATTGAGTTTATTAATAACAAGTCCAAAGGCCTTTCCGAATTGAGTTAAAATTTGATGTAAAGTTTCCCATTCAGAAAGCTTAGCAGCTCCAAAACCAAGGACATTGTCCAAAAAAAGTAAGTGAGTAGTTGAGATAGTGGAAGAGGCCCTACATCCAGAGATATTACCCCTCAATTTAGCTGCACTTACACTTCTGCTAAACGATTCCATTACCAAGATAAAGAGTAACAGGGAGAGAGCACATCCTTGTCTCAAACCCCTGTATATTTTAAAGAAATATGTAGGGAACCCATTGATTAAAACTGCCATTGATGCCGACGTCACACAGGCCATTATCCATCTCACATGTCAGAAGGGAAACCCAATTTTATGAAGAATCAGTCGCAGGAATTCCCAATCTATTCGATCATATGCCCGCAGAAGATCTATTTTCATGAGGCATGTTTTTTGCTTGTTTGATTTGATCGAGTGTATGCACTCTTGGGCAATTGCAAAAGCATTTTGAATTTTTTTGTGAGGAAGAAAACCAAATTGCTCTGGACATATATATGGAGAAAGGATTTTTTTAACTCGGTTAGCTATAATTTTAGAAATCAATTTGTATACAGAGTTGCATAGAGAAATAGGTCTAAAGTCTGAAAAGCAGCAAGAGTTTTATTTCTTTGGAATTAAAGCAATGAAGGTAGTGTTTATAGCACCTGATATATATCCGGAAGTACAAGATTCTTCTACCACTTGTAGTAGCTCAAGCCCCATGATATCAAAAAAAGAGATATATAATTCAACAAGCCAACCATCAGGCCCCGGGCTACGATCCTTGGTTGTTTCTTTCATCGTTTGGATGAGCTCCTCTTCTGAAACAGGGCAGTCCATAAGTCTGATTTCCTCCTCGTTGACACATCTTGAATATAAGTTTGTCATTTCGACTTTTTCTAAGATATGGTCCTCCTCCTGTTCTTTGAATTTAAGTTTGAAGTAGTTATAAGCCTCTTGTTCAATGTCCTTAAGAGAGGAGATATTTCTTCCTTCAGTATCCACCATCTCTTGTGGAGTTAGTATGGTAAAGTCTAATAATAATTGTTCAGTTTATTTTGTGGATTGTTGTTTTTTGGTTGCTTATGTATTTAATTTCCAGTGGTTTTAGATCTTTCAAGATGTTCCCTGACCTTAGGTAAGTTGCTTGACAATCCAATTTAGCAATTGGATAAGTTTGAGATTCACTTGATTCATTAGTATATACATGCTAAGTTGGTTGATTTGTTTTATTTAATTATGTTGGCTTATTTGGCTATCTTGCTTTGATATTAATAATTGGATTTGGTTGAGCGGGTAATTGAGATGGTATTGGTAGTGGTTTATTTGAATTGTGAGGTTGAGGTTGTGGCAACAATTGTTGTTGTGACTAATTTTGATAAGATCTATATGATTTTTGTTGATTTGTATTTTGAGTCCTGGCATAATGAAAGGTTTTGAAAATGGATGAGTTGAATAAGATTGTAGATTATATGGCAACTAATAATTCTAAGGATCTGATAAAGATGGTTGTTAAGGCTATTGATTAGGTGGAAATCATGATTGAGGCTATTGTTGGCCAAAATTATATCGAGAGAGGTTGATTTAGTAACCGATTTGACCAAAGATTAAAAGGTTGAAGATCTTGATTCATGTTAGGAAACCAAGGTCAATATTGTCCAAACCTACATTCATTAATAAAGCATGCTTACTCTAAATTCTAATCAATACTTTGATTTGCTAATTTTAAACCTAGAAATTATTGACAATGGCTAGTGTCATGATTTCCCAAGCAAAAATTGTAGAATTTTATGATAGTTAATAGATGTTCATTTCTAGGATGCTTTCTAGTACACTTTGTATAGAATATTACTAAGGTTTTTTTTTCACTTTCTTCTTGTATCATTTTTATTGCAAAGCATCTAGTTGCATATATAGATAATTTAAGATATCAATTTTCTTATCTTCTATCAAATTCCCAATTTCATCTTTTGTAACCCCATTGGTATTCTGTGATGTAGAAGCTAAGATTCATCTTGTGCCTTTTCTCATCCTCATATTAGATCTAGAGTAATTTTAAATATTTCCCTTATCTCAACATATGTATATCGATAAACATATCCATCAACAATCATATTTATGGCTTCCATTAAATCTTTTGTTACACCCCTAAGTACTACCAATTTAACGGATTCGTCATCTAACTTGCAATTTATAGAAAGTTTCTTTATAGTTTACATACAACTTTAGAATTGAATATTTTTTTTTTTTTTTGTAGGTAAGCACCTACAAGGGATTTGAACCAATGACCTATCGCAAGGAGTGCCTTAACAGTGCACTCATTCACCGTCAATCCAAAGACCTGTAGACCACTTTAGAATTGAATATTAATTATCATGTTCTCTATTCATTTAACAATAAGAAAACTAAATCATTACATGAACTAATTCTGCTCTAGAAAATATATTCAGAATTAAAAATAAACTACTTATTTTACCATAAAAATAATAATAAACACAAACTAAATTAAATTGTTTATGCCACTGCAAAAAATACTTACACCAAATTGAAATAAAATAACTATAGAAAATAAGTTACAATAAACAAAAATAAACTACCGACAAAAAAATCTCTTCATCATTGAACAAAGCTTTTCAACCTTTGCACTCCAATAAATTCAAACGATCCATGTAGCTCTCATAATCAAGAACTATAACTAAGATGAAAAATGTCCTTAACTTTTGCACAATAAGTAAATTTAAGAACCCTTTTTGGCATAAAGAAAATAATGGAATAAATATTAATTACAATGGCTAAGAAATAAAAGTAAGTAACTTGGAAACCATAACAAAGATAGAATATCACCATGATTGTAGGGTGGCCTTTGCTCTATAGTTAGTTATATGATTAAGTATGTAATTTCCTTGTTCTATGGTTAATTAGATGATTAAGTATGCAACTCAATCATTTAACATAGTAAATTTCGCATTTAAACATATATTTTTATGAAGTTGTTTATGGAGGCGGAGAAATTGCTTGGACGACAAAAAAGCCAGAATTCGGGTAAAAAAATTTCAAAAAACTTTGTACATGCAGTGTTTGAATCATGTTTTTGATAGTGGAAATAGATTCAGCCCTATCAAAAACGTCTAAAACACCTAAACCTATAAATTTTGACATCTTTTATTTGGATTTACAAAAATCCCTGCCAGATTTTTTTTAAAATATGATTGGAATTTCCTTACATAATTTTTAGACTACAGCTATTTTTATATTTCAAAAAAAATAATGAAAAACATTAACGGACCCATGAACGGACCCCTCCATTATTATACTAAAACTAAATTACTTCCTTCTACATGACCTGAGGAATATAACTTCCAAAATGGATTCCTAACTAGGAAAGATGACAACTTAACACTACGAAAATGCTTTATTTACGCCTTATATCGAAGCAAAGTGGTTGAATATGTAGTGATGGCACATAAATAAATAATGTTTAATATTATTGATACGGCCAAAAGACAACCTTGCAAATTCAATAAAAGTAAATAATTGCAATTTTTACATCAACGTTGGTCGTTGATGACAACTCATGTATGTAGTAGCATATTTTCCTTCTGTACTCACATGGCTATAGAGAAATTCAATAATTATTGATGCTCCCACTAGAAGGTTCTTAGGTTGACGAAATACTTTGCAACAAGTATTGCTTATAAGAAACCATACAACATGTTGCTGATGAAAAAATTTTACAACTTATTTTTAGTAATCAAAAGAAATTGGTGTCCTATCGAAAAACTTACATTTGAAAAATTATCCAATCTAACACAGGATCATATAATAATCATGTAATCTTATTCTTAGCATATTTTTCTTCTTTAGTCACATGGCCATAGAGAGTTTTTCATTTGAAAAATTATCCAATCTAACACAGGATCATATAATAATCATGTAATCAATCTAACACAGGATCATATAATAATCATGTAATCTTATTATTAGCATATTTTTCTTCTTTAGTCACATGGCCACAGAGAAATTCAATAATGATTGATACTCCCACATGAAGGCTCATATGCTCATGAAATACTTTGCAACAATTATTTCTCATGAGAAACTATACAACGTGTTGTTCATGAAAAGTTTTTGCAACTTACTTTTAGCAATCAAAAGAAATTGGTGTCCCATTGAAAAACTTGCGTTTGAAAAATTATCCAATCTAACACAAGGATCATGTAATCTTATTAATTTTCTATCGAAACTTATTGTTTTCAAATAAGAATCCAACCATGATGAATGTAGTGTCTTGACTTAGTAAAATGAGCTAATATTTGGAATTTGAGACATGGAAAGGGTTAAAATATGGGTAAAAAGATGGCACAATGTATGACTAAAAAGGACAATTTCAAACCTAATCAGTGATTATATTTCATTATTGATAATCAGTGCTAGAAGAAATTAATCTCAATTGAGGTCATCAGATTGAATTTGTCAACAGTGCCACACCCACAATCATACACCATTGATTGGTTGAGCCATGGACAAGACATCCACATCAACCAACAATAGCACTTGTCCTACGACATCAAGCCCTTTAAAGACGAGGTATTGTGTGATGTTCCCACTTGAAGTTTTTGATTTTATTTAGGACAACCTTATATGTGGAAATGCCATGTTATTTATGAGTCTCATCCTTGTAGTATCATTGTTAATCTAAGAGGTCAACTCTACAAGGTTACCAGAGGTAGTTCTAACTATTGAATTTCATTGATCTTAGTACAATAGTGATGAAAGATAATCCCTTATACTACTAAGTTTGTCTGCTTCATGGTTTGGTCGAAAGGTGAAATGAATGTCATTGCAACCACCACAACCTCAATCTGGGGCCTCTCTACATAATAGAAGTGCATGGACAATATTGTGCAGGCATACTGAGATATATTCGCTTCACCCATGGGGGTTCCTTTGTATTATCAATTCAAACACTCAGTGGACTTAATACCTAGTGTTCCTTTACCTAATGGCCCAATATATGGATGCTCTCTCTTAGAAAATAAGGAAATAAAATGTCAAATTAATGAGCTCATCCAAAAGGGCCACATTCAACTAACCTTTTCACCTCGTGGGAGCCCAATTATGTTGTTGCAGAAGAAGGATAGGACATAGAGACTATGTGCTATTTAAATAGCCTTGAATAAAATCATTGTCAAGAGTAGATACCCAATCCCTTAGTTTAATTATTTTCTTGATTAGCTTACTCATGTCAAGTTCTTTGGTCGGATTGATCTAAAGTGAGGCTACCACTAGGTTCTAATTCAATAAACCGATGTATGGAAGACAACCTTCAAATCTAAAGAAGGCCTTTTTGAGTGCTTAATCATGCCATTTGCCTTGATTAATGCTCCAGTAGTGTTAATGAGGATGATGGATGATATCCTGCAGTTGTTCACAAACTCCTTTTTGATTATATATTTGGTTTACGTCATCATCTTTAGCAAAACCTGGGAAAAAAAATTGCAGCACATTTTGTAGGACGTGAGCACCTTGCGACAACATAAGTTGTATGCAAATCTAGATAAGTGCTCATTCGGCATGCGTAGAATTTAGTATATGGGATAAATCATGGATGAACATGGGGTGCATGTGGACCCAGCCAAGATCCAATTCATTAAGGATTAGCCAGCCTTGACAACTCTAACAAAGCTTTGCACCTTCTTACACCTTGCTAACTTCCACTGAAGATTTGTATTGGGGTTGTCTCATAACACTTAGCCTTAAGTCAAGTGACCAAGGGTGGATCTAGAAAGAAAAAAAAATAGTATGAGCCATAATAGAAAGCATTCAAGGATCTAAAATGTGGCCTCTGCTCCACACCAATCCTCACCCTTCTAAATGCACAACGGTCATTTACTATTGAGACAAATACCTTCAACTATACTATTAGTGCAGTCCTCACTCAACAAGGACATCTGATGGCATATCATAGTGAAACATGTTAGCTTGTTTGTGTCGCCATTGATGTCACTTGTTGAAGTCATGTACTAATGTGTCTATAAGTCAAGTCTTGAGTCTGTTGTATACATGTTGCAAGTGGTTTTGTTGATGTAAAATGTTATCATAACTCTTAGAAGGTCTATAGGAGAGGTGTCATGAAGGGAAAAGGCCTCATCTGACGTTGAGCTACACTTATACTAGAGGTCTAGTTGATGATGTATGCGATGTCTTGTTGCATATATCCAGCTGGGTTCTTGATGTCAAGATGTGTTTAGATGGATGGTTCAAAAGTCATTTCACTCCCCTGAAGCTTTGCTGCAAGTTTGAGGGTTGGATATTTTGTTTTAAGTTATGTTTTTCCCCAGTCGCATGGAAGGAGGCTTATCGGAGTGACTGAAATAGTCCATTCACTTGGAGGACAAGCCCATACGAGCGACCAACGCTTCCAATCGATTTTGTCTAGGCCTGTGCATGCGACCGAGAGGATTTATGAGTTTTTCTCCAGATTTCTCGTGCTCCTTTGGAATTAATTTTGTTTTTGGCGGAGTCTATTGTCAGAATTTTCCATAAAAAAGGTTGAAATAAGTCGTGGGGCCTCTAGAAGGTAGTTAAAGTTGAAATCATCAAAGGGATAGTGGAAGGAGTGGTTTGATATGGTCAAGATGTCAATCTCAATCATTTTTTAAGTGTGTGAAAAGGTTTTGTGTGAGCTCCATCATCTAAAAAATTAATTGACTTAACCATCTCCAAATTCTACAAATATGAGAAGGAAAGTTGCTCATTTCGTTGGTTACCTAGCAGTGTGAGTGAGTGAGCGTCCATGTAGAGAAAGTGGAATGTAGAGTGAGTTCAAAGTTTCAAAATTGCAGTGTGTGCTCCAGAATTATCTTTCAACTGTGTTTTAACAGTTGTGTGCAGAGATTGAAGATCATATTGGAGAGTGTGTGTTGAGAGAATTATTCTCTCATTTGGAGTGTGGATTTGAGGCTGCATGATTGTGCTTATTTGTTGCTAGTCTTGTTTAAGAAACAATATTTTCAGTTCATAATTTCATTATCATAATTCAGAATTATTTGTACTTGGAGTGGGGGCTTCAAACTAAGTGTGTGTTGATTGTCTATTGTAGGAGTGGCTGCTCCAAGTTGGTTGTAGCCAAAATTTTTCATTTCAGTCACGAGGTGGGTGCTTTATTGCTAGTGGTGGCTAGTTGATGTAATGTAAATGAGAATAATTTTCAAGCAATAGATAATAAGAAGAAGCAACAAACGGTTCGGTGGTTTTTTCCCTAGAGGGGGGTTTTTCCACCTAAAATCTATGTGTCTACATGTGATGATTGTTTATGTGTTTCATGTGCATGCTATTGTTATATTTGTTGAAGCAAATTTATGAATAAGTTTTCAATCGTAGAAATTTTATGATATTCTTGTAATATTGATTCACCCCCCCTCTAAGTATTATTTTTGTCTAATCAAACACTCCCTAATATTTTTCTAGAGAAAATTTGCCTATGACAAGGAGATCTACCGCATCATGCAAGGCTGTCGATAATGGAAGTGTTATATTTTTGGGAAGGAGCTAATCATTTGCATTGATCATTGGCCTCTATAATCTACACAGACATAAGGAGAGTTGTAGAATGATCACTATAAAAAAATGGTCCACATGTATGCAACAATTACACTTGAACATCAATTTTAAGAAGGGTAGCACCAATCATGTTGTGAACTTCCTTAATTGACCCCCCTGGTTATGGCGCTAATCATAGCTTTGAACTCTTATTGGCACAAGACCTTCGAGTGGCCACACTTATTGTTAACTAATATTTCCTCCTACGACCAAGTTTTATACTCCATAAAACTTTCCCAATAATCCCTCTATAGACTAAAAGGGGTGTATCATTCAACAAATTCCCTTAGAAATATAATCTAAATTACCTTGGTACATCGAGAGAAGGGAAATGATTAGTGCATAGCTTTCACCCTTAGTGCTTGATGTATATCTTGACTAATGTAGCCAAAGAACTCAGAATTGCTCTCCAAACAAAGATATATTAGAGCAATAGTTGGATCCAAATCAAATCATACAAGTTAATTCAATTCCAAATAGTACATTTAGCAAATGACAAACGTTGGGGGAAACATATTAAAATCCACATTAACGAGAATGGAGTTGCTTACAAATGATACCTTGGATATGATTACTCCCTTCCAATACCTTGGCTTAGCTCCTCCTTGGCTAATAGTCTATAATCAAGATCACTACAACATGTAAAGAGGCCTCCCCAATAATTTCACTAGCATTTCCTTACTCTATTCCCCCCCTGGGAATGACATCCTTATGTAGGCTTCTCAAGGAGATGGGAGTGTTGTATTTGGACACCTAGGGCCAAGAGAAGTTAGAATTAGGAACCAGTTATTAGACTATATAACAAGTCATTTCATCCAATTCAAATTGATCTCCTTGGAAAAAAATATTTCTAAAAGGTAAGACCTTCATTGCTATGTCATAAATTATTTGGAGCAATGGTAACATGTTCAACTCTCCTCGCACATAGAAACAAAGTGATGCATCACTCTATGTCAAGCCAACTAGAGTTATGGAGCTTTAGTTACTATCTTCCCGAGGTTAGGATTGAGGTATTTTTTCCTCATAATTAAGGTAGGTTAAGGTAGGTTTCTCCTCGAACTTGAGGGTGTCAAATAGGGTTATAACAATTATATGACAATGACTCTAACTTTGTTGGTACATACCAAATGATGATCATAAGAAAAAAAGTTCCATACTTTCACCTAGGCCACCCTTGTGTTCCTTCATGTGAGCATGCCAATCTAAGTTTGGAGGTACATTATAGTTGGGTGGAAGGGAACTTTGCTATGGAGAAAATAGTAGCAATACTTCAGAAGTATTTTTGTTAGTGAAAGCTTTATCAAGACATCCATTGGTATATCAAATCATGCGTTGCTTGTACCATTATTAAAATAGCCCTCATGATGCATGGGATGTACACTCCTCTAACTAACCCATACAATCCTTTGGAGTAAATCTCCATGGATTACATGTCAATTTTTCCCTCCACCAGGAATGGTAATGATTTTTTGTTTGTGGCTGTTGATTAGTTCGCTAAGATGGCCATCTTAGCACCATGCAAGAAGAGTATCATAGTGGAAAGCACCACTAAACTTGTCTTTGTGCATGTTTGGGTTCATTTTGGGCTACCTCAAACAAATATTTAATATAGGGATAGCAGGTTCCTTAGTAGATTTTGGTCTAGCTTATGGTCTCTAATGGATACCAAGTTTACTAGATCAAGTACCTTTCATCCCCATATAGGTCAAGGAAAAAAGGTGGTTGACATAATGAGTATACATATCTTGCACATATAAAACTCCAAGCATCCACATACATGGGACAAAATCCTTCCATAAGTTCAACATAGCTATAACAGGTCCCTCCACAACTCTATTAGCCATAGTCTTTTTCAAATTTGCTTGGGATTCCAACCATTGGCCCTAATTGACGTATCTTTTCCCATTGAAAATTCACTGATAAAGTACTCTCATGCTCAAGTCAAGGTAGATAGAGTAGCCAAATTGTT
Organism: Pinus tabuliformis; assembly: GCA_031772625.1. Lineage (NCBI taxonomy): Eukaryota > Viridiplantae > Streptophyta > Pinopsida > Pinales > Pinaceae > Pinus > Pinus tabuliformis. The sequence continues at coordinate 446,736,190 of CM062804.1, read as the reverse complement.
GAATGGGTTCAACATCTCCAACAATTGGTTCATTTGATCTTGCAAAATGTCAGTGCCAAGTACAAGAAGTGATATGACCAACATCAAGTTCCACACAAATTTTAGGTTCATGATAAGCTGCGGTTGTATTTATAGAAATAGTTCCTCACAATCCCCCACAAGAAGCTCAAACCACTCTAATATGCACCTTACACAATCATAATGACTATGGGTGAAAATGCTCCTAAATTAAATATTCCCCCTTTCCTTAGCTTGCACATAGTATTTAATGTGGAGCTACTTTGACCATATTTTCTGCCTCCATTAGACACCTTGAAGGAAATCAAGCAATTGAACCCCAAAAAAATCAATCCTGACTACATTGGACAAGCAATAGTGGACCAAACCATGGACACCAAGATGAAGGATACCTACCAACGAAACATATAATTCTACTGAGTCGTCAAAGTAGGGAAACTTATTCACTAAGGAAAGTGGTGGACACCCACATCTTCCATTGACTCAATGATTCTCTATATTCTTGGTAGTTTTTATATGTTTTTTTTTGTCCCAAAATTTTGGGGTTGTTTGAGGCCCTAACTCCTGATGTTTCTTTTTCCTTTCATGGGGCCAATGTTTGCCATGGCATGCCCTATCCCCGGAGAAAAGTTGTAATTATCATATAGTTCTTTCCAACAAGCTATTATTCACTCCAAATGGATATTGCATGCAAATATTGTACCTCTAGGAAGCCTATGTACCAACTAACCACATCTAGGTCCACAAGTCCTTTGGCACTTAATCTTATAGGGTTAGCATTTTAGACCACTAGGGTTATTTCTTTACATTAAGAAGTCGTTATTTTGGTCCCTTGTAATATATTTTTATGAATGCATGTAGCCACCACGTTAAGTTGTATATAAGCCTGATGATTATCCTACAAACCTCTTATTAAGACCTAGGTATTGAATTATTACATTTCTATTGTTATATTGTTATGTCAACTAAAACTTTTCATTGTACCATTTCATTATAATTGTACCCTTTGTCTCCTATTTACATACTAAAGAGACCTAGTCTTAATAAAATATTGCATTATATGTTATCATTGTATAAAAAGGTTTCCCCCTCCGAATGGATTGTAGTTATGGTATCTTATAATTTTTAAGGTGCATGGTTCATAACATTTGGTATTAGAGCATACAAACATGGAATTTTGCTACTTAAAACATGTCATCTTAGCATTTTCACTATAACTTTTTTCTTGGGACATTCTAATCCATAAACTACCATGGATCTTCCACTAGACATTTTTTCACAAAAAGATCTAATAAAATATTTCAAAATTATACTATGAAGTGTAAATTCCTCTAGATTCCATATCTATTATTATTGATTTTGTTATTTATGCATGTAGTATATAAAATGTGAAAATAGAGAATAGTTAAAAGTAATCATTCACAAATCACAATAACACCGATATATGACCTAGAAAAGCGTTTAGGGAGAAAAACCAACAAGAAGGTGGGGATACTCTATTCTCTTTTGTGTTGAATGGAAATGATGCAAATACAAAGAAGAAGGCACTCTCAATGAAGTTTCCTAAGACTATGGCCCGTGAGCTGGTACAAACACAAAACACCCTCTATTATGCTATCTCTCTATCCACTCTCGACTACTATGCTCATTATGGAACAAAATGCAAGCAAATAGAGTGGAACCCATTTTCCTATTAGTGGCCTAGTTATAACACAATCTGATAGCCAACTAGTGGTTAAATTTAGCCCACTCAACCCTTAATATGAATTACAACTCGACCCTTCTAGAGACTTCTTCATAGTGAAAATGTGGCTATCCCATTTTCCATGAGTAGCAGGGGTTAATGTGACATCCTCTCGAATTATGGTGGTCAATCATGATAAATAAACTTTTGGGAGGCATAACTTTGTGTTTGAACTCTGATTGATGTGATCCTTGCTCCATTGGAATAGTGCAAGGGGGTGCCACACTTAATTGGCAATTTTTTACCCCCCAAATATCTCATTTTAGTCCTCAAACTGACCCTAGAAGGTTTCTGAACACAATTCTCCAAACTAGGTCCAACTATTAAAATTGCCACTGTAAGTTTATTTCTCTTATTTTTACACCTTGAAAGCATTGAGATGGATGAAAAACATATGGTGATACAATCATACCTCCCCATTTTTCAAGGCATTTGGTGCACACAACCTTTTGCTAAATGAAGTGAGGAAATTTTTCCTCTATCTTCTACCTTGTGTGCAAATTAACCTTGCCTGGAAGTTGTCCTTTCAATCCAATCTGCCAAAGGTAATGCTTGCCCTGTCTTGTAGGTCTAGATCTCCTCTATAAAATCATATCCTTTATTAACTCTACCTCAACATTTGGTGTTAAATGCTTTATAGAAGGTAGGACCTGATCTTATTCTTGATCTAGCACGGAAGGCTCATAGAGTTTTATATTTTTGACATTCACCATTGAGTAAATGCACGTGTATGGGGGTAGAATGAGTCTATTTGCATTATCTCCTACCTTTTCCAATATATCAAAAGGACCATATCATAGAGCCTTGTTTTTTTTTACTAGGACCATGTAGCATCTCCTTATTCAATTGCAACCATACGTTATCTCCTACCTTGAATAACTTCTTTTTTATGTGTTGATCATGCCTAGCCTTGTACTTTTTTTGTGACTTCTTAAATTCCTCTTGTACTTATAGATGGATTTTCCTTATATTCTCAACAAATTTCTCTACCCTTAAAGCATCCCTTATGAGGTATTTGCTCACTCCTCCTTGTTGTCCATATGCATAATCCAAAGGTGAAGGTGGAAAATATCCAAAACAAGTTTCAAATGGGGACTTACTATTAAAAATGTGGATTGCTCTATTATAAAAGTGTTGTATATACACCAAATTTTCATACCAAGTCTTTGAATGATTTTGATTTTGACTACTTTTGTTTTCTCATTTATCTATGGATGGAATGTTGTAGCCTTATTCAAATTTATGTTCATCTTATCTCGCATCATAATGCACTGATACATCTTGTGTCCTTATTTGAAATGATGCTCCTTGGTATCCCAAAGTGCACCCAAACTCGTCCAAAGGACAAGTTTGTTGATACTTGTGAATAATGGCCTTTTTACAGGGCATGATAATGCACATTTCGCTGAACCAATCAACTACTATTAATAGGTAGTCAATTCCCTTCCTAGTTGTTGGGAAGCCTCCAACCAGTTCCATGGAAATTATTTCCCAAGGATGAGTAGGTATAGTTAAGGGATGGTATAGACCTTGTTTCCTCTTACTATGCTTGCTAGTATAGCAAAGCACACATCCTCTTATGAACCTAATTACATCTTCTCACATCTAGGCCAATACACATATCTCTATAAGTTGGCCATTGTATTCCTTACACTAAAATTCCCTACAGCCATAGAGGTGTGAGCCTCTAAAAATAGCTACAACCAGTCACCCTTAGGAACACATAACATGTATCGCCTATAGAGTAACCCATTCTTGAGATGATAGTCAACTATGTTATCTCTATTGTCTACATGAATCTAGCTCTACAATTGTTGAAACACCTCCTTGAATTCCTCATCCTCTATAAATGATTCTTTGTATACATCATGGACAAAAGGCTCCATGTGCATCAGAGTTCCCAAAGTCGTGATATTTGATGTGGGTGGCCATAAAAGTATGCCGACCAATTTGTTTGTGCTTCCCTTCTTGTACTTGATCACTAAATGAAACTATTGTAAAAACCCCATCCACTTGTAATTGTTTGTTTTTTTGTAACTTACTTTAGGGATATAGGTATTGTAGTGGCCATAGATCTATGTAGATGGTTATCTACTTTCCCATCAGATAGTGTTTCCACTTTTTGATAACTTGCACTATGGCATAAAGCCTCTTGTCATAGGTAGGGTAGTTGAGAATCTTACCATGAAATATTTGAAAATGGTATAATATAGGCCTTCCTCTCTACATCAACACCACTCCCATAACATTCCCACTTACATGCATCTCCACTTCAAAGGGCCACTACAAGTTCAACAATGCAAGAAATGGTTCTTGCTTTATTTTCTTATTCAACTCTTCAAAGGCATTTATTGACCCTTCCCCCGCTGGAAACTCTTGCCACTTGCTATTATGGCATGGAATAGTGTGGCTAGTGTGGAAAATGAGACTATGAATTTCCTCAAGTAATATACTACCCCAATGAAACTCCTTACCTTAAATACTGGTAGGCGCTGACCATTTCATGATGGCCTCCATCTTGGCAGGATCTATCTTCAACTCCCCTCCACCAATTAGATTTCCTAAATACACCAAAGACTATTATGCAAACTCACATTTCTTGACATTTTCTAGTAGCTAGTGCTTCTTTAATGTCTTTATCACCCACATCAAATGTAAGATGTGCTCCTCCTAGGTATCACTATATACCAATATATCATCCAAATAAAAAATAACAAATGAATCTAGAAAAGGGTGCAGTGTGTCATTCATTAATATCATGAATGTAGCTAGTGCATTGCATAGACCAAATGGCATGATTAACCATTCCAACAATCCCTATATGGTTTTGAAGGAAATTTTCCAAGTACGTGCTTCTTTGAATTGAACATGGTGATATATTGACTTTAAATCAAACTTGGTGAAGTATTTTCCATCTTGCAATTGGTCCACCAAAGCATCTATCCTTGGCATGGGATACCTATTCTTGAGAAAAAATTTCTTCAATGTCCTTGTTGTCGCTGCCACAACACCCTCCAAAATTTCACCACATTCAGATTTTGGAGCCTACCATCATCGTCATTTCTAGTTTCGCTTTGATCATCAAGTGTTGCCTCAGTTATTTAATGTTTTTAAAGTGTCCTTGAATGGTATCAAGTGCTGTTGCATTGATTAGAACATCTTTAGGTTAATATCATAGTTGTAACATATTTGTTATTGTAAAATGAAACCTTTGGGTTGCAGTCACACACACTTCACTCATTGTAATTGGAGAATGTGTACAAAGTGGCATTTTGATGTATACTTATCATTGTTCAATTTTGTCTAAGTTTTTTCAATGATTTGGTATGTGTCACACATGTTTTTATGCCTAGAGATCATCATGTTCACCCCTTATCCTATCTTCCATACTTAGACAAATTTTGGTTTCAAAGAAAACCCATTGAGGCCAAGAGCACATGAGCACACACTGAAGCCTTGATCGGGAAACCTTCATTGTTTGGAAGTGTGCTATGCACCCTCCAAGAGTGCAAGGCACACTCCTTAAGCCTCCTCCGCTTCCTTGTTATAAACTATGCTCTCCAAGGGACCAAGTCTTCCTTTGAGCGCCCTCCTTCGATTCAAAGAAGTGTGCCCTCCTTGAGTGCATGAGCACAGCTCGAAGGCCATAAGCTCAACCCTTCAGCCTTCCACATTGCGTCATGCACCCTCTTGGACCCTTTGAGTGCATGAGTGCACTTCGAAGGCACGAAAACATAAAAATTACATCTACATCCTCTGGCCCTAATATTCCCAAAATCTACTAGAGGAAAAGTGCTAGGCTCCACAAACCAAACCCTATATCCCCTGTAAACCTCCTTGCTGATATAGGCTCTTCCCAGGTCGTGAATCCACCTTTTGAACCTTCCCCTGCAGACAGAACTAAAACAAAGGTTCCTAAAGGCAAACAAGCAGAGGTTGAAACCGAAGAGGAGGAGACATTGTTCGAAGTTTTCAAGGGTGGCAAGAGACCCCATACAAGGCCAACTAACAAATTAGGATACAAAATCTGTAGAAATTTTGAATAATATGACACTTATTCACAGAGATTATCCTGATTATACACTATTGTGGAATACATGCATAATACATAACCTCCTCTACGTTGATCATCAATCTTGCAGCATTAAAAACAATGAAACATCAATCACGTGCACACATTAACACAGTATGTAACCCGGGGAAAGCATACAGCTGAAAACCCCACACTATTTGTATATTATAATGATTGAGAACATGTAACAATACATAGTACAATACTCCTCACAAGTACTTAGTACTATCTCCACCTGTTACACACAAAACTAGCTCAGATTTGAATCAATCACAGGTTCAAATCTCTTCCACTGCTTTGCCTACCTCCACTGCACAATCCTGCATAAGAATAATGATGAATGGCTGAACCAAACTCGTATTTCCTTGGCTGAACCATGCAATCCTCATTGGCATTACTCAATCCCATTGATTGTGCAAGATCTCATGCACAACTATAGTCACAACTGATAGCAATCTCAACCTCTAACACCTGTCTCCACTAAACTGTCCATGCACTGAGTTAACTGATGTATTCTTTAGTTGCTTTATGAGTTAATAATTAGTGAATTAATTTAACAATTAATTCACATCACTCATCACTAGTGTATTCTGCAGTTAGACTAAATACAACTAGTTCAACCAAGTCAAACTGAACACAACTCCATCAACTCCTCAATCAACTCCACCAAACTCAACCACATGAGTTCTAACTGAAGTCCACCATGCAATAGCTCAACTGACTCATAAGAAAAGCGTATTTCCTTTTGACAGCTGCATGTGCCACATCTGTAGCTCAAACTGAAGTGCTCCAAGAGGATAATATAATGTTTATAGTCCAAATACTATTATGAGCTAATAATATTCGACTGTTCTATTTTTAGCCTGGCAGTCTAAAAATAGAAACCGCCCCATATGTCTAAAAATAGAAGTCCATCTATTTTTACCAACATGACCAATCATCCACAAATAGCATCCTGCAACTCATAGACCATGATCCATATGTCTAAAAATAGACATAGTCTAAAAATAGACTTTGCGCCAAAAATAGCCTGCGGGCCCACTTAGTGAAGGCGACTCCTTTCCACTAAGCTCCATCATCTTGTTGCATTCTCAACACTCACTCTCAATAAGATATGGATTATCAGCAACCCCTATTCTGCCTCGATGGTGTTCGAATTTGCTCTGGTGAGCGCCTTCGTCAAGATATCAGCATCCTGATCCTCCGTTGGAATGTATGAAAGTAACATGATTCTCCGCTGCACACAATCTCTGATATGATGGAACCTGATGTCAATGTGCTTGGATCTATCATGAAATACTGGATTAGCCAAGAGTTTAATGCAACTCTGGTTATCACAATAAATCACTGTAGGCTCCAAGTATGAAAGGAACAACCCGACCAGGATCTTCCTCATCCATATAGCCTCGCATGCAGCCAAACTTGCTGCCATATACTCGACCTCTGCTGAATTGAGTGCCATGGATCTCTGCTTCCTGCAATACCAAGAAACTGCTATCGACCCGATACTGAAGACCCCTCCAGATGTGTTCTTTCTGTCCGTTGGGCTCCCTGCCCAATCTGCATCCGTGAAGCCACATAGCTTCACCTCATCCTCCGGTCTGTACCACAATCCATATCCCGATGTGCCTCTGAGATAACGCAATACATGCTTGCTTGCCTTCCAGAAGAGCTTGGTTGGCTTAACCATAGCTTGTGAAAGCTGGTTAATAACATAGCATATATCAGGTCGTGTATTGACTAGATACATAAGCGATCCCACCAACTGTCGATAAACAGTGGCATCCACTACTTCTGCTAAAGTAGCATCCTCCTTCCTCCAACCTCCAGGAAGAGGAGTATCAATAGGCTTGTAGCCATGCATGTTGAACTTCTCCAGTATCTCCTGAGCATACTTACCCTGAGAAACAAATAGTCCATCACTGCGCTGCCAAATTTCCAATCCCAGGAAATAATGAAGGAGGCCCAAGTCCTTCATCTCAAACTCCTTAGCAAGATCATCCTTGCATGAAAGTATGAACATCTCATCACTTGTTAGAATCAAATCATCTACATAAAGTACAATGATAAGCAACTTACCCTCCACCACAATCTGGTATAGGTTAGGATCCGTCTCACTCTTGGAGAATCCAAATCCAGTGAAATTACTGTCTATCTGTGTGTACCAAGCAAGTGGTGCTTTTTTCAACCCATACAGCGCTCTCTTGAGCCTGCACACATGCGACTCGCTACTGAAGATCTCAAAACCTTCGGGCTGCTCTATGTACACCTCCTCCTCAATGACTCCATTGAGGAACGCAGTCTTCACATCCATCTGGTGAATGTGCCACCCCATCTGCACTGAGAGAGCAAGAATCGTCCGTATAGAAGAATACCTTGCGACAGGTGCAAAGGTCTCCTCATAATCGATCCCCTCTATCTATGAAAAGCCTTGGGCAACAAATCTTGCCTTGTACTTCTCCACACTCTCGTCAGCTGCCTGCTTCACTTTGTAGATCCATCTCGAACCCACCACTGATTTCCCTTCCGGTCTTGGGACAATCTCCCATGCACTGTTTTTGACAATCGAATCATACTCTTCCACCATGGCATCTACCCATGCGGGATCCTCCACAGCTTCCTCAAAAGAGGATGGCTCAGTCACAACACATTTGCTCACAAGAGCCATGTATCCAGTGTACCGATCAGGTGACTGTCTCTGTCTACGTTGAGCTGTAGGTGGTCCTACAACCTTCTCTGCATCTTGAGCTAGTCGCTCAGCTTCTGTAATGCGCTTTCGCCCTCTGATGGTTGGTGTTGCATGAGTGGTCTCTTCCACTCCATGAACTTCATCCTGTGGCTGATCCACGTCCTGAAGCTCATCCTTAGGAACTAATAGCTCCTCATCTACATGCAAGTGTGGCTCCCTCTCAAGCAAACACTTCATGGCTTTCTCCTCCTGAAATTTTATATCCCGTCGCACAACAGTCTTGCCACTGTCTGGCAAATACACACGATAGTTGTGGGGCGTATCAGTGTACCCCACAAATATCCCAACCTCTGCGGTCGGCTCTAGCTTCTTCCTGGCATCCTTCGTCACATGCATGTAAACGTTAGAACCAAAAATCCTCAAATGAGAAAGATCAGGCTTCTTACCAGAATAAGCCTCCTCGAGTGTACTCATGCCAAGTATCCTGTGAGGACAATGGTTCTACACATATACTGCAGTATTGCATGCTTCCGCCCACAAGTGAAGGGGTAGACTCTGATCATGCAACATCGCCCGTGCAACACCCACAATCGTTCTGTTCTTCCGCTCAACAACCCCATTGCGCTGCAGAAATCCTTGAACTCGCCAGAGATGTATTCACAACCATTGTCACTCCTAAGAGCCTTCACCTTCTTCCCGGACTCCTTCTCGAACAGTTCTTTGAACTCATAGAACTTTGAGTATGTCTCGCTCTTCTTCTGCATGAAGAAGATCTAACACTTTCGAGAGAAATCATCAACAAAGATCACATAATACCTGTGCTTTGCTGTCAAAGCTACTAAGAAAGGTCCACACATGTCTGTGTGAATTCTCTCAAGGATCGTCGTGGCGCGACTATCCTTCTCGTGAAAGGTGGCTTTCACAAATTTTCCCAAAGTACACCCCTTGCACTGATCTGACTGCGCAAGAGTGCCTTTAGGAAGCCCTGTAGTAATCTGTTGCAGTATCTTCAAGGCTCCATGGTGAAGGTGACCCAATCTCCTGTGCCACAGCTCGCCATCATCTCGGCTCACCAATCCTTCTGCCTTGCATACCATTGCTGCGCAGCCATCTACATGCAACTGATAAAGGTTCCTGACTCGAACCCCTATCTTCTGGGTTTCTCCAGTTGTCTTACTGCGCAGGAAAGCCTTTCCTTTGCTGAAAACAACATCATATCCCTTGTCTTCTAATGTCGCCACAAAGATAAGATTCTTCTTCAATCCTAGAACATGCATCACTTCCTTCAATACGAAGGGTTTACCAGACTCCCTCTCATAGGAAATGGTACCGATACCGGTCGCACTGTATCTACCATCATCGCCCATCTCGATGTGCACTCCAAGATCTTTCTCCTCCAGATCAGAAAACAAATCTTGATCTTCTGTCATGTGAAAAGACGCACCACTGTCCAAGAACCATATCGATCCCATCACACTTGATACCAAGCATGCGATCAACGAAAAATTAAGCTCAAACTGCGAGGCTAAGGCCTCTCCTGCTGCAGATCCAGCAGCTTGCTTATTTTTCTTCTTCTGCAGACAATTTGTGGCATAATGTCCGTGCTGGTGACAATGAAAGCACTTCACCTTGGACATGTCCTGCTTCTTGCCTTTCGCACCGGAATGAGAATCTTTCTTGTTCTTCCCCTTCTTTGCTTTGGCAGCCAAAGCGCAATTTTCTTCATCAGGTGCCTTTGATGAAGATCCGTCCCTGGTATTCCACCTGATCTCCTCCTGCACAAGATCTGACCAAAGTCTCTCCCATCCTGGCAATTTCTCCCGACCATTGATAGAGTCTTGATAGGAATGCCAACTCTTCGAAATACCAAGGAGAGCCAAGCTCACCAAGTCCTCATCATCGACAATCACCCCCACACTTCCCAGCTCATCCCTGCACTGAGTGAACTTCGTGAGATACTTGGGCATACTGTCTCCCTTCTCGCACTTAATGTTTCTGAGTTTATCCTTGAGCGCCAACTTCCTCTGATCGCTCTTGCTTTGGAATAGATCTGTCAACGCTTTCCACATCAAGTATGGAGAAGCCTTTCCATGCAGGTTGGACACAATGTGATCCTTCACGCCCTCCAACAGAATCCTTTGACACTTTGCTGTCTTCTTTTGCCAAGCCTCAACTTGCGCAGTATCAGTAGGATTTGGGACCTCAGCCTCTATGAACTCCTTCAGCCCATTATCATCTAACACTACCTCCATCCTGTCTTTCCATGCAATATAATTCAAGCTTCCCTCAAGAGCATACTCCAATCGCAATCCGTTGAAAGACATTGCAATGTTGACACCAAGAAAACACTGCTGCAAATTCGAATTCCACCAGCTCAAAACTCAACCGCTTCTGATCTAAAATTCATGAGAACAAAGTATTTCTCGTACAGAGATTGACTGTATGGGCTTTTACCGAATATCTCACCTTCCAAAGGAAGGATGAATCCACAGGCTACCTGGCCCGATTACAGACTCTTCCTGAAGAAAACACTTTTTGAATAATAGATCTGATGATCAACAGCTCTGATACCATGTAGAAATTTTGAATAATATGACACGTATTCACAGAGATTATCCCAATTATACACTATTGCAAAATACATGCATAATACATAACCTCCTCTACGTTGATCATCAATCTTGCAGCATTAAAAACAATGAAACATTAATCGCATGCACACATTAACACAGTATGTAACCCGGGGAAAGCATACAGCTGAAAACTCCACACTATCTGTATATTATAATGATTGAGAACATGTAACAATACATAGTACAATACTCCTCACAAGTACTCAGTACTATCTCCACCTGTTACACACAAAACTAGCTCAGATCTGAATCAATCACAGGTTCAAATCTCTTCCACTGCTTTGCCTGCCTCCACTACACAATCGTGCATGAGAATAATGATGAATGGCTGAACCAAACTCATATTTCCTTGGCTGAACCACGCAATCCTCATTGGCATTACTCAATCCCATTGATTGTGCAAGATTTCATGCACAACTATAGTCACAACTGATAGCAATCTCAACCTCTAACACCTATCTCCATTGAATTGTCCATGCACTAAGTTAACTGATGTATTCTTTAGTTGCTTTATGAGTTAATAATTAGTGAATTAATTAATAATTAATTCACATCACTCATCACTAGTGTATTCTGCAGTTAGACTAAATACAACTAGTTCAACCAAGTCAAACTAAACACAACTCCATCAACTCCTCAATCAACTCCACCAAACTCAACCACATGAGTTCTAACTGAAGTCCACCATGCAATAGCTCAACTGACTCATAAGAAAAGCGTATTTCCTTCTGACAGTTGCATGTGCCACATCTGTAGCTCAAACTGAAGTGCTCCAAGAGGATAAGATAATGTTTATAGTCCAAATATTATTATGAGCTAATAATATTCGACTGTTCTATTTTTAGCCTGGCAGTCTAAAAATAGAAACCGCCCATATGTATAAAAATAGAAGTCCATCTATTTTTACCAACATGACCAATCATCCACAAATAAAATCCTGCAACTCATAGACCATGATCCATATGTCTAAAAATATACATAGTCTAAAAATAGACTTTGCGCCAAAAATAGCATGCGGGCCCACTTAGTGAAGGCGACTCCTTTCCACTAAGCTCCATCATCTTGTTGCATTCTCAACAAAATCAAACTTAGAAATAACCTAGAGTTGGCCAAAGAAGTGATTGATGTTGAAAATATGCCACTAAAGGACCTCATCATTAACAGGAAGAAGGCTACAAGCTCTAAAAAGAGCAGAGGCAAAGGAATTGTGAAGAGGGGTCCTATAGAGACAAGGAAAAGAAAAAAAACAAAGACTAGAGAAGGCGGATGTACTTCTAAAGGAAACTAGTACCCTCATTTAAGATGCTTGGGGGATTAAACTTGGAATTTTTCCTACCTACCTGATGAAACAAGGTTTTCATTTTATTGCTGACATCTGACCTTATAGTTTTTGCATGCAACAGAACAATCGAGAAAGTTGACATTCCCATCGTCAGCATTTTTGATAAAACTGACAGATCTATTGTCAGCTATTTTGCGACGAAATTGTGTGCCCGTTGATAGAAAACGATATAGGGACGAAAGATGACAGTCAGCCTGTCAGCAATATTGAAGCAAACAGGGAACGTTGACGTCTCCGTTGTCAGCGAAATTCAGACAGGAAAAAATGTTGACCTTCCTATTGTCAGCGATTTTGAAACAAGCGGAAAATAAAATGTTGATGATCATCATGTCAGTGAAAGCTACAAAACAGAGAACTAGTGACGTTGACATCAACAATATAAACATTTTTTCACCAGGAGGTCTGAATGAAAGAAAGGATGAACATAAAAGCAATTTTGGAGGAAACTTGGCCTTGTTTTGACAGCTAATATGTTATGCTATAAAACCATAAAATGAAACACTTTGAATACACCGACCAAAAGAATTAACAAATCCATAGCAAGAAACATGTAATGGAAATTGATTGTTTCCTCCCATGAAAGGAAGCCTACAATGGATTTTCCTTGCAATAACAAACATGAAATCTTAAACTATCTTTCAAAGCAACACTATACAATCCTAACATGGCTCAAACAATTTGCAAGGCGTGATCAATTTCAATTGTCACTAACTTTTGGGCAGTTGGGTTATTGGCCATAACACCATTAAGATAATCTGGGTTCTTTTCATTCCAATAAATATTCTGTAACATAGGCCCAATTGATCAGAAAACTTACGTAGGATAATTGAGCCACCAACCCCTCCCCATGATGATGGCAATGCTCTTTAACAAAATTAAATGGCAGTTGGAGAACACGATGTTCTAAGGCAATTTATAAGTTCAAACCACCATTCCCCATTTGATCTAATCCAAAATTTCCACGTACACTTACAATTTATAGTTTCAAGGCCATGAAACATGCAAGGAAACCAAGCAATAAGGGTGACTACAAATGGGTGGAAATGGAAATGTAAACAATAAGTTAGCAAGCATGGATACTTGAGCATGTGATATGTAATTCCCAAGGTTTAAGCAAGAAATATGATTATGGAGACATGGGAAGTGATGAAATCTTGTCAAAATGAAAAACAATTCAAAAGAAATATGGGGAAATTCACCTTTTTCAAACAATGTGGGGCAATCCTAGAGACTGCAAACCATAATTAATGGAGGAAACCACTTGTCTCTTCCATTACTTCACCCCACCTTACTGCTCATTTCTCTCCTCCACTTGGATTTGTATTTGATCTGCTACCTCTTTTAGATGACTTGCCTTGTATACTCTCTCTGGTACACTTGCTTCAATGCATTTTTAGACAACCAAAATGATATTATATTCACATTGGGTAGATGGGTAATCTAGAAGCTTGGACAAATAGGCAAAATAAAACAAGAATTCAAAATCATATGTTCTAAATATTTAAAACTTGCATACCTCATGCCCATCCATAGCATGCATCTCTTTGTCCATTAACACAAGATCATATGTTATGCCTTGCTTGAAGTAGTCCACTACCACCTTTTCGTTCTTAGCAACAAGGTCTAGGAAAAATTTGAATGAAAAAAAAGCTAAATAATGAGTCTCCAGTGGAATAAATATACATGCCTCCTCTCTATTTTTTGCTGCATGCCTTCCCCAAGATGGAGAAAAGTTCACAATGTTGCTTAGGAGGATCAATCTATTGTAGATACATAGAAACCCTAAAACCATATTCTTCGTCATTTAATCAAAGCATTGCAATAATGTTGATCAAGTCAACAATTAGAAGCCTACAAAGTAGGCAAGCTGCAATTTGCACTATTTTTTCATAACGAAGCCATATGTATAATACAATGAAACCTTCAAACTCCTTCAACCCCATCTGTTGGCAACACAACCCTCAACACCATATCAAGCTAGCAATTGTACACATCTATCTCTAGACAAAGGCTGTAAAGGGGAAACATAATATAAATACCAAACATAAATCAAAATTTGGATGCATTGGTAACAAATATCCAACATCATTTCATAAATAAATAAAATAGAATGCACATCCAATATGAAAATGCAAATCTTTACTTGAAAATCATTAACACCAGCCTTGAAGAAGAGGTCTTTATCGGATTGCAAGGTATTTGTTGTAAGTGAAGCAATGGGTGTCTTTACTCCCTTTGATCTTAGTTTCCTTTTTACCTGAAATAAAAGCAATCATTTCGGTGATAAGAATGAACCCAAAGTTTTTAAAACTGAGATGGGTTAGATGATTAATTCATAAGCCCATGCAAATAGGCAAAATAAAACAAGAAATCAAAATATGCTCTAAAGATTTAAAACTTACTTACCTCATGCCCATCCATAATAGGCATATCTTTGTCCATTAACATAAGATCATATGTTCAGCCCTCGATGGATGTAATAGTGCAAAACATTAAAAGCATGTGTTTTTTTAATAACGTCATTTTTGTCACGATTGTTTATCTGATATGATGGATATTTGATATAAGCACAAAGATTAAAGATGGGAAAGAGAGAGAGAGATTTTGTTGTGAGAAAATTGAGACTATTTTTGTATTACTATAACAAATTCTCATAATATCAAGTTTGGGAGGGAATTGATGTACGAAGGTGGAAACCACTATAGATGCTAAAACCACAAAAACTATGGCAATAATTCCTAGCCCCTTATGATTGGATTTTGCAAGAACCAATGGAAAGTTCAATTTTAGTCATTTTGAAATCACATAATAAAAAAATTAAGTTGGAACCCATAACTTTGAATGGTTAAAAGTGTCTTAGAATTTTATCGGGCTAAATATGCCTTGTTTACATTTATTATTTTTTTATGGATCAAATGACATGAAATGACTTAACATGTATTTTGAATAAAGACAATGAAAGCTACAACCAAGAAGCATTTGATAGCTCTAACTAGAGAAAAGGGATCTTTCTGGTAACATTATACTTTATGAGTTGTGTTTCAAAGAAAAAGTGAGAGATGTTACAACTATTTTGCATTTAAACAACAATATTAAACCGCTTAGAAAGCCATGGGCAAGGATTTAACCTTGGTAACAAAGAATGTGCATGTGGATGGGTTGTGATTGATTGTTCTGACAAATATGTGGAAATTCGTAGTTTCCAAAGGTATAGAATCTATGTACAATGAATAATCTTGCAACAACAATAGTCAAATTTGTTATTGCATGATATTTAGAATTACTGAAACTATGTGTTCTTGTATTTTTTTACAATAGGATACAAAATATCATTATTCATTAGTTGATAAACCAATGAGTCTAACTAACAACCACTGCAGTTGTTAAATTTATTATATCAAGCAACATAATTACTATGATAGGATGATGCTTCAACTGAGATCTACCTCAAGAAAAATGGAGATTCCTTTGGCCCAAAATCCATGTTTATTACAACAAGGTGTGATGATTAGGAAGTACAAGTAGTATGATATCAATACGTAAAGCTAGACAAAAGCTTACATTACAATGATTATGCTTAAAAGGAAATTGTCGCTGAAATGGTTGCAATTATTAAAAGCAATGTTTATTAGTGTCCTGTGCAACATCAATTTGGGAGGTGATCAAATTTGTATTAACGCTGAGACCCAAACATTCAAACACACCTCCCCCTCCCCCACCCCTCATAATGGGAGTGAATGATGTGCAATAAAAGTCCTGACTCATTTGAAAACATAGAAATTCTTGTCATAACACAACCATTTAGAGAAATGATAGTTGTAAGTTACCATAAGTAACATTTTCAAAATGAAAAAATTAATAACAAAGGCAAAATATTAGCCTCATTTCTGATTTATATAGATCAATCCCTATAGTTCATCTAGGCTTTAATGAATGTAAGATATTGTTGGGCTTCTTTAAGGCTCCCTTTCCGACCACTCAAAACAAAATTATCCTCCTTATCACTCTCCTATAAATCATAAATCATATTATCGCCATAACCAGATCTAATGAGTAAAATATATCCTCCATGTAAATGTGAAAGCCCATAAATAACTAAGATTTGCAAATGGGTTACATGAAGCATTCAAGAAGAGGGGAAAAACTTACAAAACCTAGAACTGGCCCCAAATTTCATTATAGACAAACATAAAAAATAAAAGAGTTCATGCAAAACTCTGTAAATGTCGTAGTTTTTCAAGCTTCTCCTGTGGCCCCCGAATCTGGTTCTGCAGGGTTGTTTGTAGCACAACTTCTGCATTCTTTTCATCCACAATCTTCTTCCTCACCTATTGGAAGGAACATTAGATAAACCAGCAACACAAATTATAGAGAACACTGGATCTTAAGACACACAAAAAAAAGAATAATATTTCAAATCGATCGAAACCTAAACTAGGGTTCAATCACCATTTATCGGTTACACATGAAATGCAATTTTCAATCAATTTTTTCTTTGGGGAAAAATTATGTCCATCAATTCAAATTCAAATTAAAACCAATGGGTTAAATCACCCTGATTAAGCCCAAAATTCAAATTAACCCAGTGGGTTAAGCTATACCGTTGAAGGCATAATCCCAAATGAAAAAGTCCAGTTAGATTACTCTTTGCTAATACTACTAGAAATCACTACCGTCCTCCATTGTCAAGGTAAAATGGGATGAGTTTCACCAAGCCATGTCTATAGCCGCATCATAGCAATCAAGCCCCACAATATCAAAGCAAATCTGAAACAACATATAAAAACATGAAAACCATAAATAAAATCACAATTAAAATCAAGACAAACAAAAGAACTCACAAGAACTGCACTTCACTGATGAAATTCTCATATGCATCGCTCAAACTTTGGCAAAGAGTTGGGTATTTCGGTATGTGATCAACAATTTGTTTAAATATAATATGAAATAGTGTGAAGGAGATTAGACCCACAGATACCCTACTAGCTCTTTCCCCATTTCCCCATCGTGGTTCCTACAATGTAGCAATTCTATTATGCAAGATACCACAATTAAGGAAAAACAGATGATAGCGAGCACTAAAATGGAAAAGGCATTGGCCTCATAGGTACCTCGTTGTCTATTTCCCTCTTAGAGTTCCTATGTTGTAGCAAGTTTATTAGGCAAGATATCAAAATGATAACAAAGCTAATGGTGGCAAGTACCTTGACCAGTTTCCTTATGGCCTCAAATGCGAGAATAACTTGACTAGAATGCACACCCATGGTAAACAACCATACCCACAAGACAATGTGAGAATAAGTTGACTAGAATGCGCACCAATGGCAAACAACCATACCCACAAACACTGTACCCCTAGACTTTATATCAATTAATGGTTCAATAGACCATTAAATTGGTGATGTGTCCTGACCTTATCAAACAATTAAAAATGTATTATATACATTAAATCCTACAAACAAAGGCATGGAAAAACAACCATATCCATATACACTGGGTTCATATAAACCCCCTTCAAAAATTGCATCAGAGACTCCCACCAAAATTAGAAGACAAATTCAAATTGCAATGAACACACATAATAATTAAGGATTAGAGGGGCAAAAGAAAGGAGAAATAATTACATGAGAGAAAACCCCATTGACCCAATTGTAGAATTTCCACTCTTGGACGAGAAGCTTGTCTTGTTGCAAATTCTAAATGACACGTGTGATGGCACCATCAAATAGAGAGAAAGAACTGCCAACCTCTTGGCTAATCCTGACATTACTTTGAGTGAAACCTTTCCATCTAACTTCAAATTATTTAAGTGTCTCAAAGTTTTATCAGGCTAAATATGGTCTATCTACATTTAATGTTTTTTTATGGATCGAATGGCGTGAAATGACTTAACATGTATTTTGAATAAAGATAGTGAAAGCTACAACCAAGAAGCATTTGATAGCTCTAACAAGAGAAAAGGAATCTCTCTGGTAACATTAGACATTATAAGTTGCGTTTCAAAGAAAAAGTGAGAAATGCTACAACTATTTTGCAATTAAACAACAATATCAAACCATTGTGCTTAGAAAACCATGGGCAAGGATTTACCCTTCGTAATAGAAAGTGTGCATGTGGATGGTCCGTGATTGATTGTTTTGACAAATATGTGGAAAGTTGTAGTTTCTCCTTTTTGCCGAGATGCAATGGAGGGCTCCTTTTCCTAGTTTCCAAAGGTATAAAATCTATGTACAATGAATAATCCTGCAACAACAATGACCAAATTTGTTATTGCATGATATTTAGAATCACTGAAACTGTATGTTCTTGTCATTTTTTTACAATGGGATACAAAATGTCATTATTTAGTAATTAATAAACTAATGAGTTCGACTAACAACTGTTGTAGTTGTTATATGTATTATATCAAACAACATAATCACTATGATAGGATGATGCTTCAACTGAGATCTACCTCAAGAAAAAGGGAGATTCCTTTGGGCTAAAAACCATGTTTATTACAACAAGGTGTGATGATTAGGAAGTGCAAGTAGTATGATATTAATATGAAAAGCTAGCCAAAATCTTACATTACAATGATTATGCATAAAAGGAAATTGTGGCTGAAATGGTTGCAATTATTAAAAGCAATGTTTATTAGTGTCTGGTGCAACATCAATGTGGGAGGTGATCAAATTTGTATTAACACTGAGACCCAATCATTCAAACACACCTCCCCCTCCCCCACCCCTCACAGTGGGAGTGAATGGGGCCCGGTACAAGTCCTGGCTCATTTGACAACATAGAAATGCCCCTCATAACACAACCATTTAGAGAAAGGATAGTTGTAAGTTACCATAAGTAACATTTTCAAAATGAAAAAATTAAGAGCAAAGGAAAAATATTAGCCTCATTTCTTATTTATATAGATCAATCCCTATAGTTTATCTAGGCTTTAATAATGTAAAATATTGTTGGGCTTCTTTACTACTTCCTTTCTGACCACTCGAAACAAAATTACCTTCCTTATCACTCTCCTATAAATCTTAAATCATATTATCACCATAACCAAATCTAATGAGTAAAATATATCCTCCATGTAAATGTGAAAGCCTATAAATAGCTAAGATTTGTGAATGGGTTACATGAACCATTCAGGAATAGGGAGAAAACTTACAAAACGTAGAACTGGCCCTAGATTTCATTATAGACAAACATAACAAATAAAATAGTTCATGTAAAACTCCATAAATGCCATAGTTTTTCAAGCTTCTCCTACAATGCCCCAATCTGGTTCTACAAGGTTGTTTGTAGCATAACTTCTGCATTCTTTTCATGGACAATCTTCTTCCTCACCTACCGGAAAGGACGTTAGATAAATTGAAAACACACATTATAGAGAACATTGGACCTTAAGACACACAAAATAAAAGAATAATATTTGAAATCAATCAAAACCCAAACTAGGGTTCAATCACCATTTATCAGCTGCACATGAAATGCATTTTTCAACCATTTTTCAATAGAAATGGCGAATTTTTCTTTGGGGAAAAATTATGTCCATCAATTCAAATTCAAATTAGACCAGTGGGTTAGCTCACCCTGATTAAGCCCAAAATTCAAATTAACCTAGTGGGTTAAGCTCTACTGCTGAAGGCATAATCCCAAATGAAAAAGTCAAGTTAGATTACTCTTTGCTAATGCTATTAGCAATCAGTACTGTCCTCCATCATCAAGGTAAAAGAGGATGAACTTCACCAAGCCATGTCTACAGCCGCATCATAGCAATCAAGCCCCACAATATCAAAGCAAATATGAAACAACATGTTACAAAAACATGAAAACCATAAATAAAATCACAATTAAAAACAAGACAAACAAAAGAAATCACAAGAATTGCACTTCATCGATGAGATTTTCCAATGCATCGCTCAAACTTTGGAAAAGAGTTGGATATTCTGGTATGTGATCAACAATATGTTTAAATATAATAGGAAATAGTGTGAGGGAGATTAGACCCATAGATACCTTGCTAGCTCTTTCCCCATATCCCCATTGTGGTTCCTACAATGTAGTAATTCTATTATGAAAGAGACCGAAATTGAAGCAAAATAAATGATAACAAGCACTAAAATAGAAAAAACATTGGCCTCATAGGTACCTCATTGTCTGTTTCCCTCTCAGGCAAACAACCATACCCAAAAACATTGTACCCCTAGACTTTAAATCGATTAATGGTTCAATAGACCATTAAATTGGTGTTGTGTCTTTACCTTATCAAACAACTAAAATTGTAGCGTATACATTAAAGCCTACAAATAAAGGCATGGAAAAAAAACTATACCCATATACAATGTGATGTAGGAGCATGAAGCTCGAAGACAAAAGACTTCGAATTTTATTCCAAAAATACAAAAAAGGTTTACAAGCAAAGGAGTGGGATCCTTTAGCTGTCACTTTACAAAGCTTTCTAGATAGGATTTGAGCTAGAAATCAAGGATTTGAATTATACTGTAATTAATTCAAGTGTTTAGGTTTAGTTGAGATTCTTGAGGAGAATATCATGCAGATTAGGTATTATCTAGGATTAGGCAGATTCGATCCATTGATTTAGGATCTGATTGTTGTATGAGCAGGTATTTATGTAAGTTTTGAATTGAGGAGGATTGGAATGTAAAATTTGGAATTTCTCTGTATCTATGTGAATACTGTGCATGAATGGTCAAATCCTGGAGGTTTTAATTTCCTTCGAAATATTTCTAAGTTTTGTATAATCTTGTGTTGTCGCATTTAAATCTTTTCTCACTGTGTATTTAAATAATTTAGAGATAGACTAAACTTGGTGGAGGTGCTAAATCTGGTGAGGAAACCTGATAAATTCACAAGAAACCCAAGAAAAGATCTGAATCGTCTGATTGGACAGATCCAATAGATCTGCTGGTCATCACGTGCCAACAAGTGCATACGTTAATCAGAATAGTAGAGCGGTCTTCATAGGTGTAAGCGGTGTCTCACGCGGTTAAAAGGTGGTAAGTGGTATCCTAAAATTCATGCGATTAACCTTAGCGGTCGACACGTAGCATGAGAAAACTATTTTTCTCGGACACCCCTGACCTAATATCAGTCGTGCAAGAATCCACGCGAGATTACACGATAGCTATTCGATCAAGCGAGATTGATTGACAATGGGGAACGACCAAGCTAGTTGGCGAGCGGGTAACACGATAATCGTCGGATTTAGGAAGGAGATCAACGACGAAGATTTAATGCACTAAAGGTTTGTGGAGTGGCAGACATGATAAGGTTATGAACTGGGGGTTTTAATTCCTTTTGGTTCCGTGGTAATTTTGAAGTTTTGCCATACTATAGGGAAAATTAGACAGTTCTAATATTTTAGTAGAATAACTAAATTTGGAGGTTGATGACTGATACTCCAAAGGAAAACCGAGAAGAAGTTCCACCCGAACTTGAAGGAATAGTTTCTCGTTTTGAACGATTATCCTTAACACCTGCAACCAACCCACCATTAGTGGTATCAGAGCAGCTTATTGACACTGATCAGGATCTCAAAGATCAGAAAAAGAAATCCAACATGGCTTTCAGAGTTGGAGGAAGACATGGTGGTGGTCAAAGAAGAGGAAGACCAGTTGCAAATGCTAAAGTGTTGGAAGCTATGCAACAGATGCAAGCTAGATTAGAAGCAGTGAAAATGGGAAATCAAAGAGATGCAGGTGCTGGAGATGCCAGTGAGCCTGAAGTTGAAGCTGCAGAAGAAGAGGAACCTGCAAAAGTTACTCTTGAAATGATATTATTTAAATCAGTGTTGGTATCCACATCTAAACCCAGACTTGAGGGTTCAATTTATACAGGAGGTTTAAACCCTAAGGAGTTGATAGACTAGATTAATGACATGGATAAATTCTTTGATTATGAAGAAATGGAAGAAGGAAAGAGAGTGAAATTTGCTGTCACAAAATTGAAAGGACATGCAGCACTTTGGTGGGATGGAGTGCAGACAGAAAGAAAAAGACTTGGTAAGCAGCCAATTAAAAAATGGAACAGGATGGTGGCAAAGTTGAGAGGTAAGTTTTTGCCAAGTGATTATCAACAATCATTATTTAGATAGATGCAGAATCTTAGACAGAGGTCTCTGACAGTGAAAGAATACACAGAGGAATTTTACAAAGTGAGCATAAGAGCTGGACAAATTCAAGATACAGCCGAGAAGGTTGCAAAATATATAAATGGTCTCAGAATGGAGATCCAAGATGAGATAAGTGTGTTGTCTCCTAAAACAGTAGAAGAGGCTTATCAGATGGTATTAAAGGCTGAAGAAAAAACTGATGAGGAAGAGATCTTCCAGAAGTAGAGGTACTTTCCGAGGATGACGAAGTCAAGGTGGTAGAGGAAGATCTACAACACCTAGAGATGGAGCTAGCAGCAACTTGAATCAGCATACACCCACAGAAGGTGATGCAAGTGGCAGAAGGAGTTTTTCAGAGGAAGAGGAGGCAGAGGCAGAGGAAGAGAAATCAGATGTTACAGATGTAACAAGCTGGGACACAGAGCCTATGAGTGCCCAGAAAATGCAGGGACAAATCAGAGAAATGTAATTGTTGCTCAGACTGAAGAGGAAGTAGCAAAGGTGCTAGAAGAAGAAAATGTACCAGAGAAAGGGGAATCTTTGGTAGTTAACAAAGTTTTTTTAAAGCCAGCAAAGGAAGTTGTTGAACCAGCGCAGAGAAAGACTTTGTTCAGGACTGTGTGCAAGGTTTAAGGAAAATGTTGTCAAATGGTAATTGGTAGTTGCAACACCAATAATTTGGTCTCTATAAAAGTGGTGGAAAAGCTGAAATTAAAGACAAAGAAACATCCAACACCTTACAAGGTGTCATGGCTTCAAAAAGGACATCAGTTGTTAGTGAAGGAACATTGTGAAGTGGAGTTGCAGTTGGGAAGATACAAAGACAAAATTATGTGCGATGTGATGCCTATGGATGTGTGTCACATATTGCTGGGAAGACCTTGGCAGTACGATAGAGGAGCTATGCATGATAGGAAAAATAACACATACAAATTTGGTAAAAATGGTATTAATCATACATTACTGCCTATGGAAGAAGAGCATGCATCAAGAAAATATGATCCAAAGACCCTATTGCTGAGTGGAAAAGAATACTTGCAGCAGATTGAAGAGAATGAGGTAAATTTTGCATTGATTTGCAAACCCAAGGTAATAATTACTTCCACTAATATGTATGATTTTCCAATTGAAATTCAAGAGATGTTGGAAAATTATTGTGATATCATTGTAGATGATTTGCCTAATGAGTTACCACCCATTAGAAAAATCAATCATCATATAGATTTGATTCCAGGGCCACATCTGCCAAATAAAGTAGCGTACAGGATGACTCCCATAGAAAATGAAGAAATCAGGTTTAGGAATTGTTAGATAAAGGATTGATTAGAGAGAGTTTGAGTCCTTGTGCAATGCCAACGGTGTTGAGTCCAAAGAAAGATGGAGGCTGGAGAATGTGCACTGATTCAAGAGAAATCAACAAAATAACAATCAGGTACATATTTCTTTTACCTAGAATTGAAGATTTGATGGATTGTTTAAGTGAAGCAAGATATTTTACAAAGCTGGATTTAGAAAGTGGGTATCATCAAATAAGGATTAGAGAAGGAGATGAATGGAAAACTGCTTTTAAAACAAATGAAGGACTATATGAATGGATGGTAATGCCTTTTGGGTTATCAAATGCTCCTAGTACATTTATGAGGCTTATGAATGAAGTGCTGAAAGAATTTATTGGTAAATTTGTAATAGTATATTTGGAGGATATATTAGTTTACAACAGATCTAAAGAGTAACATATGAGACATTTGAGTTATGTCTTACAGAAGCTGCAACAAGAAAAGTTACTGCTAAATTTAAAGAAATGTTCATTCATGAAGGAAGAGTTAGTATATTTGGGCTTTGTTGTTTTTGCTGATGGATTAAAGATGAATCTAGAGAAGATAAAGGCAATTATAGAGTGGCCTTCGTCGAAAAGTGTTTTTGAGGTAAGAAGTTTTCATGGTCTTGCTAGTTTTTATAGAAAATTCATAAGGAATTTTAGTAAGATCAATGCTTCTATTATTGACACTATAAAGAAGGATAAACAACCATTTAAATGGACTGTTGAAGCAGAAAAGAACTTCCAACTGTTGAAAAGAAAGATCACTGAAAAACCTATTTTAATTTTGCCTGATTTTAATAAACCTTTTCAAGTGAAATGTGATGCTAGTGGAGAAGCTATTGGTGCTGTTTTAAGTCAGGAGGACAGACCTGTAGCTTATTTCAGTGAAAAACTGAATGAATCGAAGAAGAAATATTCTTCTTATGATAAGGAATTTTATGCAATTGTGCAGTCATTGAAAAAGTGGAGACATTACTTGATTTCTAAGGAGTTTATACTTTATTAAGACAATCATGCATTGCAGTACATTATGAAACAACCAAACCT
Source organism: Pinus tabuliformis (assembly GCA_031772625.1). Classification (NCBI taxonomy): domain Eukaryota; kingdom Viridiplantae; phylum Streptophyta; class Pinopsida; order Pinales; family Pinaceae; genus Pinus; species Pinus tabuliformis. The sequence goes on along the minus strand of CM062804.1, from coordinate 446,711,201 downwards.
TAGTCAGAAACATGCAAAATGGGTAGAATATTTTCAAAGTTTTAATTTTGTATTAAAACATATAAATTGCCAATCAAACAAAGTAGCATATGCTTTAAGCAGAAAAAGTATCCTAGTTCGGGAAAGTCAAATTCAAGTGTTGGGTTTTGATTTTCTTAAAGAATTATATGAGAAAGATTTAAATTTTAAAGAAGCATTTGAAGCTTGTAAAAATCCTATTTTGTTAGACAGAAGTAAGTGGTTGGATTTTTTCTTGCAAGAAGGATTGTTGTTTAAAAGAAATCAATTGTGCATACCAAATTGTTCTTTGAGGAAAAATTTAATCAAGGAGAAACATAGTGGTGGACTTGGAGGACATTTTGGTGCGGATAAGACTTATGAGTAGTTAAATTGGTTTTATTTCTGGCCGAAGATGAGATCTAAAGTGGAAAAGTATGTAAAAAAATGGTAAAATCTGTTAGTATGCAAAGGGAAGGAGCTAAACCATGGGTTTGTATGTTCCATTACCTATTCCAGATAGACCTTGGGATATGGTAAGTATGGATTTTGTTTTTGGTTTACCAAAAACTCAAAGAGGAAATGATTCAATTTATGTTGTGGTTGACAGATTTTCTAAAATGACACATTTTATTCCATGTTATAAAACCAGTGATGCTACTCATGTTGCTAATCTGTTTTTTAAGGAGATTGTAAAGTTGCATGGGTTAACTAAGAGCATTGTTTGAGATAGAGACACCAGATTTGTTGGTCATTTCTGGAGGACCTTGTGGAAGAAACTTGGTACTAAACTAAGTTTCAGTTCAGCTTATCATCCTCATACTGATGGACAGACAAAAGTTGTAAACAAAAGCTTGAGTAATCTTCTAAGAAGTCTTGCTGGTGAACATCCAAAATAGTGGGATCAAATTTTGGCATAGGATAAATATGCTTATAATGATTCTCCTAGCAGGAGTACAGGGCAGAGTCCATTCCATATAGTTTATGGAATGCACCCAAGAGGAGTGTCTGAATTGAGAGACTTGGGAAAAGATGAAATGAGAAGTGCTAAAGGAGAAGATTTTGCTTTAGAGATTCAAGCAATACATGAACAGGTAAAACAACAGTTACAGGATAGCAACATAAAGTACAAGAGTAGAGCAGATTTGAAGAAGAGAGAAGTTAATTTTGAGGTTGGAGATTTGGTTTTAACACACCCGAGGAAGGAAAGATTTCCAAAAAGGGAGTATAACAAGTTAAAATTTAAGAAAATTGGACCATGCAGAGTCTTGAGGAAATTTTCTGCAAATGCATATGAAATTGAATTACCCCCTGACATTGGAATATCTCCAATTTTCAATGTTGCTGATTTGTATAGGTATGAAAATAGAAATGCAGATGATACAACAGAGGATAAAGAAGAACAAGAGGTTGATTGGGTAAAACAATTACCTACAACAAAGGCATTGCAGCTAGAAAAGATTTTAGACAAGAGATTGTTTAAAAAGACAAGAGGACAAGAGTATTTTCAGTATTTGATCAAGTGGAAGGATCAACCAATTGCTGATGCTACCTGGATGACAGATGCCATGCTACAGAAGTTGGGTAGTTCTATAGAAGAGCTCATGGACAGGAGCCCATGAAGAATTTTGTCCTTAGGAGTTTGATGCAGGAGCATGAGGCTTGAAGACAAAAGACTTCGAATTTTATTCCAAAAATACAAAAAAAGGTTTACAAGCAAAGGAGTGGGATCCTTTAGCTGTCACTTTACAAAGCTTTCTAGATAGGATTTGAGCTAGAATTCAGGGATTTGAATTATCTTGTAATTAATTCAAGTATTTAGGTTTAGTTGAGATTCTTGAGGAGAATATCATGCATATTAGATATTATCTAGGATTAGGCAGATTCGATCCATTGATTTAGGATCTGATTGTTGTATGAGTAGGTATTTATGTAAGTTTTGAATTAGTAGAATGGGATTTTGACGGATTTTGGCTGAGGAGGATTGGAATGTAAAATTTGGAATTTCTCTATATCTCTGTGAATACTGTGCATGAATGGTCAAATCTCGGAGGTTTTAATTTCCTTCGAAATATTTCTGAGTTTTGTTGAGTTTTGTATAATCTTGTGTTGTCGCATCTAAATCTTCACTCACTGTGTATTTAAATAATTTAGAGACAGACTAAACTTGGTGGAGGTGCTAAGTCTGGCGAGGAAACCTGATAAATTCATGAGAAACCCAGGAAAAGATCTGAATCGTCTGATTGGACAGATCCAATAGATCTAATGGTCATCGCGTGCCAACAAGCGCAGACGTTAATCAGAATAGTAGAGCGGTCTTCATAGGTGTAAGTAGTATCTTGCATGGTTAAAAGGTGGTAAGTGGTATTCTACAAATTCACACGATTATCCTTAGCGGGTGACATGTAGCACAAGAAAACTATTTTTCTCGCGCGCCCTCGACTTGATATTGGTCGTGCAAGAATCCACGCAAGATTACACGATAGCCGTTGGATCAAGCGAGATTGATCGACGGTGGGGAACGACCAAGCTAGTTGGCAAGCGGGTAACGCGATAACCATCGGATTGAGGAATGAGATCAACGACGGAGATTTAATGTGCTAAAGGTTTGTGGAGTGGCAGACGCGATAAGGTTATGAACTGGGGTTTTTAATTCCTTTTGGTTCCGTGGTAATTTTGAAGTTTTGCCATACCATCAGGAAAATTAGACAGTTCTGCTATTTTAGCAGAATAACTAAAGTTGGAGGTTGATGACTGATACTCCAAAGGAAAACCGAGAAGAAGTTCCACCCGAACTTGAAGGAATAGTTTCTAGTTTTGAATGATTATCCTTAACACCTGCAACCAGCCCACCACATTGGGTTCATATAAAGCTCCTCCAAAATTTGCATCAGAGACTCCTACCAAAATTAGAAGACAAATTCAAAATGCATAATAATTAAGGATCAGAGGGGCAAAAGAGAGGAGAAATAATTACAGTAGAGAAAACCCCATCGACCCAATTCCCAAATCTCCACTCTTGGATGAGAAGCTTATCTTGTTGCAGATTCTAAATGACCCTGTGATGGCACCATCAAATAGAGAGAAAGAACTGCTAACCTCTCGGCTAATCCTGACATTACTTTGAGTGAAACCCTTCCATCTATTCTCATCCATGAGAATGCCGAATATATCATGATATGAACAATGGAACTTCTTTGTTAGATGAATGGTCTTGAAACCCTCCTTGACAACCAGAGGGGGGCAGAAGGAGTCTGCTTTCCTTCCACGCCTTTCTCAGGGAGCTTGGGCTTCTATGATTGTTCTTACCAATGGGTTCTATGGTTGTTGTTGTGAGCTTAGGAGAAAGTCCAATATAACATCCTATTGGGCGTACTCCCTGCAGGTGCAGAAGCTTCTGCTGGTTATGTCTAAGGGGATGGTCATATGGGCATAAGAAAGGTAGGGATTTGTTCACGATGACATGGAGGACACGTGTCGACGATTGTGTCAAGGACAACAAATATGAACAATGTCGCCACAAAAAACCTCACTATACATAACACTTATGAACATAATTAATAATAAATAATTGATCAAAGCAACCAACAAAGAATAAATTATTAATAGATAATTGATCAAAGTAATCGTTGGGGATATATGAATAAATTACTAATAAAAAAACTTTATTTTTTATTAATATTTTTAATAAATTAATAAACTAATATCATTATTTAAATATTATTTTTCGAAAACTAGTAATATTTGGTTTTAATAAATTAATTTAAATATCATTTTTCAAAAATTGGTCGAGTCGTTACCTATTAATAATTTTAATAAATTAATGAAATAATATCATTATTTAAATATTTTTTTCAAAAGCTAGCCGTTTAATATAGCCATTACTGAATAATATTTATTTTAAAATATTAATAAATTAATATCATAATTTAAATATTATTGTTCAAAATATAGCTGTTACTTGAAATTATATCTCTACATGGCTCTTTATTTAAATTTGTCATGGTCTGCCTCTTCATTTGGTACTGATGATGAACCACACTTGTTGGTTTGAAAAAAATTTCTCTTATGTAATTTCTACCGAAACACTTTGCTTAATTCATTATGGATTACAGAAGCTTGGATACAGAAAATAAAAAACTTATAAAATTAACTAATTTATCAAAGTAATCATTAGTGATGCTCACCAGGGCAACACAATCACTGTGTTATGAAGTATTTTGTAAATCATGAAATTCAATGTTCAAATCCTTTGTAGGTCAAGCAAAAAAAACAACTACTAGTTACTTTGATAAAATTATTAATTAATAATTTATTTGTTATAGTCACCAACTATTACTTGATTACTTTGATCAATTATTTATTAATAATTTATCTTTTTTCTTAATAACTTTTCCCTTTTTTTCTCATTTTGCCATATCTTTACCCCATAAAAATCCCTTATAATAAGTGAAGTGTCCACCTACAAAATTGAAATATATTATTTCCAAAAATTATTACATTAAAATATTTTACCTACACATATATGAAAACACAATTTTACAATATTTATATTATTAATAATTTTTCATAATTTATTTTGAAATTTATCAATGAGAATAGCGATCACTTTGCTTTAGCAATTGTTTCACCATTATTAAAAAAACCCAAAAAACCCAAGCCACTTAAAATTTATAACCAATAATACTTATATATATAAAAAAAATTCCCCCCCAACCCCCACAAAAACATTTATCACATAAAACGTTTTTATTAAGCACTATAAACTTCACTTTAGCCTCCTTCATTTGAATTTGAAGGAAGCACTTCAAAATTCTTTGAATTCTCGGAAGTCCGGATAGGGTTTGATGCTGAGCCTTACATGGGCAAAGCGATTCCTGTAAAGCAAAATTCGGGGAGCATACACATCATTTGTAAAGGCGAATCCAGACCGTAGTCGTGATTAAATCAACGGCTGAGACGAGACGCGTTCACAAGCCGTTGATCAGGCGGTCAGGTTAGATCCAGATCCTTACTCTACTCTCTAGATCTTTTCAATCATGTCTTTTGCATTTGGGCCAGGGCAAGACCTGTACATGTTATATGTTAGTCCCCCTTGCCATTTTTAACTAATAATAGCTCTCTGGGGTTTGACCATTTCATTCCATCCACACTTCATTTAATCTGCCCTTCTTCATTTTGGGCGTTTTACAGAATGGATTCAGATCATTGCAAGATATTTATCGGTGGAATATCATGGGAGACGACCGAGGAGAGGCTCCGGGACTACTTCAGCAAGTATGGAGAGGTTGTTCAGACTGTCATCATGAAAGATCGGCTCACGGGTCGTGCCAGAGGGTTCGGTTTTGTGGTCTTCTCAGACCCCTCGATGGTCGACATAGCTCTTCAGGAAAAGCACACCATCGACGGCAGAGCGGTAAGAGGAAAATCATCTGTGCTTGATAAGATAAATAGAATATGCCAGAGAATACCCATTCAGGCTAGGTCTGCTTTAGGGTAAATGCCGATGAATATCGTTTAACTTTGGTCTCTTTAGGGTTTGTCTTGATAAAAACCTGCCGAGATTTTTTTAGTATATTTAGCAAGAAGACCAGTAAATGATCGTTTTTGGTTTGTGGGTTGTTTTTGGTGGAGAAAGAAAATGCATGAAAGCGCTCGAGATGACTGTATTTCATGCCTGTCCTTGGAGTTGGGAAACCTGTAAAAGCTGATTAAAAGGGCATTAGGGTTATCTTCTTTCTGGGGATAAGGTCTTTTTGCTAAAAAGGCATTGGTTTATTGCTGAGGTGGGCAGAGTGTTTATCGTTGACTAGTGTTCCATCCTTGTTGTGCCGTGTCCCACCTGTATGTCATAAGATTCAACGGGGATGTAGTATTGTGCAAATTCTTAGCTACTTTGGCCAAATACATAAGATGCCTCTGGCATCTTTTAGCTGAAGGAACTTCTCACCCTTTAAATTAAAATACCTATTTTCATGATAAGGACTGAACGGAAATGCGACAAATTTGCTTTTAATTGTAGTTGTTCATGTAATGTCTGGGTATTTTATTTTTCCTGATATGTAGATTTGAAACCTAATTTATAAGAATAGGCTCTCAGATGTGCTTTATGTACTTAATGACGCCAAAGCGAACTATCTACATGTTTTCAGAGTGTGTATGTTTTCGATTACAACTGAAGAAAAATTAATACTCGAAGTCTCCTGGGCAGTTGAGTTCAGGCGTTTTATCTTTAAGAACTAGACAGAATCCACTGAATAAACCACTTGAGCTTATGCTGTACAAGGTTTTATGGCGGTAGAAAGATGGGAAGATTTGTGAATGGAAACACATTATGCTTTTTTAGTTCACGATTTTTATGCTGAGAACTGAACAGAATTCACAGAACAAACTACTCGAGCATATGCTGTACAAAATGTCTTGGCCACAAGAAGTAGGAAACTCTGTTACTGGCAATGCATTATGCTTTTTCACCTTAATATCTACTGTGGGTAGAAATCTAAGACACAAGACTAGTTCATGTTTAGTTTATGTCGGATATATTTGAAAAATACTTCTTGAAAGACTTGGGAAAAAAATCTTTCCGGCTATTCTTGGTCCTGACTTCCATTATTGTTGGATTTATAATGAGAAAACAGTCTTGAGTAAAGAAAAAAAAATCTAGAAAACCCTGCAAAGGAAGCGCTCTAACTGTGTGTTTTTTATGCAATGTTTCTTCCTTTTGTGGCGAGAAAGAAAAGAAAACCTTTTACAGAGAAGAATAAATTATTTTGGTTCTTACTTTCTGTTGGCATGACTCAAGAAAATATCGAAAATTATAGTGAAACTTCTTTTTAATGATGTAAGCAATTTAAATTTCTTATCAATCTATTTCATATGTGTTGTTGTGGATATTCCATAAAGCCCCGCTAAACAAGAGTAAAACTTCCTTCAGGTTTGTGTACTTTTAATTAATGCTTGCTTGAATGGGTATCTTACTTTTCAGTTTAAGCTTTCAAGAGACAGCTGTTGAAATTTTGTTACATGCTTCTTTTTCTTATTGTTGTAGTTAGTGACTAGTTTAGACGTTTGTAAATGTGTGTTTTTAATTTTTAGGTGGAAGCAAAGAAAGCAGTTCCCAGAAGTGAACAGCATAATGCCAGAACCAACAACTACAATAACAATGACAATCACAGTCAAAGTTACGGAGGAGGAGGAGGAGGATCTGTTAGGACCAAGAAAATATTTGTAGGGGGATTGCCAGCCAATCTAACGGAAGAAGATTTCAAGAATTATTTTCAGCAGTTTGGCAACATTACAGATGTTGTTGTAATGTATGACCATAATACTCAGAGACCAAGGGGTTTTGGATTCATATCTTTTGATTCAGAAGATGCAGTTGAGAATGTTTTGCAGAAGTCTTTTCATCAGTTGAATGAAAAACTTGTAGAAGTTAAGCGTGCATTACCCAAGGATGCTTCTCCTGGAGCTGCAAGCAGAGGTGCTGGAGGCTATCAAGGTTATAACAACTCAACCTCAAATATTGGTGGTTATGAAGGAAGAATGGATAATAACAGGTATGGGCAGCCTCCTCCTGCAGGGAGAGGTGGGTTTCCAAGCTATGGACCTACTGGTTATGGTACCCCAAGCTATGGACCTGGGGGTTATGGGGCAGTTAACGCTGGTGGGTATGGTTATGGAAATTATGGCATGAATAGTTATGGTAGTGCTCCTGGAGCTCCAGGGTATGCTGGTGCTGCTGGAGGATATGGAAGTACTCCTGTACCAAACACAGCTTTTGGTAATGGCCCAGTTGGAGCTCCTAGGAACCCATGGGGTAACGCAGGGGCTGCTGGTTATGGAAACCAAGGTAATACTGCTGGCTACGGGACAAATGCAGGCTATGCAGCTGCAGCTCCCTGGCCTGCTTCAGGTGCTACTGTTTCTGGTGCAGCTGGGCAATCTCCCAGCACTGGTAATGGCTATGCAAACCCAAATTATGGATATGGTTATGCAAACAATGATGGGACTTACAATTCTAATGCAGCTGGAGGCTATGGTGGTCCTAGCCGTGGAGGTGCGGCTCCAAATTACAACATGGGCAACACCAATGGTGAACAAGCGGGAACAGGAGGACCTTATGCAGTTGGCTATGGAGATCCCCATGGTAACTCTGGATATTCAGAGACGGTCTGGAAATCAGGTGGGCCAGACGCTTCTTCAGCAGGTTTTGTTGCAGCATCAAGTGGAGGATATGGAGCTCCTAATGTGGATGGGACAGTGAATGGGCCAACAGGTTATGGAGGATATGGTGCTGCTGGCCGGCAGAATCAGAGGCAGTGATGCTTTTAAATATTGGGTCATTCTTTGACCTTACCAGTCTTTTCCAGGCCCGGGAGTTCTAAATGCAGCTTGCTACTCTCTGGCATTCTTCTGGGCAGAGATAAAAACATATGTTGGGACTGGTCGGGTTGCTTTAAATCCCCCAACTGTTTAGCCTAGGTCTTTTGCAAATATCTAAGACTAAAACATAATTAGATGGGAGAGTTAGGAATCTCTCTCGCTGGTAGTTTTTGTTTGAAGCTATGGTTTTGTCTTATGAGTATTGCAGGCAGATAGCTTTGTATTAGCTTCCCGTTTTACATACTAGATTAGTTATTAGGTGCTTTTATGCTTCTGTTTAGGATGACTCATTTTATGTTTAAGCTACTGAGAGGCTTTAGTAGTTTATGAACTAGAGGATTTTATAATTACTTTTGGAGTGGAGTATATTGTTGAAAATCATAGAATGGTTTATTTTAAGCAGTTCAGCAACCTGGGATGTGTGAAAAATTAGGATCTTTCCTATACTTTGATATTTTCAGTTGTCTCATTAAATCAAGTAGGGGTATGAGTAGAGGAGCTATTTCAGCTGGAGTTAAGCCTTCAGGGACTCAGTCAGCATAGATATTGCTTATTGAATGTTTATATTTGTCCATGGCATAATTTTGTTTCCTCCTGTATGTGCGATTTTGTACAGGGGACGCTGATTAATCAGTCAATATTGCCTTTTGTGATGGTTGTGGGAGTATGGAGCGCAGAAAGTGTGGGAACTCTGATTATAATGGATTGTTTCAATGTCGATAAACAACCAAAAATTTCATCCAACAAGGTGCCAAAGCATGTTCACTTCAGAGAGCCTTATGACGGGCAACTAAACTCCAGCAAAGTCTTGGTCGTTATATTGTTTATCACTCAACATGAAATTCCTTTTTTGGTTGAGATTATTGCTAAATATACATATTTGGCAAGGGGGCAACAAGATTTGGACTTTAAGCTCAATACTGTTGTGGTCTGTATTCCTGTCTGCAATTGAATGTATTTCGCATGTCATGCTGGCATTGATTTTTTGAGCTGATTTTGTTTTTCCCCTGGAGCACAGTACTTAGGTTTAATCTTTAGAACATTTTTACTAAACATCTATACAGATAATGGATGGATGGGCACATTTGTATTACTACCCAAATACTAAAATAATCTTTTGCCTTAATTGATAAGCTTCGAAAGTTTATATGGATGAGCTTTTTGCTGCCAAATTAGGAATATTGGGTATCCTAAGACATAATTCTTGAAAATAACAACTTGAACAGCTATAACGGGATTCTGAAATGTCAGATATTTCACATCCAGTGTTTGAGAGATACCAAAACCAAATTGGGTGTATATTTGGTAGTCCATTCCTTTTCAATAATATAATCCACTATCTTACCCTAAAATATGTGGAGTTTCAGGTGAAGGGGCTGCTATTTAAAGCGAAATTTTTTCTTTTCAAACTTCTGAAAACTATCTTTTTGGAAATTTCCAAATTTCTCCTTTTTAATTACAAGCGTAACTCCGTGATTCGGAGCGTTTTAAGGTCGATTCCTTTTTGAATTGTCAACTTTCTCCTTTTAATTACAAGCCCTTTGACCTTAATTACCAAATCTCTGCTTTTTAATTACAAGCGTTTAACTCCGTCATTCGGAGCGTTTTAAGGTCGATTTCTTTTTGAATGGACAATTTTCTCTTTTAATCACAAGCCTTTAAGGTCAAATCCTTGATTTGGGGCGTTTTTCCCTTTAGAAAATTGAGTGCTATATTAATTGAGCCCATGATTGTGCTAAACTCTACAAATATGCAAAGTTTCCGAGTAAATTAATAAATCTTTCAAGCCCATAGGATATTCATGGTGTCTGTTTGAGAAATATTTACGGTTTTGCAATTCCATAGATAAGGTCATTCTTCCTCTTATTAAGAACTGTAAGTATATATAATTGCATAATGCCCAAGTTTTAGTTAGTTCACATCTTGCTATGATATTTTTGTCAACACTATTTTCAGTCTAGACCCATCTTAAATTTGGATTTATCAAACATCAATAATAGGAGATTTTTATCAAACATCAATAATAGGGATGAAATCTCCTAGTATATACATTCTTTTTGATTTGCTTGATTAATCTAGGTTGGTTTTTCTGAAATGTCATATATATATATATATTTGTTCCATCTAAAAAATAAATTTTAATTGCATTTTCAATTATTTTACACCGATTTAAATCTTTTTAGATCTCATGTACACATTTTAACACAGTGGGAAAACCTATCATAGCTTCAAACCAGCAGTGGGAAAGCCATCACTCGTTGCGATCTGTGAATGCAGGTTGACTCATCACTGCTAATCAAGAAAAACCACGCCAATTGGAGTTATCCACGTGTGGCCTATGAAGGGGTTAAATTTTCATTCTTGTCAGATGCCTTTTGGTCTTGAGCCATTAACTTGTTTCCATATGTTTTCCATATGTTCAAGGAAGACGAGCTCTTAGCCAAATAGAAATAGTTTGAAGGCAAACACAATGACCCCATTTTATTCTATCATAATAGACATGCGGATGCTCTTTTGCATCCATTTGAGCTTCGAGTGTTTATTGCTTTAGTTTAGCCTAGTCATCTTTTTCATTAATGTTTGTTTCATCTTTCCTTATGGTTTGCAAATTTTTTATTATTTAGACTTTTAAGTTAATTAAAATATTCATTTTTATAAAGTTAATAAACTTGTAATTATTATTTTGTTTTAATTAGATTAATTAATGAAACATAGTCCTCAAGACAAAGGTTCATACATTAACCATATTATAATGTGGTAAGTGGCTTAGCTTTTTTTAATAAACATAAAATAGAAACTAAGAACCTTGTTAAAAATGGATTTGTTTACAAAATGGATTTAATATAAACAAATGAATATAGATTTTGGTGATATATATTATAAAGTGGCTAAAGTATTATGGAGGACCGACATATCACGTAACCCTCCTTCGCTCCCTTATATCAAAGAATCCCTCGTATCAAAGTTTTTTTTGTCACTTCTTAAAAGTTTTGATATCATATATCCTCCGATCTCCGATATGTGGTATACCCTCTAATTTATGATATGTTTTAATCTCTGATATGTTGGACCCGATTTGATTTAAGTTTTGGATTAATTAGAAAATCATATCCACTTTCATATTAGAGCTTTTGAAATTACACATATCTAAAATCTCCGAAAAGATTTAATCTTTTGATCGCCAATTTGGTTGCGGATCCGATGGGCTTAATCAAAAATGATTTAATATAACATTGCATCTGTTCCATATCAGAGCCATCCAATATCATAACTACTTTGTTTTGTCTCATTTTAAAAGTTGTGATGAGCTTACTTCTGATACCACTTGGCTTCTGCCACATATAAATAAAAGTCATTTAATTATTTTAAAAGGGTCTCTCGGCATAAGTATAGTCTAACACATTTTTATAGTTTAATCAATGTTTTCGCTATTTTAATAAAAATATAACTTTAAGTATGGGGGATTTACGCAGTGCATTATATTAGATATCATTTTTGGGATTCAACTGCGTTAAGTAAGTCATTCAAACGTATGACCATTTCCATGAGAGGTAGTCGTAACTGACTAATTTCTCATGATTTTTGAATAGTTCACTTAGCACTCATTGCATCGGGTGATGCTACGGGGCCGATTGCGAGAACATATCAATCACCATTGAAATTCCTCTCGTTGGAAAAATGGATTTCTTAATTGGTAGACATTCTTGAATCAATTGAATAGTGATTACATTGCGGGTAAATTCTTCCTATCCATTTGAAACAAGCGGGATCATTCTTATTTGCCAATTGGGTAATTCGTTCTGCGATGTTCATCTACGTTTGGTCAGAATTCCAATTAAAGTCATCCTTGGTGTAATTAACTTTATTGTTGAGAGAATCAAGGGAGACTATTATCTCAATAAATCTTGTATAAATATTCTTAAATTCGATAAAAAAAGGGGATGTCGTGACCCACTCAAGGGGGATTTTCTGTAGTTGTTTGATTTGTGCAATTGCACTATTGTTATGTATAGAAAAATCGATTATATATTTAACATAGGGTTTCTGGCTCTATTTTAATTGCTTAGAACTATATCAACTAATGTGATTATGGGGTTGCGTTACTCCAGGGCTGCACATTTGTAATGTAATTTTTGACATGGTTTTAATTAATTGTTATTCGTGTATTATTATCAGAATGTAAAACTATTGTTTCATTGTTGAAGTTTCATTTTTGGTTTTGATATTTATTTTAAATAGTATTATATTTCTTTGATATTATGCATTATTGCTGTGTCGTTGACATTTCGTTGTTGAAGCTTTGTTAGAGCTATCTTTGTAGGGCAGACGGAATCAATCTTAATTCATTGAAGTATTCATGTGGTGACCGCTAACTATTTATTATTCATTTGCAGACTTATTTTTCTTTCACTTGTATTAGTTAATGTTAACTACTTCAATTAATACAAAATCATATTATGACTTATACCAATGCTTCCCCCTATTTTAGTTAACTTGCTCTTGGATTGGGAGAGGGCTATCACATTCTAGTTCAAGATAGGTTTTTCATGTTTTAAATTAGTTTTACATCTACATCTTAGTTTGCATCAAGTCCTCTCTTAAAGAGGCAAATAAATCATTTAATTGCAGATTGACCAACTTTTTTAAATCGATCAAATCTTTGTGTCGATTTACTTCTTTAACTCGTATCTTAAAGAATGATATAAATGAAATATAACATAATGTAATATATGTGTAAATAGATTAATTATTAGTTTAGGCTATACTAGTTATAGATTAGTATTAGATAAGTTTTAGGTTAGTCTTAGATGACAGGGTCAGTAGACCCATAACTAGTCGGAACTACTATCTTCGACGGAAAAACAATTGCTTTAAGTTTATGACTGGGTGGTCTTCCCTAACGTTGACGAAGGACATTTTTGTCGATCAACAATTTTGACAAACATATGTTTGGTTTCTTTAGAGATCTCGTGTTTTCAAAGTTTTATTTTATTTCAATGGTTCTTCTTAAGACACCACTATGGAGTTGCTTTAATGGACTCCCACTGACTTAGACTCCAATTCAAGCAGCCAAAATCTTGTCAAAGAAGAAGTTTAATGGTGAGAATAATACTTTTGCTTATGAACATGTCTATCAATTTATTTTAAATTGTAATTGTTGTGATTTTGATGAAGGTGTCATGTGCAGATTGTTTACCCTTTGGCAGGAATAGCAAAACACTAGTGAAAAGCCCTACCGTTTGCTTTCATACGCACTTGGGACGCTTTTGTAATTATTTTCTTACACACTTTTCAGGATTATGACCTTGAAATAGTATGTGACCAATTGGAGAATCTTCGTTGTTTTGAAGGTGAACCATTAGATAACTTTCATATTAGATTCAAATTATTTTGTTCTCAATTTTAGTCTGATGATTTACTTCCAGAATTTTAATTAATAGGATGGTTTGATAAATTAATTTTTTTCCTTCCATTCCTATTCCATATGAAATAATTTCAAGTTTAAATGAGTCTTCTTTGCCTTTCATTATCACGACTGAAAAATCTGACATGGAGAAGCATGTTAATTACGATGAAACTGTTGCAACTATATATGATAGATTTCTCCATCTAAATCATACTTTTTATAGTGTTAATGATGATTCAGATTCACTTTCACATGTTGATGAATTGTAACCAACTAACTTGGAACAAGTTGATAATTGTTTGCAAGAAGATCACATCAACATATTTGAAGAACCAATGATCACAAGATCAGAAAATCAGCAGACAACTCAAATACTAATCATTGAATCTGAAAATTATGATTTTTGTTATAATGATCACCTGTAAAATAAAAGATAGAAGAAAATCATGATGAACAAAGAATCTGAGATCAACAATGGAGAATACACAGAGGAATTTGCCCATAGAGAGCATTTTAGGTTCATTATTTCAAACTCTCATTTTCATCTTTATCCTGATATTTTTAGCAATTCAGTTCCTATTCATATTAATAATATCTTAGAAATGAAAGAACTTTTTACACATGAATTTCCAATTGATTATTATCAAGATAGTGAAATATTTAATGGTCATTTTTTCAATCTCGGAAAAAATGTGTCTAATTTTTTTTTCTTGTTTTGATGTGTCTCATGGGAATGCTAAAATTTTAAGGAAACTTGTGAAGTCATTTATGATGAATACGTTGAGAATGAAGATCTTGAATAATCTCATTATTCATTAAATTCTCATGATCCAAGTAAAATTATATTTGGAAATGAAGAAATTTTTAATTTAAAAATTGTTCCAATCATTTATCGTTTTCAAACTTTTAATCATTATAATGATTTGACTAATCAAGAACCCATTTCGATCTATGATTCTGCTAATGATCACATTATCTTTTCTATTCTTGATCCATTATCTCATGCACAAGATGATCTTGATAACCATTCCAATTGCATTTTGTCTAATTCTTGTAAAAAAGAAATCTTTTCAAACCTGTCCCAATTGTAGTGTAACAATAATTGTAATATTTTTGTAAAAATAGTGATTGGTTAGATTTTTCTTCTTCTTTTATTTTTCAACTCTTTTATGTTCTGTGTTGGCATGTTAAGTTGCTTGATATTGCACATGCACGAGATACATTAACAAAAAAGGATAAAGTTGAAATTCAAAGATTTATTTATGAACATCAAGAGCTATTACTCTTCTAATTTTGTCCGATGTTCAGCGCATATCATTTTTCTTCTCCTTCTCAAAGGCATTGCTAACAAAAAATTGTTCTCGAGTGTGTACCTTTACAACATAACCAACCATCTAACACAATTGATGACCCTCTACCATATGTACATAAAACTAACAATTTGATGCAAGTCATTACATTTAAAAGAATATTTTCACAATCTGACTTGTTATCCTCTTCTTCATACCACTTCCAATCTCTAATTAATATCCATCCATATTTTTATGATCTCATTGAGATTTGGTTGGAAGAAAATCTCCAAGAGAGAGTGAATGTAAATAAGTTACTGCTTGTACATACATTAACAATAGTTGTACATAACGTTTTTAGTTTTATTTGTGTTGGTTTAAGTAGATTTATACTTTTGTGACTAATGTTTGATATATATATTCATGCAGAAAATAAGATGCTTGAATGGCTTCATTGGAAGTACAATTTCACAATCTTAGTCCTCTTTTTAGATTAGGATTAGGTGTAGTTTATAGTAGTTTTAAATTGAATAAGAAGATGGTTTTGAAATTTGATTAATACATGGGAGAAAATGAAGATTCATCATGTAAAATTATGATCGAATTCTTTTGGGTACACATTTATATGTTCATCCTCATCTGGTTTGAGTTTTATTTCAACTTTTCTTTTCTCTTTTAATCATTATTTTTTTCTTATATTTTGTTGTTCTTCTTACAGGTTTCCATAGGTTTGATTTGTAGATTTAGCTTTGCTGACAACTAACATTTCAGAAGAACAATCACCATATGACATTAGGGAGATTTCTCTTGTCTTAATTTGCTTACATTTTGAAATTGATTGTTAGTTTTATTCTTAAAATTGAATCTATAAAGATTCACAAACTATCTTTAAGCAAGATTGCAAAAGTAAGAAAACACTTGTCAAAGCATACAACAATAACTCTAAATCAATAACTATGCTTTGAAAAAAAGAGCTTTATCAACAAATCATCTTACAAGATAAAATCAACATAACGTCATTTTTCCCTCTATCTTGTAAGATGTATTTCAAGATTCATTCTCTTGATTGTCTTCTTTCTGATTTGATAAGCATTTTAGGTTCAGCTGAATTGTCTTTTAATTTCATTTTGCAATAAAATGGAGTAATGTTTTCTCTTTCAGCTTCGCATAATCGTTGGACGAGTCATTTTCATGCTCTAATTTATATTAACGGAATCTAATATCTAAGGATCACTTCAATGAAGATGATTTTGTTTATGTTCATTTTCAGCGTTCCTAATTAACTAGAGCCCCTGTTTTTCTGTTCTTTAAGAGTAAATATTTCCGTTATTTTTTATGAGCTAATTTTAACCCTTATCTTTAAGGAAATTAAAACACATTTAATAGTAATTACCTAAGGTCACGAGTTCTTTTGGCGAACAAGTTTAGTAAAGTGAATATTAGTCAGCTTAAAGCTTTTTACGCCATCCCTTGCTCTTAAGGAGAATTATGCCACCCCATCTATTAAGTAGTATCTATGAGATTAATAGTTACCATAGTTAAACATACAAACAAAAATGGTCAATTGAAAGATAGGAGGTCTCATCACGAGCTGACCTACCATGATCATAAGTTCTACCATTGTGACATTACCATTATTAATCACCAATCCAAGGTAATGGCTTTCGACCACAAGGTTGAGAGACAAGAGGTCTCATCACGCGCCAACTTGCTCACCATGTTAGATATCGTGAATGGAATTTTCATTAGCTGGATACCAAGTCAGGAAAGTGATCTTCAGTGGGCATTCAAATAAGTTTAAGATGATCCTTTGCAACTATGCATTTATTCTTGATAGATGGAACACTGGCACCTAAAAGGTTTAAAAGGCATCCTTGTTGAGGATATAGACGTCTGCTGGCAGCATGCCTGTGGTATGGAAGTTAAATTAATACTATGTTTTCTTGATTAGTTTGTTTACTAGAAGGCTGATGCCCAACTAAGCTGACTATTGTATATATAAATTTACTGAAACATTGAATTTATGGGGTAAATTTTTGCAAGTTCATGAATGATAATGGTGTATCTATTTATTTGACATCATATAATAAGGACAAAATGGTTAGGATATCTAAATTTGAGCATTTCAAATTATCTAATTATAATTCCTTCATTTTTAAACCAGTTTCTGTATCTTTATGACAAAGATAATTACTTCTTCCCAGTGTGTTGCCATTGTTGTAGTGAAAACACAACACCCCCATTTTATTCTATCATAAAAGAAATGGAGACCTTATTTTTCACCCATTTAGGCTTTGAGTGTTTATTGCTTTAGTTTAACCTAGTCATCTTTTTCATTAACGCTTATTTCATCTTCCCTTATGGTTTGCAAATTAATCTTTCGTTTTACTATTTATACTTTTAGTTTAAATAATTAATTTATTATTATTATTTTTTTAAGTTAATAAATTTGTATTCGTTCTTTTGCTTTAATTAGATTAATTAATAAAACATAACCCCCGAGACCAATATTCATACATTAACCATATTATAATGTTGTAAGTGGCTTAGCCATTTTTAATAAACATACAAATATAAACTTCGAACCATATGACAAATGGATTTAATACAAACAAACGAATATAGGTTTCGGTGATATATATTATAAAGTGGCTGAAGTATTATGGAGGACCCACATACCACATAACCCTTCTCTGCTCCCTTATATCAGAGAGTCCCTCATATCAAAGTTTTTGTTATTTGTCACTTCTTAAAAGTTCCGATATCATATAACCTCTGATCTTCGATATCCGATACAACTTCCGACCTCCGATATGTTTTAATTTTCGATATGTCAGACTTGATTGGATTTAAGTTTTGGATTAATTATAAAATCGCATTCGCTCTCATATCAGAACTTTTGAAATGACACATGTCTAAAATCGCCGATATGACTTAATCTTCTGATCACCGATTTGGTTGCAGATCCGATGGGTTTTATCACAAAAATTTAATATAACATCGCATCCGCTCCATATCGGAGTCACCCAATATAACAACTATTTCATTTTGTTTCATTTTAAAAGTTGCAATGAGCTTACCTCCGATACCAATCAACTCTTGCCACATATAAGTAAAAGTCACTTAATTAATTTAAAAGGGTGTCTTGGCATAAACAATTTTTTTATAGTTTAATCCATGTTTTGCTATTTTAATAAAAATCTAGCTATTTACAATATGATTATGTTTTCTGTTTAATTTTCGATACAGGGCCTATTGCGAGAACATATCAATCACCAATGGGTTTCTTCTTGATGGCCAAAGGGATTTCTTAATTGGTAAAGACATTCTTGAATCAGTTGAATAATGATTACATTGCCCGTAAATTCTTCCTATACATTTAGAACAAGTGGGATCATTCTTACCTGTACAAACCAAATTGGGCAGTTCGTTTTGCTGTGTTCATCTACGTTTGTTCAGAGTTCTAATTAAAGTCATCCTTGTAATTAACTCTGTTGTTGAGAGAATTGGGGGAGACGGTTAGATTTGTAAATCTTGTATAAATACCCCTGAATTCGATACAAAGAAGGGGAGGTCACGACTCACTCAAGGGGATTCTCTTTAGTTGTTCAATTTGAGTAATAACACTACTGTTATGTACAGAAAGGCCGATTATAGAGAAAATAAAGGGTTTCTGGCTCTGTTCTCATTGCTAAGCACTATTGCAGACAATGTGATTATGGGTCTGAGCTATTCCAGGACTTCACATTTGTAATGTAAATTTTGACATGGTTTTAATTAATTCTTATTCTTGTGTACTATTATTGGAATACAAGATTATTGTCTCAGTGTTAAAGTTTCATTTTTGATTCTGATATTTATTCTAAACAATATTATGTTTCTTTGATTTTATGCACTATTGTTGTGTCATTGACATTTTGTCGTTGAAGCTTTGTTAAAGCTATCTTTGCAGGGCAGAATGAGAACAAAATCAATCTTAATTTATTGAAGTATTCATGTGGTGACTGATAACTATATATTATTCATTTGCAATTTTATTTTTCTTTCACTTGTATTAATTAATGTGAACTACTTCTTTTAATTAATACAAAATCGCTTGATGATTTATACAAGTCTTTCCCCCTGTTTTAGTTAACTTGCTCTTAGATTGGGAGAGGGCTATCCCATTCTAGTTTGAGATACGTTTTTCATGTTTTAAATTAGTTTTACATCTACATCTTAGTTTCCATCAAGTACTCTCTTAAAGAGGCAAATAAATAATTTAATTGAGGTTTGACCAACCTTTATGTCGATTTAATTCTTTAACCCATATCTTAAAGATCGATGTAAAGGAAATATAACATGATGTAATATAGGTGTAAATAGATTAATTGTTAGTTTAGGTTATATTAGTTTTAGATTAGTATTAGATTAGTTGTAGGTTAGTCTTAGATGATAGGGTAATTGGACCCATAACCAGTTGGAACCACCATCTTCAACGGAAAAGGAGTTGCTTTAAGTTCCCGACTGAGTGGTCTCCTTTAATGTTGATAGAGGACATTATTTCCGATCAACAAATCCATTACTATAAATAAACCCAACATGCCCATAACATGCTATAACCATACATACAAAAATGGGGTGCACATATGCCCCTACATATCCTCATGATCCTCTGCAGGATCTTGTGCCAGTAGGGTCGAATGCTTGAATCCATTATTTGAGCACTTGGAACACAATGGCACTCCATAAACTCATCCAGCTAGGGGACATCATTGCCACCTGATCAGTTCCCTCCATCCAATTATG
The DNA here is from genome assembly GCA_031772625.1 of Pinus tabuliformis. NCBI lineage: Eukaryota > Viridiplantae > Streptophyta > Pinopsida > Pinales > Pinaceae > Pinus > Pinus tabuliformis. The sequence continues at coordinate 446,691,338 of CM062804.1, read as the reverse complement.
CTGGGGGCTAGTATCTCATGTTTGGGGGCATGATGACACCCCTGGCCACCTTATCACTTGCTTAATATCAGTCTTGACCTAGACCCCAATGATCTAGGTATGGTCGATTATCCTTCATTTCTAGGATATTTTTCCTACCAACCTCTTTGGCAAGCCATATACCCATCCCATATTGTAGATTCTTGATACCATATCTTCAAACTTTCTATTCTATGTGATGCCACACTTAGCATCTAGTCTCATATTTGACTTGGTGGGTGGGGATGATTTTAGACCTCATCTAGTATTTCATCCCCTCAATTTTTCTTTCCTTAATTCTTCACCAAGAAACACCTTTCCAAGGAGCATTAAGGCCATTTTTAGACAAGTAAGGTCACCAACCCAAAAGTCGCAGTTCCAGATTTTGACGGTCAGTTTGTCTGCTATGATCTCCATAAGATTTAGGGACTTCTCCTCCTCTCCAAATTCTTCAACAATTCACTATGCAAATGAATTGGATTTGGGGGCAAGAAGCTCTTTTATAGGAAAAACCTTAGTTTTTCTATCTCCCATTGAGAACAAACCATAACTCGGTTTAACGAGCCATCAACACATTTGGAAATCTCTCACCAAGTTCTATAGTGGGTCTTCCTTTGTTTTTGGTAATGCGGCACTTCACTAGGGAGCCATTTTTTCCATGAGGTCTGACTTTGCCGCCTATTAAAATTGAATTTCTTCATTTGAGCAATCTATACTATGGTAACACTTTACTTGCACATTTGTTGACTTACGTGTCGATTTTTGTCATGAGTAACCATGATTTTCTCATGTTCTTATGGTCCCCTTTGGGCCTCTCCCATGTGGCAACATTATAGAGTCACCTTTGTTCAGAGCATCTACGATGAGTCACCCTTATATCTATAGAGTTTTTTTAGCTTTCCATTGAGCCCAGCTACAATGTTCCATACATATTTATGTTGCATCCATCCTATTGTGTTCATATTTAGCCTACAAATACACTGCTCCATCTTTGAAAAGCCCCCATTTGAGTAGTTGACCATCCCCTCTAGAATCGAGTCAGTCGCTTCCAGGTCAACCATATGTATCATGCTTTGACAAGGGAAGTCGCTAGTTCACCACTCATCTTGTTTCCTTCCATCATCGTCCCTGGTGTCAGTTCATCAACAACTCTACTATGATACCTTGTGCCTTTGTTAAGGATTTACTGCCTTAACTTTGGTGGGCGCTCTTTTGTCGACTTCAACACATTTATTCCAGAAGTGTGGTCTAGAGGGTGGTGTACCTTGGTTCTAGCCTTCATATTTGTTCGATTATTTGGATCAAGCAAAGGGAATCATCATTACCCTTTGACTTGGTTGTTTCTCACGTGCTTGATGCCAACTCCTCGCACGATTGAGAATCGTATACTTGATGGTTCGGTGATCCAGATGGTTGTCCTAGTGATTCCTTGGTGTGTGTGAGATGTTCCAGACCTCATGAGAGGGTGGACCTTCAGGTAGTCCCCCACATTCTCGGATGTCCGCTGATGTTGATCCAGCCTCAGATATAGTTTCGCAAATGTGATGGGTTCGGTTTTAGCCTCTTGCAGCGCCCATAATGTGCATGTCTCCTTCAGATGATCCATTTAGATCTTCAGAGACCTTTCCAATTTTACATGGCTTATTTGGTTTCGTCCCCCCTCACCATGCTAGCTTGAGGGGAATTATGTCTCATGTAATCAGATGTTATTGTATTCAGTCATGGCCTATGTCTTTCTAGGCGCATTATGTATATGGGAGCCATTGTATTATTTTCGAGCTTATTGATGCTAGCATATCATGTATTATGTACTTTGTAGCTCAGTCCCACATTGCTGGGCTCACCATTATTCTTTGTACGCAATTATATCCGTGGGTATGGGTATGCCTCCCTTGTCTCATTTGAGATTATGCACTCCAACATAAAACGAGACTTCTATCAGTTTAGTAGGTCTTGTCCCCTCCATTTTGTCATTCCTTGCATTACTTCAGCTCTCTATCTCTCTCTCTCTGACTCCCCTTCGGTGTCTCATGGAAGTGTAACCTATAACATATTTCAGTCATACCTCCTAACACTCATATGTTGGGGGGAAATCTATTATCACCAAAAAATGATCACCTAGCCATTTCTAACTAGGTGGATCGAAATACACCATTAGAATTAATTTTACCATGGTAAAATCACTTTCACTATGAAAAATAATTTAGTAAACCATTTTTATTAAATTATTTTTTGATTAAAATAAAAAACACCATGAAAATAATTGAATAAATAATTATTTATTTATTTTCTCTAGGAATAATTATTAAATCATTGTTTGATGATTATTCCTAGTCACATTTGACCAAATCCCCTACGAATAATTATATAAATAACTAATTATTTATTATTCCTTAATTCTATTATTGGAATAATTTTTAAATCACTATTTAATAATTACTTCAATTTCAAACCATTCTTAATCCTCGCAAAATAATTAGCAAGTCATTTTACTTGTTAACTATTTATATATAAAGATATTTGACCATTTTGAATATCTTTTCCCTCTCCAAAAAATATAATAAAGTATTCCTAACGGTTAGATCTTGATTTGTTCCATATTATTTTATTATTTTCTATTTTTGAGATTAACTCAATACTTTGTTATAAATAGGCAGGTTTTCCATTCATTCTTCACCATGATCATTATCATCGTCACCATTATCGTCTTCTTGCATTTGAGCTCCCACTTGAGTTCTATACATTGTTTTGGGTTTTTTATACATTGAAAGATAGAATTGATTACTGAAGCATCAAGGACATCAAAGGACCCATCCCACAAAGGGGGATTTGCAGACCCTTTTGTAGATCTCCTTCACTAGGTGTTATCAGTGAATATTTATTATTCCTTTTAAAAAGTCTTTCCATTTGGGTTATGACATTGGATATATATTGTTGTTTGCTGTTTTGGATCGCATATTATTTTGTTTTAGGTTTTTCTAGTTTTATTATTTCAAATCTGAAGCGTAAGCAACCAAAAATTGTTGTTAGGGTCACGTTTCACTAGTGACTTAAATGGAATTTTTTTTGTACACCTTCCAAGAAATTTCATACTAACATCAATTTTAAATTCATAACTCTGTACGTGATTGTTATTTAGACAACTCATGTGTGTACACGTCTTCAGTAAATGAAAACAATGTATATCCAGATAACTAATTTTTCATGAGTTGCATCAAATTTTAACTTTACCATTGCATCATCATTTTATTATCCATTTATTGACCAATAACTATGAATAGTAAAAATAGATAAATCATAACACATCGGAAACTCATCAATCACATATTGACACCGAGATTTTAGGTGGAAACCCAATGTGGGAGAAAACCAATGCTGATGGCGTCTCTGTCTTCTTTATTATTATATAAAGAAATGTTTCGTTACATCTTGTACTAGTGAAGACTCTTATCATCACACAAGCTCCTACCTGCTGGAGTCTAAGGCCTCTACTCATTTTTCAGCACCCACTGGAAGGGAGATACAATCCCCTAATCTCATTTACCAGCTCCTACCAAAAGAGAAATCCTACCCCACTCAATGAAGTCTACAACCCTCAGCACCACATGGAACATGTTTCATAATATTGTGTACGGGATCCACTTGTCTCAATCAACCATCAAAACATGCATGCCACCTTTCATCAAATTTTCACATTGGACCCACACCAACAATAAGCCGAAACCAATATACCAAACTGAATACTGAATTACATAATTTGAATATAATCACTAAATCACCACTAAATACCAATCACCAATAAATTGAATCATTTAAGCAACTGAATCACTGAATACTGAACCAATCCAAGTTACCAATCAAGATAATACTTAACCATTCACTGATTAATCACACTGTTAGCTATCAAACAAACATCACAAAAATAATTCGCGGTTGTTGTAAAACCTGATTAAATTGACTTTAAAATATATACATGAATATTTTGAAGCAAAGCCACATATATACACACATTCTCTACATAAAACATGGATACATATTTCAAATCACTGAATACTAAAACACTGTCAAGCTGAATTACTAAATCACTATATGCACCATTGAATTACTAAAATACAAAGTCACAACAACAAATAATCATAGATATACCAATATTGAATCATTGAATACCCAAGCATCATCACTTATCAATGTACCAAGTCATAATCGAATCAATCCAATCCAAACTGTGAAATACTAACCATTTTGATCAAGACATCATTGGAAAAAAACAAAATATCATATAATCTTCATCAATCCAGAGGTATGTAAACAACCTAGATTGAAACAACAATCTAAAGGAAAATTATCTCAGAATATGTATGTGACCACTGTGAATCATATATGCGCATGTACATGACTATCCAAAAGAAAAATTGCGTGTAGATCTTAAATTACTGAATCAGATATTCATTGCAAATTACAACACATAACAAACCCAGATATTTGTATACATACTGTCAAAAGTTACGGGTCTTAGTTAATGTATATTCATATCATAATTTCACCATAAGCACAGATCCTGCATTTTTAGCCATTTAAAACATTTTACAACAAGCAATTCAATCAAACATATACATCAAATCTTTCAGATCTAAGCCTAATCCTGGCTCCATGGCGCACCCCTATTCTAAATCAAATTACACAAGAATAAACCATTACATTGCACACATATCTCCTTGATCTCCTTCTCCTTATATAGTTTTTTCCTTTCCAAAACCATAGGAAAATCCCTTGGTAATGTTGTTAGTAATTATTTGACAGGATCAAATAGGCATTGTCATCACAATGCTATGGGAAATTACCATAAATAACTCCCGATTTCCTATTTTCCATGGTTTGGAATATGTACACAACATTTTTTCATATAACCTACATATTTACATGACTTTTATTCACAGGGGTCGCACATACTTTTCAAACTTCATAATTTCCATATATTATGTGATTTAGCTGTCAATTATCTCCCATATCTTCTGTAATATATGTACCAATATTCCTATTATCTGCATTAGTTCCATAGCCATCAAATTGTAACCAAGTTTACATCAAGTACATATTTGTCAAGTAGGTTTCCATCAAGGACAAAAAATTAGCCATAATTAAAATGATCTCCCCCTTTGGACTTGATGACAACCTCCTTGGTGTTTGGAAATCACCTGCAAACACCACACTTGTAAACACCAAGTATTCTCTCCCCCTTTGACATCAAGGGAAAATGGTAGAACCAAGATGAATGAATTATTTCCCTTTGTAGAGATCAACACTGTAATTTTGATCTGCTGATATGAATAAAGAAATATACATACTTACAATGCTCCCCTTGAGCATATGCTAGACCTTCTATAGATATGCAATAGAAGTACAAGACTAGATGACTCAAATAGATGGCTATCGATTACTTCTCCTATAACCAATGACTCGATGATCGTGCACCAACATAATGGGGTTACATATGAGACCCAATTTTACATCAATCATCCATAACAATGGGGTTACATATATGACATGAATCAGTCCCCATAGCTCATACATGGCTAAATTTTACAATGATTACAACATGGGTCCTTTTATGACCTTTACATTAATAAACATACACGACATCTATAATCATAAACACATATTTCAACAATGAAGTATGTTAATCATCAACAACCATCATGCACCATATAAGGATCTGCAACATAATAATTTGACCAAAAAAACATAAAATAATAACAGAAGCATAATCATCCTCATCATGAGTGTAACACCCTCCTCCCACATCTACCCAAGAAACTGACGAGTCGGGGTAAACATGCGACGAGAGGCCACTATGATATAATTCAACCTCCTAAGTCATGTTAAGGAAGTGGAACTGACGAAAACACACCATACAAATATTAATCATCTGCTACAAGACCCTCAAGAACCAATCCAATACTTTAGACAACTTACCTTGGGGTCCCACTAAACTTTTGGACAACTTAAGCCTCAGTCTCTCCCATGCTATAGGAATGAGTGCGACCAAAAACCCAAATTTACTCCCACAAGCTTGTCTGCTAGCGACCAGAGACCAAAACTAACAGTGCTATGCCAACGACTCCTGGATTTGAGCTACTTTTTCAGGCCCAGAGCCCAGGTCATTTCCTAGAATTGAACCATCTCTTAAAACCAGAAAAATAACATGGAAATGACAATACTAAAGAATTCACTTGTTAATGACCTTCACTGGACCCCTACTAGCCATGATAGACATTTCGTCAAACATATTGTAAATGTGTAATCTACAGGTGTAATTAATAATTCTGAGCACAAGGGTTTCATACTTAGCTGAGAATCACTAAGAACCATTGACGCCTCAACGTTTCAACTGCCATTCCATCCATTAGGTCATAGATACATTGGTCATTCAATTACAAATAAAAACACGATGAGAGCCACACATGGCTACTGTCATAAAACACATACATAACCAACATAATAACATCAGAAATACTCATGAAAGTACAGTCATATAGACCACATATAATCCATTAAAATTCTCATAGAAATACAAGGAGAAATAACCTTTCATTAATGATGAAAAATCCAAACCCGGGATAGGACTTCCACGTTCCGCACAACCTTAGAATGGCTAAGCCAAATCTCTCTTTAGCCATTCACCCCCATGACATATTCAAAGCATGGATGTGGGATCTCATAGAACACATCAATAAAAACTCGTTTGGGGCTTCTGGAGGCCATCCACCACAACCCATCAAACAATGATTCCACCTCATGGACAAATGTCACAAAACCATCATCAGATTGGTCTCCATCCAAGCCTTCCAAGGCTTCCAGAGTGTTTGTTCCAACTAAGGCTTCGAAGACTAGTAACTCAACCCACAATTCGTGATGGGCTCCCAAAGCGTTTGTCCAAACAAGGCTTCCAAGACTAGTAACTCAACCTACCAAGGGCTTCCAGAGTGTTTGTCCAACCAGGGCTTCTAGGACTAGTAACTCAAACCAAGTAGTTACAAGGATTCCAGAGAGTTTTTCCAACCAAGGCTTCCAGGAACTAATAACTCAACCCAAGCTAAGGAAACATGAGAACCAACAAAAAAAAAACAATGAAAATAAACCCACTATCACCATGACTATCCAGGAAATGGAAAGGCTAGGCAATCCGCTGTCAATCAAGGCAATCCTTCATGCCAATGACATATCACAACCAATAAACCACATGCATGTGCCATGGATGCCAAAAATAATGAAGGAAACATACATGCAACTCGGTACCTGCAAGAAAATCTAATGTCGTTGTTGATCCCAATGATCTCTTGCTCTTTTCTGCTCTTTCTTTGCCTTATTGCTCCAAAAATCCAAGTATGCCGCACCAACCAAGAGTTCTCCAAGAAAACTCTAAGTCTCCAAGAGTATGAGAGAGAGAGAGAGAATAATGATAGAGCTCCAAAACTAAACTAACAAAATGTTACCAGCTGATCCTCAAAAGCCTTTTTATGAATGAGGCCTGTATTTTCTTCATTTTCCATTATTTTCCTTCATTTTTCTCCTCTTATGCAACCTGTGATATTTCACCTCCCTTTTCTCCCAATTTCCATTATTTTCATAGATAATTGTGCCAAAAACACCACTTTTCCTTTCCAAAGCCTTAGCCATTGTCTTTACCAATTTCCTCAGCCATAAAGAATCACAAGTGATCCCCATCACTAGGATTTTTCCCAACATTCAACTTGGAATAACTGTCCCATCATCCGTGGTTATTATTTTTCATTTGTTTACTTTTATTACATGGAATTTTCACCAAGGGTGTTACAGAACCATCCCCCTTGGGGAACATCATACTCGGTGTTAGACCACACCAATACCTCAGAAAAACCATTGAAAAACAAACATACTACCCATGGAGATTTATAACTTAGCTCGTTGCAGTATTTACAATGAATATTGCTCAAAAGAAAAACATCATGAAAACATGACAACATAATAACCATACTGCATACTGGAACTTTATAACACAACTCATTATGATATTTACAATAACCACATATACAAATATACACATTTTCTAAACCAACAAATAAAAGGATACGGTGCCCGTACCAACCAACAAGGGCATCCATAGGATCACACCCCCATCCTCAAAAGTAGTACAAGGATTCACCTCCTTCCCAGGAAGTCCAGAATCCACTGTCACAGTCAAAGTTGCATCCAATGTCCAGTGCTATAATCCTGTGCCACTTGTCCCCTCAGCGAACAATTACTAACTCATTGTTACAATGAACACTCATAATGTGCATCTGATTCCATATGGAAATTCTAATGACCAAAACAAATATATCTGTGACCTTCCCTTCTCTTCTACACAGTCCCTTGGGAAATCCAGTCACCCGCTTCTGTGCAAACACTCACATTCCAATTTCCCCAACATCGCCTATCCTAAGAGATCCATCCCTTAGCAAGGATTCCTTGCATCAGAAGATCAATAACCAAGGCATATACCTGCCTCAAACCATCATATCGGTTATAGCATGCTCATGGAAATCAATGGACACTATTGGGTACCAGTTTCCCATAATGGCCTTGCTCCTGAAGTGCTTTACCAACATACTACTTCATGTTCCAATTTCTTTTGCTGCTGCTATAAATTATTGTGGTCAATTTCAACCACCCAACTGGGCATGTTCATGCATTCCTGTTCCAAGCACATAATTTCCATTAGATTTAAATAAATTGAAAGAACCTCAAATCATACCTCATTGGTAGCTCATCAATAAGGTATACTTGCAATCCTATTTACTTCCTGTCACAACAAGTCAAACTAACATCTTTGACCAAATCATCATGTGTAAACATATCACATCAGGTTAGCTCAAAAAACAACCATCATAGATCGATATAATAAATCATATGTAACCATCATAAACCAAAATCATAGATCACATATAATCATCATATACCATAATCATAAATCACATGCATACTAAAACTAAAATAAAATGTTGATACTTATCCTTTCATCAATAATTAGCTTCTACCTTTGTCTTTATTCAGTATGCACTTCGGATCGGTTGCCACACTAGAAAAACACCCAGTGCCTTCTCCTCAACCATGTGCACATACTCATAGTGTGCATCACACACATACATCTACACATGTCATACAACACCATGCAATACATGCATCTACACCAGCATCATATGTATCGCCTGCACAATGTGTGCACAACATCACATGTACACGGAACCACCTACACAACATTTACACAATGCCACATGTATACTGCACCATTGTACAACATGTACATAGTACTACACACACGACATGTATGCGACACCACAAGTACACAATTCCACATGCACGACATGTACACAACACCACCTGCACACAACACCACTTGTACAACATGTACATAACACCAACTATACCTAGCACTACAATATTCACACAACGCTATTTGTACCATCTTGCACATAAAATTGCATAAACAACATGTACACATACTGTGTATACACAACACCGCATGCGCACAACATCATATTTGCAACATGTACAAAATATACAACATATTCACAATAGTAGTACCACACATCCAAAACCACACTGTCCTTACCAAGAAACCTTGCTTCCAATGTCTTATCCATGCTTATCCTAGAATATCACAGACCACACTGCTTTCACTCTATTGATGTATGCCTTGGTATAACCTGTCCATAACATAGACATAATATGATCACATAATATCAACTCATAACCACATGATATTGACCTCATATATTTGTAATGACTACTCTTCTTAATTGATTCCTCATAAGACCAAGAACCTCTTCATGCCATTCACCTGTGTAAGAAATCATACCTCCACAAGGAAGATTCCTGATGACCCTGTCAGACAGTGACATACATACATACATATACATGAACATTAGCATAAAACAATCATGGTCCTGTCATACAACAACATACATACATACATATATACTTATAAACATTAGCATTAAAGAACCATGATGTCAGATATGACATACATACATACCTACATGTATACATATGTAAACATCAGCCTAATCGTGATCATAACATAATTACCAAATATCAAGGTCAAGGTTAAGAGAGATCCCTTTATTCATGCACAACATGCACGACTTTGAGAATAACATTTCCCAACATAACCAAGGCATCTAACACCTCATATCCATTTATTTTACCTTTTTGGTTACCTTTCTCATGACTTTACCACCACTGTCCATTTACCATAATGGACCCAGCCAATTCAACCGACTATCATAGTATTACCTTCTTCTGTGCTTAGTCATGCACAAAGCTTCATCCGAATATTAAATTACCTTTCGAGTACCACACAACTCTCCGAAAACTCCATTAACCTTCCCCTTTCCCAAACAATTCCCAAGACTCAAAACAATAAAATGAAAGAACGAAAACAACAACAAAAATACCATGAAAACCAAAAACAATACGACACTGTAACCAAGTGGCATGCCCATGCACTGGATGCAACCAAAACCACAAATCAAGCGCAAGAAAATCACAAATACCAAAAGTACAAGACTAACAACATACACCATGACTCAATCCCCATGGTTCCCAGTGCTTCCAAAGAAAATCTCAACCTGAGCCTTCTTCAAGATTCATGGAAATCTATCTTTCCATGCAACTCCCTGCATCATGCTGTCATTAAATCATAACTATTAGTGCGTAAATAGACACAACAATACACCAGTTACCTCAACTTGTTGTGCCAAGCACGTTGCCTTGCAATTGAACACATCCATGCCATTTCTCAAGGGACTCCAATCCTTTGACGAATCCACCTGTAACTAAATAATAGCTAATATACCTATCAAGTACATGTTCATGAATCTAGCACATATCCACATAATGTCAGACGAGATCAAGGTTAAGAAGAATCCTTGTATGCAAAGCATTCATTCGTTTGGAATTAGGGTTTCCAATCATAGACAATGGAATTCTTGCCACATTCCTTTCTTTGACCTTTTCCTTGTTGCATTTGAGGCTTACTATGTACTGTCACATCACCCAAATGTTAGTTATATAAACACATCAATTATTATCTTGTCATACTAATGCCATCATGCTTTCTGCAACTGCTCACACATTTCAACCACATGTTCCAAATATCAAGACAATCATATCTATCAATTTTAAATCAACATTTAGCAAGACTAACAATCATGTCATAATCCATAGTTAACTCATAGTCATTAGACATAATGCTACAACTATTACCTACTTACATGCAAGTACATATCAACTGTCTCGACACATTTGTATTAGTACAATCATCTTAAAACAAGATCATTTCTTCATGCAACTCTATAGACTCATACTCATATCATGCAATTAGTCAAACATTCAAGCAAGCTATGAACACACCATGTCAGATAAATCAACTAGATGACATAATAGGCACCAAACGCTCAAACACAAAATAGATGACATAATTAACAATGAAGCACCCAATATACTACATAAGAAAACTCATACCTTAGTGTATTTCAGGGGAGGCGATCTTGTTTGCACAATCAATCCAGGTTAGCATGATACAACTTCAAAAAATATTAACTCAAACATAAATCATGATATCCATAACAATAACTAACTAACATGTTCACATCATAAGCTCATAGGCATTTGTCGTTCATGCATAATAATCACAAATGTACGATCAATCTAGATTAGTATGACACCATATCACAAATATGTCGGTTCATACCTGAATATCACAACCATAAACATCTGCATAGGTCAAACCAGGTTAACACAATACATATAACATCAATATCTTCCACAAAATGAACATAACCATCACACATATGCCCAATACCCTTATCATAAAGTTAATATCATATAACACCAATAAGCTATATATCATGCTCATCAACAACATATAGCCTAATCATCAAGTTATCTAACATAAAACAACAATAGAAATGCATACAACCACATATTACAATCATTCACGACTATACGACACATGTGCCTGTGACTACACTAATCAACTAATATCTATCATGTATGTAACCATAACATCAATATACATGTACATAAACCTAATGCATATAACAATCCTTAACCTACATACCTACATGCCCAATCATACAGATCTATATGACGACATGCTCTTGCCTCAAGGTGCAATGCTCAACTTCACTTTAATGATTTGCATCTCTTGCTTTACTTCATTCAACACATTAGCATCATAACATACCAACATCACCATGATGACCTAAATTACATATCATGAATTCACAAGGCATGTTTGACCTAATATTCATGGATAACTATAACCAAGACCATACATGCATAACGACTGCATGTAGACATATAACAATATGTAACCAATCATATACTCATGATGATGCATTCCATAAAATCAATATCAAATTCCTCATGACAACCTTACTACAACCATGATCAACCTTATGCAATGCAACAGGCACATGGAATGCAAGTATAAGAGACACACATGCAACTGACATGCATGCATGGATATTAGGTCCCTATACTATTAGTGTAGCCCCTTATTGTTATTAGTGAAACCCCCTTATTGTATTATTGTGCCCCATAGAAGCCCAGTATTTTTATTGTTGTGTCACTACAATATTATTGTTATGTAGGCTTTGATTGTATTGGGACCCCTTAGACTCCTATATATTGAAAGGAGGTCTTGTCATTTGTATCATACAATAATTTTTCATTTATGTAATGTAAAATAGGTTTCCCCTTCGAAGAGGGTAATTTTGAAGTCGTTGATCTATCTTTTCGTCTATTTTGTGAGCTGGTTGCATAACATTTGGTATCAGAGCTTTGGATTCTAGGGTTTCGCTGCTCCAAATTGGTCATCGTGGAATTTTCACAATAATTTTTTTATACGACGTTTCAAGTGCTAAAATTAAAACTCATTTGAGCCGAAATCTTGATAAACCTCGAGTCTAAATTTCATATATTTTCACTCTATATTTTTGGAGATATGATCCAAGGAAGTTAGGGTTTTCACAGGCTCCCGAATTACATCCCAAATAGGTGGTCATGGGAAAATCATCATAACTTTCTCTATTAGCACCAGACTTAAATTTCATAAGAAGTCATTGAAAGCAGAAAAACTGTAGTTTTCTATACATCGTTTTTAGATCATAAGGTTGAAATAGTGACATGTGGCACTTCGTACAAGTTTGCTCTATTGAAAAAGTATATAATCAGGTCATCTTGGGAGATTGGGCATATCTCTTTCTCGGGGAATCCAATTTCGATCAGACTGGTGATGTTGGAAAGAGGACACAGAGGGCTACTACAGGTTGCAATTTCAGACCTTAGAGATCTAAAATTTTAGAGATACAACAGATTCAAGATCGACCTCCTAAAAGAAAGAAAAAGAATGACTCGAATCAAGAAAATAGAAACACCTAGCAAGCAAAATTGGAGGGATGATTTGAAGAATGTGATTGAAGATATGGTCAATAAGATAAATGGTATAGAAGAAAAATTGAATGAAAACATGGAATATTTGAAGAAACACATGTAAGGTTTGAAGGAAGGTGGGACAAAGTCACTACAAGAAAGGTTTCCTAATGCCGAAAAGGTAGTAGAGGAAGCTCATGATGAGAACAAAAGAAATGTTAATCATGATTTCATAGACTCTAACGTTGTATTGAAGACCCACCATATTCGATATATATATATATATATATATATATCTATATATATCTATATATGAAAAAAATTGACGGCAAGGATCCGGTAACTTGGATACTATAGATGGAGCAATATTTTGGTTTACATGATGTGCAACTTCCACAAAAGGTGCATATTTCATCTTTATATTTAGAACCGAATCATTTGTATGGTATAGAGGGATTTTTTCTCGTAAACCAATTGTCATCCGGTCAATTTTCATGGAGGAAATGATATCACATTATGAGGATACAAAGAGAAACACCTTCTTTAGCCAATTGATAAATCTCAAACAAAAGGGTTCAATGACAAAGCACATTGAGGACTTCAAAAAATTGAATATAAGGGTAAATGATATTATAGAGAAGCATAGGATTGAAGTCTTCGTAGGGACTTTAAATGATAATATCCAACACGGGGTTCGCCTTTGGAAACCTGATTCATTGGAGAAGGCATATAGGTTGGCAAAAAAATTGAAAGCAAAATTATGGCAACAAGGAAGCCTACCACTCATAACTATAAACATGGAAGTGTTGTTTCTCCTAGCCTTTCACCACCTACAAGGTTGCACCACAACAATTGGAAGAAAAAAGAGCAAAAGGGCTTTGTTACAGTTATGATAGAAAATACACTAAAGGTCGTAAGTGTGTTGAGAAGAAATTAATTTACATGGATGGGGAAGAGGAGCAAGAAAATGAAAAAGAAACATCAAAAGAAGAGGATATACACCAGGAACCAATCCCAGAGAAAGAAGAAATGAATCTGACCATATCTTGTAATGCATTGACAAGAATTACCACTCCTCAAACTCTCAAGATACAAGGACATATCAAGAAGAAAAATGTAATAGTGTTGATTGATTTGGGTAGTACCCATAATTTTATTCCTTGTAAGATAGCCAAGGAATTAAATTTCTTTCTATATCCAGCACTAGAGTGTCAAGTCATGGTTGCAAATGGAGGAACCATAAATTGCTCTGGAAAGTGCCATAATATCAAGCTATCCATGGGAGAATATGTCTTGAATAGTCCAAATGCTTTCCATTCCAATGGGTGGTGCTGATGTTGTACTAGGAGTCCAATGGCTACAATCTTTGGGTATGATAAATTTTAATTTTCAAGATCTTTTCTTGATTTTTTGTGGGGAAGGAAAGGAAGTTGAATTAAGTAGTATCACAAGGAAACCAGGAAATATAATCAACTCTAACATCATGACAAAGTTTATAAAGAAAGAAAAACGAGGCATAATTGCACAATTATGTTCACTAGAGGTTCCCACATCGAAATCATCTTTTTCTCCAGATCTCCAAAAACTTTTGGACAATCATTCCAAGGTATTTGAGACTCTCAAAGGCCTCCCACCTATTCATGATCATGATCATGATATTCATTTTATTCTAGGAAGTTTTCCCCCAAACATTAGGCCTTACAGATATCCATATGCCCAAAAGAGTGAAATTGAACATATGGTTGCAGAAATGCTAGAGGTTGGTATAATTCAAACTAGTCAAAGTTCTTTTTCTGATCTAGTGGTATTGATACACAAGAAGAATGGATCATGGCACATGTGTCCGGATTATAGAGAGCTCAACAAGCTTACTATTAAAGATAAATTTCCCATTCCTGTCATTGATGAATTACATGGATAAATTTACTTCACCAAGTTGGATCTTCGTTCACGATATCATCAAATTAGAATGAAGACTGAAGACATTCCAAAAACATCATTTACAACTCATGAGGGTCATTATGAACTTTTGGTCATGCCTTTTGGCCTTATCAATGCACCTTCTACATTTCAATGTTTGATGAATTCCATTTTCAAACCCTTAGAAAATTTGTGTTAGTATTTTTTGATGATATACTAATCTACATCAAGTCTTGGAAGGATCATGTTCAACATATTGACAGGGTGCTCAAACTATTGGAGGAGGAACAATTATATGCAAAAATCTCGAAATGTTTCTTTGGAGTACAAGAGGTGGAATATTTGGGTCATATTGTATCTCATGAAGGTGTTAAGGTAGACCCTAGAAAAATTAAGCCATTAAGGAATGGAAAATTCCCACATCCATAAAGCATATACAAGGATTTCTCGGGTTGACATGGGATTATCACAAGTTTGTTAAGAATTATGGGAGAATATAAATGCCTCTAATAAAATTACTAAAGAAAGATGCATTTTCTTGGACTCCTGAAGCAACGAAGGCCTTTGAACATCTTAAAGAGGCAATGTGCCAAGCACTGGCCATAGCTACACCAGACTTCACAAAAACCTTTATTGTGGAATGTGATGCCTCAGGAAATGGAATTGGTGTTGTTTTAATGCAAGAAGAAAGACCCATTGCTTTTGAAAGTCATCTAATCAAAGGAAAGGATTTACAAAAATCTATTTATGAGAATGAAATGTTGGCAATACTACATGCACTTAAGAAATGGTGACCTTACCTAATGGGAAGACACTTCAAGGTAAAAATGGATCATGATAGTCTTAAATATTTTTTAGAACAAATATTATCTTCAGAAGAACAACAAAAATGGGTCACAAATATGTTGGGTTATGACTTTGAAATCATCTACAAAAAAGGGAAGCAAAATGTTGTTGCAGATGCACTCTCAAGAAAGGATGAGGATGTGGAAGCATTGTTTTGTGCCATTTCTATTATCCAACTAGATTAGATAAACGAAGCAAGGGATGAATGGAAGAATGACGAAGAAGTGTGGCCACTCATTTAAAAGTTGCAGAAGATCCCAGTTCAAATAATATTGCCAGAACTTGATGAGGAAGGAAAAATCATATTGGAACCTAAAGAAGTCATAGAAACAAGAAATCAACATCTATGAAATTGATCAATTTCAGAGTATCTCATCAAGTGGAAGAACCTACCCACTGAATATTCCACATGGGAGGATGAGAATTTTATACAGAAGCATCCAAAACTAGTCAAGCATTGAGGACAACACTTTTTGAAGTAGAGGGGCATGTTAGTTCCCTATAGTACTAGTGTAACCCCTTATTGTTATTAGTGCAACCTCCTTATTGTATTATTGTGCCCCATAGAAGCCCACTATCGTTATTGTTGTGCCCTTACAATATTATTGTTATGTAGGCTCTAGTTGCATTGGGACCCCTTCCCTGAGGAACCAATCCAATACTTTAGACAAATTAGCTTGGGGTCCCACTAAAATTTTGGACAACTTAAGCCTTAATAACTCCTATGATATAGGAATGAGTGCAATTAGAAACCCAAAGTCACTCCCACATGCTTTCCTGCCAGTGACCAGAGACCAAAACTGTCAGTGCTATGCCAATGACTTCTAGATTTGAGCCAATTTTTCAGGCCTAGAGCCCAGGTCACTACCCAGAGTTGAAACATCTCTTCAAATAAGAAAAATAACATGGAAATGACAATACTAAAGAAATCACTTGTTCAAGACCTTGATTGGACCCCTACTAGCCATGAAAAGAATTTTTTCAAGCATATTGCAAATGTTTAATCTATAGGTGTAATTAATGGTTCTGAGCATAGGGGTCTCATACTTAGCTGAGAATCACTAAGAAACATTAATTCATTAACACATCAACTATCATTCCATCCATTAGGTCATAGATACATTGATAATTTAGTTGCAAGTAAAAATATGATGGGAGGTACACATGGCTACTGTCATAAAACACATACATAACCAACGTAATAGCAACATAAATACTTATGAAAGCACAATCATATAGACTACATATAATCCATCAAAATTCTCATAGAAATACAAGGATAAATAAACTTTCATTAATGATGCAAAATCCAAACTCGGGATGGGACTTCCACACTCCACCTGACGTAGAATAGATAAGCCAAATATCTCTTCGGCCATTCACACTCGTGGCATATTCCAAGAATTAATGTGGGATATCATAGAACACATCAATAAAAACTCATCCATGGCTTCTAGAGGCCATCCACCTCAACCCATCAAACATTGATTCCACCTCATGGCCAGACATCATGAAACCATCATCAGATTGGTCTCCATCCAAGCCTTCCAAGGATTCCAGGGAATTTATTCCAACCAAGGCTTCCAGGATTAGTAACTCAACCCACAACTGCCACTGGGTTTCCATAGCATTTGTCCAACCAACGCTTCCAGGATTAGTAACTAAACCCACCAAGGGTTTCTAGAGCATTTGTACAAACCAGGGCTTCCAGGACTAGTAACTCAACCCAAGCTATTACAGGGATTCTAGAGCATTTGTCCAACCATGGCTTCCAGGAACTAATAACTCAACCCAAGCTAAGGAAACATGAGAACCAACCAGAAACAAACACTGAAATTAAACCCACAATCACCATGAATATCCAAGAAATGGCAAGGCTAGGCAATACACTGTCAATTAAGGCAATCCTCCATGCCAATGCCAGATCACAACCAAGAAACCACATGCATGTGCCATGCATACCAAAATTAGTGAAGAAAACATACTTGCAACTTGGTACCTACAAGAAAATATGATGTAGTTGCTGATCCCGATGCCCTCTTTCACTTTACTGCTCTTATTTTTCCTTCTTGCTCCAAAAATCCAAGTATGCCACACCTACCAAGAGTGCTACAAGAAAACTCGAAGTCTCCAAGAGTATGAGAGAGAGAGAGAATAATGAGATATCTCCAAAACTAAATTGACAAAAGGTTACCAAATGATCCTCAGAAGACTTTTTATGAATGAGGTCTCTATTTTCTTCATTTTCTATTATATTCCTTCATTTTCCTCTTCACATGAAACCTGTGAACTTTCACCTCACTTTTCTCCTAATTTCCATTATTTTCATAAATAATTGTGCCAAAAAAACCACTTTACCTTTCCAAAGCCTTAGCCATTTCCTTTTCCAATTTCCTTAGTGATAAACAATCACAAGTGATCCCCATCACTAGGATTTTTCCCAACATTCCACTTGGAATAAGTGTCCCATCATCCATGGTTATTATTTTGCCTTTATTTACTTTTATTACATGGAATTTTCACTAGGGCTATTACAATGAGGCAGATAAGACAATGTATCATCATGAGGCCAAGTATGCAATATCTCCAAGCATCCAAGATATAGTGACAACAACATATATAATTTTTTTTCAGTAGTGAGTAAGATTGATGACAACAAAAATAACCATGAACTCATCATAGATAACATCATGCAACCATAATTCCAATAATGAATAGAAGTTGCTCCTCCTAAACTTGGGCCAACTCTTCTAAGAAGCATATGTTCATCATTAACAAAC
The DNA here is from genome assembly GCA_031772625.1 of Pinus tabuliformis. Classification (NCBI taxonomy): domain Eukaryota; kingdom Viridiplantae; phylum Streptophyta; class Pinopsida; order Pinales; family Pinaceae; genus Pinus; species Pinus tabuliformis. The sequence continues at coordinate 446,672,316 of CM062804.1, read as the reverse complement.
TATAATAAATCAATATCAGAACCATAACTCTAATAATGAACTAATGGAAGCATATGAGGAGCTCCCCTTAAATTTTTGCCACTCCTTTATCATCATAGAAATCCATACACGACTGACATAGCCAAGAATTGCATGCATACATGATTGTCCTTGATGGGATATGCATACAAAATATAAAATGCTGATTTTTCATAGCCACAACTCCTCCTGAACATGTCATGTATATTCCTATTCAAATTATCTTCATCAAATGAAATATCAGTAATATAAACATCACCAAAAGCACAACATATGGCATCATTATGAAGGTACACATGCATAGCTCTCCCTGAGATCATATTTTTTTGTTATGATAGAGTAATTAGCAAAGTGAAGAGGAAAGAAGCATTCCTAACTTGTGTCTGAGATACTCAAAGGAATCATGTGGAATAGGTTTGGTGAATAGATTTGCAACTTATTCCTTTGAAGAGATATATTCCATCTTGATTTTATGTTAAAGAACTTGTTCTCTAAGAAAATGATATTTGATTGGGATGCTTAGTTTTTGAGTGCATGACATGGATTTTAGAGATACTTATGGAACTAGTGTTGTCACAAAGAATAGGTACAAGTTAAACAAGTGACTTGAATGTCTTGTAATGTTTGGATCATCCATAGAAGTTGGTAAAACAATAGAACTCTGTTTCTTACTGAACCAAGAAACTAAGCGAGGTCCCAAATAGATTTCTCCTCCACTAGTACTTTTTTTGTCATCAACACTACCAACCCGGTTTGCATCTGTGTAAGAATGAAGAACAAAATCTATGTTTTTGGGATACCATAGTCCAAGATCTTGAGTGCCTCACAGATACTTGAATATCCTTTTGACTGCTTTGAGATGTGTTGCTTTAGGATTTGCTTGAAATCGTCCAACTATGCCAACTGCATGCATAATGCATGGTCTTTTACTAGTAAGATAAATAAAGCTACAAATCATAGATTTGTATTCAGGTTGATTAATTGTAGGAGAGTCATCATGTTGGCTAAGAGTACAACCTATCACCATGGGTGTGCATATATGTTTTCAATCTTCTAATCCATATTTATTCATGATCTGCTTGAGATACTTGGTTTGAGAAAGGAATATACCATCCTTAGTTTGATGAACGTGAAGACCAAGAAAGAATGTTAGCTCACCAAGTAATACATTTCAAAATTTTGTTGTATGGCTGAAGAAAATCCTTGACTCATAGATTCAACATTGCTTCCAAATATGGTGTCATCAACATAAACCACTACTACCAGTAGTTTTTCTTTATCAAATTTGATATATAGATTACTATATGCATATCCTTTCTTGAACCCATGTTGCTGAAGATACCTATCAAGATGATAATATCATGCATAGGGAGCTTGTTTTAAACCATATCATGCTTTCTTAAGTTTGCAAACATGATTTTTATCATTGATAATTATGAATCCTTCAGGTTGTTCAATATAAACTTCTTCTTCTAGGTATCCATTTAGAAATTCATATTTAACATCCATTTGATATATCTTGAAGTTACAAAAGCTGGAAAATGTAAGAAACATTCTTATGGATTCTAGTTTAGCTACAGGTGAAAATGTTTCTTCAAAATCTATTCCTTCCTATTGAGTATATCCTTTGCATACAAGTCTTCCTTTGTTTTGGATTACTTCTCCATTTTCATTAAGTTTGTTTTCAAATATCCATTTTTTCCCAATTGCATTTTTATTATGAGGCCTTGGTACAAACTCCCATGTATGATTCTTTTCTATTTGATCAAGTTCTTCATTCATTTCCTTAACCCAACGTTCGTCTTTACTTGCTTGATTCACATTTTTAGCTTCAATTGTGGATAATAAGGCTAAGTGACTAGATGGTTCAATACATGTTCTTCTAGTTTGTATTCCAACTTCTTTATCGCCTGGAATTTCAGATTCAAGATGATTTTTCTAAACATTACCTTGATGGATTATTTTTTGGCACTCTTGCATTTTCATTTCCTTCTTATGATGATTCTCTTTCTTCATCTCCTACAAATTCTTGGATCTTAGTAGGGAGTTGTTCATCATATAATTGTACTTCCTTTTAGGTACATGCAGATGCTTCATCAATCAAAACATCTATACTTTCAACAATGTTTTAGAGCCTATTATTATAACATTTATATCATTTTCTTTTGGAAGAGTATCCAAGAAGGATTCCTTCATCAACTCTAGGTTCAAATTTTCCAAGATTATCATCATTTTTATTTATAAAACATTTGCTTCAAAATATTCTAAAGTGTTTGATAGTTGCAGATTTTCCATATCAGAGTTCATGCAGGGCTTATCACTATTTGTAATTCTATGTTCATGGCTCAAACATGGGCCTTGTTGAGTATAGTGACATCTGTTTGTACTTGTTCTCCCCAAAAGGTGTGAGGTGTTCCTGACTCATCAAGCATAACACATGCCATTTGTTTAACTATTATGTTCATTATTTATACCACTCCATTTTGTTGAGGAGTTTTAGCTATGGAAAATGCCATTTGATGCCATTGTACTCACAAAAATTGAAAAAATCATTTGATTTAAACTCTCCTCTATCATATCTCAAGCATTTATTTTTAATTCTAATTCATTTTCGACCATAGCCTTGAATATTTTAAAATTTTCAAATGCCTCATCTTTGTACATCAGTAAACTGACCCAACACATTCTTGTAAAGTCATCAATTAATAACGTGAAGTATTGTTCACCATGAGGAGACTTATTTCTCATAGATCCACATAAATTTGTATGAACCAATTCAAGGGGTTTAACTGAAGAGCATTCTTTAGCTTTGAACTAAAATTTGGATTTCTTACCAAATTGGCATGATTTGCAGATACTATTTCCAGGTGGATATATATCTGGCAAGTCACAAAATACTCCCTTCTTGTTTGCTTTGTATAGTTGAAGAAGGGAGAAAGAAATATAAGAAGAATTATTTTCTCTATTTGCATTATGTTGATCTATCGCTTCTCTAGTAATAATAGTTTTATAAGAAACACAATTAATTGCTTTGTGTCCAAAGTTATGACAAGTGAAACATTGAACATTGAAGTAAGAATACCTGGGAGTATAGTACCTTCTTCAATAACTTTCCCTTTTTTCATGGAAAGGTTCCCGAGTATTGTTTGAACCTTCATTATTTTGCTGAGTCTTATTATTCTGGTGATTGCCTCTTCTTATGAAATTGGCATAACATTTTGTACTTGCTTCAAATGATTTCCTAGGATCCGATGTTTCACCACTTTGATTTGGATTGTATCCAAGACCTGTCTTGATTAGTGGAGAATGTCGAACCTTAATAATTTCCTCTAAGGTTTTAGATCCTTTAGCAAATATAAGATTTAGAGCCTTTGTTTTCTCAAGTTCCTTTCTTAGACCCACTATTTCAAGTTATAATTTCTCATTATTTGTTTCCTATTCTTGGACTTGTTTCTTCAAATATTCTTCTACTAATTTAACCTCTTCTAGATAGATATTTAACTGGGTTATTTCTTCAACAAGGATGTTTTGTTTATACATATTTATTTCCTTTTCTTGATTCTTGTTTATTACCTTGAGTCTATTAATTTCTTCTAGAGCATCTGGTAGCACCTAGATTGAACCTTAGGCTGAATAAGGAAATTCTTGGGTAACCAAAAACCACACTTAGCCAAGTAGCTAGCCCTAATAGGCTAGGAGAGGGCTCTCTCCATAAGGATCTCAGCCAAAATGACTGGACCAGGAAACTGATATTATGCTAGGTATATTAGCACGAGGTTTTTATTTGATTTTTTTGAAGGGTTTGCTGGATCAGAAAGAGCCAAACAGTTAGGGCAAGGAAATTAGGTCCAAACTGCAGGGTGTTCGATGGGGCAAGGTAGGCACAATGATCAGAACCATAGGGTTTGATGTATGAGGTGAAAAGACAAGTGAGGAGCTAGAAAAATCATGTAAACCACATGGATTCTTCCTAAACTGAAGAAAACATAGAATGTGAAATGTCTACCCAAAACAGAGCATAAAAGATATGGATTCTGCCTCTCAGACTTGTATACATTCACCTAAAGGCAATGAAATGATGAAATGGAGACAACAACACATTCTAAAACATGAATACAAAAGAAAAACTGAACTAAGCATCATACCACATGGATCCCAAAGAAATAGCTACACTTTTTCATTAATCTCATGCTGTAACTAATACAAAATGATATCTAATCAAAACATAAGCATCCCACTGAGTCCAAACCCTACAACGATTGAGGAAAAGCATCATATAGACCCAAAAAACTCATCCTAAGCTCAGGGAGTCGAATCCATGAGAGGAGGAGCTGTTTCCAACAAAATCTGAACTGCTAACAAGAAAATAGGGTGGTCAAATTGACTCATCCCTAATCCAAACAAACTGATGCATTACACCTCATAAATTTGTTTTATCTAACGAATCTACCCTAGTAAGCTATAGAAGCATCATAATTATTCTCAACTTATTGATTACAAGGGTAAAAACATCATTTGTCATGGTAGAAGTGAAAAATGGGTCGAACTGCAAAATTTTGGGCAAAGTGTCAAACGCGCAGTGCCAAGTGCCAGCACATAGCACCAAGTGCAGGCGTGCCTTCAAATTAAGCTGCAAGTTTGGAGGCTTTTCCGATGTCAAAGTTGGGCCCACAATAGCTTGTTGGAAAGATCTACCTGTCTACTTTCGAGAAAAAATTGAATTTATGAATTTGGATATCGTTTTCCTAGTCGAAAATCAAATCTTCCAACACTGCTCAACGCGTAGCGCTCAGGCCAAAAAGAGGGCATAAAGGTCATTTTTTGGGTGTTTTTTGACCTTTTGACCAACCAGTTTTCCTCCAAATGCCTAGAAAATGTACAGGGTGTATGTACTCATCACTAGAAACACAAAAATGCTGACTTCTTCCTGATTGGATGTCTCAAAAAATAGCTCTCCATGACTGTGCAAAAATTGGACTGAAAAACACAACAATTTCCTTCAAGCTCAAAAATGGTTCAACATGCCCAAAAATGTATTTTATGACTGATCAAAGGTTAGAGGCATGTAGGGATGCCTTAACAAGTATGTCAAGTCTCCTCCTCTCCTCTTGCTTGGTCAATTTGTCAATTTTCTCATGAGCTCTTTTGAGCTTGCTCCTTGCCACTTGGTTCCTCCGTGCATAATACTTGGCCATCTTCCTTTGTATCTCAACATCTCTATTTGCTTTGTCCAAGAGGGTCTCCAAGTGTGTGTTCACCTTCTCAAGCCAAGAATCTCTGTTCTCAGCTATGTCCTTGACCAATTGCTCATTTAAAGTGAGTTGCTCCTCCAATTCTGCCTCCTTTTGCCTTTCAAGCTCTAAGGCTCTCTTTAATTCTTTTGTTCTCAGTCTTTTTCTTTGTCCCTATTCATCATTCGGATCTCCATAATCTCCATAAGCCTCATCAAGCTGAAACTTGGCCTTCTCAGCCTCCCTCTTTGCCTTGATGTACTTGGTTTGCATCAATTCCTGCTTGACCTCTAGCTGCTTGTTCTCTTGCTCATAAAAGGAGATGATATATTTGGCCCTTTGTAAACTGGTCTCAAGCTTCCTAATTTTTGTATCCTTTTCTTTCAAGGCAGCGTGAGTGATTTTGTATTTCTCCTCATCATTTGTGTTCACAAGGAGAAACTCCTTTTCAGTGTCATGTTTTTCATGCTACTGTTTGACCTCTGCTTCCTCCACCATTTTCTCTTTTCCTTTAACCTGTAATGCTGATGACGAAGGCAAGGCCCCTCCCACTTTCCGTGGGGTAAATACCTACCTCTTTCCTCTTTGATAGGTGAAAGCAAATGGATGCAAACTGTTCCTCTGTGGTATACTACTCTAACCATGCTCAATGTGTACATCATGTCCCTCATTGCCATCATGCTCATCATGTTCCTCATCACTATCATCATCTCTATTGGGTGAATGAATAGCTACATGAAATGGTGATGTAGATGGTGTGGAGGTGTCTAGTGAAGAATGATTTGTTGAGGATGAGTGATAAGTAAGATGTGGTGGATGAGAAGAAGTAGATCGATGATTGGAGGATGAAGGAGGAATGCGGGGAGCTGGCTGAGTAGGTGGTTCATTGAATATTTCATTAGCAATGAAGGTATCCCAAGCAATGCCTAGTTGATTTAAGTGATGGAGAACTATCATTTTGATAAGAGAATGATGGAAAATACTAGGCATCTGATGAGCTGGATCCATTTTCTAAGCAATATATGTCATCTTGTCAATACTTCTGAAAAGGTAATATGGCAAACTGAGCATTCTTACCCCGGTAAAGTGCATGAGAAGCCTGATATGATATGAGTAGAGTTTGGAAAACCTACCCTCACATGTGAAATACCTCATGATTATATTCATTAATGGCACATACTTGTCTAAGAGATAAGAGAAAGGGAAAATTCTTTTCTTATAATTTTTAAACCTTGTTTTAAGATATGTCTCATAAAAAATGTGAGGCAGATTTCTTTGCTTGAACCATTTCTCTCTTACATTTGGAATTCCAGTGACCTGTGATATGATGGCAGGAGATATAGTGAATGTGACCCCGACTAAAATGACCTGGTTGTTTTGCAAATTGAGGATGAATTTCTTGGTTAACTGCTGATGAAAATTCACCCTTTCAACCCTTTGGCAAAACTCAAAACAACCCATGTACTTGAAACATGATACTATAAGTGGTGATACCATAAGTTCTATGGTATCAGTGGGTTCAAATCTAATAATTCTACCTTCCTTCTTGGCTGGCCTCCTTGACTGTGTTTCGCCTTCTTCTAAACTAGTGTGACCCTCTTTTGCCATGTTTTTAAGGTGAAAACTTGAGGGACTGATATGTGGGTCAAGGTGCGTGAAATAGTGAGGGATATTGAATGAAGTACATGCAAGGATGATTTGAGGGTGACAAAGCCTATGAAGTGCTGTAATTCTGATCAAATAGGTGATTTTGGAAACATACAAGAAATCTTTTCTAGGGTTTTAAAATTTAGGGTGCCAACTTGCTTAATTGATGGAGAAAAAGAGATACTGGGCCACTTACTTGTTGTATGCAGGTAATAGAAGCCTTTGTAACTTGAGCAGATGAAGAAAAGTTGTGTTTTGGCACTCCTAGGGTTTGCCAGGCTTTATTGGCCAAACGCGCAGCACCAAGTGCCAGCGCATAGCGTCGTTGAAAAATGCGCCCTTCAATGCACAAGCGCGCAACACTGTTTAAATTTTCTCTGGCTCGGTTTAGCAAATGCGCCCTTCACTACACAAGCGCGTAGCGACTCTTCCCAATGCACAACGTCCAACTAAAACGCGCAGTGCCTTCTTGATTTTTTCAAATTTTCACTCAATTTCCTCTTTGCCAAGGAGAGATTAGGGTGCAAAAGAGCCGATGAAGTTTGAAAGATGCTTTTGAAATCTTATATAGAGGATGAGTTTGATTTTTCCTTAGAGAAACCCACTTTATAATGTTTGTTTGGAACTTTTTACTTTGTTTTCAAATCTCTGTCTGATGCTTCTCTTCGTTTGTCTCTTTTCAAGTGGATGATGATTTGATTGAGCTGATTCTTCGATGATTCCTCTCTTGTAGCAAGGAGAAGTGCCTTGTGCAACTTATGGGAACAATTATTACATAAAATGACTTGAATTACATCAAAAATATGAAAAAACTAAAATACTCTGTTTTCATCTCAAAAAAAAATAAATATGTTTTTGTGATGAAAATTACATCAGTGATATAAGGATTTTGTACAATAACCATGACTAACTACCAACCATTCTTTGTTTATTGGTCTTCCTCATACCTTTGTTGCCCTTTATTTGCAATAAAACAAAGCTTTTGACCTTAGAAATGAACCCTAAGACCTAATGGAGTCATGACTGCCTTAACTCTAAAAATAATATAACTAAAACCATAATTGAATGAAACATGATTCAACAAATATATTTGATGAGGGAAAATTTACTTTTTTTGAGAAGAAGAAGACAACCATCAGAGGATCATTTTTGGGCATGACCTAGTGGAATGATAAAAAATTTCAGTATGAGACACCTACAATGAAAATGCAAAGAGTAGATTTGATCACTGATGGAAGTATGCATATACTGATACTAACATTGGCCTTATTGGGGATGGCAGCTCCTTGGAGATGTCAAGAACACTGTATACCAAGTACCTAGCTGATTGGGCCAATACGGTCAAACAAATGAAAGACTGAAAACTTTTTGAAATTTTTGAGAAATGATTCAATACAAATTGAAAACTGACTCAAAACCGAGTTTAGACTGACTCAAAAACCAACTAAAAACAACACAAAGCATTTAAGCTTTATAGCCTTCACTTCGGGCCCCAAGCTCAAATGACATTGTACTTCAAATCTTGCAAGGAAAGTAAACTGGTATATACAATGACAGTGAAACAACTTCAGCAAGCTGCATCAGAAATAATAGTGTTTTAGGAGCCTACCATTCACCGGTCCTCCTAAGCATTCTTGACCATCCATTTCCTTCAATAAATATGCATTATGTCCTCAATAGGCTAAGATTTTATAAGGTCCTTTCCACAGATTGTCAAACTTACCATGTTTCCATTTTTCTTCATTTCGTGCATCCCATCGCAGCACTACATCTTCCAGCTGAAACTTTTTTGCCTTGGTCTTGTGGTCATAAATTTTCTTTATCTTCTCTTGCAGCCGGAAAGTATTTTGAGAAACCTCTTCCCTTGTTTGTTGAAGGTGAATCATTTGATTGATTCCGCGCTGAATATCATATTCTTCACTACTTGCTTCTTGCAATAATCTCATGACCGAGACTGTAAGTGATGTAGGAAACACTGTATCAGTACCATAAACCAATTCAAAAGGTGACATACCTATTGTTTTCTTACTACTTACTCTGTCAGCCCACAAAGTGTTGACAAGCTTTCGATGCCAATTCTTCTTGTTTGCCTCCAAGATTTTCTTAATAATGTTTACCAAGGATTTATTTGAAGACTCGACTAATCCATTGCCCTGTGGATAGTATGCCATGGAATGACCCAATCTGATGTTGTACTTGTTGCAAAACTCAACCATTTTATTTGACTTAAACGATGCTACATTATCTGTAATAATATTATGAGGGAAACCAAAATGAGACAAGATATTGGACTCTAAAAACTGAATGATTACCGTGTCCATAGCTTGCCTTGTCAGAATGGCTTCAATCCATTTGGTGAAGTAATTGGTGGCTGTCAAAATCCATCTGTGTTGTGCTGATGATGTAGGATGGATTTCCCCTATGAAATCAAGCCCCCACTGCTGGAAAGGTGCATTAACTACAATTGGCTTCAAAGAAAGAGGAAGCAACTTCCTTTTTCCCTGAAAAACTTGACATTCATGGCAGCTCATGACTTTTTTATATAAATATGAAAATAAAGATGGCCAATAATACCCCGTTATCAAGATTTTATTAGCTGTTGTTTTCCAAAACAAGTGACCCCCATAATCTCCTCTATGAAAATCATTCATTACCCACTGAGCTTCATTTTCAACCAAACAATTAAGAAGAACCCCTCCCAGATCTTTCCAATAGAGAGCACTATCCAAAATGCAGAATTTTGCAGACTTTAGTTTTAGTGATCTACCTTTACTTTTCGACATTCCAGGATGAGGAGAAAGATGCTGAAGAACATATACTATATCAGAATACCAAGGTGAGTTGAGAAAAATTTCTAATACCTGAATGAGTGTGCCATCATCTTCTTCATCTGACATTGCTACAATAAGATTTATGTCTAGAGCATGAAGATTCGACTCAGCCATGAGTTTTACCAAGTCTTGACCTTGGATCAGTTTCGTGGGCTTAATCTCAAGATCATACTCTAACATCGTTGCTATCCACTTACCTCTTCTTCCTTCCGGATCAGTTTGCATGAGGACATCTTTGACAGCCGCATTGGGAACATATGCTATGGTATGCGAATGCAGAATGTAAACTCGAAAATCCTTCAATGCCTTTATAAGAGCCAAAGCTTGTTTCTCAATGATGTTATAGCAAAGAGCAACATCTCTGATAGTCTGACTGAAAAATGCAATGGGCTGCTCCACCTGATCCTTCTTTTGCATCAACACCGTAGCCAAAGTATGCTCAGACGCAAATGAAAATATAATAAAATCACGAGTATAATCAGGATTGATTAAAACAGGGGCTGTGGTCAAAGCAAGATTTACCAAGTTGAAAAATTTCATGGCATCCTTGGTCCATTTCACAGTGCTGTACTTCTTCAACATATTAGTTAACTCATGCAAATGCTCAGCCAAATTTGGTATAAATTTGCGTAAGAATTTCATCTTACTATTGAAGGCTTGGATCTCCTTTTTGTTGCGCAGAAAGTCTATTTGCTAAATTTCCTCCACCCTAGAAGGATCAATACAAATACCATCTTTGGAAATTATATTATTGAGGAGCTTACCTTCCTCCATGGCGAAAAGACTCTTCTTTGTATTTAAAGAAATCCCGAACTCCCTGCATTTCTGAAAAACAATCCTCAGGTGGTGTAAATGCTCATCATTAGAACCAGAAAATACTGTCAAGTCATCTAAGTAAACTACTAAGAGAATATCCTTATCGTTAGCGAAATCTATATCCATGGCCCACTGAAAAGTGGCCCTGACATTCTTCAGCCCAAATGGCATCTTGGCATACTGAAAAGTCCCCCATGGTGTTGTGAAGGCAGTTTGGTCTTGGTATTTTTCATGCACCAAAATCTGATTGTAACCTGAGTAGCCATCTAGTAGTGACATCCATGATGCTCCAACTACTCTTTGCAGAATGTGGTCCATCTTAGGAAGAGGATAATTATCTCTCAGGGACACTTTATTTAGGTTCCAGAAATCAATGCACAACCATATCTCTCCGGTCTTTTTTCGTACCGAGACCAAATTCGAAACCTAATCAGAGACTCTAATTGGAACAATGATACCAGCTTTAAACAATATATTTACCTCTTTCTTGATGGATGGCAATAGCTTTGGGTTGATCCTCCTCAACTTTTGTCTAAAGGGTTTTTGATCTGACTTGATAGGAATGGTGCGCTGAATGATGTTCTTGTCATACACTTTCAAACCTGAGTAATCCCACGTAAAAACATCAGAAAATTCAAAGAGAAACTTAACATACTTATCCTTTGGTTTGGGAGATAATGTTTTTGATAACTTAAAAAGCTTGGGCTTGTCCGCTGTCCCAATGTTTACATCTTCAACTCCTTTGTCGGTAGGAACCAAGGTTAGTTTTCTCGCCACATCATCTTGATCAAACAACTCCTCTAAAGGTATAAGACATCTAGGAATAACATTATCCTTCAGTTGTAAAACATCCATTTGATTTACCTTAATGTCTTGTTCATCGGAATCGCAAACATCATCAATGAAAGCATCCTTAAACTTCCCTTAATTCTGCAAAAAAGAATTAAGTTCATTGTCATCCTAGAAAACCTGCCAATATCTCAAATTATCAGGAATAGTAGGTCTATGTTTGACATGAATTTCAAATTTATTGCTAGAATTCATTGGAATTTTCAGATTTCTCACTACTGTAGCAAGTGAATCAGCAATGATGTTTTAACTTCTTGGCACCAATGTCAATGTGCATTGTGGAAACATCTTAAAGATATCTAGGACTGCGTTCCTATAAGATCTCATCTGCAGATGCTTCGCTTGATATTATCCTTTGACTTGTTTAATCACTAACTCTGAATCAACATAAACAAAAATCCTTTTTGCATCAAGCTTCTTCAAAATCTTTAGACCTATAATCAATGCCTCATATGCCGCTTCATTGTTAGAGAAATCGAAAGCCAATTTATAGGAACACACTCTAACATTACTTGGAACTTTGTCTAGCTGAAAAACAGGACTTCAAATCTAAATTCCAATACCCGCACCATCCTTACCCAAAACTCCCTCGAAGTCCATGCTCCAAAGGCTGTCTTCATCTTCCAGATGTTGGAATTATGCTATTGTTTCAATCTTACCTTTGCTGGTTGCTTCATTTTTCTATTCTTCACCGACTTTCTACTCCTGTGGAGGCCTCTCAGAAGGAATTCCCACTTTTTTCTTTTCTTGATTAAGAACTGCTCTAAAACACTTGGAAATTTCTGGTACATTATCTACTTCTATGAGTTGAATATCTACATCATTCAATCCACTATCATTGTACAAAATAAAAGACTCTAAATCTGTATGTACAACATTTATCAGATGATTTATGGGCTTCTCTTTACTAGTGATCATATATTTCATCTTCTTTTCCCGGTACAACTTCCTCAATCAACCGAAAACAGGGCTTGTAGCATAAGAGAAGTGAAGTTGTAAAGTGCCTTTGAGTTTGGCTCCCCATGATCTAGACAACAACATACCAAATCGAGGTGGTATATCAGCCACTACCACATCCATCAAAACATTCTTGGCTGGGATTTGATCTAAGGAAAACACTAAATCTTTGACGAGACCAATGGAATGAACTCTACTAGAATCAAATGAATACAAATCATGATACGATCGGGTGATATCCAAGCCCAAATTTTCCATGATAGCCTTGGGCATCAAATTATGAGAAGCTTCGGAATCAAGCATAACATTATGAAGAATATACTCATGCAGTCTAAGACTCAAATAAAAGGACAAGACCTCACTATCTTCTAGCTGACCATCTATAGCTGGACCAAAAATAAGCTCAATATGATCATCCTCAACATTCACCATGTCGGACAAAGGATCAATTTGTAGTATTCTAGACACATGATGTTTGTAATGGCTATTCTTAACAAGCCCGGTCAATGGAATGGACACTTTCAATTTAGCAATTTCACTTTCTAAATTAAAAGATGTGACTTTTTCTACCTCTTTGACAATGATGTCCCTCTTATCCGTTTGCTCCTTTGTTACACTATCCTTTTTCTGATTGTCTTTCTCTTTTGCAGTTGTACTTGTTGATGGCTAATTTACCTTGCTAGGATTCTAAACAACATGCTCCTTTCCTCTTTTCTGATTGTTTGAGAGATCATTCTTTCACTGAACATCCTTCCTCTTTTGAATAGGACTGACTGGTACATCTCTGCTCCTCAAAGAATATTGTTTCTGCTGTGCACTCAAAGCTTTCATATAGCCACACTGATAGTCATTAGATTCGATCTCCAAATCAACATCATTTGCTAAGATGTAGTCCTCATCCTTTAGAATGTTAGAACTTTCTGCATACTCCTCATCTTTGCTTAGAAATATAGGCATGACATCTGCAGTGAAGAAATGATTTGTTTCAAATACCGGATCTTCCTCCTCTTCTTCTTCCACTCCTTGAACATAATTCTGCTGTAACAGGGTTCTGATCTGCTGTTGTTGTTGTTGTGTTGGTTATTCCAGTGCTTTTTTCTCTCTTTGCTTGATTTGGAATTGGAGTTGCTATTGCCCTCTAAAGTTTGGGTTCCAGATCTGCGGTTTAGGTTTGTCTGATATGGACAACCGGTAACCATCCTTTCCATTGTTTGAATCAATGTATCCATTTTTGCATCTGAAGTAGATGTTTCTTCTTTCACAGTCACTCTTTTCTCTGATCTCATTCTTGCTCTTTTGGCCAGCAAGTTTGCTTCTACACTCACAACATTCTTTTGCATGTCTTCTAGAGTTGTAGCATCACGTTCACATAACTGATATGCCATATCAGCATCAAAATCATCTGGAAACTTAAGCAAAGCCAATCCCTCTGGTGGTTTGATATTTGCAGGAATAGCATTGTATACTGCATTAAATCTCACACAATAGTCTTTCATGCTCTCGCCAACATTTCTTTTGATGTTCTCATATTCAGACAAAATCTGAAGGGGATTATTCTTCACCTCCCACCGATCTAGGAACTGCCTTTGAAGGATAGGTAGAGTAGGGATAGAAGTTGCTGGTAGGGCTCTTAACCATTTTCGAACTTCTCCTCCAAAACTTTGTACAAAAAGCCTCATCATCACATCTTCAATTTCAACTTCATTGAGGTCAAAGAAATCATTCATCTTGTCTATGTGCTGTTGAGCTGTAATAGTTTGTGTTGTTGAACAAAGGTATTTTGGTTTGATAATCAGGGGGCATGGCACCAAGATTTTGAGGAAGAACAAGGGGTGCATATCGGGCATCCATAACTGGAGGTGGGGGAGGTGGTGGATTTAAAACAGGGATTGGGATATTTGGTATAATCAAAGGGGGATTAACAATAGTCTGAGTGGTGTGAACAGTCTGTGAAGAAGAAGGCAGAGGATGAGGGATAGTTTGAGTGGTAGTAGATGCAATGGAAGTATTTTGAAAATCGAAAGATGGCCTATGAATCTTATTTTGCACCCAAGTGTTTAAGTTTGAAGAGAGGTTCTACAAGAGATCAAGAGTGTGAATAAGCTATGACCCTGATTCATTGTGTGAAAACAAATCTTCAACGGGGTTATGAAGAGATATAGAGGAATCAACAACTATCTGATCAATCCAACTTAAATATTTACTACGAAATAAACTCTGCTCAAAATTAATATCAAACTCAATGTCCTGCAAAGTTTCTAACCTTCCCGGGAGTGAATTAACTCTAGGAATGAAATCCTTACTTGATTGTTCTCCAGTTAAACTAGATCTCTCTGCAAATTTCTTAGATTTTCGCCCAATGTTTTGAGGATCATTGAGAATGGTCGAAGGACTTGGATCTAGATTGGATCTAGCGTATTTTCGGGAAGCCAATATGTCTAATTTTGAAAACCAAGATATTGCTTTACAACTTTCCAATTCAGCCTATGATTAAATTATAAAACTCATCATCCACAAGCTTAAGAATTTAAATAAAACAACTTACTAGGGTGATTAATTTTTCATCTTTCGTTCCCAAATATGGTCGCCACTATGTTAGCACCTGGATTGAACCTCAGGCTGAATAAGGCAATTCCGGGGTAACCACAAACCACGCTTAGCCAAGTAGCTAGCCCTACTAGGCTAGGAGAGGGCTCTCTCTGTAAGGATCTCAGCCAAAATGACTGGATCAAGAAACTGATATTAGGCTAGGTATAGTAGCATAGGGTTTTGATTTGATTTTTTTGAAGGGTTTTGCTGGATCAGAAAGAGCCAAACAGTTAGGGCAAGGAAATTAGGTCAAAACTGTAGGGTGTTCGATGGGGCAAGGTAGGTACAATGATAAGAAACTTAGGGTTTGATGGACGAGGTGAAAAGATAGGTGAGGAGCTAGAAAGATCATGTAAATCACATGGATTCTTCCTAAACTAAAGAAAACATAGATTGTGAAATGTCTACCCAAAACAGAGCATAAAAGATATGGATTTTGCCTCTCAGACTTGCATATATTCACATAAAGGAAATGAAATGATGAAATGGAGTCAAAAATACATTCTAACAAATGAATACAAAAGAAAAACTGAATGAAGAATCATACCACATGGATCCCAAAGAAATAGATACAATTTTTCATTAATCTCATGCTGTAACTGATACAAAATGATATCTAATCAAAACATAAGCATCCCACTGAGTCCAACCCCTACAATGACTGAGGAAAAGCATCATATAGACCCCAAACAACTCATCCTAAGCTCATGGAGTCAAATCCATGAGAGGAGGAGATGTTTCCAACAAAATCTGAACTAAAAAGAAAATAGGGTGGTCAAAGTGACTCATCCCTAATCCAAACAAACTGATACATTACACATCATAAATTTGTTTTACCTAATGAATCTACCCTAGTATGCTCTAGAAGCATCATAATTACATTTAACTTATCAATTACAAGGATAAAAACAAAATTTGTCATGGTAGAAGTGAAAACTGGGTCGAATCTGCAAAATTTTGGGCAAAGTGTCAAACGCATAGTGCTAAGTACCAGCGCGCAGTGCCAAGTGCAGGCGCACCCTTCAACTTCAGCTGCACTTTTGGAGGCTTTCACGATGTCCAAATTGGTCCCACAAGAGCTTTTTGGAAATCTCTACTTGTCTACTTTCTAGAACCACTTGAATTTATGAATTTGAATGTCATTTGCCTAGTAAAAAACAAATCTCCCAACACTGATCAGAGCGCAGCGTCCAGGCCAAAAAGAGGGCATAAAGGTCATTTTTTGGGTGTTTTTTGACCTTTTGACCAACCAGTTTTCCTCCAAATGCTTAGCAAATGTACAGGGTGTATGTAATCATCACTAGAAACCCAAAAATTCTGACTTCTTGCTGATTATATGTCTCAAAAAAGAGTGCAGTGCCCAAGGCGCTGCGCGTTTGCCCTCCATGACTGTGCAAAAACTAGATTGAAAAACACAATAATTTCCTTCAAGCTCAAAAATGGTTCAACATGCCCAACAATTTATTTTTATGACTGATCAAAGGTTAGAGGCATGTAGGGATGCCTCAACAAGTATGTCAAGTCTCCTCCTCTCCTCTTTCTTGGTCAATTTGTCAATTTTCTCATGAGCTCTTCTGAGCTTGCTCCTTGCCACTTGGTTCCTCCGTGCATAATACTTGGCCATATTCCTTTGTATCACAACATCTTTGTTTTATTTGTCCAAGAGGGTATCTAAGTGTGTGTTCACCTTCTCAAGCCAAGACTCTCTGTTCTCATCTATATCATTGACCAATTTCTCATTTAAAGTGAGCTGCTCCTCCAATTCTGGCTCCTTTTTCCTTTCACACTCTAAGGGTCTCTTTAATCCTCTTGTTCTTAATCTTTTTATCTATCCCTGTTCATCATCTAGCTCTCCATAATATCCATAAGCCTCATCAAGCTGAAACTTGGCCTTCTCATCCTCCCTCTTTGCCTTGATGTACTTGGTTTGCATCAATTCCTGCTTGACCTCTAGTTGTTTGTTCTCTTGCTCATAAAAGGAGATGATATATTTGGCCCTGTTAGCTCTGCTACATTCTTCAGCATTTGGAGGACCAAATACTAGCTTGGCCATGTGTTTATGCAGAAAAAGGGAGCTTGCAGTGATCGATTTCGTATACTTCCATAGTCCCGCTATCTCTATTTTCCTCCATTTTACCTCTAAAACGCTGTGAAATTCCATGTTCTTTTGGCCCCCAAGCGCTAAATTTAAATCGTCATGTAACCGCAATCACATGACCGTGTGCTTTTCCCAGCCACCACAGCCTTTTTCCCGCACGCTAAACCCAGTTTATTTCCTCGCCATCCGATCGTTTTCTGCATGATCTGACGGTATTCGCACCTCCCGCACCCGTAAGATGCCCGCGCATTAACCCGAGGGAAAAGTGGTTTTACCCCTGTCCCGTTCGCCACGTGTCATCACCTGATTGTGATCATGCGCCCCTGTACGATTACCGCTCGCCTCCAAAAAGCGATGCGGGCAATACTGCTTACCGCCGATCGTACCGTCCCCGCTCGCTAACCATCGTGCATCTTTTCCACCTGATAACCGTCGGATCTGCCCGCCCGAGATGCGACCACCCACGACTATCCGCCTCCCGCTTCCGCCCGATTCCTCCTGCGAAACAATCTCCACCATCGGCCTGTGCAATCCGACGGCCAATCCTGCTCTGCTGACTAGATCTTCCATCCGCCATGCAATACACCACCTTTGATGGTTCTGTGCTCCCAAAGGATGAAGGCGATCACCTACCAGTACCCGGAGCATTCCATCTTCAACCACTGCATTCAAGGAACAGAGTGGCCGAAAAGAAAAGGACCAGCCTCGAGAAGTCAAATGCATTCAATGGTTATGGAGTTTCATTCATATTACAAGCCACCTGCTCAGAGAAGGACTGCGAAACAACACAAAAGGTCAATTTTGTTCATTAAAGCACGTAGTTTGTAGCAGAGACCCATATTAGATAGTTAAAGTGGTTGGTGGTCCATTATGACCCCTCCACGCGTAGAATAGCATAGAATTTTTGTAAAGAAACTCTATATATACCAAGAACTCAGATGTAATGAGGGTTGATGGTTGTTGTTTTGATGTAAGGTTCAACTTCAAGAGACTGTAACTACTATGATACTTGCAGTGTCTCGTCTTCATTTTCAGCTAATACAAGCTTCTTTTGCTGTTAATTGCTCACTTTCCATTTCTGCTCTATTCTAGGCTATACCTGTTATGCATTTTTCATGTGCTCTTGATGTTTAGCATTAGAGGGGCTGTCATCCCACCTCTGTGTTAGAATCTAGTATGTATCATTGAATGTGTTATGCAGGTTTTTGTTTACTTAGTGCCAGAGAGCTGTCAACCTGTCTATGCATTAGGAAATAGATTTGCATACCTCTTTACTGGTTGCAGCCGGCCATCACATGGTCTTGTGCATCTGCTAGTGTGATCAATATTCTCCATGTTCACCTAATCCTCAAACTGTGAGTAATTGGTGGTATAAAGCCTTGTAGGCTGGGGGTGTTCAGCCATGTCTGGAGTTAAGCATAGTAGAAGTGGTTATCTGGCTTGAATATGCATCATTCCTTGCATTCATCCATTTCCAACATCTTGTTGAGTTTGTAATGTTCCCGAGCATCTTTGAGATACAGCCTAGGAGAGTTCCTTGGGGTGATAACATGCCATTTGTAAACTGGTCTCAAGATTCTTGATTTTGGTATCCTTTTATTTCAAGGTAGCTTGAGTGATTTTGTCTTTCTCCTCATCATTTGTGTTCACAAGGAGAAACTCCTTTTCAGTGTCATGTTTTTCATGTCGCTGTTTGACCTCTGCTTCCTCCACCATTTTCTCTTTTCCATTAACCTCTAATGCTAATGACGAAGGCAAGGCCCCTCCCACTTTCCATGGGGTAAATACTTGCCTCTTTCCCCTCTGATAGGTGAAAGAAAATGGCTGCAAACTGTTCCTTTGTGGTATACTACTCTGACCATGATCAGTGTATACATCATGTCCCTCACTACCATCATGATCATCATGTTCCTCATCACTGTCATCATCTCTATTGGGTGAATGAATGGCTACATGAAATGGTGATGTAGATGGTGTGGAGGTGGCTGGTGAAGAATGATCCGTTGAGGATGAGTGATAAGTAAGCTATGGTGGATAAGGAGAAGTAGATGGATGATTGGAGGATGAAGAAGGAAAGCAGTGAGCTGGTTGAGTAGGTGGTTCATTGAATATTTCATTAGCAATGAAGGTCTCCCAAGCAATGCCTAGTTGATCTAAGTGATGGAGGACTATCATTTTGATAAGAGAATGATGGAAAATACTAGGCATTTGATGAGATGTATCCCTTTTTTGAGCAATATATGTCATCTTGTCAATACTTCTGAAAAGGTAATATGGAAAACTGAGCATTCTTACCTTGGTAAAGTGCATGAGAAGCTTGATATGATATGAGTAGAGTTTGGAAAACATGCCCTCACATGTGAAATATGTTGGGTTGTGTTATATTCTTTCCACGACTAGCTGACGTAGTTAATTGGGGGGTTAGAAGGGGGGCAGAGCTCCCCCTTTGTTGCACCAATTGCATAGCGAGGGGGGGGGGGGGGGGTCACACAGGGTTTGAGGGGTGCAGGTAACCCCACTCTAAAATTTTGTTTTTGGACCCTATATTAGGTTGGGCGGACCTACCTATGGTTTTGTGCATGATTTTTCGCACATGGTTTTGGACGCGATGGTTTTCAGTCCATGGTATTGGATGCTTCGGCATGTATAAATATGTATTGTAACATTAAAAGGAACATAATGAAAAAATCAAGCTGGTAATCCTGGTTTTGGGATCCAGGGGAAAATATTTGTGTATATGTGTTTTATGTGTTATGCTCTTGTGTTGTTTATTTTCTGTGTTTTAGAATTCGTATGAAGGTAATTTCCGTACGGGGTTAAAACCTACAAAATACCTCATGATTATCTTCTTTAATGGCACATACTTGTCTAAGAGATAAGAGAAAGGGAAAATTCTTTTCTTATAATTTTTAAACATTTTTTTAAGATATGGCTCATAAAAAATGTGAGGCAGATTTCTTTGCTTGAACCATTTCTCTCATGCATTTGGAATTCCAGTGGCCTGTGACATGATGGCAGGAGATATAGTGAATGTGATCCCCAACTAAAATGACTTGGTTGTTTTGAGAATTGAGGATGAACTGCTTGGTTAAGTGTTGATGAAAATTCACCCTTTCAACCCTTTGGAAAAACTCAAAAAAACCCATGTACTTGAAACATGATACTGCAAGTGGTGATGCCATAAGTTCTATGGTATCAGTGGGTTCAAATCTGATAATTCTCCCTCCCTTCTTGGCTGGCCTCCTTCACTGTCTTCCCCTTCTTTTGAACTAGTGTGACCCTCTTTTGCCATGTTTTTAAGGTGAAAACTTGATGGAATGATATGTGGGTCAAGGTGAGTGAAATAGTGAGGGATATTGAATGAAGTACATGCAAGGATAATTTGAGGGTGACAAAGTATATGCAATGCTGTAATTCTGATCAAATAGGTGATTTTGGAAACATACAAGAAAGCCTTGCTAGGGTTTTAAAATTTAGGGCATCAACTTGCTTAATTGATGGAGAAAAAGAGATACTAGGCCACTTACTTGTTGTATACAGGTAATAGAAGCCTTTGTAACTTGAGGAGATGAAGAAAAGTGGTGTTTTGGCGCTCCTAGGGTTTGCCAGGCTTTACTAGCCAAACACGCAACACCAAATGCCAGTGTGCAACGTCCTTGACAAACACGCCCTTCAATGCACAGGCAAGCAACACTGTTGAAATTTGCTCTGGCTCGGTCGGGAAAATGTGCCCTTCATTGTACAGGTGCATAGTGACTTTGCCCAGCATGCAACGTCCAACTGCAACATGCCTTCCTGATTTTTTCAAATTTTCACTCAATTTCCTCTTTGCCAAGGAGAGCTTAGGGTGCAAAAGAGTTGATGAAGTTTGAAAGAATTATGGGAAGCTTATGGGAACAATTATTACATAAAATGACTTGAATTACATCAAAAATATGAACAAACTAAAATACTCTGTTTTCATCTCAAAAAAAAAAAAAGGTTTTTGAGATGAAAATTACATCAGTGAAATAAGGATTTTGTATAGTAACCATGACTAACTACCAACCATTATTTGTTTATTGGTCTTCCTCATACTTTGCTGCCCTTTATTTGCAATAAAACAAAGCTTTTGACCTTGGAAATGAACCCTAAGACCTAATGGAGACATGGATCCCTTAAATCTAAAAATAATATAACTAAAACCATAATTGAATGAAACATGAAAATGGGTCAGCAAATATACCTGATGAGGGAAAATTATATTTCTGAGAAGAAGAAGACAACCATCAATGGATCATTTTTGGGCATGACCTAGTGGAATGATAAATTTTTTTAGTATGAGACACCTACAATGAAAATGCAAAGAGCGGATTTGATCCCTCATGGAAGTATGCATATACTAACACTAACAACATCCATAAAGTCATCATTACTATCAGACTCATCTAGACATTGTTCTTCAAATTCCATATGTAATTGGCAATATTGATCTGATTCATCATCCTCATTATTAGAAGAATATTCACTACCTTCACGTGTATAATTTTTTTTCTTGCTAGTAAAACCTCTTTTGACATTCTTCTTTGAAACATTCTTTCCTTTTTCATGATTTTATTTATAAGGACACTTAGCGCCATAATGACGTGCTCTTCCACAAGTAAAACATTTGAAAGAAAGTTTTCCTTTGAACCTACCAATTCCTACTTGCAACTTCTTCACAAAATTCGTTTCTTTCTCATTTGAAATGTAGCTTGGTATCTTTAGGCTCTTCCTTTTCTTTCCCTTTATTCATGGATTTAAAGGTTTATTCTCTACATTTGAAGTATCCCCTCTTATCATCTCATAAGTTTTCAATATCCCATGGAGTTGTTCGATGGTAAGATTCTTCAAATACTTAGACTCACCTTCATAGCTTTGAAAAATATTATCCCATATTTCCTTTGTGGTGCTCAACCACATGAATTTTACAAACTCAATTTCAGCCAATCCTCCCAAGATAGCATTTACTACATTTTCATTATTTTCATATTGTTTCTTTCCTACATCATCTGTGGGAATGGAGGTTGGATATTGATATACACCTTAAACAATTTCCCATGCATAAGATCCTAGTGCCTGCAAATATGATCTCATTCTAACTTTCCACAACATAAAGTTAATTTCATTAAACAACAGTGGCTTGGTGTAAAATAATCTCTCGTGACTATTGATATTGATAGGTCTCCCATTAAGCGATTAAGATTCTTCTGAGGGACCTACTCTGATTCCAATTGTTGAGAAAAATGCTCGAGGGGGGTGGTGAATCAATATTTTTAACTCACTTAATATTCAATTTTAAATTCAGAATTTTGTACATGACCGTTATTCAGAAAACTCGTGTGTGTACGTGTCTTTAGTAAATGCAAACTGCATATATCCATATAACTAATTTTTCATGAGTTCCATCATATGTTTAACTTTAACCAGTGCATCATCATTTCATTATCCATTTATTGAGCATTAACTATGAATAGTAAAAATAGATAAATAATAACACATTATAAACATACCAATCACATATGGACACTAGGATTTTAGGTGGAAACCCAATGTGGGAGAAAACAACCGCTGTTGTTGTCTCTGTCTTCTTTCCTATTATATAAAGTAATGCTTGATTACATCCTGTACTGGCACATACTCTTACCAACATGCAAGCTCCTACCAGTTGGAGGCTACAACCTCTACTCATTTTCCAACACCCACTTGAAGGGAGTTATAACCCCTTAATCTCGTTTACCAACTCCAACTAGAAGGTAACTCCTACCCCTCCAACTGAAGGATACAAAACTCAACACGACGTGGACCATGTTTCATAATATTTCATACTGGATCTACCTATCTCAATCAACCATCAAAACATCCAGACCACCTTTCATCAAATTTTCATGCTGGACGCATACTAACAATAAGCCAAAACCAATATACCAAACTAAAAACTAAATCAGAGGATCTGAATACAATCACTAAATCACCACTTAATACCAATCAACAAAAAAAATGAATCACTAAAGCAATTGAATCATTGAATACTAAACCAACCCGAGTTACCAATCAAGATAATAGTTAACCATTCACTGATTAATCACATCATTAGCTATTAAATAATCATCACAGAAGCAATTCACAATCATTGCAAACACTGATCAAATTGACTTCAAAATATATACATGACTGTTATGAAGCAAACCCACATATATACACACTTCCGCTACATAAAACCCGAGCACATATCACAAATCACTAAATATTGAAACAATGTCAAACTAAATTACTAAATCAATGTATCCACCATTGAATTACTAAAATACAGAGTCACAACAACAAATAATCACATATATACCAATCAAAAATCAAGGAATACCCAAGCATCATCATTGATCAATGGACCAAGTCATAACCAAATCAATCCAATCCAAACTGTCAAATACTAACCATTTTGATCAAGACATCATTGGCTTACAATAGTAAATAATATAGACTTCATCAATCCAAACATCTGTAAACAACCCATATCAAACAACACTATAAAGGAAAATTATCTTAGAATATGTATGCAGCTACTGTGAAGCACATTCGCGTATGTACGTGACTATCCAAAAGAAAAATTGCATACATACCTTAAATTACTGAATCAGATCTTCACTGCAAATTACAACACATAACAAACCCAGATCTCTGCATACATACTATCAAAAGTTACAGGTCTTAGTGAATGTAGATTCATTTCATAATTGCAACATAATCACAGATCTTGTATTGTTAGCCACTTAAAACATTTTGCAACAAGCAAATCAATCAAACATATACATTAGATATTTCAAATCTGAGCCTTCTCCTCGCTCCTTGGTGCACACCTATTCTAAATCAAATCAAATAAGAATAAACCATTACATTGCACACATAGATCCTTGATCTTATTCTCCTTATATAGTTTTTACTATTTCCAAAACCACAGGAAAATCCCTTGGTAATGTTATTAGTAATTATTTTACGGGATCAAATAGATGTTGTCGTCACAATACTATGGGAAATTACCATGGTAATAACTCCTAGTTTCCTATTTTCCATGGTTTGGAATATGTACACGACTTTTGTTCATATAACATGCGTATGTGTGCAACTCTTATTCACAAGGGTCACATATTCTTTTCAAACTTCATAATTTCCATGCATTCTGTGACTTAGTTGTCAATTCTCTCCCAATCCTTTGTAGTATATGTACTAATATTCTTGTTATTTGCATTAGTTCCATAACCATCACAATGTAACCAATTTGACATCAAGGACATATTTTTCAAGTAGGTTTCCATCAATGACAACACATTAGCCATAATTCAAACACTCTCAAATCTAATCTATTGGTGAAAAATTATTCAAGAATATAGATGATTGGGATGAAACGTGAAGAAGCAAGTATATGTAGGATAAATTTTGGTTTTAATAAATAAGGGAGACCATGCGTAGGGGGAGCAACTATCAAAAAGAAAAATTGAGCAGACTAGGAAAGTTATATTGCAGATGTAAAATTTTTGCAAGGGAAATATAGCCACATTATAGGAAACATTCACTATGGAGAATTTATCCTCAAGGGGAGAAGTTATTAGAAAAAGTAGTGTATCAGGAGAAAGGGAGCAATACCATAGCAAGAATATTTGAAAAGAAGAGAGTTTATTCATAGGGGGAGATCCCATTCATAAGAGGATTAGGTTCATAGGAAGACACAAGAACAATTATGTGGCATTGGCCCAATAGTAAGAAGTCATTAGATAAGCAACCATATTTAGTAGGTACCTTTTCCATTGATATCAAAGGGGCAGAGAAAGGAGTTATTAGAAGAGAGAATATTTTGGACTAGTAGGTTGAAACGGGGAGTTCAATTCATTGAGAAAAAAATAAGAAAACAAACTTTGGATCAATAACTTAAAAGGGGGAGTTTATTCTATTTCCATCAATGGCCATCAATGTCCAATGGTGTTTTCATCGATGAAAAATGGGTATATTATTGGACATAGTTTTTCCATTGATGACAAAAGGGGGATATTATTGGACATAGTGTTGTCATTGATGAAATCTAGTGTGACTGATGTCAAATGGTATGCCAAAGGAAACATATTATCGAGTATAGTATTATCAATGTCATATTAGTAATGTCAAAGTTACACCCGTGATGCCAAAGATAGTTTGAATATTATTGATTTTTGGTTGAAGTTATGATTATCGAATGAAAAAATAGATGGCATGATTGGATATCCCTCGCTAAGCACTTTCCAATGGTATATCACACTTGGTCAAACTCCTCTAGGATGAGACAATAAGTCAGTTTAAAAGTGACATTGGGAAAAAGGAAAAAAAAACCAAATTTGTTAATAGTCATGCATCTTCATATCAGATCTATGTGTTTTTGAGAAATCAATGGCAGATGGTACATGGACTTGTGCAGTAGTTAACATGATTAAAATTTATACATCTTAGTAAAAATATGATGGTTATGGACTTGTGAACAATTGATGGAGTGAAAACTTTCACAATTTTTAACAAAGGTTGTGTCCCCCCATATCCTTTGTCCCTTTCCATGTTGGACCAATTAAATGTAGCACATGGAAGGTGCTAAGTGGTGTTTGAACTGCATGACAAGTGGATCCCAGCAGTGTAGGTTATCGATGACCTGGCCCTCTAACATGGATGCACAAGTGGAAATACTATATTGGACAAGTGGCAACATGGTGACATGTGGTAGAGTTACATTTTATTAAGGGTGATGATGTGGATGGACACATCAATGTGATGCACCATTAGGACAAGGTAACACGTGGAATTCTCAATGAATTTTATTGGATGACCAATAGGGCCAAATCTGGGTGACACATGGCACCACTTAGAGAGTGCCACATGGTGTGGGTGACATCAATAGTACATGTTTATAAGTATTGAGGAGTTTTCGCAGTGCATTATATTAGATATCAATTTTTGGGATTCAATTGCGTTAAGTAAGTCATTCATCTATGATTGGTTGTGGGCTTGATTGTGGGGAAAACTCCACAGTTAAGCGCGCTTGAGCCAGAGACAATCTATGATGGGTGACCTCCTGGGAATTCCTGTTTATCGAGTGCAAACCCTGGAAGTGATTATTGATGCTGTGATTCATTTCACTAGTTTCAATCCCACTTCATCACCCCTGTGAGCATCACCTGATGCAATGAGTGCTAAGTGGACTATTCAAAAATCATGAGAAATTAGTTAGTTACGACTACCTTTCATGGAAATGGTCATAGATGAATGAATGAATTAACACAGTTGAATCCCAAAAAAGATATCTAATATAATTCCCTACAAAAACCCCTCAATACTTA
Organism: Pinus tabuliformis; assembly: GCA_031772625.1. Lineage (NCBI taxonomy): Eukaryota > Viridiplantae > Streptophyta > Pinopsida > Pinales > Pinaceae > Pinus > Pinus tabuliformis. Next base: position 446,645,909 of record CM062804.1, on the reverse strand, counting down.
AATTCAAAAGAGTGAAGGGAACTCTACTTGAATGGTTCCTGAGGCACAATACTTGCTAAGGTTTTGCAAATGGGGTAGCAAGCTAAGTGGGCTTGATTGTGGGGAAAATTCGACAGTTAAGCGTGCTTGAGCCAGAGGTGATTTGAGATGGGTGACACTGTGATTCATTTCACTAGTTTCAATCCCACTTCTTCACCCCTGTGAGCATCACCCAATGCAATGAGTGCAAAGTGGAATTTTCAAAAATCATGAGGAATTAGTCAATTACGACTGCCTTTCATGGAAATGGTCACATATGAATGAATTACTTAACATAGTTGAATCCCAAAAAAGATATATAATATAATGCACTGGAAAAACCCCTTAATACTTAAATTCAAAAGAGTGAAGGGAACTCTACTTGAATGGTTCATGAGGCACAATACTTGCTAAGGTTTTTCAAATGGGGTAGCAAGCTAAGTGGGCTTGATTGTGGGGAAAATTCCACAGTTAAGCGCGCTTGAGCCATAGGAAATCTAAGATGGGTGACCTCCTGGGAAGTCCTGGTTACCGGGTGCAAGCCCCAGAAGTGATGACTGATGCTATGTGATTCATTTCACTAGTTTCAATCCGACTTCTTCACCCTTGCGAGCATCACCCAATGCAATGAATGTTAAGTGGACTATTGAAAAATCATGAGAAATTAGTCAATTACAACTACCTCTCATGGAAATTATCATAGATGAATGACTTACTTAACATAGTCGAATCCCCAAAAATGCTATCTAGTACATATTTAACCGTGGAACCCTAAGAAGAAGATGGATGGGCTATAAGGAAGGAGGAGCCATGACGATGGGTCTAGGGTTTCGATGCCGCGACCGATTATAGCCCGCATCCTCTGTTGCCTCTTGCACCTGCCCCCGTAACCTGTGACTTAACCTCTACTCGCCCCTACATTTGAACTGGTTAACCGTTTGACCAACCCCTGCTGTTGCGGTAACTCCCCTCACAGGTTTTCCTCCCTCCCCCTTTACTAACCTTCATAGTTTACTGTTGTGCTTCTGTCCTCTTCTGGTAGCTATCATAAAAAATTCTTGACAAGTTATGGATGAGTTGGGTGACTTTGTGGATCCTTCAGAGGATGTGCCCATATGGACACCCACCAGGACCACCACTGTCGGTTTTGTCCCATTCATGTTCGAACTTACTGATGAAATAGAAGCTCTCCCACCATTTTCTCACCCTCACATTTCGCTGGTTTCTATCCCTGAAGACGCGCCCTCTCCCCCTGAGTTCATCTCTCAACCCCTCTCGCTATGCTCTCTGGCCCTTATCGACCCTCTGCTTAAACCTATATGCCCTTCTCTCGGAGGCGATTCTACCCAAAACCCACTTCCGGTGGTGACAAGTCCTCATCCCTCAGAAATTCCCCAGGGTTCTGCTGTCCTTGGTCTGGTACCATCTGCTCCTCTGTTCTCTTTGGCCCCCTCTAGGGGGCATTATACGGTCATTAGATCAATTTTTGGCATTTTTGCTTCTATTCCGCAGGCGGTGACTGAAAACCCTAGGGTTTCTCCTTCGTCGGGACCTTCTCAACCCTCCTCGACTCAAGAAGATTTGGTTACAGGGGGTTTTGGGCTTTCAAGAAAGAAAAGGGGTCTAAAGCTTTAAGCCAGTGCAGTGCCCCTAAATTTTGCAGAGGAAATTAAATTACTGGATGCTATGGACATTGCCGAAAAGGTGCTAGTCGGTCGGGTTCGCGGTGGACACTACAATGTGGTGAAATTACAACAATGGTCTCGGAGGTCTGGGGTGAAAACCTGAAGGATACCCCGAAGGTACAAACAATAGTCACAGGTTGGTTTGCATTGCATTTCAGCATCTGGAACATGCCAAATGGGTGCTCTCCATGGTATGGCACCTTGACCTAGCTCTTGTTCTTCTCAGAAGATGGACTCCCCTTTTTGACCCGGAGCAGGACAAGGTCGATGCATGCCCTATATGGGTTCAAATGCTCGGACTACCCTTACATTTTTGGACAGAAGATGTCTTCAAGTGCATTGGGAATGCCCTCGGTGTTTACCTCACTTTTGACGATTCATACCAGACTTCGAGGAAATCGGCATATGCCAAGATTTTTTTTCATATGGATCTCTCAGAGGGCTTGCTAGAGTACATAGACATCCGATGGAGGAACAATACCAAAAGACAACTACTAGACTATGAGGGCGTACCATTGTGATGTCGGAGGTGCCATAAGGTAGGGCATCTCTATAAAGACTACCCCCTACTGGGAAAAAATAAAAATCAGGCCTCGACAACGGAAAATGTGACCCACCTGCATTCTCATCAGGACGCTTAACCTAGGAGACAGGCTCCTATGGCTCCACAGAACCTGACTGCTTTTGAGATCCCGGTTGGTCAAAAGAAGAACCCAGCAGAAGAGAATGTGGCTCCCCCACAGTCGAAGAAGGGAGGGCGGCCTCCCAACCGTTCTCAGTCACCTCCTCCTACTTGACCTCAGTTACCACTCGAGGGCTTGCCCTCATCGGGTATGATTCCTCCCTCCATTCCTGTTTCCTCTTGCTGCTCATCTCATATTGACTGAATTTTATCAAGTTCTTTTTCTGAACTACATGTCATGAACCCTTCTTCTGAACATCTAGGACTGGGTTTGGATTCTGACCCCCTTTCATCGCACCGCTCACCTGCCTGATTTCATCCATCCCCATCTTTTCACCTACCCCCTCCTTGACTTCTCCCTCTCACCTCCTGACAACTACTCCTACCTTCCAGGTCCCCCCACCTGGGAGATACTTGACTCGCTTGAAATCAAAGAGACAAGCCCAGGACCATGTTGGGTTTGATATACTCCACTCTCCCCCTCCCCCTAAACCCCACAGGGGCTAACCTTCCAAACTATCTAAAGCCCAAGGCATTGCTGAAGATGAGATTTCTTTGGAGGTTCAATATACCATCCTAGGGACACTTAGAGCTAGAGAATCCCATCCTGCCCCCCCTCCATGACGATCTTCTCTTACAATTGTAGAGGGATGGCTAGGCTGGACAAAAACTAGCTCTTTGTCGTTTGCTAAAAAATGTTCCGCTTGATATTATTTTCCTACAAGAAACCCTGGGACCTGTATTAGAAATATCACAGTCCCTCCAAAACATGCTTCCTGGCTGGATTTTATTGGACTTGATGCTCATGGGAGGTTGGGAGGATTAGCTTTGGGCTATAACTCCCATACCATAAAGATGCTCAATTGCTGGGGTGGTTTGGGCCATCTTGGAGCAAATATAAGATCTGATGACCCGATGATGAATTTTCGGATATATAATGTTTATGGGCCTTGCCAGAATAGACCAGCTTTTTGGCAGAACCTTCTGAGTTCTGATTTATTTTTGACTGACCACTTGATCCTGGGTGGGGACCTTAATTTTTCCATTGGACATTCTGAATCCTGGGGACACAGGGCACAACGAGACTCCCTTTTGGATTACTTTCTATCTGAATTGGACGCTCACCATATTATTGACATCCCATCTACAAAGCCCCAAGCGACTTGGAGGAACAACAGGACTAGGGAAGACAGTTTGGCCCGCAGACTTGACCGCTTCCTTGTCAAAGAAAAGGTTATGGACTTGGGTTTACATATTAGACACTGGGTAGGTATAGGTGGGATCTCTGATCGCCTACCCATTTAACTAGAAATCGATGGAGGGCAAGCAAAGCCTAAAGGACCCTTTAAGTTCTGTTCTTTCTAGCTCAAGGATGAATCCTATAAAAGAATGGTCACTGATTAGTGGAAAGCAAACCCCCCTGGGAGGAGAGAAGACAATACTAAAATATTTATACACAATCTTACAATCCTTAAGAGAATATCCAAACTTTGGGCACATAACAAAAGAATATAGGAGGAACAAACTCTCTATAGGATTGAATCTGAAATTTTTGCTTTTGAAAATGATCTTGGAGGAATATACACCTCAGACGATCATAAGGAAAGGATGGTTTCTCATTATGCTGAAAGGGAAAAAATACTCAAGGATAAGGAAGAACTGGCACCTAAGAAGCAGAGCCATCTGGATGCTTGAAGGGGGTGAAAACACAAAATTCTATCACAAATTTGCCAATGGAAGAGAGGTGATCAACACCATTTGGCAGCTACAGAATGAGCAGGGGCAGATTGTTAATACATTCCCACATCTTGCTGAACTTGCCTCCTCTCACTTCAAAAACACATACCGTGCCCCTAGGGATATCAACTTGGCTGAAATTATCAGAGTTGCACAACTCTTCCCCAGATTTGTGGATCATGAGGAGGGAGATGAATTAATAAAGGTAGTCTCTCTGGAGGAATTGGAATACACCTTAAAGTGGTTCAAAAAGGATAAAAGTCCAGGTCCCAATGGCTGGTCGATTGAATTCTAGTTGGCTTTCTTCGACATCATTGGGGAAGACCTGCTTAGAATTGTTGAGGACTCGAGAATCAGAGCATATCTTGAAACCTCAATCACCTCTACTTTCATTGCACTCATACTGAAGAAAGACAACCCAAACTCTTTCGAGGACTTTCGCCCCATATCTCTTTGCAACTGTATATATAAGATCATAGCTAAGATCATTGCAAACAGGATGAAACCTATTCTTTCTAATCATATCTCTTCGAAACAATTCGCCTTCCTACAGGACAAACAAATCCATGAAGCTGTAGGTACTGCTCAGGAAGTAATTCATACTTTACACTCAAGGTGTGGCAAAGGTATGATTATGAAGGTTGATTTGTCAAAAGCTTTCGACAGGGTAAATTGGATTTATATTAGAATGCTATTAACCCATTTAGGTTTTCCTTACTTATTCATCAAATGGATCATGAGTTGCATTACTAACATCCCTTTCAGTATTCTGGTGAACGGAAGTGCCTCCCCCTTCTTTACTTCTGAAAGGGTACTGAGACAGGGATTTCCTCTCTCGCCTTTGCTCTTCCTGCTTGTTATGGAAGGACTTAGCAATCTCATCAAAGAAGAGCACCGAAGGGGCAGATTAAAGGGTATAAAGATAACATAAGGTTGCATCCTGACTCATCTGCTATTTGTAGATGATATCCTGGTTTTCATCAATGGAAGTATTGGGGACATTAGTATCATCAAAGCAAATTTCTCCCTTTTCTAAGCGGCAACAAGTATGATCATAAATGATAGCAAGTCCACATTAACAGCAGCTGAATGTTCTCGGCATGAGATCTATTTTTCTCTGTAGCGTTTCCATTTCACTCAGCTACAATTATCTGATGGTTTAAAATATCTGGGTTACAAGTTGAAGCCACTTGATTACAAAATCGTTGACTGGACTTGGCTCATCTCCAAGATGGAGAAAAGACTTAATACCTGGTACCAAAAATACCTCCCACGTGCAGGGTGGCTCACTCTAATCAAAACTGTCCTGGAGGCCACTCCTGTATATTGGATGTCCCTGGCTTGGATCCCAGAGGCATTCTCATTAGAATATAATCCCTCTGCTGCAAATTTATTTAGCAAGGAAACAAACAGGGTAGGATTTTTGCATGGGTCAGGTGGGAGGCTCTGAACCTACCAAAAAAATGGGGGGGTTGGGGCCTAAAAAAGTTAGAAGATTTATCATTAGCACTTGCCAGAAAACTTGGTTGGAAATTAGTATATGCAAACAACCTTTGGACAAGGGTTACGTATGCCAAATATATTGCTTCTTTATACATCATGGACTGGATTAGAAGAACTCACCTAAGTACCACATGCATCTCTATTATCTGGAAGGCGGTACTAAAAGCTTTGAACCCTATTAGAGAGGGCCTCACTTGGAGAATTCGATCAGGGCAAACTATTCGTATCGGCCTCGATTCGTGGGTGGGATGTGGGGTCATGCACTGCCTACCTATGGATCTCATACAGTATCTCCAACAACATAACATCTCTTATATTGCACAAATTGTAGACTCGGAGAACACCTCTTTCCTCCAACAAGCCTGGAAATATGCACATCATTTAAACATTCCTCCTATTTGGACACAGTATTGGGAGGACTACACTCAAGCCCTCATTGATGCCCACATCCATATCCTTGAAGGTGACGATGAGATAATATGGGACCTTTCAAAAAATGGAAGGTACTCGCCAAAAGAGGATATTTGACTTTGTCGGCACTAAGGAAGGCTCTATTGCTTGTCAACTGGTGGAGACATCTCTGGAAGCTTAAGGCTCCTCCCAGGACTAGACTTTTAATGTGGACCATCCTACAGAACAAAATCCTAACTGGTGAAAACCTACTCAAACGAGCACATTATGGCCCCCATTGGTGCAGCTTTTGCAAGAAGGAAAATGAATCCACTTCCCAGCTATTTCTGGAATTTACGGCTATTTGTAACCTGTGGAAGCTTATCCTCCAGCCCATCGCACCTTCTGCAAACTGGGTTGGAAATTCTATTCTTGCGGCCTGGTAGTCCTGGTACAACACTTCTTCATCTCAAAAGCTTCGGAACCTCCCCCTTTTGATTTGCTCGACAATCTGGATTGCCAGAAACTATATAATTTTTCAGGATACAGCGCCGAATTGGGCTATATTGGTGAAAAAGTCAAGGTTGATTTCTCCCTCATTCCGGATGATCCTCCCCCATGTAATTCCTACATTCCCACTCCTATTCAAATAGACTACAACAAACCTTGGGCTTACTTCGACGGTGCAACACAAGAGCAAGGCTGTTTGGGGGGGGTCTATACTTCATATAACCCATCATCATTCTTATAGCATGCTCATAGGTTTCCGAAGATGCATTAACAATTCAGCTGAGCTCATTGCCACAAAACATCTCATTCATTTCACTTTGGAGAAAAACTGCAGAGATGTTCAATTATTTGGGGACTCAAAAATTATTTGTGACTGGCTGAACAAGAAATCTAGATGTTCTACATATGCATTAAATCACATCTTGGAAGAGACTTTGAGATTGATCTCATCTTTTGACACATTTACTTGCTCACATATTTACAGGGAGGAGAACGGAGCTGCCACAACCTATCTAAAGAGGCTGCACTTGGGGAGCCGGGCATCTGGTTGATTAGAGGGCAACATGGGGAAGCTTTCTACCAATATTATCATCGGCCATTCATGGATCTACAAGTTTAATTCATGATTTTGTTTTGGTTATGTTTTGATCAGGCACATACCTTTTTTGTATGTATATATTGACACTGAACATGGTAACAATATGATTATTATATGGCTTACAGTTTTTTGTTTATTATTGTTGCCCCCTGCATGGATCAAAGGCAACAATTCTGTTTATACATGACATGTTCATGCACTGCATATTCACCAACATCTACAGAATGTAATTTCCTTTTTTAATGAAATTACAATTTTTCCTTATGGGAAAAAAAACTGTGGAACCCTAAGACCCAATCACATGGAATGGCATATGAGGTTTCTAGAGGTCGGCCTAGGACTCAAATTGACGTTGACTCTAATATGATCTGATGGGGCACCCACACACATACACATGTGTGTGCGTGTGTGTGTATAGGATACAATTCCAGTGAAATGCAATGGTTGTATTGTTTGGTTCTAAGACATACATAGTACATGTATAAGACCAAAGGTAGTTTTGATTGTGGCGTAGCTCTGTATAGGCCCAAAGGAATTTTGATTGTGGCACAACTCTATATAGGCCTGCAGGAATTTTGATTGTAGTGAAACTTTGTGTACGGGCCCAAAGATATTTTTTATTGTGGCACAATTCTATATAGGCCCAAAGGGATTTTGATTGTGGCACATCTTTGTATAGGTCTGAAGGAAATTTTATTTGTGGCTCTGTGTATAGGCCCGAAGACATCTTTTATTGTGGTGTTGTTGTGTATAGGGACAAAAGCATTTTTATTGTGGCATAAGGCTTATGTATGAGCACGTGTAGCTCTTTGATAAGCCCAAGGGAATTTTTATTACTCCATTTACGAACCTGAATGCATTTTGATTACTTTATTTATGAACCCGAAAGCATTTTGATTATAAATTGAATGATGTAGCTTAGTGATAAACCCGAAGGTGTTTTGGTTATAAATGGCATAACATGTAGATAAGCTTGAAAATGTTTATATGACGCAACATATGGATAAGATTGAAGGTGTATGATCTCAAGTTTGGTTTGAGACATATATATGATGTGGCTTCATGGTTAAGCCGAAAGATGTATTGGTTCTATCATGAGTTTGAGTTTGGTCTATAACATATACACATATGAGATATGCACATAGTGTAGCCCGGTGTGTTAGAAAGAAATAATGGGGGGGGGGGGGGGGGGGGTGAATCAATATTTTTATTTCAAATGTAAGAAAGTGTACATGGCTATTATTCAGATAACTCACGTGTATGCAACTTTATCGAGTAAAAATCGCGTATATGCATATTACTAATTTTTCATAATTTCCATCAGTGATTAACTTAACCATTGTATTATTAGTCATTCATTATGTATTCACCATGAAAAGTAAGAGAAAATAGACAATAACACATAATCAACACATCAACACATAGGGACACTAAGATTTTATGTGAAAACCAATTTGGGAGAAAACCACCGTTTCTATTGTCTCTGTCTTCTTTCTTATTATAAAGAAAATATTCTTACATCTAGTATTGGCATAGGCTCTTACCAATATGCAAGCTCCTACTTGTAGGAGTCTACAACCTCCACAAATTTTCCAGCTCCTATTGGAAGAAAGCTACTACTCCTTGTCAAGTTTTCAGGCTCCTATTTTAAGGATGCTCCTACTCCCTCACGGAAGGCTATGAACCTCAACAATTTTGTGGACCACATTTTATAATTTTCATACTGGATCTACCTATCTCAAAAACAAACCAAAACCCGTAGGCCACCATCCACATTAACAGTAGACTAAATACCAAGTTACCAAACACTAATCAAGCTAAACCACTATATACCAATATACTCAATCGTTGAATACCAATTATACCTCTGTGATCAATCATTGATCAAACCAATATTATCATACCAATATACCACTCATCAACCAATCATACATCAAGAACCAAACTCTGACCAAAAATCAACATAAAAATAATTGAGACATCCTTGATGAAAAATATCAAACAATAGAAGAATCATTCACTTTCATAGCCAGAGAAACATTGTAAACCCTAATCAATTCGACATGTATACTTGACTATCATTAAGTTATACGCGTATGTATTTGACTGTTGTACATGAAACCAACGTACATAACTAAAATCATTATCATCCAAGTCAATCTCTTTGCGAAACTTTTCCTACAACAAACATAACTTCTGAATCCAAGGAAAAAAGTAAGCCACAATTTTATTAATTCATTTCATTCTCTGCAATAATATCAAAATGTATACACGACTGTTTTGAAAGAAGGTTGCCTATATTTGTGCTTTGCATGCATAAGAACAAAGTACAGATCTAAAATAAATATTTATTAAACCTTGGTAGTAAACCATTCATCACAATGACTTCATCAAGCTCTATCAATCATAAACCAATATAAAAAGTACCATAAGTGACAACATTAATCAAACCAAAAATATTCATATTATATACGTGAATTTTTGGAAGCAGATTCATGTATGTGTAATGCCTCCTCCCACATTTACCCCCTTTTACAAGCTCTCGAGGGTTAAACATGAGATGAGTTTCACTATGATATGAATTGAACTCCAAGTTCCAATTATGGAAGTGGATCCTACAAACCGAGAACTTACAACCATCCCTCAGGGACTATAGACCACTTAGGAGCCTAGAAACCATGCCAGGTGATCAATCCCTGAGCTGGAACTCTTTTTCACAAGATAAACTCTCCAACCGCACCCATAACACTGCATGTCTACAGTTGGGAGTCTATAATCACACCCACAAGCCTGTCTTCATGTGGTTATGACCCAAAATCCCCTGTTTTGTGCATGCAGTTGCAGGATCTATGCCACCTTTTCAGGTTAGCCTCCAGACCACTGCCCAAAACTACCTGTAACTTTCCAGATTCATTAAAATGATGATAAAAATCTAAACTTGAGCAATATCTTGACCAATACATGCTTACTGCAAGATAGACATTTCGTCAAACACATGATAAACATATAAGATACAAGTCATGAATGCATATCTGATCATAAACTTCTGAACGTCATTTGAGAATCACCAAGAAGGATCTATGCCCTCTATAGCTAGTTGCAATAACACTTGTTAGCCCATGCATTCATCAACTATCCAATAACTTATCAAATCACGAACAATATTCATAATGAGAATACATCATATATCCGACATATAACCAACATATAACCATAATAGAAACCATGACAAATCAGCCATAAGAAATCCATAATAATCAATACAAGTACTCATAGATCATAGTAATAAAATAGCTCATATTAACACATGAGAATGCCAACCAAGTTAGGGAATTTCATGTACCAATCGACCATAGATTTGGAAAAGACAAATATCTCTTTCAACCAATCACCCCCATTCCATATTCCAAGCATGAATGTGGGATCATAAGGGTTTAACCAAAACAAAACCAACTAGGGCTTCTAGAGGCAAAACCACCTCAACCCTCAATTGTAGTGATCTCACCTATATAGTCCAGAAATCACTAACATCAACTAGATTGGTATCTAATCAAGTTGTCCAGGGATCCAATAACTATTAAATCGACCCATAACCTATAGGGAACCCAAGCTATTACAAGGCTCTAGAGATCTACCATCTCAAACCATAGCCTACAGGGAACCCAAGCTGTTTTAAGGGTTCAGAGTGTTTGTCTTAACCCACAACCATAGGGAACTTGAGAACCAATCAAAAAAGCAAATGGGGAACCCTCTACACCATGGCTATCTAGGAAATGGAAAGGAAAGGTTGAAACCACTGTCAATCTAGGAAAATCTCTATGCCAATGACAACACATATCCAAGGAATCACATGCATTGATCATGCATCCATAAACCAACAAAGAAATTACACATGAAATCTATTACCTACAAAGTATCCATGTTGTAGCTATTGATCCAACCTTCTCTTCCACTTCCCACCAATTCCTTGTTTGTCCTTTGCTTGCTTTCTCCAAATCCAAGTGAATACTAGAGTACTCCAAGAATGCTCCAAGAATTCTTTAAGTGTGCAAGAGTATGAGAGGATGAGCTAGAGCTCCACCCAAAAATGTCCAAAATTATATCAACTATTTCTATGGTGCCTTTTTATCATTGATGCCTCTATTTTCTTCATATTCCTTCATTTTCCCTCTAATTTCCTTTGCATGAAAATTTGTGTCTTTTCATCTCCCTTTTCTCCTATTTTCCTTTATTTTCATAATTAAATGCCAATTATTGCCTCTTTTTCTTTGCTAATTTCCATAGCCAAATATAAACCACAAGTGATGCCCAATATAATGTTTTCCCACCATTCGAATTGGAATATGTGTCCCATGACCTTGGTCTTATTTTATTTACATGGAAAATTAATCAGGGGCTATTACAAACCCCTCCCCCTTAGGGGAATGTTGTCCTTGGTGTTCAGTGATGGTTATAACCAGAAAAACATGCTTCCTGTTATCACTGTAAAAGGTTATAAAATTTTGGACAACTGGTATGGTTCCAAAGTTTCATGTTAGTCTTGTTCAAGTCATTTTTATTGTTTTTTTTAGAGTCTAAATCCTAGAGTTGGAGTCTTGTTTCCGCTATTAGATAAAGGTCAATAACCTTATCTCTCCTATCATAAAAGAGGCAAGATATGTTAGAAGGATAAATGGAAAATTAAGAACTAAGATCTAGATGATGTAAAGACAGATTGAAGATCTAAAGATATAGCTGAACCAGCCTGAAGTACATCCTCAGCTAAGAAGAACCACATAGCAAGTAAGGCTAATCCTAAAATTTTGATGTGGATCACCTTTTTGAAGTTTACTTTGAAGAATGGTACCAGTTTATTCAGTTTTGAAGAACCCCATGGCATATGGAAAATCCATTTCAAAAGAAAGAAATCTCAAGGAAGTCAAATTTTGGCATAAAACTATGTTTTTGAAATCACACAGTAGTTTCATAGCGTGCTACGAAACTGTTGTAGGTGATACCTAATGCACAACAGTTTCGTAGCATGCTACGAAACTGTTGTAGCTGCACATCATGATTTTGTGGGCCAATTTTGAGAAGAAAAAGAACTCTTTTTGAAGATGGGATTCTGCAAAGGATTACTTACAGGGTTTGAACATCAAGCAAGGACAAAACAAGGAAAGGAAAGACATTTATGAACTCCAAACTTTATGTTATGATAATGGTCATTATTTCATAGCTAGAACTGTTCATGATGCTTCAGGCAACATTAAGTGAGCTTTTATCTTACCACGTGTATAGGAGCAAGGTCTATGGTTAATTTAATGCATTTCATGTTATTAAAAGAAACAACATGGTCAGCAGAAGGATTCAAAGGCAAGCATAAGGATGAAACTCTAAAAAAGAGGAACTATGTCTCCTTGTTTTTAGCAATCAACTTCCAAGGGGATTCCTAAGCAACTGAAAACTCATTTCTGAAAAGTGAACGAGGTTTTTATCCCTAACATACTGAAATACAAAAACCTCTTTCAGGTTCTTCAAATTAATTATGATCTCGGAGAAATTGATGACTCAACTTTCATTACGAAACTGCTGTAGGAGCAGTTTTTCACAAATCAAAATTTTCCAGTTTACACCTGATATTAAAAGATAGTTTCTAGGTAGTAGGAAAGGTATTTCAAAAAACCAAGAGAGGATTTTATTCAGCACCGAGTTTTCTACAAAAGCCTCCTTCATTTTTTCAAAATACATTTTTTATGAGGAGATACGAGCTCTGTCACAACACCTAATTTTCAGCCAGAATTGAGCAGGGAACAATGTCCTAGTTTTCAGGACAAATGAAGGAGAAGTTATTAAAGGCTAGCTGGAGGGTTATGTGCATCATAAAATTTGAATTCATGGATTTATAGGTTTCAAAATGAATGTTTACTTCCTAGATAAGGTTTTTTTTACTCATAATAAGGAGTTACACTCCTAGCTGTATTAGGTCTCTAGGACTGTTAGTTAATAGCTAGTTGTAATTAATAGTTTGTTTAAATATCAGTAGGTGTCAGGTCTAGAGAAATTCGAATTCCCCTCATGCTGGAGGAAGGAATCCAAGCTTGTAATGAAACTCTATATATGACAAGAGATGTAATGCACACAAAGTTGGAATTTTTGTAAAGAATTCTCATATTGCGCTTTTGTGTAAGACTCTGTTTAAAGTAATACAATATTTGGCTTTTCTTCTCAGGATTCCGAAGGAATTCAATGTTCAAAATGTCTTATGGTTGTCCTATTTCATTAATTACAGTAGTATGAATGTATGATTACTTAGAATTCAATGGCTATGCTTTAACTTCCTTCATACATTTGTGGATTGTGTTTTCCTTTATGTTTATGATGTATTCTCCATATGTTAAATTCTAGATGCCCATACTTCTGTGTAAAGCTAACATTATTGTCATACTGAAACATTTTTTGACTCCACAAGCCCTGTTATCACTCAGGTTGTCCCTTTTGACTCCCAAAGGGATACGGCCGAGGTAACCACAAACCAATCTTTGGACTGCAGGTCCTAGCCTACCTGCAATCAGAGAGGGCTCTCTCTATATAATTTAGCTTTGTTTTAGGTTGATTTTCGGCTAGTTATTGAGTTCAGGGGTTTTGTTTTGATTTTGGTGGGATGGAGGCTTCTTTCAAACAGAGTTGGGATGCATAGTGTGAGAAGTTCAAACCATTGGGCATGGAGTCGTGGATTAGGCTTGCTATTGTGTTTTCTTGGTCACAAGAGGAATACAGAGCAGGATAGCTACACATAAAACAATATCGAGCTGGAATAGAGATGGAAAAAAGGTCAGAGAATGAAAGGAAACTAAGCGGCTCTCATTATGCTAACAGAGGGAAGGTGAATGAACATTTATATAGGAGAAATCAAGGATTCCTTAACAACATTCATATATGAAGGAACTAGTGTAAATATGAGCAAATCAGTATTCATATTTAGGACTAATTCAGAGGAAAACATAGATAAATCACAGCAATTGAGAACATAATACAACTAAGTGAGCTTTGAACTATTCTTTCTTTCTGCTATTTGGATAGTGAAACAATGATGGCATAAACACATATAAACTGTAAACAGAGATAAGAAACACTTATTGGGCTATGTAGAAGCATTAGGATTCCATAGTCACTCTTTAGTCATTAAAACACAACAGCCAGTTCATCTCCCAAACATTCCAACGATTTTTTATTATAGAGACTCTTAGAAAATACAATGCCAGTCTAGAGAGGAAGTTATCGACCAACCAACCCTTAAAACAGTGCAGAGGGTGGTTTTTATAGAAAATATTTACAAACATCCCTTGAACAGGTGTCAAGGGAGAAAATATCTCAAAATATCTATCGAAACAGATCCAAAAGAGATTTGTGCAATAACTGCTTCTGCTTCTACTGCTAAGTTGTGCTGGAAATAAATGCAATAAAATATCTAAAACAGGTGTTCATGAGGGAGCAGCCTCATCAAAATGGCTCTTTAGGGCTACGCATGGTCCTGCAGCTTCAAAAAATGGATTGAAAGAGTGCCTTGAGCCACGCGCTATCCTTTGTGTGATAACTGTGCTTTTAAGGAAGCAGCGCTGCTCCAAAAACATAACTGGGTTCATGTGTTTGCCAATATTTGCTTTGAAAACCTTTATCTGTGTCTTCAAGTGGTCTTGCTGCCTTAAATGGCCAAAATATGTGAGTTGGTGAGCCATTACAGCTCAATGATGCCTTGCCGAATCTGCTGGGGTCCCTTTTGCTTCATCTGCCTTGGAAGATCTTCACTGACACAATCCGCCGCTTTCCCTGATAATATTTGACACGCACATGGTCCCTTCTTGACCTCCGAATGCCTTTGAACTGTCCAATCACCCATATATGGCCACTGCTCAGCCTTCTGCCGCCTTTGGAGTCGTTATCAGCCCTTGCCGATCATCGAATGCCTCAAAAATGGTAAAAAATTGCAATCTGGATGACTAGAGGATCATTGGAGGACCGTTGATGTGAAAACCCTGCATTTAGAAGTATTTTGGGCCTGGAGCAATTTGAAAATGGCTGAGGAAAGCATCGTTCCTTTGTAATTGGGCGGGCGCGGGCACCGCATGATTAAATCTTTGAAAAAGGCCTATTTCATTAAACAGGGGGAAAAGCCTTAAAAACTGCAAAAATTGATGAATTTTTGGCTTTGCCGCAACACTATTCATTTCTTTAAATCGTGGCCGTTGGATCCGGCCCGGGCCGATCCAACGCCTATCGCTAAATTGCATCGGGGCGGACCGGGGGGGCGGCACATAAACAATCGCCGAAAGCGCGGACCCGAAATGCTTATAGGCCATTTCTTTATTTGAATCAGGTCCGGCCCATCGACGATGTCAATCGGTGGATTTAATAAAAAAGGGTTAGCGGACCCGAAATCTATATATGCTGCAGTTTATTATATTTCGGCTCTGCCCCGTCGGAGTCTTCCCTTTTTGCTATGCAACGCCCCCTTACGGACCCGAAATCCTTTATACGCCGCGCCTTAATTTTATTTCGGCTCCGCTGGTCGGAGCCATATACATGGGGTGACCGCCGATTACATATGGGCCGTTGATTTGGGGCCCAAAAATGGATGGCTGTGATTAATTCGGCAATTCGCTATCGGCAAGGTCATGGGGCTGCCATATAGAAACGCCGAAATGTGGCGGACTCGATATGCTTTTACCAATCCACTTTATATGTTTTCGGGTCCGGCCCATCGGCATTATGCCCCATGCCTTGAGACTTAGCCATTTCGCTTATATATGCCACTGCCCCCTCCTGATAGCGATATCACATCGGAGGGGGATCAAATAGATCCTTTTCTCATCGGGGCATGCATTTTATTAAAATGCAAAGGAAACATGAATTCAGAGGAGTTATATATGGTGTTTGAACATATGATTGCCGCCTCCTGATAGCGATATCGCATCGGAGGGGGACCCAATTCCAAAGGACCCATTTCTCATCGGAGCCATTATTTATTCAAAAATGCAAGTCTTTTGAATTCGGAGGGGGTAACCTTTATGCTTTTGCTTGGATTCTAAGGCATCGGAAGGGGTCTGATAGCCAAAAAAGGGAGGATTTTATCATTTTTTGAAGGTTTTTCATGGTTTTTGCATGGTTTGCATATTCTTATGCCTTGGAAGGAGTCCAAAGGCACTTAGGAGGAAAGTGATGTGGTTTTGAGAGGGGTTTAGTGGCCAAAGAGGGTTTCATGCCTTATAAAGGCAAACCAAGGTCAAAGGGGTGATTTTTAAACATGTGAAGGGGAATTATGCAAAGGAATGAGTCCTTATGCACTTGGGAGATAGTTAGGGGGGATGAAGGGTTCTATGCATTGGAAAGTGTCCAAAATGCATGAGAAGATGGTTTTGAGGGGGCAATGAGGGTTCTTGCTGAGTTTCAGATAAACATAGCAATTCCCAAGGATGCATATGGTTATTTTTCAACCAGGGGGAGGGATAAGTATATAGGGGAGTTATATACATAGTTTTAGTAGGGGAAGGGGAAATAGATAGGGAGCTACATAATAAAGTTAGTAGTTAACATGACAAAGATGGGAACAAGCGCTAAGTATGATGTCTTAGGCTATCAATGGGGGAAAATGACTGATAGAAGAAGTGTAAGCATTCCTTGAGTGAAGCAGATCTCCACCAAGGAAAATGATATGGAGAATGATGAATCTAAGAGGTATCAAGCAGATCTTGACCTCTTTGGGGGAAGTTAGTGAGTGATTTGGGGAAAGAGGAAGAAGGGGAGTTAGACATGCCTCGCTTGAAGTCCTCCAACTGAAAAATGCCTCAAACCAAAAATGAATTGCTTATCAAAATTGGAACACAGCAGTGGCACTTAGATTAGCACACTTTCAAGGATAATTCTTTGGTCATCTGTAGCAAATATGGAGCATTGCAGCATGCATAGTACGACATATTTGGCATGTAAAAATGTCGATCATGAAAGATGATTAACCTGTTGCAACAGGAGGCTAACAAGCCCAATGAATGTTTACTAATTGTGTTTCAACCTTTCACACTTCTTCACTTATTTCATAGAGTTAGCCATCTAATCCTTATCAAAAATATTTAATCTAGTGAGAGAGCCCTCTTAGGTTGAGGAGGCTAAGCCTCAGCCAAAAGTTGGTTTGAAAGAGTTACACAATGTCTTCTTGATCAACAGCCTATCATGGTTTTTATTTTTTGATAAAACTTCCCATGGAGCTTTATAACACAACTCAATGCAACATTTACATCATAACAAACTGCTAAAACCATGAACACCTTACTCCTTATTTGAGATTTATAACACAAATCGATGCAACATTTAAAACATACTACTTATTGGACCTTAT
This sequence comes from Pinus tabuliformis, assembly GCA_031772625.1. NCBI lineage: Eukaryota > Viridiplantae > Streptophyta > Pinopsida > Pinales > Pinaceae > Pinus > Pinus tabuliformis. Next base: position 446,628,417 of record CM062804.1, on the reverse strand, counting down.
AACATAACTCATTGCAATATTTAGAATACACATATGCATATATAACATAAACCAAAACACATGTATTAAACACAATTTCTCAATCAACAAATAAGGAAGGATATATAGCCTTCATCTAATCATCCATCTCCCTTGTAGCTTCATCGGGCCCAAAGTGCTTCCACTGCACATTAACCTGCTCTATTGCTCGGTTCTAGATCATGAGCTTCTATTTTTTCAAAATTCACTGAGGCATTGGCTGGAACTCTTCCTCTGGTTCCACTTACCATAAAAACCAATCAATCACATGATTAACATCCTAAACATATCTCTTAAGCAATGAAACATGGAAAAAAATAATGGAATTTCACTATTGGCGGCAGTGAAAGTCTATAGGCCACTAGTCCAATTGTCTCAAGGATTTCAAAAGGTTTGCAATACCAAGGTGCCAGCTTGGAACTTGATCCAAGTACACATGTTCCCCAACTAGAAACTCCTTTAATTCCCTATGCTAATTTTCATAACTCTTCTGCCTATCTTGTGCTACCTTAAAGTTCCTCCTGATAATTTGAATCTCCTACTACATCTTAGCCTACATATCCAGTCCAATCAATACCCTGTTCACTGGATCACTCTAGCTAATAGGAGCATTACAACTCCACCCATAAATAACCTTCCTCAAGGATTTTTGATGCCCATTATTATAAGAAAACTCCACCAGGTGAATATACTCCTCCCATTTCCTCTATTGATGAATGAAATACATCCTTAACATTTCCTCAGGAATCCTGTTAACCCTCTCTTTCTATCACTCTATTTGCAGAGGATAAGTTGTACTGAAATCCAACTCTATCCCAAAGTCTATAAATAACTCCTTCCAAAACCTGGAAGTGAACTTGGCATCTCTATCTGATATGATCTTCTTGGGAATGCCATGCAATCTCATTATCTTCCCAATGAAGATCTGAGTTACCTCAGTAGATGAATTATCTACTTTATTACAATGAAGTGAGTTACCTTACTCAACCCGTCAACCACAAACATGATGGAATCATGTTGTCTCAATGTCCTCAACAAACCAGTAATGGAGTCCATGGAAATAACTCCCATTTCCATTCTAGAATCGGAATAGGTTGTAACAAACCAACTGGATGATTACACTCTGCTTTTACTTTCTAACAGTCAAAACATCTCGCAACAAGCTCAACCACCCCTTTCGCCAAGTTTGGCCAATAGTAGAACTTCTTAACAACTTTTAAAGTCTTATGATATCCCGAGTGGCCTTAATATGACTTGACATGAAATTCCCTCAAGATAAGCTTCTTCAATTCACTGTTATTTGGCACATAGGTCATGTTTTTGAATCTCACCAAGCCATATATTGTGAGGTGATACTCCTGATCCCTATCACATTCACCTTGTTGCTGGAACCTCTGCTTTAGCTATTGGTACTTATAATCATATGACCTTGCATGTAATATATTCTCATGTAAATCTATTCCATAAGAGCTCATAACTTAAATGTGATTCACTCGCGCTCTCCTACTGAGAGCATCCACAACTCTGTTCTCTTTGCCCTTGATGTACTTGATCTCAAAGTCAAACTCACTGAGGGTAGCCAACAATATAGCTTGCCTAGCATTCACATTAGGTTGGTCAAACAAGTACCTCAACTCACTATGATCACTCATTAGAATAAACCTCCTGCTAAGAAGATAATGTCTCCACATCTTCAATGCTTGAATGATAGCTTCCAACTCAATATCATGAGTCACATAGTTTTGCTCGTGCTCATTCAACTTCCTTAACTCATAGCATACCACTTTTCCTTCTTGCATCAAGAACATCAAGTCCTTCCTTGAAAGCATCTGTACAAACTACTAATTCCTTGTTAGAATATGCAATCTTTTTTTTTTGGTCAAATAAAGTGGAACCTTCTATTAACCGCAAGATAGATTACATAATTTACAAAGCCTTCCAAAGTAAGGACCAGAACAGGCTGACACATGTTTTTTATAGTTAACCGGCTATAACAAATGTAGATGACTCAATACCCTCAACGAGAGGCTTACAAAAACCCATCCAGGATTTTGTGAAAACCGACGGTCATAAAAACTATCAGAAAGATAACAAGCATTCCTATTAACTAGAACACGGACTTGAAAAAATGAGAGAGAGCCAAAGTTTAATCAAAGTTTGGGTCCAGCTTGACACTAAAGTTACGAGCACTTTTTGAGCCTGATACCCGTACAATCTGGCCCCTGAAGATCTGACACTTCTCCATGATATCGGAGCGGAAAGTTGCACATCCTTTAATTTTCTAATTGGACCCAAAAAGGAATATAAACCACCAATCTATAAAGCATCGGGTCCGAAAAGGTGGTTATCCTCCACTTACTTTTCCACCCAATATCCATTCGATTGCGCAGGCAGTTGTGATCCACAGTCAGTGCCCAGCAAAGGTGCCTGCTGTTTATCCAGAGCTTTTCTCCTATGGAGAGCTCTTTTTCACGCCATTTTCTTCTCTCTCCACCTACGAAAGGCTTACACTTCCGCTTTCTCCAGTTTCCTCTGGTCTTCCTTCATGTTCAGTCCTGGTGGTGTGGAGTTCTTCCATGTCTTTGTCCGCCTGTCTTTGACAATCCTCCCGCAATTTTCCCAAGGGTGTTGAATCCCACTCATATCTTTTGTAACTGTCTTTGCATACCACTCCTTCATTCGCCAGATGATCAGCTAGCATATTTTCTTTTCTACGCACATGTACGAGTCTGGCTAGTCTCAGGGTTTGTAGGTGGGAATGTATGCGCTGAAATACCTTCAAAAGTCGCCACTGTGTGGAAACTTTTTCAAGTGATTTTCCACTGCAAAGCTACTTGGCCACTTGAATATGCAATCTTAATAATTGGAGCATTTGTAAGAAAATGCTTCAACTGCTCAAAGCTAGATGCACACTTCTCAGTCCATTCAAATTTCTTTCCCTTCCACTAAAAATATGTAATAGGGTAGCCAATATTTGAAAAATTACTGATGAATCAACTGTAATAACATACTAGTCCCATGTATGATTAGACCTCATCACCATTCTTAGGATTTGGCCACTCCATGATAGCTTTAATCTTTTCTGGATCTACTGCTATCCCTTCCTTGAAAACAACATGTCCCAAGTAGTGAATCTGAGACTGAAAGAAACTACACTTGCTGAGCTTGATGTACACCTGATCCTCTCTCAACAATCTCAACATTTATGCTAGGTTCTCTTCATGATCTTCCTCATTCTTTGAATATACCAATATGTCCTCAAAAAAGACTATCACAAACTTGTCCAGATATGGACACAACACAATATTCATGAAACACATGAAAGTGATGGGTAAATTTTCCTGTAGATTCACAACTCATGTAATTTCCTAAAACAAAAGACAAGAATTTACTCTACTCTCAAACAATGGAAACCAAAGATCGATGAAAACAATAATCAATAAGAGGAATAATATCAAAGGCACATAACACAATATTTATCCGAGGAAAGCCATTGCTCAAAACCACTACTATCTAGATTGCATTAATTAGAAGATCTGAGAAGAAAATACAAAGCTTGTTCTCACTAGAATAATTCGTGCACAAGTATAATCAACTCTCTACTCACAAGTTAGCTCAAGCCAAACCTTAGCCTATTATGCTTCTCTCCAATCCCCTATTTCATTGCATCCTTGGTCAAAGAATTTGGATGAATAAAATATGCTTTTCTCAACCTTGAGCTCAACCTGAACAAGTATTTCTTATCCTCTTCCTAATGACTTCCTTTGGCCAATAATTAACCAAATTCCTAGCCTTCAAGCTTCTGATTCCTTGCTCAATTTCAGAGAGAATTAGCCCATATATAAAGGGAAATCCTCACTTCATAACTATGCAATGCAAACATAGGTCCTCAACTGATTTCATGCACCATTTGTACAACTCGAAAAATCATACAACTGATAGTAAATTGTCCCTGCACTCTAGTCTCAACTGGGTCTTCCTATGAATTCACATGCATGAGTTATTTATGAGTGAATCTTTAGTTAGCTGGTGTGGCACTAAGTATGCACTAGTGCACCAACTCACTACTATACCTCTATTAGTTCCTCCAACAGTTAGAACTAGTTTAATTGACTATAACTTAGTTAGACTGAGTTATCTAATTACAACTCCAATAAACTCAATCTGGACCCCTAAAACTTAGGGATCACACTTACATGACACCAAATAGACTTTCAACTCGAGCTTTCTAAGCTAAATAAGTAAACTTAACTTAGTTAACTATTACAAGTTGTTATGAGAAAATAATTACAATTTAATTCAAGGACTAATTAAATTGGAATTTCTAGATGCTATTTTTAACATTTCTTATTGCTATTTTCAACAGAAGCATTAGTAAGGCCAAAAGGAACTACCACAAACTCATAATTCCCATGCCTAGTGTAGAATGCAGTGTTGCAAATGCATTCTTCTTTAATGTGCATATGATGATATCCTAATCTCGGATCAATCTTTGAAAACAATGCTACTCCCTTCAGTTGATCAAACAAGTCATCAATCCACGACAATGGATACCTATTATTGATGGTCACTTTGTTCAACTTCCTGAAATCAATGCATAATATGAGAGTACCATGCTTCTTTCATATAAACAACACTGTTGCAACCCAAGGTGATACACTTGGCCTTATGTATCCCTTACCAGGCATTTCCTTAAGCTGCAACTTCAATTCCATAAACTCTGGAGTACTCATGCTATATGGTGCCTTTGATGCTAGTGCTGCTCCTAATACCAACTCAATAGAGAAATCCGCTTCCCTATGAGGCGGTAACCTTAAAATATATGCAGGAAACACAGATTCAAATTGCTACAAAACATGATACTTCTTTAGAACTTCCTCATCCTCAACATACTTCCCTTTGTCACTAGAAACATGCACTGCAAATAATAAACATCCTTTCCTATGATTGCACTTTGCATGCATAACTGTGACCATTCTCACTGATGTAGGCTTCTTCTTTCCCTGCAATACTCTCTTTTCTCCATCATCATCTAGTCATTCGATAACCGTGTCATATCAATACACCTTAGTCATGTGAATGAACAACCAGTCCATGCCCAAAATAATACTATATGAAACCAAAGGAAGCATATTTAAATGTGCTGATGTAGGTATACCATTCAGCTTGAATGCACAAGATCTCACCCAATGATGAACTCTTCTCTTGGTCCCTATTGCCAACTACACAAACCAAGATTTTGTATGCATTTATTTACCCAAGCCACACTTATCCACTAGGTCAGGGCTGATATAACTATAATTTATCTAGGATCAACAAAAATAGAAAAATCTTGATCATGAAACTTACGTTCCATCTCAATAATGGATGCTTGATGATCTTCCTGCCTATTATCCATTGTTGCATAAATCTGAGGAATAATTTGACTAACATCTCCAACTGTCCATGCCTCCTGAGCACTATAAATCTGATGCCTGCCACCTTGATGCGTTGAGAACTCATTCTGGATATGCTCTCTGTTGTACCTATGAGATAATAATGGTTAGCTATTATGCCAGAGCATCTAAGATAAATGTTTTGGGGGACCAATGGATGAAATAGATATAGAACCGATGTGCCTAACCTTTTGAATAATATCAATATCTCAGCAAAGGGCTGCTATAAATATTTACACAGTGAAATAGCTTTTATGATGATGAGCAGAAATAGAAAAGTAATATGATTGCCATAATTTTCAAATAGAAAGCTAGATAATCATAAGTATGAAAACCTTTAAACTATGTTTACAAGTTTGAGAAAATACACATGAGCTTACAAAAGATGCTGATGATTTATTAATTTTGAGGGAACTAATTAAACAAACAATCCATTAATTCATTCTCTTTATGGATTATCACTTCATAAAGCTTATAGGAATAGATTGAAATACAATTACTCCTATCTAGTTATCTCTGCAAGATACAAGTATATCAAGAAAAACATAATGAATGACACTGGAAACACTTACAGGAAACACAAACTGTGCAAAAAAGAATTCAGAATCCTTTGATTCGTTTTAATGATCTAGAAAGATTAATTACATCAGATGTATAGAAATGCTTCTTCAAGGGTGCAACTCATGATAACTCGTGAAGAGAGTTATTTATACAATAGTAGGACGAAAAATATCCTAAAATTCTTTTACAAAAATAGATTATTTACACAATCAAAAATAAAACTGTCTAATGATCTGGCACTGCTTTGGTGCTACGCTATTTGATGACTATTACTGAAAAAGTTGAAAAGTGGTTGAAGCTAGCTGACTGTTCCCTCAAAAGCTGAATGCTGTTCAATAATCCTTAATTAAATAAATCTGTTAATTCTTCCCAGTGTTTCTTATCTGGGATAGAAATATTTGTTACCCTCCTGTAAATTTCATCCATCTCAATATATTTAGTAAAAGTGGGCTTTACCAAAAATATATGCTTGATTTCATCCAAGATGAAGAAAGAATCCCTGAGTGTTTTTACTATGAGAGCTATTGTTGCCGATCCTTTGGTATTGGTCACTGAAGCTGCATGGGTGCCCACCTCTGTTAACATCTTGACATAATCCTTGATTTCTTTGACCATTGGATTCTCGGATGTTGGTAGTTTCAATTGTTTTTTAATGCTGTATACTTTGTCTGGTTCCTCTTTTTTAACAGTCAAGGCTCTGTGTGAATGTTCTCCTCTCGGTCCTGTGTGTAATGGTCTTCTTCTCTAAATATAGGCTTTTTAATAAAGTTCCTTTCGAGTCTTGGAGTAAACAAGTTCTGTGACTAGTATCAGAACTGTTTATCCAAGCTCTGGTCTTTGGCTGATTACCTGCAAAACACAACAATAATTAAGAAAACACAGGTTTGGCAGGAAAAGCGATTGATGGCTTTGTTTTCACAGGGATGCTCGAGGAAGGGGTTGTGGTAGTGTTTTGAACGTAAATGGAGGTGAAATTATGTCGTAGAGGTTCAGGGTGGCGTTGAAGGGTTTAATGGTTTTAATTGTGAAACGGGCGAAAGGCACAAAAACGAAGGTTTTCGAGGTTTTAAGGTGTAACAGGTAACTTTTTGAATATGGCGTGAACATTTATGTTTATGGATAATAGGAGGTTTATTGGGTTGGCGGGGAGGCAATATTAAGGGTAGTCACATCGCTTATGAGGCGAAGGCAGTTTTCAGGAGGTGTCATCCAATATAGTCCATAGCTTGACATGTAGCCTCAGGGGGGTTGGGGAAAACCATTTTATCAGGTGGGTATTGTTCGGCTATCAGGCGCAACTGATATGGATGTGGAGCATTGGATTACGCAGAATTTGATCTAATGGTAGTCGGGTGAGGGAAGCTAGCGGGAGATAAAGCATGGGCTTAGGGAGGGGCCTAGTGCTTTAAACCTTGGTGGTATGAGATTATTTAAAGTTTAATCATGGGTTAACAATGATCAGGCAGAGCTTAATGAAGTTAAACGTGACGTGGAGCGGCGTTGGGTCCAGGTGATTTAATGAATGAAGTGATATCTTATCTCAAATCACACTTTATTCCGCCCAATGGTTCATTCACTTATGAATGATGCGATGGGATATGATCCTTTAGGAAATAACCATCTTAAACCTTCAATTTCTACATACCCTTATATTCCTAACATTTTTACTTATCCTTCCAGAGTGCATTTGAACTAGCAACCCAATATTTTCTTTTTATGAACAATCTATCTCTATTCCTTATTTCCCCCATTGGCTTAGATTAAACTGTTGAGCGAATTTATTTTCTACTTATGAGAACAAATCCAATTATGGTGCAACTGTATAATTGGATAAAATAACCTAGTGTGGCATCTAAACAAACAACACACACCTATTATTTTTCAAACTGAATTTAGAATAAAGTAGTGGCATTTAGATTTGCAACACTTTCAGAGTTGATTTCTTTTTCTATTCTGTCTAACCTAACATTTTATTTTGCTTTTATTTTTTAGGGCATCTACCCTAACATTTTCTTTGATATGGACATATTTATAAAAATATTTTCCTAACATTTTTTTATTCAATATTATTTTTGTCCATATCCTATCTTAAAATTTTGTAAATAAATTTTCATTTTTTGTCTAATTTATTCTAACTTATCAAAACCAAAAAATGCTACAATATTCTCCACCACAAGTTCAACACCTCAAATGTTTCTTTCCATTACCCTTATTTTTCTCCTTAGGATGAGACCTCTTAAAATTGGAAACTAGGGTGAAATTCAACTTTTGATAGCTCATTTGATGGGGATGATGGTTACATTGAATTCCTCTTTTCAAGAGGACCAAAATCGACTTGAAGATCATTAAATTTGGACAAGGGAAAGTGTACTTATGAAAAAAAGCCCACATATGCACATTTGGACAGGTAAACCCTAATGGTGAACTAGTAACCCTTGGAAGCCTATAAATAAAAGTGACCTCAAGATCATTTGGACATCACCTATCACCTTCTTCTTCTCTTCTTCATTTATTGGTTCAGATAGGTCTAAGGTTAGATTGACAAAATAAGTTCACAAAAATCTGAAATTACAAGATCGAAAGCTTACATCTATTTCTAGGGTTTTGGATTATAGTCATTGGCTCGTCAAAGGATAAATTCGACTGTAACCACTAGATTGTAGGCTCAAGGGAGCAACTAGAAGCCTTCAGTCACTCGCATATATCCTCCTCCTTGTGACTAGAAAGTTGGACTGAAATTTGACCGTTGACCTTAGAAAGGCAAAGTTATCTCTGATGTATTGATGTTGGAAACATTTTTTTGAATGTTATTGGGTTATTTTTCTGAATGATATTGTATTGGGTTCATTGTACTCTCTGCTGAACATTTTTGTGACAATATAATAGATTAAGAATTTCAAAGGGTTTTCCCCGTTGTGGGGTTTTTCCTTGGTCTTTAACCAAACCTAGTGTCTCTTGTTGATGTGTTGATTGTCTCCTTTGTCATTGCATTTATTTTTGTATCTTCAATTAATGTTGATAATTGGAAATATTAATTTTTATTAGAAAGATTGCTAATTGAAGTATTGATTTTGGCTAAAGTAATCGATATAACATAGAACAATCTAAAAATTTATCGTGGTATCAGAGCTAAGGTGAAGGAAAATCCCAAAAGGAGAAAAGTATTGAAGTAATCATCTTTGGGAAAGTTGTAGGAGCCAATCTAGTCAAGTCAATATGTCTTCCTTCTTCAAGGAAAATGAGAAGTTGGGTGACTCATCCAATTTTTCTGAATGGAAAGTTAGGTTGGACATCATAGTTGATAACATTGATGTTTTGGAATACATTCAAGGAAAAGTACTTGAGCCTCTGAAGAATTCTTTCTCTGTTGCCAAGAACAAGTACAAAAAAGGTGAGTTAAAAGCAGAGAAAATTATAGCTAATGGTTTACAAGATAATTTACTTGCATATGTTGGAAATTTGAGGAAGTCTAAGGACATGTATAATAAGATATATGGCATGTATTAAGTCAACAATTAGAATGAACTCATCTCCTTGAAATATCAACTCAAAGACACAAAGATGAACAAATGAGAGTCTATGCAATCCTACATTACGAGGATATCTCATATTAGAGATAAATTGCAAAGAGTTGGAGAATCTGTGCCTAACAGGGAATTGGTGATCGTGACTCTTAGAGGCTTCCCTCCTATTTGGGAAAAAATTATTACTACTATAAGAACTAACAATATCCTCCTATCATTTTATGAAATTGCTGGAAATCTCACTCAAGAAGAATCAAGGATGATATCAAAGAGGATGGATTCAAAAGCATGAAGAAGGAGAGCCCACTGCATTCATCACTAATGACAAGAAGAAGAAGAAAGGAAAAGGAGGTCCATACAATTCAAGAAATCCTCCTCCTTGAAATTCAAATAGAAGGAAGGAACTATTGCACATTGAATGCTACAATTTTCATAAGAAAGGCCACTTATATGCTCACGATTTCCTGAAGAAGAACAATGGACCATGCTACAATACTAGAAGCAACAACAACATGTTCAATGACCAAAGAAGAAGATATGACCTAAGGAATGATCACAACGGAAGAGATGAAAGAAGAAGAAGATATGATCAAAGTGATCATGAAGAAGATCGTCATCCACAAAATAAGTCAATATTCTCCAGGTATGAAAGTAATGTTGTAAATCAATCTGAATATATTCTTATTTATATCCTTACTAGTTTATCTCCTCTAGATTCATGGGACAGTTGGTTGGTTAATAGTGGGGCCACTCATCACTTATCTAGATATAATTAATTTCTCTCTAATTTGGTAGGGAGGAAGTTAAATTTGAAAATTAAACTTGGAGACAACTCCACTCATCCCATCAAATACTATGGGTCCGTCAAATTTCAATTGAATTTCGTGGAATCTATTTTTCTCCATGATGTGATGTATGTGTTAGGATTGAAGAAGAATTTTGTATCAATATACGCTTTGTAAGAAAAATGGATGAGGGTTTCCTTCATTAAGGGAAAGGTTCTTACTTGGCTTGTTGGATCACCTATGAGAGATGCATTCACATGATATGAAGGACTCTACAAGGTTACTGTAAGACCTCTTCTAGCATCGGTACATGATAATAATCATCTAAGCGAGCTATGGCATAAAAAATTAGCCCATATTATGACACTCTTTCAAAATTAGAGAATTTGGTCTTAGGGATTACCAAGGTTCAAGACCATCATGATGGAGTATGTCAAGGTTGTGCCAGTGGAAAGAAGACAAGGGGACCATTCCCCTCTAGTGAGAACAAGACAAATGACATCCTCCATCTCATTAATTCTGAAATATGTGGTCTAATGCCCATGCATTATATTGGTGGCCATATCTACTACATTACCTTCATTGATGACTTCTGAACAAAGACATGGATATATTATCTGAAGCATAAGGTTAAAGCCTTTGAAATGTTCAAAGAGTTCAAAGTATTGATAAAAAATCAAATAGGAAAGAAAATAAAAATATTCAGGTCTAACAATGGTGGAGAGTACATATCAAAGGGGTTCATTGATTTTTGCAAGAAGGAAGGTATAAAGAAAGAAACAATTATGCCCTATACTCCCCAAAAAAATGGAGTGGCTGAAAGAAAGAATGGGTCCATTATAGAAGCTGCCCATGCCATGCTCCATCATCAAAAGTTGTCGAAGTTCCTTTGGGGAGAAGCAAATGTTGTTGTATATGTTCAAAACAATGTGCCTCATCAAGCATTAGAAAACAAGACCCCTGGAGAAGTGTTCACAAGTGTCAAGCCCATTGTTGGCCATCTACATATCTTTGGCTACCCCATATATTTTCATGTGCTAAAGGAAAAAAGAAACAAGTTGGAAGCCTCAAGAAGAAAAGGTACGTTTGTTGGATATTGTGAAAATTATAAAGCATTTAGAATATATATTATTTGTCAAAGGAAGGTTGAAATTAGCAGGGATGTTACATTCGATGAAGATGTTGCCCTTGCAAAAGCAAGGGACATTCCTCCACCTCCTCCTCCTAAGAATAATGATGATATGGATATTTTAGATGGTCCTTCCATGCTTGAATCTGAGACAGATATTGTTGATGATCCCATGGAGCCCATGGATCCATTAGATCCTCCTCCATGTGATCCTACCACTACGAAGAGGCCACTTTGGATTTGAGACACATTATATGATGATGAGAGATGAGCTCTTATTTGAAGATAATTTAGAGAAAGGAATAAGCCATATAGGTACTAGGGATATGTTTCATCCATGAGCACTATGATTCAGGCCGAAACTCCCACCTTTAAAGAAGCTGTAAAAGAAAAAAATTGGAAAGATGCTATGGACGAATAATATGAATCAATCATGAATAATGATGCATGGGATGTTGTGCTGAAACCAAAGGGGAAATCCACGGTGACTTCAAAATGACTATTCAAGATCAAGCATGGAGTTGATGGTAGCATTAAGAAATAAAAGGCAAGGTTCGTGGCCCGAGGATTATCCTAGAAAGAGGGGGGAGATTATGATGATATATTTTCACCTATGGCTCGACACATAACCATTTGCTTGATAGTTTCCCTTGCCTCAAATCAAGGATGGAATCTTCACCAGATGGATGTGAATACTACATTCCTTCATACCATGTTACAAGAATAAGTGTATGTTGAGAAACCACATGGATTTGAAGTAGAGGATTGAAAGACCCATATTTGCAGGTTCATGAAGGCATTGTATGGTTTGAAGCAAGCCCCCAGAGCATGGTAAACCCAAATAGGCTATTATTTGGTGATGATAGGATTCACTAAAAGTAATGTCGATCCCAACCTCTGCTTCAAGGTAGTCCAAGGTATGCTGTTGATTTTGGTTTTATATGTTGACGATCTATTCTTGATAGGAAGTGAGCCCCTAATGTTTGAGTGTAAGAGGGAGCTAGCCTCTAAATTCGAGTTGAAGGACCTTGGACTTATGCACTACTTTATAGTCCTTGAGGTGTGGCAAAGGCGCGGTGAGATTTTCCTTTCACAAGGAAAATATGTTGTGAAGATGTTGGAAATATTTAGAATGACAAAATGAAAGTCCCTACCTACACTAATGGAATTGAACATCAAGAAGTTATGTGGAGAGGATGCAACACCCGATTTGGTGAATCCATCAGAGTATAGACACTTTATTGGGGCTCTGATGTTCCTATTGAACACCCATCCATAGTTATGCTAGCAATGAATACGTTGATTCAATTCACAACCAAGCCTCTCCATGCACATTGGATTGCTTCCAAACACATTTTGAGATATTTGCATGGACGATCACACTTAGTCTGAGATATTATGCTAGAGATGTTCGACTTCATGGATACACTGATGCTAAATAGGCATGAAATGTTTCCAATATGAAGAGTATGTCTAGATGTTGTTTTAGCCTTGGATCTACAATGATATATTGGATGAGAAGGAAGCAAAAGTCTGTAGCATTGAGTACCACCGAGGTAGATTATATTTTCGCTAGCATGGCTAGTTGCAAAGTAGTTTGGTTGTGGAATCTCTTTGGAGAGATATTTATGCAGGTCCTAGACACTATGGTGATAAATTGTGACAACAAGAGGGATCCATCTGGCAGAGAATCCTGTATTTCATGTCATTTCCAAGCACATAGAGATCTGATATCACTTCATTCAAGACATGGTGCAGAGATGACCCATTAGAATCCATCACATATTGACAGATGTGCAGATTGCAGATATTATCACCAAGGATTTATTGAAAGGGTAATTCTTGGTCTTTAGAGAGAAGCTTAGACTAATTGATGTGACCTATCCTGATAAGGGGAATCGATGATCGAGGACACTGAGCCAACTCTTCCCCCCGGTTTGAGCTCCTAGGATGTGGAATTGAGATGGAGGGCTCTTGGGGTTGAGGGATCTCTGGACAATAGAGTATTACCCCTATCTATTACCCTTACGGTTGGAGATGTTTCTCCCCTAACTTGGTCTTTGTATAGTATACCCCAGTTGCCATCATACCCACAAGCCGAGCTTGTTGGGATTGTCCCTCCCCGTTTGGCCAATGGGTTGAGGAGGCTTGGGTCATGGGTGATCCTTACCTTTGGTAATTAAGGTATCTAGCTTAATCTTACATTATGATATAAGTTTTCTACCACATGACCCTTGAAGGTCATTAATGGGAAGATTAGTAGGCAATATGATGCATTGAGATGTGCTCCCTTATATCACCTATTGATTGATATGGGGTCAGAGATAGTTAGCTCCCCCATGATATTTCAGGTTGAGATGTACTCCATGATGTGGCTTTAGGTTTAGATGTGCTCCCTAATGTTGTTTAAGATTTAGATATACTCTACGAAATTATAGAGGGTGGTATCCAATGATCTCCGATGATTCTTTTTCTTTATATTCGAGATTTTTTCAACAGATAGAGTTGAGCAAAGATGGGACATGATATGATGATAGGATACACATGACATGATGCGGGTGAAATTCTCCCTAGTAGAGAGGGAGTGTTAAAATTGGAAACTAGGGCCTAATTACACTTTGGATAACACATTTTATGAAGATGATTATTTCATTGGATTTCCTCTTTCTGAAAGGACCAAAATCAACCTAAATATCATCAAATTTGGACAAAGGAAAGTGCACTTATGAAGAAAATCCCACATATGCACATTTAGACTGGTCGCCCCTAATTGTGAATTGGTAACCCTTCAAAGCCTATAAATACAAGTGACCTCAATATTATTTGGAAATCACCAAGTATATTATTCTTCTCTTCTTCATTGATTGGTTTTCACAGGTCTGAGGCTGGGTCGACAAAAGGGGTTCACAAAGGTCCAAAATTACAGGGTCAGAAGCTTACAACTATTTCTAAGGTTTTGGGTTATAACCATTGACTCATCAAAGGATAAATTCGACTATATTCACTAGCTTGTAGGCTCAAGGGAGCATTTGGAAGCCTTAATTAGTGCAAAAATCTACTCCTCCCTATGACTGGAAAGTTGGACTGAAATTTGACCGTTGATCGAACTTGACTGCATACAGGAAAAGTTGTCTCTAATATATATTGATGCCATAAACATATTTGTGAATGTTAATGGGTTAGTTTACTAGATGATATTGTATTGGGCTCATTGTACTCTTTGTTGAACATTTTTATGAAAATATAATAGAAGAATAATTTCAAAGGATTTTCCGCCTTGTGGGGGTTTTTCCTTGGTATTTGACCAAACTTGGTGTCTCTTGTTGATGTGTTGATTGTCTCATTTGTTGTTGCATTTATTTTTCTATATTCAATTATTTTTGATGATTGGAAAGATTAATTATTATTGGAAATATTGCTAATTGAAGTATTGAATTGGGATACAGTAATTGATACAACATAGAACAATAAGAAAATTTAACAAAACCCATGTCCTCTGTCAACTGCATTAAAATTATTGTAAGGTGCTACATTGTCCTTGTCACCTACATCCTAAAATATTCCTCACTTCTTAGCCCAGTTTCATTTAGTCTTGTTATTCCATTTCCAGTCTTTCTTAGACTCATACCTTCACTTTGGATGCTCATAACAATGCTTCATCTTTCTGATGGCTTCCTCCAACCATCGAGGCTCATCAAAATAAATCTGGTCTTTGAACACTACTGGTAACCCACTAACAAACCTCTAAATCTTTGCTTCTCATCCTTAAGATAAGGCACATACCTCAACAACTCCAGGAATCTATTAGTGTTCTCATTGTCTATCATAGAACCCATCTTCATCTCATAGAATTCCTTGGCTCTATCATCATAGTATCTTTCATATAGGCACTTCCTCTTGAAAAGTCTCTCTAACTCATCCCAAATAAATTTCTCTTCTCCAATGTCTCTAAAATTCTTCACGTCTTCCCACCAAATATCTTCTTTCCCTTTGAGATTTAAAGTGGCTATCTTGGCTTTCATGTTCCCTAAGTAGTCAGGCAATCAGAAGAACTTCTTCATCCTAAGAGTCTTGGGTGTGGAGCCTGATTATCTTCTTTATTTATAGGTATTTCCGCATTGGAACCCAGTTCCTAAAGGGGTGGAAACGCCTCCCGTTTATTTCCATTAGGGGGTCTCGGGGGGGGATGATGATGAAAAAATTCCTTATAAAATATTATAATTTCGTAGTCAATCTGAGTCATTCATTAGGCAGATGATTTGACAGTAGAAGCTATGTTTAATTTATGGTTTTTCTCCTTAGAAGGAAACCCATTGATTTATATGAGGGAATTGTATTGCAGTTGTGTGTGTGTAATCTGAGTGAGAAACAGAGAGGAGACTGTGTGAGAGTGAAGAGGAAATTACAATGGATTTTTTGTAGGTTCTATCTCTTCATTTTTTTTGGATAATATATAAGGAAGGACTATCTTTTTTTTCTATGGATATAGCCCAAATTGGATGAACCACGTATATATGTGTCTCTCTTGTTTTATGTGTTTTTTGTGTTTGTATTTCTACAATATTTTATGTGTTCCATGGTTATGTAATATATAATTTTCTAACAACTGGTTTCAGAATCAAAGGTCTATTTGGTTGTTAAACTCATAGGAGAGAAGGGTTCTTGGTTGTAGTGGTAGCAATGGTGGAAGATGGTAGGTTTAGGTTCGAGAAATTTAACGGCCAAAATTACCACTATGGAAGATGTAGATGGAAGATTATTTATATAAAAAAGATATGTACCTACCTTTGAGTGGAAAAACAAAGAAGTTGATGAGTATGATAGACAAAAAATGGGAGATTCTCGACAGAAAGGTACTTGGAACAATACGACTATGCCTAGTGGCGTTAGTGGCCTTTAATATTTCAAAGGAAATGAAAATAAAGGATTTAATGAAGGCATTGGCCAAACTATATGAAAAACACTCAGCCTCAAACAAGATATTTCTTATGAAGCGTTTATTTAATATGAAGATGTTAGAAGGTGGATCTGTTGTTGATCATTTAAATGAATTTAATATGGTTACTAGTCAGTTAAGTTCTATAGGGGTAAATTTTAGTGATGAAGTTAGGGATTTGTTGTTTCTATGCTCATTTCCAGAAAGTTGGAATGGCTTAGTTATGGCTATTAGTAACTCTGTCTCAATCTAGTACTTTAAAGTTTGATGATGTCATTGGTGCTATCCTTAGCGAGGAAATGTGGCAGAAAATCTTTGGTGAGACATTAGGTAATGATTTGACTATAGACTAGGGGAAGAAAAATGGAAAGAGGAAAGAGCCCAGGATATCATAGTAAGTCAAGGAAAGGAAGATCCAAGTAAATATCATGGATAGTGTGCTGGAAGTGCTAGAAGAAAGGACACTTGAAGAAATACTGCAAGTCTCAGAAGGGAAAAGAAGGAGACACACATCAAGAAAACAATCATGAAGCAAATGTGATAGATGATGTGTTGAAATATGATTTTATTCTTTCATTATAAAATATGATTGATTCCTAGGTGGTAGATTCAGGGGCCTCATTCCATGCCACACCCGTTAGGAAACATTTTCATGATTATGTTCAATAAGATTTTGGATAGGTTCATTTGGGTGATGATAAACCATGTAAAATCATTGGAATGGGTAAATTTTAAATAAAACAATAGAATGGAAACCAATGGCTATTGAAGGAGGTAAGGCATGTTCCAGATTTGAAGAAAAACCTAATTTCAACAAGGTAGTTGGGAGGTGAAGGTTGTGTAACTACTTTTATAGATAAAACATGGAAGGTCACTATAAGAGCCATGGTAATAGCAAAAGGAGAAAAGTTTGGTACATTTTATTTATGAAAATGTATTTATAATTTTGTTAATGATTTAACCTCCACAGGAGTAGATACAAAATTGTGGCATGATAGGCTCGGGAACATGAGTGAGAAGGGGATGTAGATTCTTCACTCAAGAAATTTGTTGTCAGGTTTGAAGCATGTTGATTTGGATTTATATGAGAATTGTGTTTATGGAAAACAAAAGGGAGTCAAATTTCTCAGAGTTGGGAAAGAAAAGAAGAGTGAAAAATTAGAGTTTGTGCATATAGATGTATGGGGACCTACTCAAATATAATCTCTTGGTGGATCTCATTATTATGTTACTTTAATTGATGATGCAACTAGAAAAACCTAGATTTATTATATTCAAAATAAATCTGTTGTATTTGATACTCTCAAGAAATGGAAAGCTTTGGTTGAGAATGAGACATGAAAGAAGTTGAAGTGTCTCAGATCAGAAAATGGAGGTGAATATTGTAGCAAAGAGTTTGATAATTACTGTTCAGAGGATGGTATTCATAGAGAGAAGATAGTTCTAGGAGCACCATAGGAAAATGGTGTCTTAGAAAGGATGAATATGACAATCATGGAGCATGCAAGGGGCATGAGATTGCATGTAGGATTGCCTTTACAATTTTGAGTAGATGTTGTAGATACTGTTGTTTATATAATAAATAGAGGGACTGCAAGTTCCTTGGATGGTGGTAATTTAGAGGAGGCATGGGCATGTAAAATGTTAAACTGCTTATTTTTAAAGACTTTTTGTTGTGAAGCCTTTGTCCACATTAATAAAGAAAATAGAACAATGCTTGAGGCAAAATCAAAGAAATGTACCTTTATTGGATATGGTGTTAATGATTTTGGTTATCACTTATATGATTATGAAAATCACAAAATCATTAGGAGTAGAGATGTCATATTCAATGAAAGGGTCTTGTATAAGGATCAAATGCAAGAAAAGAAACAGGAAAAAGAAAATAGAGAATACACAGTGCTTGATGAGATCACAGAAAAAGAAAAGGTGTATGAAAATCATAATGATCAACAACCACAAAAACAACAATAGACACCTCAAACACTTGAAAGTGGTACTAGAATATCTATCAGGATAAGTAGACCCCCTGAATGATACTCTCCTTCATTATATTATGTATTTTTGACTGATTTTGGTGAAACAAAATGTTATGAAGAATAAATTTAGTTAGATACCAGGAGGAAGTGGGAGCTAGCCATAAAAGAAGAGATGGACTCTTTGGTACATAACGAGACTAGGGCTTATTCGGGTTTCTTGCAAGTAAAATAACATTTTAGAATAAATGGGTTTATAGGTTGAAGGAAGAAGATGGAGGTATACAAAGGTATAAAGCTAGACTTGTTGTGAAGGGGTTTGCACAAAATAAAGGTATATACTTTGATGAAATATTTTCTCCTATTTTTAGAACGACTTCAATAAGAATTATTTTAAGTCTGTTAACAACAAAATATTTGTTGAAGTATGGCAACAAGAATATTCCAATTTAATTTGTCCTTGAATTAAATTGTGAATTAAAATCGAATTTAGTCTTAACAACTACTTGGAAATAATTAATTAATTTATTTTAAATTAATTAGTTGGAGAAATTCAAGTTAGAAGTCTTTCCGAAGCAATGCAAGAGTTATCCCTTAAATTAAGGAGATAAGATTGAGTTATATTTGAGCTATAATTAGTTAACTCAGTTTACTGAGTTAATACAAGTTAGCTTAGTTCCAAACTGTTTGAGGAACTAATAGTGAGTTAACAGTCAGTTGATGCATTAATGCAATCAACTAGCGCTACTCTAGTTAACTGAATATTCCCTCATTAGAAACTCAGGCATGTCTATTTTGAGAAAGACCTAGTTGAGATTAATGTTCAAGGACAATGTACTATCAGTTGCATGTGCTTTCTCATGGAGAAAGCTCATGAATGCAGTCAAGGATTCATCCTTGAGGATTACGCAGTTTTGAAGGCTTATTTTTCCACTTGGTAATAGGCTAATCATCCACAAGGAAAATCGCAAGGAAATAGGAGCTTGGAGGGTAGATAAGAAGGCTAGAGAGAAGCCAAGAGTGCCTGTGAGCATCTGTGAGGATTGTACTAAGAGATGGCTAGCTATGAGAGCTAAGGCTTTGTATAATTCCTATGTATTTCCACCATGTATGATAATACAATAGTGTGGGGTTTTTATCTAAGACTTTCCCCAAAATATTTTCATGTGTATTATGCCATTGATTCTTCTTCTTCTGATTATATTGTTCAGCTCAATCTTTAAGCTTCCGCAAATTGATAGTAGAAGTATGTTATATTATTCTTCTTTGATTTATATTGCATTATCGGGTTAACCTATCATAGATTTTCTACATGCTATCAGAGTTGTGAACAATATATTGAGAAGAGAACTCAAAGTTTGAAGTTCGGGGTTGCAGGTGCAAATCGAATTCATATCATACTTCAAGGTTTTCCAATGGCATTCTATGGCTTGAGAATCAAGTATGCCTTGGAAGGTAGCTCGAATTACGTAGCATGGAAAGATAGAATGGATGCTGTATTAGAAGACAATGGTTTGAAGGAATTAATTGATGAAGAAATCCCAAAGCCAGCTTCAACTAATGCACAAGAGTTGGCAGAGTGGAAGAACTGTGTGGCGAAGGCGAGATAGATCATCCTTGAGGGAGTTTGAGACCATATTGTCTCGAGTCTCCATGGGAAGGATACTCCATTTTCAATGTGGAAGACATTGAAGGACCTCTACCAGGACAGTAGCGAACAGAGGAAATTTGCACTTAAGGATAAGCTTCGAAGAATCAAGATGGAGAAGGGCGATACTATTTCCACATATCTGAACAAGCTCACCACCTGTAGAGATGAGCTTGGTAGTGTGGGAATAACTACTGACAGTGATGATATGGTGAGCCTTGCTCTTCTTGGCCTTCCAAAGAATTGGAATAGCTACCAGGACTCTGTGAATGGAAGGGAGAAACTGTCAGATTGGGAATGACTGTGGTCGGATCTTATGCAAGAGGAGATCAGGAGGGGCACACGAGATGGTTCTTCATCCAAGAATGATGATGAAGAAAATATGGCCTTAGCAAGTAAGGCAAGGAAAGGGAAGGGGAAGGCTTCCCATTTCAAATTGAATTCTTCTCATGGAGGGAAGAAGGGTGACATGTCTAAAGTAAGATGCTTTAATTGCCACAAGATGGGACATTATGCGACTAATTTCCCATTGAACAATTCCAAGAAGGGATCCTCGGAAGGATCGGTAGGTGAGGCATTAGCCTCTCAGTTTGAAATGGACTTTACCCTCATCGCATGCATGGTGTCATCGATGATGTGTTGTGTCTGGTATCTTGACAGTGGAGCCTCACTCCACATGACCAGTCATAAAAATTTGTTCAGTGCCTTGGAGGAGAAAGACCTCAAGATGCGCATAGAGATGGGTGATGACGGAAGGTATAGTGTTTCAGGAGTGGGCATGGTTTCTTTTCAGAGGGATCATGGAGCTCCTCTCACCTTGACAGATATGAGGTATGTGCCTAGAATAAAGAAGAACTTGGTATCAGTCGCGGTGTTTAAGGACAAAGGCTACGATGTTGTCTTCAATAAAGGAAATGCGTTCCTGAGACACATAGCCATGGGTCAGACCAAGAAGATATGGATTCTGGTGAAGAATCTCTATAAAATAGAGGTAGATGATTGTGCAACATTGAGTACGAAAGAAGAATTGGTGCAAAGCCAAGACATTGGCGAGTTGTGGCACAGGCGGTTGGGCCATTTGCATCATGGGGATTTGAAGATAATGCAGTAGATATCTACGAGACTTCCCAAAGGTAAACTTGAGCAAGTTGACACATGCAAAGGCTGTACCTTGGGAAAGTACACCAAGTATTCCTTTTATGATTGAGATAGTTGAGCAGAGGCTATCTTAGAGTGAGTTCATACTGATTTTTGTGGACCATTCTTGACGACATCCATAGCGAAGCAAAGCTATTATGTGATTTTCGTTGATGAATATTCTCGTAAATGTTGGATTTATTTCATGCAAAAGAAGGACCAAACATTCACAAAGTTTTATGAGTTCAAAGCTTTGGTCGAGAAAGAATCAGGGAAGAAGATCAAGGCCTTGAGAAGCGACAATGATGGAGAATATGTCTCTCAAGAGTTTAAGGACTTCTGTGCAGCGGAAGGAATTAAACGAGAGTTGACGACACCTCATAACCCACAACAGAATGGGGTGGGCGAGAGGAAGAACAAAACTATTTTAGGGGCAGCATGGGAAATGCTGCATGACCAAGGCCTACCACTTCACTTGTGGGATAAGGCATGCAACACAGTGGTCTATTTGCAGAATAGAAGCCCGCATCACATACTTGGGATGAAGACACCAGAGGAAGCTTTCTGCGGTAAGAGACCAGATGTGGGTCACTTCATGATCTTTGGTTCATCGGTATATTTCCATGTGACAAAGGATGCACGGAAGAAGCTTGAGCCAACAATAGAGTTGGGTATATTTGTGGGGTACACTAATACACCTCACAACTATCGGGTGTACTTGCCTATTAGTCAGAGGAAAATGGTTCGCAGAGATCTCAAGTTTGATGAGCAGAAGGCCATGCAAGTTTCCCTTGAGAGGGAGCTCCAACTACAGGCTGTGGAGGAACTGTTGGTTCCTAAGGAGGAAGAGCCTCAGGTTGATGTGGAGAAGCCACATGCAGAGGTTCCAGGAGTGCAGACATCCACTTAAGCAGAGTCTTCCAGAGATGGACGAAAGCACTCAAAAGAAGCTGACAGATTGTTGGAGGATGCGAGAGAGAATGTGGGAGCACCATCTTCTTAGTGCAGACAGAGGAGGTCACTTGAGAGGTACACTAGATACCTGGCCCTTACTGGGGAATGTGTTGAGACTGAGTCATATTCCTTTGAAGAAGCAGTGCAACAGCCAATTTGGGTTGATGCTATGGTGGAGGAGTATGACTCCAGTGTTTGGGACATGGTTCCGAGACCAGAGAACAAGTCAGTCGTGAGTTCCCGTTGGCTTTACAAGGTAAAGCAAGCTACTGATGGTAGTGGGGAGAAGCATAAGGCAAGATTTGTTACCCGTGGCTTTTCACAAGCGAGGAGGATCATGTTGCTGTAGTATATTTCGACAGAGGAGCAAGATGCTGACATTTTGACAAAGGCATTGTCAAAGTGTAAATTCGAGTTCCATAGAGATAGGATGGGGGTGGCAGATAATCCCTTTCTTGTTGAGAGGGAGTGTTGAAATATGGCAACAAGAATATTCCAATTTACTTTGTCCTTGAATTAAATTGTGAATTAAAATCTAATTTAGTCTTAATAACTACTTGGAAATAATTAATTAATTTATTTTAAACTAATTAGTTGGATAAATTCAAGTTAGAAGTCTTTCTGAAGTCATGCAAGAGTTATCCCTTAAATTAAGGAGATAAGATTGAGTTATATTTGAGTTGTAATTAGTTAACTCAATTTACTAAATTAAGTCCAGTTAAATTAGTTCCAAACTGTTTGAGGAACTAATAGTGAGTTAACAGTCAGTTGATGCATTAATGCACTCAACTAGTGCTACTCCAGTTAGCTGAAGATTCCCTCATCAGAAACTCATGCATGTCTATTATGAGAAAGACTTAGTTGGGTTAATGTTCAAGGACAATGTACTATTAGTTTCATGTGTCTTCTCATGGAGAAAACTCATGCATGCAGTCAAGGATTTGTCCTTGAGGATTGTGCAATTTTTAAGGCTTGTTTTTCCACTTGGTAATAGGCTAATCATCCACAAGGAACATCGCAAGGAAATAGGAGCTGGAGGGAAGAGAGGAAGGTTGAAGATAAGCCAAGATTTCCTATGAGCATCTTTGAGGATTGTACTGAGAGCTATCTAGCTGTGAGAGTTAAGGCTTTGTATAATTCCTATGTATTTCCACCATGTATGATAACACAATAGTGTGGGGTTTTTATCTGAGACATTCCCCAAAGTATTTTCATGTGTATTGTGCCATTAATTCTTCTTCTTCTAGTTATATTGTTCAACTCGATCTTTAAGCTTCCCCAAATTGATAGTAGAAGTAGGTTATAATATTCTGCTTTGATTTATATTGCATTATCGGGTTAACCTATCACAGATTTTCTACAAGATTTGCATCTTGAGTAGTTTGATGTAAATACAACCTTTCTCCATATGGATTTGGAGGAAGAGATCTATATGTGACAACCACAAAGGTATGAGGTCAAAGGGAAGGAGAAAATAGTGTGTAGGTTGAAGAAGAACATGTATGGCCTAAAACAGGCTCCAAGGAAGTGGTATCTAAAATTTGATAGGTTTATGTCTAAACAAGGTTATACTAGATGTCACTTTGACCATTGTGTTTATCTCAAAAGGAAAAATAATGGCATCTATATTATATTGTTATTGTATGTAGATGACATGCTTGTTGCAGGGTCTAACATGTTGGAAATAAACGTGCTCAAAGAAAAATTGGCAAATTCATTTGCAATGAAGGATTTGGATGCAACAAAACAAATCCTTGGTATGAGAATAACTAGAGATAGGAAAAAACACAAATTAACATTGTCTCAAATTTAGTACATACAAATGGTGTAGGAAATATTTAATATGCAAAATGAAAAACCAGTTACTACACCTTTGGCTAGCCATTTCAAACGAAGTAAGGAGATGTGTCCCAAGACTCAGGGAGAGACAGAACATATGTCTAAAGTTCCATATGCATCAGAAGTTGGAAGCTTAATGTATGCAATGGTCTACACAAGACCTAATATTGCACATGTAGTGGGAGTTGTAAGCAGGTACATGAACAATCCAGGAAAAGAAAATTGGATGGAAGTGAAGTTGATTCTTAGGTATTTGAGAGATACCACAAATCAAGCATTATGATTTGGTGGTTCAAACATTGCTCTACAGGGATATGTTGATGCAAATATGGTAGGTGATAAAGATAATAGGAGGATCACCACAGGGTATGTGTTTACTGTAGGTGGAACAACTATCAGTTGGGTTTCAAAAATTCAAAGTTTTTTTCACTTTCAACGAAGGAAGCATAGTAGGTTGCTACTATAGAGGCTAGTAAAGAAATTATTTAGCTGTAAAGGTTTATGGATGAATTGGTTAAGAAGCAAGAGATGGGTAGGTTATATAGTGACAACCAGAGTGCCATTCATCTTGCAAAGAAATCAACATTTCATTACAAGACTTAAAATATACAGCTCAAGTATCATTTCATACGGTCAGTGTTAGAAGATGGACAGTTGAAGCTGGAAAATATACGCACTAGCCAGAATCCTGTAGATATGTTAACAAAAGTTGTAACCAAGGAGAAAATGAGATTCTTCTTAGTTTCAATTGGTCTTCAAGTATGATGATGAAGACGAGAAACAACCAAGTCCAAAGTGGAAGCATTTTCCATTAAAAAAAGCAACGATGGAGTTGCAATAATCAGTCTCCAAGTGGGAGATTTTTGGGTGTGCAGTCTAATTATCTTATTTATTCAGAGGTATCACTGTGTTAGACCCCATTTCCTAAAGGGGCAGAAATGGGGGTTCAGGGGGGAATCTATGATGAAAAAATGCCCTGTAAAATATTGTAATTTCGTAGTCAATCTGATTTGTTGATTAGGAGGATGATATGATGATAGAAGTTATGTTTAATTTAGGGTTTTTTCCCTAGAAGGAAACCCCTAGATTTATATGAGGTAATTGTATTGCGGTTTTGTGTGTGTATTCTTAGCGAGAAAGAGAGAGGAGACTACGTGAGAGCGAAGAGGGAATTACAACGAATTTGCTGTAAGTTGTATCTCTTCATTTTGCTAGATAATATAAAAGGAAGAACTGGTTGTTTCTCCATGGAAGTATTCCAAATTGGGTGAACCAGGTATATCTATGTCTCTCTTTTTTTATGTGTTTTCTGTGTTTGCGTTTCTTTAATATTTTATGTGTTCCATTTCTCTGTAATATATAATTTTCTAACAAAGAGGCCATGCTTCTGTATCCTCTGATCTCTTCATCTCCCCATCAAATTTAGGAGGCTTTTATTTCTTCAAATCCTCTGGAAAATATCCCCTCTCACTCCCCTATAAGGATGATGGCAGTGATGGCGATGATGTCTCTCAGAAAAAGAACTAGAATAGAACCCATAAGCAATACCCCTCCTGTCAGGTGTATCCAAAGATCTTCCACCTATGACTGTATCATCTATATCCAAATTGTATCCTAATCGAGACCTACTACAATATTACCGATTAGTATTCTCCTCCTATCCATGGTTGATCCTCAATTGCCTCGGTCTCTGTAAATTTGAAAGACTCTGAAGGATCACTACATTAACCTCTACTTTCTTTTCTTGAACTCTAGAAAGCCTTTCATGTGCCTCAATGAACCTTCTATTATCTTCCTTACAAATTCTAATTTATGCCTTCAAACTTCTTAGTGTATTTGTTATATAAGGAGAATACTCTTCTCCTTGCTGCTCAATGGACCTGTCCAATTCCATTGGATTCTCATCAGGCCTTTAAGGGGATTCATGTGAACTGTAGTCTACCATTTTACTCTTCATCTCTGATATTATCTTTCTTGCAAACATACCATGTTAGATAAACCAAATATAGTCATAATCAAATCATACCTCAGTGTATCTCAGGGTAGGCTATCACATCTGCACAAGTCAGTCCAGATTAACAAGACATAACTTCACAAGCATATCAACTCATACATAAATAAGGTCATGATATCCATAATAATAATCAATTAACATGCATACATGATAAACGAATAAATAAATGACATGCATGTATAACAATCACATCTACCTCAAGCTCCTGTGCTGCAATCTCACTTTGATACCACCATGTAACGCCTCCTCCCACATTTACCCCATTTTACAAGCTTTCCAGGGTAAAAAAGAGATGACTGTCACTATGATATGACTCAACCTCCAGGTTCTAGTTATGGAAGTGGGGCCTACAAATCGACAACTTATAGCCATCCCTCAAGAACTACAGACCACTCAGGAGCCCGCAAACCACCCCAGGTGATCAATCCCTCAGCTGGAACTCCTTTTCACAAGAGAAATTCCCCAATCACACCCATAACACTTCATGCATGTGGTTGGGAGGCTATCACTGCACCCACAAGCCTCTCCCCATATGTTATGACCCAAAATTCCCTATTATGTGCATGTGGTCACAAGATCTATGCCACTTTTTCAAGATAACTTCTAGACCACTACCAAGAACTGCTTGTAACTTTCTATAATCATGACAATGATGATAAAACTGCTAAAAAATTTACACTTGAGAAAAATATTGACCAATACATGCCTACTGCAAGATAATTTTTTTTTCAAACACATGATAAACACACAAGTTACAGGTGATGAGTGGATATCATATCATAAACTTTTGAACTTCATATGAGAATCACCAAGAAGGCTCTATTCCCTCTCTAGCTAGCTGCAATAAAACTTGTTAGCCCATGCATTCATCAAATATCCAATAACTTATCAAATCATGAACAAGAGCCATAACGTGAATACATCATATAACCAACATATAACCGACGTATATCCAAAATAGAAACCATGACAAATCAACCATAATATCACCATAATAATCAATAAAAACACTCATAGAACGCAATAAGAAAGTAGCTCATATTAACACATGAGAATGCCAACCAAGTCAGGGACTTCCATGTACCACCCAACCATAGATTGGGTTGAACTAAATGTCTCTTTCAACCAAGCATCCTCGATCCATATTCCAAGCATGAATGCGGGATCATAAGGGTTAAACCAAAAAAACCAACCAAGGCTTCCAGAGGCCAAACCACCTCAACCCTCAACCGCAGTGATCTCACCTATATGGTCTAGAAATCACTAACATCAACTAGATTGGTATCTACCCATGCTGTCCAGGGCTCCAGGAACTAGCAACTCAACCCACGGCCTATAGGGAACCCGAGTTGTTATAGGGATCCAAAGATCTCCCATCTCAACCCAAAACCTCCAGGGAACCCAAGTTGTTCCATGGATCCAGAGCGTTTGTCCCAATCCAAAACCGTAGGGAACCTGAGAACCAATCAGAAAACCAAATGGGGAACCCACTACAATTACTATCCATGAAATGGCAAGGCAAGGATGAAACCACTGGCAATCCAGGTAAATCTCCATGCCAATGAAAACATGTATATAAGGAATCACATGCATGCATCATGCATCCATAAACCAACAAGGAAATCACACATGCAACCTATTACTTGCAAAGTACCCTTGTTGTAGTTGCTGATCTAACCTTCTCTTTCACTTCCCACCAATTACTTTCTTGTCCTTTGCTTGCTTTCTCCAAATCCAAGTGAATGCTAAAGTTCTCAAAGAATGCTCTGAGTGTGCAAGAGTATGAGAGGATGAGCTAGAGCTCCACCCAAAACTGTCCAAAAAGATATCAATTGTTTCTTTGATGCCTTTTTATCATTCATGCTTCCATTTTCTTCATTTTCCCTCTAATTTCCATTGCATGAAATTTTTTATCTTTTCATCTCCTTTTTCTCCTATTTCCTTTATTTTCATAATTAAATGCCAATTATTGCCTCTTTTCCTTTGCAATGCCTTTTCCAATTTTGATAGCCAAATAGAAACCATAAGTGATGCCCACCATAATGTTTTCCCAACATTCAACTTGGAATATGTGTCCCATGACCTTGGTATTATTTTATTTACAAGGAAAATAAACCAGGGTTTGTTACAATATGTACCTGATATTTAGGAATGTTGGTAGTGTGCAGATCACAAAACAATTAGTCAGTCAAACATATCTCAAAGGAGAAATAAGCATAGAAAAATATACTACATAATCCTTATATAAGAACATTCATACTAATCTTCAATCATGAACATTAATAGATCACTTCATTTTCCATCCAATATACCTACAATACATTCATTAGTTTTCTCAAACAACTGATCCTCCTCCTTTCTCCTCAGAGTACACCTGTTCTAGATCAGATCATGCACAAATAACTTGTTGAATGAACACACAACTCCTTGATCTCCTTCTCCTTGTATAAACATTTGTCTTTCCAATACCACATGAAAATCCCTAGGGTTTTTTGTTAGTAATTGTTTGATGAGATAAAATAATAGTTGTTATCACAAAACCGTGGGAGATTACCATGGGAAAATATCATGGTTTTCTATTTTTCATGGGTAGGGTCACATACACGACTCTTGTTCTTAAGGACTGCATATGTACACAAATTTTATTTACAAGAGTCACGTATACTTTTTAAAGTTCACATTTTTCATGCATCATGTGACTAAGTTGTTAATACCATTATTCGTGTCATCTGCAACAATTCTGTAATCATTAAGGAAAAAACATCATATTATAATCATGATGACATCAAGGACATATTTGACATGCAGGTTGCCATCAAGGACAACATATTAGGCATTATACCAACATGGTAGTTAAACCCGAATGCGTATTGGTTCTATTATGAGTGCAAGTTTGACCTTAGAAACACACACACCCACACATACATATATAAAGATATATAGCGTGGCTTGGTGGTTAAGCCAAAAGGCATATTGGTTCTATCACGAATTCAAGTCTGGTCTGAGACACACACACACAGACACAGATCTCTCTCTCTCTCTCTCTCTCTCTCTCTCTCTCTCTCTATATATATATATATATATATATGTTGGGATGGGGTCCCCAAGGGTAGAATTGAAGTAATTTAGCCATTTTTTAAAAATATTTTTGTAAAGAATCCAAAGTCTCCACAAAATATGGATGCAGAGTGCGTAGCTAGGCAAGAGTCATAGGGGCCTTAGCCACTTGTTTAGGTAAGTGATAGGGGTTTTGAAGACTCACCCATGAGCCGGGGTCCATGATATTGTATTAGAAAATCTATAAATAGTTGAGTCATAACAAGTCTTAGAGATAAATTTCGATAGATAAGGCTAGATAGATGAATGAATGAATGATGTTGTAAGGGGTTGATAGACAGAAAGGTATGTTCTTTTCAGTAGTGAAGAAAAGGCTCCACAGCTTAGTGTGCAGAGGCTTGGAAGAGTCCACAGCTGAGTGCGTGGACCCCTGCAGCTGAGTGCGTAGGGAAGTAGAAGTCTGTACTGTGAAGGATCTATTCAATAAAGACTAATTTTGGGTTGGAAATATTTGCATATGTGTTTTATTTGTGTATCTGTTTACTTATTTATTTTTCTTTAAATACTATTTCCATGAGTTAATGTGTTCCTCTACACGAATTGGGTTAACTAAATATGTTTATGCTTGGTAAAGATACTTAATGATATTTACGAAGTTATGGATCTAAACTAATATAGTTATTGAAAGAGAAGATAAATATGCATGACGACAGATATAGGCCACATAAACCCTAGAAAGCATGCTTATGTGTGCAAAAGTAAGAGGGCTATATTCTTACAGTATGAATAATGCAATTGAAGGGTTCCACGAGGAATTGAAGGTCTTTAAGTTGGTTTTAGGGTTTAAGATCTATTAGAGGGTTAGATCTGCGTGAAGGAAGATCTTGGATATAGAAACTCATCACATCATCTCTGGATGCAGAAACTTGGTTCTAACATCCCCCAATACTGCTTCAGGTGAGACTGCAACCTGCGTTATGCGGGGTGTTTCCAAAAGGGCCAGAAGTGTAGGGTTTTGTTGGTTGGTGCAACTAACTCCGAACCTATAGTGGAATGACTTGGATGTGCATGCAACTAACTAAATAACGCATTGACAAAGGTATGTAACGGGTAGCAGAATGACTAGGATGTGCATGTACTTGCAGTACTATGGGCCTATAGGAAAACCTATAAAAATATAATAGGGAAAACACCATTTAGATTGGCCTATGGTGTCGAAGCAGTGATGCCTATGGAGTACATTGTACCTAGTTTGTGCATAGCAGTTTTGACAGATATGGCAAATCAAGAGGCCTTGGAGGAATGGCTCATGTAGCTAATGGAGTTAGAGGAGGACCGATTTTTGGCAAGATTCCACCAACAAGTATGGAAGGAACGTGAAAAAGCATGTAATGATTGCCATATAAAGCTTCACACTTTCAAGATAGACGATCTTGTGTTGTTATACGATAGCAAGTTCACCAAATTTCAGGGTAAATTCCATATGCATTGGTTAGGACCATATATTGTCCAAGAAATTACAGAGGGGGGCGCAGTTCAGCTCGCAAAGCTGAATGGTGAACCTTTTCTGGGAAAAGTGAATGGGAGCCGACTGAAGCTATATATGGGGGATCCTGCCCCTGCTCAATGACTATATGAATGCAGGATAGTATTAGTGCTCCAGGCAGTTGAAAGGGAGTGTGAGACTATAAAACACACTACCCGACTGAGAGGACAAAGCATCAAATAGGCTGCGTCAAGATTGACAAGGGTGCAACAGACGGAGTTGCACTCAAGACGCTATGCCATGAAGGGAGGTACCACACAACCCAACCCAAAAATAGCCATTGAAGTCACTGTAGATGATTGGACTGAGAAAACCCCGTTAGGAGGAGCGGGTAGGAGACAATTAAGGTGAAGATCTTTGAAAATTTGCCTCGAAAGGCACATTTATGACAAAGTTATGGAGGGAATGGTTAGATTTGAATCCAAAAATCACTATAACTATGTCCCTTGGTCTGAAAAGAAACACTTTTTTGTCGAATAAATTCTTGCATGCACCGAGAATATTGGGGGGTTTTGTTCATGCACCCATAGCTCGCTCATTATTCTGATACAGTGTCCCGAGTTTCTTTGGAGAGAAAATATGAGCCTATGAGTTCTGAAGCTGTGGGGTATGAGGCCCCAGCTCCAGAAGCTGTGGCATAGAAGCTACACCAACAATACCTACGACGTCAAGGTCGCCTAGGCCAAAGTAGTCTACTTCTAAGCCAAATCAAAAGGAGCTAATCATAGAACCAGTGAGCCACTCACCTAGAAAGCGTCCACAAGACATGCGACAAAAGGGAAAAGAGGAAAAGCAAAAGCAACCATTTGTTCCCCTCGACCTCGACGAAGAGGAAATCTTCCAGGGGATAGAAGAGTTAGATGCCGAGGAAGATGAATGAATCATTATGCTTCCAGCATATGTGCCTCTGCAAATAGGACAAAAGAAGGTTACCAAAGACTCTGATGCCAACAAATTTTCCATTGCTATGCCACTACTCCCAGCTGAAGTTCCATTTGAGGGAATGCTATTAAATGCATACCAATGTTAAAAATGGAAGACTGGGACCTTGCTGACCAGGCGAAATTCCCGCATTTAGAGACAAATTAGTATATGCTCCACATATGCTATGAAGATACAAGGGTCACAAAGTTGGAACCAATGAAATGGGCCATAGGAATTCAGCTGGCAGGGTTATTAACAAGATACCCTTTAAAGGAGTGGACTCGGCAAAGGATTTTGTGGGAAAAACCAAGGAAAAATAACTCACAGAATGCATGAAGACTGAGTTCGGGCTTCTAAAGGGAAAGCATGGATATTCTATCCACTCCATAATAGTTTAGTCAGTACAATTTGTAGCATAGATCCTAGCAGGAAAGATAATGTGGAAGTGTCGCGTGGATGAAGTTCCCATACTGGTCATTTCCTTAGTAGCACAGTGTGCAAACAGAGTCTAGTATAATTGGGCCCCGTATCTATGTAGAGAATTTTTGGAAAACTGTTGCGAGGCGTAGGAAGAGAGCAAGTTGTTCCATTATGCTTGGCTCTTATTGTTAATTTTTTTGGTGGCATGGAGGCTTCCA
Organism: Pinus tabuliformis; assembly: GCA_031772625.1. Classification (NCBI taxonomy): domain Eukaryota; kingdom Viridiplantae; phylum Streptophyta; class Pinopsida; order Pinales; family Pinaceae; genus Pinus; species Pinus tabuliformis. The sequence continues at coordinate 446,596,296 of CM062804.1, read as the reverse complement.
GAGGACAGTCAGTTCCCTCCGCTAAATGAGAGCCTCCTAGAGGCAACGAAGTTCACTTCGCTATGGCAGACTAAAGATGCGGAGCGGGCTACAGAATCCAAGTTTTTTTGGGTATTCATGGAGATGGACATCCACATGGATGTAAACCAGAGGCAAAGGTTATCTCCCACTTTGTTCGAGCAGCTAAGAGCCTTTGCAAAATTTAAGGCAGACGTCCACTATGTCTGGATCTGCGTGTGAAAAGACCCTCAAGAGGTATGGCACAAGCTGCCTTACTTAGTGGTTGACACAAATGTACAAGAGGTTGTGGGTGGATGGCTAGTAGAGTCATGTGCGCCTACCTAGTTGGATGTTGGGATAAGGAAAGAAGGAGAAAGGTCCTTCGCGCAGAACTCTGCTGCGAAAAAGAAGAAAGAAAAATAACAAGCAGTCGCATGGGAGAAGGACACCCAACATAAGAAAAAATAAGTTGCTGTTATGACAGCTGTGGAGGAAGAGAGGGCTGCGAAGGAGTGTGCTGCTAAAGAGCAGGCTGAGAAGGAAAAATAAGATACCGGAGCAAGCAACAAATTAGCTTCGCAATGCACTGATGAGTAGGATATATCTACACAAGGTGGTGATGGGGGTGAGGAGGTGTCCACCTCCTTTAAATTTTAGAAGCACACCAAAGAGACAACCAAAGGTCTGGGAAAGAAGCGGAAATCAAATAAACATTCACTAACGGACCCTCTTGTACTAATAGAGAGTGATTTAGATGAGATCGGTGATAAGGTTCGAGATACCATGTCAGAGCTATTGTCGCACTTTGAGCAGCAATATATGCAGACACTGGGGAGTGTCTAGAGGGATCTATGCGAGCTGCAGATCTAGGCTGGTAGGATCCAGGCAAGCGTTGGCCAAGCGAGTGCGGTACAAGTGAGCTGAACTCAAATGAATATGAGTGTCCCAAAAGTGGACCGTGTTATCACTCAGGTTGTTCCCCAAAGTTGTAAGAAAGGGAATATGGCCGAGGTAACCATAGACCAATCTTTTAGATATAGATTCTAGCCAATCTGTATTTAGAGAGGGCTCCCTCTTTTGATTTAGCTTTGTTTTGAAATATGTTAGGCTAGCTATGAAGCTCAAGGGTTTTGTTTTGGTTTTGGATGGTGGAATTCAATAGAATAGTGAGGCAAACTGAATAGTTCAGTCCGTTGGGCATGTTGGAGTCAACAAGAGGATGGCTTTCTGGATTTGGTTTCTTAACAGAGGATGGTATCACAGAGAAAGGTAGTCAAACATGGAACAAATTCAGGCTGAAATCAGATGGAATGAACTCAAATTGGTGAAGGTCAGTTAAGAATCCTTCAACATATTGAAAGAGGGAAAATGGATGATTACTGCTAAGGAGCAGTTAAAAATTCCTTAGAAAATATTCAAAGTGCAAGAATCGGGAAGAAAGAGTAATTAAGAATTCACTGCTTATATTCATTCTAAAGAAAACATAGAGAAAAATAAAGATTGAAGACAGAGTGCAGCTTAAGCAAATTCTGAATTAATCATTTTCTTCACCATTCAGATTATGAAACACAGACGATATAGCAAACAAGAAAACTGTAAAACATGAGATATAGGGAACTTATTGATCTGGAGTTTGATTCAAGAATTCTGTGACAAGTCTTCTGCATCAATTCCTCATCCAATGAGCCAGACAACAGATGGTTCCAACAACCTTTTTATACCAGAGATCTTGTGTTACAGTAAAAAAACTATGAACACCCACCAACCCCAAATACTTCGTCTGGGGGGGTATTTATACAAAATATCAAAATATCTTACAAAATATCTGATGGAGATAATATCTAGTGATGACTAATCCATTTTTTTACAAAAGATAGAGACAAACAATCTCAAAAAGAGGGAAAAGACGAATCGATGTTGTGTTGGCTGTTCCATCTCCGTCGGATGTGTTGGAGGCTCTGCGAGTCAGTTTACATATGTCTTTAACTGATACTCTATGTTGGCTGCTCCGTCATTGCCGGACAGTCTTTGACCTTGATTAGATATACTTTGACATGCTTGAGCCTCATTTATCTCTGTTTATCTTTATCACGAAAAATAACCCAAAAATCCACGTATTAGCCAAGAGAAACTTACAAAATCCCCAACATGTCTTCCCACCATTGTTGCTTTGGCAATTTATGTCTCTGAAGTTTCCTCAGTGTTTCATCAACTTCTGTATATTTGAAAAAATTAGGTTGGAGCTGAAACAAATGTTTTACCTCATGTTCAATATAAACTGAGTTCTCCAAATTATCATAGAGACTTTTGCCTGTGGGGAGTGATTTTACTCCTGAAGCACTTGTTGATGAATTAACTTGATCAACAACATATGTGTTCAACTTATGTACAAAATCTGCGTGCTTCATAAGCCGGTCATTATTTCCTAAAAGACTTGGTAACCTTTTATTCTACAAAACTGTAAACCTTTCCATGAAAGAATTAATTTCTACTTGCATATCCTGGCATCTTTTTTCCAAATTCTGCATTAAAGTTCTCTTGGCCAGAACTCTTTTGATTTCTAGAATGGTGCCTGTCCTGTCTGGGATTCCAAGTTGTTCCAACTGTTCCCTATTTCTGTAATTCAAAAAATGTATGAGCCGGTTGGCTTGATCAGGCATTTGTCCTAATAAAGCTCTTGATTTTTGAATTTCTCCATGTACTAAATTCACTAAGTCAACCTGCTCATAGATAGTTTGGATAGATGGCCAAACATTACTTAGGGATTGATTGATGTTGGTCCAAAGAATTCCTTTGATTTCTGCCAGAGGTTTATCCAAAGTGAGATCCTTCTCTAATGTTCTTACTTTATTCTCTAATGCTTTAACCTCTCTTATTTTCTCTACCACACTTATTTTGGATTTATCATAACCCTTTTCTACTTTTCCCAATTTTTCCTTTACTTGTTTCAGCTCTGACACTTGGAGTCTCAATTCTTCCATGGCCTTTATCAATTCTTATGTGCTCATTTTAGCACTGCTGCCTGGTGCTGCTCTTGCTGATGATGTACCTGTGATTACCTCTTGTTTGGTCAATTTAGTGAGGTCTAAATTGCTACTTTAAAATGTCAACCCGGGGTTCGTAAACTGACGAAGTGAAGTGTACTATATGTACTAGATAACCATTTCCTTAGTCTTTTGTCGTTTTTAGTTTTTAAGTTTGTTTTTGGATTTATCTTTCCCTAATGTGAGATGATGAAAAGGTGATAAAGCAAGTGAAATATGGATGATTATGGTGATTTCTAAGTGGTTTTTCAAAACTTAAAAGAAAGAAAGCTTTAAAATAACTGCAATGAAATCAATTCTTAAAAAGAAATAAAGACATCAAACAATGAACTAATGACATCGGCCCAGTATCTTTGTTGCTGAATGAAAATGAAAGTGAAATCTACACTAAATTCAATTAAAAGTAAGAACAACTAATCCACACTATTTCAACTCTTCAACTCAATCTTCCTTGTGAAAAGATATCATGAAATGTTAAGCAATGTGAAATCTAAAAGAAGTTAAACTGCATAAAAGAAACTAATCACACTACTTTAACTCTCTTGACCTTTTGCCTTTCAGCTTAATTTACCCTGTGAGAAACAATCATGAACAAGTCAAGCAATGTGAGATCTAAAGAAAACTAAATCAAGCTATAATGAGTGATATTCTGGTTCCTAATAAAGTTATTTGATTATAGAAAGAAACCGTTAACAAATGAATAGCATGATATCTAAGAGCAGAAAATAAATGTACAACTTAAGGAAATGACAGTACTGGAAATCAAACTTCAGAAAACAAGAGTCAGCGACAAAGACAAGATGATCTCGTATGCCAATAGTTATAAAAAGAAAAGGTGAAAAACTGCCCCGGGCTGCCTAAGAAAACCTGCAGAAAACACTGATCAGTTGTAACCATAAAAAAGCAGCAATGAAAATGTAAATCAACAGAAATAAAAAAGCTTTGTTATGTACAACTAATATACATGATGAAATAAAATGCAACATTTAAATGAAAACTATACAGCTAATATACATGAACAAGAAAAAAAAGTAATGCAAGAGTTAAAGGACAACTGTACAAGGCTTTAGTGAGCAGGGGCCCTCTGCCACTTCTGCCGATTCAACGAACAGCTACAAGCTTAAGTTTAAACCAGTCTTCTCATATATTAAACAGCAACGTAAAAGTGCAGTGGGGAAATACAACAACTTCGAATTACATTACAAGAGATTAACTTTTACAGCGTTCATGGACGCGTTATTTATAAGGAAAGAAAGCTAAACAAATTAACTAAATCTACGCTATTAACCACGCTGCCAGAGACACGTAAATCCTCTTCAGCCCGGATCTAGGTAACTGTCATCATGTTTATTAAATCTGAGAGGTATGGCTGTTGGATTCACGCTACCAGGATGTCTTCGTGGCTAAGGACTGTGCCACGTAGCTTCACGTGCTCAAAAACAGAGCTACGCAGAGCCGTGCCACCGCTGAACACTTCCGTTGACTATCCTTTGCCCCTTGTTTGACCGCGGGCTTTTATGGGTGTGCTGGATGATCTGGAGGGACACGTTCCATGTCCTTGACTCCTGTAACTTGCCCATGTGGCTCGTTTCTTCAGAGGACACCTGTAGCATGGTGTTTGACAAAACGGCTGCGGAATCTTGTGCTGGCTGCAGAAACTTGGGTCGGCTGCGGAAACCTGTGTCGGCTGCGGAAATTGAGAAGCTTCCGCAGCTGTCTGAACAAAATTCTAAACCATACAACAGTCATCAGCGTAGTTAGAAAACCATGTCAAAAGCTCCTTTTTAAACTAAAATACAATGATTTAATCAACTTGGTGGATGAAATGAGTGGAAAAAGAAAGCTGAGAGGGTGTATAGGAAGGTGCAGGTTCGAGGCTCAACATACCCCCACTGTGAAGGTGTTGCATGTCCTCATGCAACCAAAACTTAGTTATTTTCCCTTAATCCATATGCTCTGAGGCTTCTGCAAGAACATTTAGCCCTCTTCTCTTTCTCTTTGATTCTAAAATGGTCCTTGGTTTCCTGACTAGACATTTGAACTTAAGATTAATCAATGCCATGCTCAACTTTTTACACTTTTTCTTCAGCTTCCTGTTCTTCTTTTGCCACAGTCCTAAATGGAGCATAGTGTTATCATGGAAAATCTTGTCTACCTTAATCTGCTCTTTGAGTGCTTCGTTTTCCTGTTTGATGTGCCTATTTAGGACTTCCAATTCAAACACTTCCTGTTTTAAAGACTGTACTTGTGCATCAAGTGGCAAGGTGGTGCTTGGTCCTGTAGCTGATTGTTCCAAGGACTCTAGGTAGTTATATACCTCTTGCTGATTAGGATCTACTTCAGGTGTCTTTCTTGGGCTAGGCTCAAAATCAAAATCTGGTGGAGGAGGAAGACTGTCCTCTCTTTCTGGCCGAAAAGGGCTTTCATCACGTGGAGGACTTGACTCAATGTCTGGTTGAGCTGGAGCTTTTTCAGGTGTTTCTTCACCTAAATCAATAAAGTGTGATTGTTTTTCTTGGGTTACACTCTTCTTTCCTTTTAGCCTACTGCTCCTCCTCACGTGTGGACTAGTGCTCTTTTCTTGTGCACTCTGTTTTCCTTTTTGTTTCTTTGTTATGGCAGCAGCTTGAAGATGTACTAATCTTTCTGCCAAAGTTTGAGAATCTTCCTCTATGAATGGTTCAGGGGATGGATAGGTTTCTTGAATGGTTATTTTGCCTTTGTCCTTCTTCTGTTTCTTGTTTTTAGCTCCCTCTTCTTCTTCTTTCTGAATAGTTTCCTGAATGTCTATTGTAGGAGAGTCTTGGGCTGTAATATTCTTTTCTTTCCTCCTACTTCTCTTTGGAATTTTTGGGGAACTGCTTCCAGAGGCTTCAGTCAGTTCTTGGAAGTGGTTTCTTGTCAAAAACTTTTCCCAAGTATCCTTAGTGTTTTTCAACTGATCTTCAATAAGGATTTTTATGAACCCGTGATGGTAAAGATGGGGTTTAATATTGCCTACGTGTTTTTGAACAGTAGAGCTCATTTTCTTCAAGCTTGATAACAAAAAATAAGGCAAATTAAGGGTATAACCTTCCATAAAATTCATCATTAGCCTGGCATGATACATGTACATGGAACCAAAACGACCCTCGCATGTGATAAATTTCTGGATAAGTAATAACAGAGTGGACCATTCTTCTTTTATTGCATGCACAGGGATTCCTTTTGTAAATACAGAGGTATCCATACCTGGGTTTTGGAGCATGATTCTCCATCCTTGATCTTCCACACTTCTGTTTTTGAACCACCTTTCACCTTCTTGTGAGAGATTTGTTGCAGCTGCTATTGTGGCCTCGGTCACTGTAAATTTTAAGTTTCCTATCTCCACTGCGTGTCCATTAAAGGACCGTGCAAAGGCTTTAGTCACTTCTTTGTTATAGCCCCTGAACTTTTGAATGAATCTCAACCACCTTGCTTTCTTCAACGACTCCTTCGTTTGAGGATAACCCTCCAGGTATTTTGGTCCTTCCGGTTCAGCTCTTAGTAGTTTTCCCATTCTTGGCTTTAAATTCCGCCTGAAAATTCTACTGCGTATGCAGGTTCAGGAAAAAAAATGGGCTGATTACGGGATTCTTAGGGTAACTGGAGTGGCCGTAATCGAAGTTCAGGATGTATGTGGTGACTGTAGCCAGGGTTTGGAGCAAGCTGTAATGGATGCAGCGGAAATGGAGAACAGGGAATGGTATGAGTACCGAGGGAGTAAAGGGTAAGCAACAGTAACGAGTTCAACATCGAATGCATGCGGGAGTGAAGTGATAAATGGGCAGAATAACGGCTGAGTCCTTTTGGATCGGATGACTTGCGCACACGTCTCAGCAGACGGCTGCGGAAATTATGGTGAAGGAGAGCCGTAGTACAGTAGGTCACGTCTCAAAAGTACGACCAATAAATGGCAGAGCAGTCCATCTCGAGTTTAAATTTAGAATGATCATGGGACCGTTAGAAATGAATAAGGTGTGTGGAATGACATCGTGGAAGAGGAGTGGTATGGGGCTTGCCGTATCAAATCATTGCATTTAGTGGAACTTGCCATGGTTTAATAACTATGCATAATAATGACATTGAATTGTTATTTCGTAGAGATTTTTGATCATACCTTTGGAAGTTTATCATTTCTTGATTAAGGCTTCTAACCCATTGTTGTTCTTTGATCTTGAAGATGCCCCATGTCTTTGCTGCACTTGGTGATGATGACACTAACCTTTGACTGTGATATTTTTTTGAAAACAGAGTGATGCGGGTTGTAAAGACAGAGTGATGCTGGCTGCGGAAATCGTTTCTGGCTGCGGAAACTGGTTCTGGCTGCGGAAACGGTTTCCAGCTGCGGAAACTAAGACAACACCCCTTTAACTGCACAAAGATAGTTAGAGAAGAACTAACTAAATAAAATAGTCCTGAGAGGGACTTTTATTGATGGAATGAAATGAAATGAGTGGAATGAGATGGAAATGAAGTGGAGTGAAGATGGAGATGAAAATGAGATGGATGAACTGAAATGGCAAATGAGGTGGAGTGAAGATGGAAAGAGAGAGAGATTTTTTTTTTTTTTGGAAAATATAGAGTGTCAGGTGCCCCTGATTTTCACTCTACATTTTCTGTATAAGACTGCCAATCTATGATTGGTTTTCAGGCTTATACAAAAGATTTTTTTTTTTTTTTCAACTGAAAGAAACAAAGACTAGGCTGATGGAGGAGAAGGATTCCTCTCCACCAGCCTCATTGCAGAATTTTCTTGAAACATTTTGACAAATTCCTCTTTTGAGAGTGGCTTATGATAAATTTTCAATCGGTGGCCATTCACAATGAGAGGAGTTTGAAACTCATCAATGGTATTGACTCGAACTGCTCCATTGCTAAAGACTTCGTCAATCTCATATGGTCCAAGCCAATGAGTCTGAAATTTTCCTTTGAAGTCTTTAAACTTGGAATCAAACAATAACTCCCAATATCCCTTTTGAAACTTTTTCTCTTTGATATATCTGTCATGCCACTTAGTTCTTTGGTGCTGAACTAGATCAGTCCTTAAAATTGCATCTTGTCTTATTTCATCTAGCTCATTCAGCTGCTCCATTCTGTGATTTTGGGCTTCTGATAGATTCATCCCCAACTGAACTGCCATCTTGAAAGTCTTGAATTGAAACTCAATGGGGAGCAGGACATCTTTCCCATGAACAAGTTCATAGGGAGAATGTCCTGTTGTATTCCTCCATGTAGTTCTATAGGCCCATAAGGCTTCAGGAAGCCTTTCTGCCCAATCTCTTCTATGTAGATGAATAGTTTTGGTGATGATGTTCTCAAGGAATTTGTTTGTAGACTCCACTTGGCCATTTGCTTGCGGATGGTACGGAGTAGATTTTCTATGCTTGATTTTGTATTCTTCCATCAGCTTCTCCATCAAATTAGATGTGAATTGACTTCCCTGATCTGTTACAATTTCTCTTGGGACACCAAAACGAGTAAAAATATCCTCAAAAAGAAATTGAACAACTGAATTTTCAGTGGCAGAAGGCAATGCCTTGGCTTCTATCCATTTAGTAACATAATCAATGCAAACCAATATATACTTCTTTTGTTTAGATGGTGGATTAATAGGTCCAATGAAATCTAAAGCCCATTTTTCAAAGGGTTCGATGAGTACCTGTGGCTGTAATGGCATTTCATTTGAAAGAGTTGGTCTCCCAACTCTTTGGCAGCTGTCACACCTCCTGACATATTGTTTTGCATCTTTGAAAAGAGAAGGCCAATAATATCCTAAAGAAAGGATTTTATAAGTTGTCCTCTTGTCAAAGAAGTGCCCACCGCATGGCTCATCATGACATGCCTTGAGGATGTCAGGCATTTCATCTTCCTGAACACATCTTCTGATCACACAGTCTAGCCCTGTTTTGAACAATTCATTAGAAATCCATGAATAACTCGAACTCTCCTGAATAATTCTTCTCCTTTCATTAGGAAATAAATGTGGGGGTAGTTTCCCTGTAACCAAATAATTAGCAATATTTGCATACCAAGGAGTTTTAGTAGTTACTGCAAACAAATATTCATCTGGAAACTTATCCTCTACAGGAGAATCTTCGTTAGTATTTTGGATTCTAGACAAGAAATCAGCTACCGTATTTTGTTTCCCTGGTCTATCCAATACGGTAATATTGAATTCTTGTAAAAGTAAGAGCCATCTGGTAACTCTGCCATTAGTAACAGGTTTGTTCATTAGATATCTAATTGCAGAATGATCAGTATGGACAAAAGTTTCATAGCCAGTTATATAGTCTCTAAATTTATTGATTACATGAACAACAGCTAAGAACTCTTTTTCAGTCACAGTATAATTTAACTCACTGGGAGTCAGATTTTTACTGGTGTAGTAAATGGCATAAGGAACTAAATCCTTTTGTCCCAATACAGCTCCTAGAGCTGTATCTGAAGCATCTGTAGAAATATGGAAAGGAAGTTTCCAATTTGGTCCTCTCAAAATGGGTGCTTCAGATATTCTTGTTTTCAAAGTTTCAAATGCAGATTGACAGTCAGGATCCCACTTGAATTCACAGTCTTTTGTAAGTAATTTGAAGAGTGGAGATGCTATTTTGGTGAAGTTTTCAATAAATCTTCTATAATATCCAGTAAATCCAAGAAAACTTCTAACATCTATTTGACAATTTGGAATAGGTAACTTGGAGATGACTTCAACTTTTGATCTATCAACTTTAATCCCATCTCCCGAAATATGATGTCCTAAAACAATCCCTTCAGTAAACATCATAAAACATTTTTCATGACTTAACGAAAGATTTGTTCCTTTACATCTTATAAGGACTTTTTCCAAATTTTCTAATGCCTCTTCAAATGAATTACCATAAACTGTAAAATCATCCATATAGACCTCTACACAATCATGGATTAGATCGAAAAAAATTCCTAGTACTGCCCTTTGAAATGTGGCAGGTGCATTACATAATCCAAAAGGAAGTACTCGGTAGGAAAAAGTTCCCCATGGACAGGTAAATGTGGTCTTGTCCTGATCTTCAGGTGCTACCTGAATTTGATTATAGCCACTAAAACCATCCAAAAATGAAAAATACTTTTTGCCTGCTAAAGTATCTAATACCTGATCAATAAAGGGTAAAGGAAAGTGATCCTTCAAAGTTGCTTTGTTTAATTCTCTGTAATCAATGCAAACCCTCCATTTACCATTCTTTTTAGGTACTATAACCAAGGGAGAAACCCATCGGCTATCTGAAATTGGATAAATGAAGTTTACCTTGAGTAGTTTTTGGAGCTCTTCTTTCACTATCTACCTGAGGTTTGGATTCATCCTTCTCTGAGGTTGTCTAATTGGTCTAATGTTTTCTTCGATGTAGATGTGATGAATGCAAGTCTTAGGGTCGATACCTTTCATATCGGTATACTCCCATGCAAATGTAGTAGAATGCTTTTGCAAGAGTTTGGTTAACTTTTTTTGTTGTGATCTTTCCAAGTTTCTGTTGATATTCAATGTTTTCCCTGGAAGGATCTCAATGGTGGAACTACCAAACTCTTCCATAGAGAAAAGAGACATCTGTCTAGAGGATAGATACTCAATGTTGGCATCCGACTGAAATTGTGTGTAGTCATATTCTGAAAGTGTTCCAAAGTTTTCTAGTGTGTTTAGAATTTGACTATCTTCACTAATCTCAGAAATGGTAAGGACAGGTTGTATAGTATCTTCATCATCGACCCACTCATCTTCTTCTATTTCTGTTATTGCCTTTGCTGGAGGATACAGATTGAACTTCTTTGTTGAATTACCATCTGAAATATACATATCCCCAGACCTACAACTGATAAAAGCATCAGCTGTCGCTAGCCAAGGTCTTCCTAAAATAAGAGGATGTCCTCCTAGATTACTCTTGGGAGTTAAAATCATGAAATCGACTGGATATTCCCAAGAGTCTAAGGAGACTGGAATGTCTTCTAATACACCATATGGTTTGACAATTGATCGATCCGCAAGTTGCAGTAAAGTAGGTGTAAAGAGAAGATTAGGAAGTTTTAGCTGTTCCATAGTCTGTCTACTCATAATGTTGATAGCAGCCCCTAAATCAATCAGAGTATTTGGAATTTCAATTCCATTGATATGTGTTTTGACAATTGGACTACCGGGATCTATATACTTCTGCATGGTAATTTTACCCATCATGATATCTGCAATTTTTCCTACCAGGTGGATTCTTCTTGTGTCTCTTGGTTTCTTTCCTGGTCTTTTAAGGCTCAACTCCTTTATTGTTTTTGCTAGAATAGGAATCTATTTAATGGCTTGTAACAAAGGAATCTTGATACAGACATTCTTCAATTCATCTAGAAAATTATAGTCAGGCAACCAAATTTGTTTTTCCACTCCTTTGTCAATTTGTAATCTTTCAGGAAAAGGAGGTGTGGGTAAAGATGCAGGTTGCTCAACTATGGGAGTTGTGGGGGTTAACTCTTTTTCTTTTTCCTTTTGAGTGTTTGGGTTTTGAAGAGATGCTTCAGAACCCTTATTGGCTTCAAGAGAATCTTCCTCAAAAATGCTTTGCTTTTGAGCATTTATAGAAGGTTTATCTAGGACTCTACCTGATCTGAGTTGTACATCATTGAGAGGAACAATCATAAAGGCAGGAAATTGTTGACATTCCATCATTGTTATAGACATTTTTGTGCCTTTCAGCTTTAAGCATGAAATGTCCATAATCCAAGGGATCCAAAGTCCCTAAAAGTGTTGTTCCTGCCCCTAAAGGAACAAGGTCAACCAATGACAGCTTCTCCCAGAAGTTCTCCACCAAAAACCACTCAGAATCAGTCAATTCAGGATCAATTCAGATGCTCTACTAGCTGCCTGCGTTGCAATGCACCCCAGTACACTAGCTAGGTGTGTTGCAACGCACCTAAATGCACTACCAGGGTGCGCTGAGCGAGAAATGCCAAATGGCAGTGTCATTCCGCGAGGTGTACAGACACTGGAAGCTTCCAGAATCTTCTCCAATGACACTTGCCTCAATGAATTCGACCAGTGATGAGTAAGAGGCTCTCAGCCTCCAAGTGGAAGCAAGAACTGACAGAGAGAAGCCACAAGTCAAAACATAAGTTGACTCATCCTCTCTGCTTACATCTATATATGGATCCCTCATCCCAGAGATGCAGAGGCTGGAATTTGGTACTTTGCAGAGAATTGCTGTTGGTTTGAGATTGAGATTAGTACATTGGGTGACTTATGCTTTGTTGGAGGAGAGGAAGGGATTCCTTTGCTGGGAGGTAGATGCTGGATCGAGACTCACTTGGTTGTATCTCCTCTTGGACTTTCTTATTCTATCAATAAACTATTTGAGTTTCTCCTACATGCTGTGTATCAATGATGTTTTGTTATATTTGCATGTTTAGCTTAATCTGATCCTGAGCTTTTTATGAATGTATATCTATATCTTCGTGTAGTTTCTCTCTCTTGTGATCTTGCAGGAATTCAGTGAAGCTGGGCCGGTAAGGGAGCAGGGAGCTGGGAGCTATTGAAGAGAGGAGCGATTGGATCAACAAACTAGCGAAAGACACAATTTAGTTACATCCTTTCTCCTCATTTACATTTCATAAAGAAGAATACTCAAGTAGTTTTCCTTGTTTGTTGCTAAGGCACTATCACACCTTAGAGTGGGATAGGGGCATTCTGAATAGATACTTTTCCCAACAACAAATTGGCGACTCCGCTGGGGATCGTATCTAGTTAGTTTATTTGTGTTTCTATTGTTGTTCTTCTCATAAACTTAGGAGTGGCGAATCGAACTGCATTTGCCATTTACAAACACAAAGTAGAGATCTGCTACTCTAGTCCATTCACTAGGCCTGTTTATGATCTGAACAAGCTGATCCAAAAATGCTCTAACTGCCTTTTGTGATAGCTCTTAGTCCTCCTTTAAATCATCCTTCTAATTGTACCTCATTGATAGCTTTTATCCGGCCAAAAACCATAGATTAAACTGCAAACTGTGACCCAGAACCCAGAGACAATTCTCGTTTCTGCTTGAGCGCAGGCTCTGTGAAGAGGTTCTGCATTTCAACGCAGGTCCCGAGAGGGCTACCTGCGCTGCAATTCAGTTTCTCTGTGCTGGGGGTGCGCTGATCAGCCTTTGCCTTGTGCAGCTGTGGTTCTTTTCTTCTTTTTGCTCAGTTTTATCTCTGATTTTTGCAGCCCGTTATCAGTGTGTGTACCTATCTGAAAACCCCTTTTCTTTGCCTTAATTCCGCCTCAGTTGTATAAAAGAAACTGTACTTGTTTTTGTGTATTTGTTACATCATTTGCAGTTTCCCATTACAAAAGTAAACTAGTCATACTGTCGCCCTTAGATCTAGACCTGTCGTAAGTGTCGTTTTGATCTTAGGAGTAAGTTTGTTTGCTGTTGACAGTTGATTGCGCTTTTACTTTTGTCTTTTGGTTTGAATTTGTGAATTTATAGTGTCGAAACAAGTGTTTACTTCAAAATCATAAAGTGTCGTAATCGTCTTTTTGATTTCAAAAAGAAACTTGTTTGTGTTTTCACTTGAAATCGAATTCAAATTTGTACAACAACTTTCTTTTTAGGCATCAATATTAAGAAAGTGAAAACAAATACATGCATATGTGCATTTGCATTTTGACAGTTTGTATGTTGATTTAGGAAAAGTGCATTTACAGTGTGCTCTATGCTATTTGAGAAAAGATTGTGTCTTTCTTTTCCCCTTGTAGCTAGGATTTTCATTGTTGAAAAGAGATAAAAGCTTGCTTATCATCTTTAGACTGCATTTAGGAATTGTATCTACATCTCGTGGTGATCCAAAAAGGCAAACTTCTAAGAAAGATCAACCTAAAATAAATTGAATGAACTTAACAACGCTTTGTAACTTAACGCACAACATAGAGGTCTAGGCTAGAGACGTGTTCCGGCGTCGTAAAACTTGGTAACTATTGCCTCACTGATGGTTGGGTGATTCCTCCTGAGAGACAACAAGTGCCAGTACGGATTGTGCTCCCACATACTGTCGAGTATATATTGGGAGACCCCTATAGGCATAAAACCTTTATCCATAGGAAACCGTGTCGGCCGCCCTACTGATCGCAATGCATTGAACACAACATTCGGGAAGATTGACCGCCCGTACCTTAAAAATTATTCTGCGGTTTTGCGAAAAGTTTGGCACACCCTCTACCTAGAACTCCAGAGCAGTCCCTTTCGTTCCTTTTCAGACTCCTTAACGGAAAAGGTCCATCTGAGCACTTGTCACTTCAGGCTCATTAAAAATCGAAGGAGACTAGAGTCATCTTTTGCTTTTTCTCGACTCTTTAAAATTGAAAAAGCAAGTTGTGTCCAAGCGTCGTTAAAATTTATTTTAAACGGAATATTCATACCCTTTTTCCTGCGTTGATCTTTAGGTTGAGAAAATGGAGCCTACCAACCAAGGAATTCCCCTTGGTGGAAATCCTAGTCCCTTCTCCTCTTGGGGAGATGTTGGTGCGCCCCATATGGCCACATTGTCGCTTCCAGGACTGATAATTGGCTTGCTGGTCTGGCTCTTCTCAACCAATGTCGTTCAGAGCACCACTATTCCTGAACAGTCGAATCAGCAGTTAGACCAGTCCAGAGTTACCCACCAGCCTTCTACTTCCTATAATTCTTCCTCTCCTCCTTCCTCTTCGCTTGATGGGGCTGGCAAAGCCAAAAGTCAAGTTCCTAAAGAGAAGAAGGAAAAGAAGAAGAAAGAGAAGAAGAAGAAGGAGCCAAAAGCGACTGGGGGCAAACGAGTGTCGTCTAATGAAAATCCACACACTGCACTGACCAGGCCTAAATCGCCATGTGTCATTTGCAAGGGAGACCACTTTCACAGAGATTGTCCCTGCATCCCTCGGATACTAAGGGACTGGTCTCCCCGTTTGCACAATCCAGTGGCGTCAACCTCTGATAGCCATGTTGAAAGCACACCGTCAACTAGCGAAAGTGAAGTCCCAGGACAAAAAGGGAGGGCTAGACCTCCCTGTAGACTGTGCGAAGGCAACCATGCCCTCCACCGTTGTCCCTTCTTAGACGAGGCTAAAAGAGTCTTGGAAGATTGTCCGGTTTCACCGTTACGACTTCCTCCTGGATATAAAAAACTCTTGCCAAGTCCTTCGTTAGTTGAGAATCCGGCTGGCCCGCTCAAGTGGTCAGCTGAAGCGTCTATCATTGAGGATAAACCAACTGAATCCATATCAGACGAAAGTCAAAAGGTCGAGGCGGCAGTTGACCCGGTTTTGCCTTCAGAGGATTTATCTTCGAATGATACAGTCACTGAAGAGGATAAGGATGACACCATCTAGATTATTTTCATCAACACAGAATCCGACGAACATGGGGGCAATCCACCCATTCCTTTATCGCAGGAAGGAAGTTCGTCAGAGCGATACCCGACCGTCTACTTGGTCCCACCACCAAGCAACCTAGTTGTATCCTTCGACTGGAACCAACTAGGCAGACCCCGTTTGCCAGCAAGCATACCATTCCGAATTATCGTTCAAATATACAGAATAGTCATGGCTGGCACCATCATTGATGAGGGGGCATCTGTGAGTATCCTTTCCTCTATTGCTTGGAAAGCGCTTGGTTCACCATCGCTTTTTCCTGAGATGAGAAATCTGACAGGCTTCGATAAAGGAACCAGTCGACCTTTAGGGATCCTCCCCAATGTGCCTATCACATTGAAAGGGAAGACCATTCAAATGAACGTGATGGTCGTTCAAGGACCCTTGGATTATAACCTACTCCTTGGACGAGACTATATTTATTGCATGGGAGCCATCGTCTCCTCACTCTTTAGAGTAATGTGTTTTCCGCACGAAGGAAGAGTGGTCAAGCTCGTGTACCAGCTTTCATTTCCTGGATCACGCATCGCAAATAGTCATATACCATCCCTAAATGGTCTCTTCACGCAAGAAATGTCTCAACCCACGGTCCATCCTCCCGATGAGCGCGAGTGATTCGGAAGGATATGACTGGAACCCAGGGGGCATGCGTCCTGGTCTGCTTCGACAGAAAAACTTTGGGTATAGGGTAGGTTTTCGCGGGAGAATATGACTAGTCCGTACCCCGTCCGTGATTGGAAGAGGGGTTGTTCTAGAATAAGATTCTTTTGTCAAAGTTATGTGTTTGGTGCTCGTTGTCACTCACCTTTGTCTATCTCGGTAGACATCACCGAGGAAGTGTTTTGTTTGCTGCGCAAATGAGACAATCTTTGGTAACCTAAAAGAGGTAGGCCTCTCCTGGTAGAACAAATGTTTTATCTGCAAATTGAGGGGTAACCTTGAAATCGTACTTTATACCTGGGGGCATGCAAACCTTTTGGAGTGCAAGCAAAGAGCGGTTATTTATCTGTTTTTTGGGTTAGCCGTTTCCTAACTTGCATAAAGAAAGGATTCCGGAGCAAAGCTTTGTAAGGCGCAAGCTCCATAAAAAATGGAATCTTAAATGAGACATTCTTATCATATGACTGGATTAATCGAGCAGTTTTAGCACATAGTTCATGCTCGTTAAAAAATAAACATAAGATCGAGCAAGTGTTTCAAGCCGTGTTTAAGCTCGTTAAAAAATGAACTATCCTCCGGTAAATAACCACCGTGAATGTAACATTATCAACCATTAAAGCCTTGGTCGTGTTTGCACCGTCACCTCCACTTTTCCATTGGCCGATCATTCACCTCCATTTGATTGTTTACCCATTTTGAGGAACAACTGCGAAGAGTGATTGCACTAGCCATCCTTGTGACACTGTCGTGATTGGAAAATTCCAACCCTTACCTGGAATCAGCTGCTACCCGTTTTATCACTCGTTCCTCAAAAGACGAGTCTTCTTTAAGCTCTTTTCATCTGACTCGTAAAATATGAAAAGATTGCCGAGTTTTGGCCTTCCAGCTCGTTAAAGCGACAGGAAGAGCTATCCCTCCTCTAGATTTTAATCTTTTTGGACCTGAGGGATTATTGCACAAAAAGATCGAGCGCTTGTTTTGTTCGGCTCGTTAAAACTATCGAAAATTCATCCCTTCTGTATTGTTTTATACTTTTTCGGACTTAAGGGATTAGATGACGAAAAAGGACTTCCGGAGTTATCTTTACGTACCTTTTCAGACTCTCTAAAAATGAAAAGGACCGAGTTATCTTTGTCGTTAGACTCGTTAAAAGCATTAATAGCGACAAACTTGTCTTTAGACGAGAACGAGTTTCACTATCGCTAGGCTCGTTAAAACATAGCGATGGGTTTTCCCGAAGGGAAAATTATAGAACAAGCATATGTTATCCTCCTCAAGCTTGACAAAAATAAAGAGGTACTGGTCAGCAATGACCGGGGAAAAATTGGGAAGAAACTCAAAGAACCTTTATTGGTAGCAAGTCGCTCTTGAACATGACACTTCCACTCCGTGCCTGAGTCGGGTTGGGTTGTTTCATTCACCGGTCACATCACCATGGTCTCGCCATACCATCCATCTTTGGGGTAAATGCTACCAATCCATCATATAAGTGTCGCCGATATGTTCAAGAGAAGTCATCCAGAGAAGTCAACCGTGTCCCATCCACTACCATACATTATACTTCATTCTTTCATGACCGCCACCCTGAACCATATATCATCAGATCGTTTTCACCTCCATCAAAATCATTTGCTCCGTTCCGTGTCACTGATGTGGGATACATCAAGGCCCTCCTTTGACAGATCTCTTCTTGTCGACATCAGCTCATTATCCAAGAAGTTGATCTAGGAACACCCCCTTCAGTACTTTGAAGCTTGCATGCCTCAATGGCAAGTTTCTCACTTCCGGCGACAGGTATACATCAATGACCTTCGACCGAAAGATTTTGCGTGGTGTTCGACGCCAAGTCCTTTATTCACACCACGTGAATTGTACTGCAGTACCTTGAGGGTCATCATCATTATCGGTGATTCCTCTCGCGCTTGTTAACAGTTTACATCATTGACTGGTAATCAGCCGATGTCTTTCCATGTTCGACTTCAAAACATTTCTCACATGGATCGAATTGTACTTAGAGTGAAGATCGGACGAGATTGAAGACCCCGGATCTAGTCTCATCCATCCGGGCTGCGATATATATTCAGGAAAAATAAAGACATTGACATGTACAACATTGTAGCACAGACAATCATCCTACCAAAGGGATGATGATTTCAGCAGGATCATCAGTCTACCATCAGACGATTGTCTGTCCTATGTACATAAAAATGAATTTATAAAGCTGAGCATGGGAATGCCCGCCTCAGCTAGATCATGAAAACAGTATGAAAAATAATGTATTGTATTGTATCTTATTACAGGTCTCCTCCCAGCATTGAATGAACTTCGGATCCTCCTAATAAAGCATTTCACCCGATAAACGGCCTCATACTTTAGGGGCAACTGTTATAGACATTTTTGTGCCTTGCAACTTTAAGCATGAAATGTCCATAATCTAAGGGATCCAAAGTCCCTAAAAGTGTTGTTCCTGCCCCTAAAGGAATAAGGTCAACCAATGACAGCTTCTCCCAGAAGTTCTCCACCAAAAACCACTCAGAATCAGTCAATTCAGGATCAATTCAGATGCTCTACTAGCTGCCTGCGTTGCAATGCACCCCAGTACACTAGCTAGGTGCGTTGCAACGCACCTAAATGCACTACCAGGGTGCGCTGAGTGAGAAATGCCAAATGGCAGTGTCATTCCGCGAGGTGTACAGACACTGGAAGCTTCCAGAATCTTCTCCAATGACACTTGCCTCAATGAATTCGACCAGTGATGAGTAAGAGGCTCTCAGCCTCCAAGTGGAAGCAAGAACTGACAGAGAGAAGCCACAAGTCAAAACATAAGCTGACTCATCCTCTCTGCTTACATCTATATATGGATCCCTCATCCTAGAGATCCAGAGGCTGGAATTTGGTACTTTGCAGAGAATTGCTGTTGGTTTGAGATTTAGATTAGTACATTGGGTGATTTATGCTTTGTTGGAGGAGAGGAAGGAATTCCTTTGCTGGGAGGTAGATGCTGGATCGGGACTCACTTTGTTGTATCTCCTCTTGGACTTTCTTACTCTATCAATAAACTATTTGAGTTTCTTCTACATGCTGTGTATCAATGATGTTTTGTTATATTTGCATGTTTAGCTTAATCTGATCCTGAGCTTTTTATGAATGTATATCTATATCTTCGTGTAGTTTCTCTCTCTTGTGATCTTGCAGGAATTCGGTGAAGCTGGGCCGGTAAGGGAGCAGGGAGCTGGGAGCTATTGAAGAGAGGAGCGATTGGATCAACAAACTAGCGAAAGACACAGGTTAGTTACATCCTTTCTCCTCATTTACATTTCATAAAGAAGAATACTCAAGTAGTTTTCCTTGTTTGTTGCTAACGCACTATCACACCTTAGAGTGGGTTAGGGGCGTTCTGAATAGATACTTTTCCCAACAACAATCATGTAAGCATTTTGAGGGTTTTTATTATTGGGGTTTGGCAATAGCTGAGAAGGAAGTTGATTTGACTTTTGTTGGAATGGAAGCAAGAGTTGAGAATTTGGATTCTGTTGAGAAGGTTGTTGTTGTTGTGGAAATGGCAATGATAGTTGTGGATTTTGATTTGGAAGTTGTGGAGCTTGTTGGTTTTGAAAAGATGGGGGATATTGATAAAATTGAGCAAATCTCCCATAAGGATTTTGCATACCTTGTACCCATGATTGTAAAGGATTTTGAGGTTGGGACGAAGGTTGTTGCCAAGGATTCCAATTTGGTGGGGGTTGAAAATTCATAGAGTTGCTAAACCCTTGACTTTGTTGCCCCTGCCAAGGTCTCCTTGCAACAAAACAGAGAGATTCGATTATATTTGGATCTTCTTGAAAGACAGCTTTGAGCCCAGGAATTAAAGGACAATCCTTGGTCTCATGATTCTCTGAACAAATTACACATGTTTCTACAACTTTTGAATCCAAGGGACATTCCCTTAGAGCATGTTTCTTCCTACACTTTGGGCAAAAGATGGCCAAAGCCTCAGCTTCTGCTTTCTGCTTATTGTGAATCTTAAGGGTGTCTAGTTGCTCACTAAGACTCCCTAAGATGTCAGTTTTGAATTCATCAAGCATGTTGCCAATCTCAGCCCTTCTTACTGATCCAGTTGCAGATTTGTTTGCTCTGATGAGAGAAGGATCTCTAGGCCCTTTTTGAGTTTTAGATTCCCCCCTTGAGAGATGGACACATAGCTCTGCTATATCATGAAGTGGAAGTTGAGATATGTCTCCTTTTCCCATCATGTTCAAAGTATCTATCCATTCATCTCTAATGGCTTTTAATAGAAGGGCTTTCAAGGTCTCCTCATCTAAGTTACTCATTTTTTCTCTTTTCAGGTTGTATTGAAATCTTTCAAGTAAATCCTCCAAGTTTTCATCTTCTCGTTGCACCATTTTGAATACCTCATCCTTGTGATTGGTGGGCATACAATAGTCCAGGTACCTATCCAAAAATGTTTGTTTCATATCATTCCAAGTCCTAATGGATTGAGTGAGTAATCCCATGAACCATTTCAAGGCTGCTCCTTTCAATGTTGAAGGAAATAGTTTGAGCTTTTGAGAGTCTTCCAGATAATCATAAGTTCGACACACGACCTCAAACTCAAATAGAAATGTTTCAGGGTCCTCATTTCTTATCCCATGAAAGTTTGGGAGGACAGATGGTGAGATGTTTTTCATGGTTGCTCGAGAGTCTTCATCAACTATAGGAAACACAAATGAGTTATCTCCATCTGTATTTCCCCCAATGTTACCTCTACCTTCTCCATTATTTCCTCCTCCACCTCCTCTACCTCTACCAAATCCTTTTACTCGTTCCTCTGTCATGATAGTTTCCCTAGAGACTTCAGAGTCCTCTGGTTCCTCTATTAATGGTGAACGAGGAGGAATTCCTCCCTCTTCTTCCTCAGGTGATTCTACTTCTTCAATTACAATTTGTCCTCCTGTGGAAGGAAGGAAAGGGTCTCTTCCTAATTCAGACTCGATAGATGGTGTGGGTGAGTCAACTACTGCTTCTTGAATTCCAGGGACCCTAGGACTAGGAGTGTGGGTTGGAGATGATGAAGATGTCTCTTGTCTATCCCTTGAAGTGGATGGACTTGTAAAAATCGAACTCTTATCCCTAGCTAAAACCTTCCCCTAGAATCTCTTGCTCTATGCATGTCATTTTTATTTTTTCTTCAAGTCGGGTAATAATTCCTTTTCTGATATTCCAGGTCACTCTAGGTGCAAGAAGAGAGCATACTTAAGAAACTATTAAACCAATAACTTTCTCTTTTCTGATCCTCCAGATCACTCTAGGTGCAAGAGGAGAGCATACTTTGAGAGGTTATTAATTTTCCTTCCTTGAAATTTTCTTGTTATTATATCTTTTTTTTTTAAGAATTTGGCTACCTAATTTCACTTCCCCGGCAACGACGCCAAAATGTTTGGTCAATTTAGTGAGGTCTAAATTGCTACTTTAAAATGTCAACCCGGGGTTCGTAAACTGACGAAGTGAAGTGTACTATATGTACTAGATAACCATTTCCTTAGTCTTTTGTCGTTTTTAGTTTTTAAGTTTGTTTTTTGATTTATCTTTCCCTAATGTGAGATGATGAAAAGGTGATAAAGCAAGTGAAATATGGATGATTATGATGATTTCTAAAAGGTTTTTCAAAACTTAAAAGAAAGAAAGCTTTAAAATAACTGCAATGAAATCAATTCTTAAAAAGAAATAAAGACATCAAACAATGAACTAATGACATCGGCCCAGTATCTTTGTTGCTGAATGAAAATGAAAGTGAAATCTACACTAAATTCAATTAAAAGTAAGAACAACTAATCCACACTATTTCAACTCTTCAACTCAATCTTCCTTGTGAAAAGATATCATGAAATGTTAAGCAATGTGAAATCTAAAAGAAGTTAAACTGCATAAAAGAAACTAATCACACTACTTTAACTCTCTTGACCTTTTGCCTTTCAGCTTAATTTACCCCGTGAGAAACAATCATGAACAAGTCAAGAAATGTGAGATCTAAAGCAAACTAAATCAAGCTATAATGAGTGATATTTTGGTTCCTAATAAAGTTATTTGATTATAGAAAGAAACCGTTAACAGATGAATAGCATGATATCTAAGAGCAGAAAATAAATGTACAACTTAAGGAAATGACAGTACTGGAAATCAAACTTCAGAAAACAAGAGTCAGCGACAAAGACAAGATGATCTCGTATGCCAATAGTTATAAAAAGAAAAGGTGAAAAACTGCCCCGGGCTGTCTAAGAAAACCTGCAGAAAACACTGATCAGTTGTAACCATAAAAGAGCAGCAATGAAAATGTAAATCAACAGAAATAAAAAAGCTTTGTTATGTACAACTAATATACATGATGAAATAAAATGCAGCATTTAAATGACAACTGTACAGCTAATATACATGAACAGGAAAAAACAGTAATGCAAGAGTTAAAGGACAACTGTACAAGGCTTTAGTGAGCAGGGGCCCTCTGCCACTTCCGCCGATTCAACGAACAACTACAAGCTTAAGTTTAAACCAGTCTTCTCATATATTAAACAACAACGTAAAAGTGCAGTGGGGAAATACAACAACTTCGAATTACATTACAAGAGATTAACTTTTACAGCGTTCATGGACGCGTTATTTATAAGGAAAGAAAGCTAAACAAATTAACTAAATCTACGCTATTAACCACGCTGCCAGAGACACGTAAATCCTCTTCAGCTCGGATCTAGGTAACTGTCATCATGTTTATTAAATCTGAGAGGTATGGCTGTTGGATTCACGCTACCAGGATGTCTTCGTGGCTAAGGACTGTGCCACGTAGCTTCACGTGCTCAAAAACAGAGCTACGCAGAGCCGTGCCACCGCTGAACACTTCTGTTGACTATCCTTTGCCCCTTGTTTGACCGCGGGCTTTTATGGGCGTGCTGGATGATCTGGAGGGACACGTTCCATGTCCTTGACTCCTGTAACTTGCCCATGTGGCTCGTTTCTTCAGAGGACACCTGTAGCATGGTGTTTGACAAAACGGCTGCGGAATCCTGTGCTGGCTGCAAAAACCTGGGTCGGCTGCGGAAACCTGTGTCGGCTGCGGAAACTGAGAAGCTTCCGCAGCTGTCTGAACAAAATTCTAAACCAAACAACGGTCATCAGCATAGTTAGAAAACCATGTCAAAAGCTCTTTTTTAAACTAAAATACAATGATTTAATCAACTTGGTGGATGAAATGAGTGGAAAAAGAAGGCTAAGAGGGTGTATAGGAAGGTGCAGGTTCGAGGCTCAACACCTATGCTGCGATTGCTGGGACATTTGGGGCCAATGCTGATCCAACTGTTGAGGGGACTGCAGTTGTGACTGTAAGAATTACCTCAGGTGGCTGGGAGGTCAATTCTCCCTGCTTCTCTTTTAATGCTTTTTCTTGTGCCTGCTCTGTATCAGTTAATCTTTGATTAAGTTTCATGAGTAGGTCCATCACGTCTTCTTCTAATTTCTGCTCTATAATTTATGCAGTTTGAGGGTGCCTTGAAGGAGGTAGCTTCAACTGTTTCCTTAGGGCAGCAATGTCCTCTTCCTTCTTTTTTATTAGTGCCTTTATGCCTTTAGAATCTTGGGGGTCATGCCCCAGTTCCATGATGATCTCTTCTAAGGTTTTTATTCTGTTATCCTTGGCTAGAGAAGAGACTTTCTCCCAATGCAACTAAGCTGTTGTGTTGTCTAAGGAACTTTGTAACTGGTGGGCCAACATTGCTTTGTCAGCCACTGTAGAATAAACCATTTCTCCAGTCTTCTTGTGAAGTTCAATCTGCTCAATCGGATGAATTTCTTTGGCTAGGACCTCTAAGTTTGTTCTGATGTAATCTGCTGCAGACTGGGGTTGCTGTACCTTTGGCTTAAAATAACTCATTAACATTTTGTCTTCTTTAATGTCATAGGCAGACATTAACCTTTGCTGGTTTGAAGGGGCCATCTTCAAGTATTGGTTGTACATCTGAATCCTCACAGGATCATTTTTAGCTTTGATCTCTATGAAAGTCCGTTTAATGTCTGAGGACTGTTTGCTTTGTGGCCTGGTGGACGATACCTCTACACTGTGCTACCTTTCTAGCTCTTGTCTATGTGAGCTAGTTGATGTATCCACCACTGGGGAAGTCTGCTGGCTGACTACCCTCTCACCTCTTAGACTGTCTGTCGTTTCCTCAATGATTTCCTCTTCTGGCAGAGGATTCATCCTTTATCTCTTTGCTCCTGGTTGTTCAGCAGGTCCACTTATAGGCGTGGCCTCTTCTCTGTCTCTTTTATTACTTTTTTCCTCATTTAGAGGAGTTTGTAATGCTGGGATTTCCGCTGCTTTAGATTGGGTTGGAGGAATTTGTACTTGTTCCTGTTCTTTGGACCCCCCTGGCTGATCAGTCATTATTGGCTGCTCTGTATTTTCTACCTCTTTACCCTTTGAAGTCCCTGTGACTGATGTGCTGGTTTTCTGTGCAGGCTGCTGAGAAGTTCCAGCAGAGGATGTTCCAACTCCTGATTGTTGAGGCCACTTGAAATATACCTGTCCAAAAGAGTCAAGGTCAAGGGTTTTTTCAAGTAATTTCATAGCTTTTTCCATCTTTTCCTGTTCACTAATTTCCTCTATTAATGTTCCTTCTACCCATTCTTCCTGATTTGCATACTTTTCAATTTATGGGATCCTATGATGTACATACACTGATAGCATGTTTCTTACCCTTCTATCACTTATGAAACTACATGGGTCATATGGCATCCACTAAAAACTCTTCTTGAATCTAAGGGGGTCTTCTAAGATCTTTTCATCATCTTCCCATGCATCCCTAAAATTGATGACATAAGGGCCTAACTGGTTTCTAATTATTAGTTGAGCCTTCTTCTTTAGATTACAAAAGTGGTTTAAGTCTGCATAGATGAGCTGCCTGAAATATTCTAATGCAAATAACCTCATAGCCACATATCTAGGCAACTTGAATGGGCATAGTTCACATCCATATATTCTGATTTCTGTGTGATTCTGGTAGAGGTACCAATCACCTATCCTGTACTGTTTGGAAAGTTGCAAAATCTTCTTCATATCACCAGTAATTCTAGGAGGAGGAGATCATATCAACAGAGTGGAGGCTGGGTGTAGAAATAAGTCAATGAATTCACTATAGGTATAAGGGGAGTCATGGTTATGGAAGACCGAGCTCCAAAAGATTACAGACCTCCGATTTCCTTTTGAGTCTAGTTTCCTGATGGGAAATGGAAAGCTGTTTGGCTGATGATATAACAATAGATGGTATATAAAAGAAGTATACTTGAAAACTCCTTCTCTATCCAAATTTAGGAATTGTTCATGGATTTTGTTGGCTATAAAAGTGGCATAGTCATACTTGACAGTAGGGGGTTGTCCTGGAGTAAAGATAGATAATAGAACCAGGGTGATATCATCCACATACTCACTAGATTTAAATCCCAAGATCAAGGATATCATGTCAAGAATGAGTTTTCAAGTCTCAATGAACCAGGTATGTAAATAGGGAGGTGGGCCTTAGGGCTGGAAGTTTGGTTTCATGAACATCTGAGCAATATGGGTTATCTCTAAGTTGGGAAATTGAAAAGCTTGTTCAAGCAAAAATCCCATGGAAAGACGAGCAAGGGGCTTAGTGGAATGGAAATGTATCATCTCATTGATGGATTCAGCAGTTATGGAAAAAAGGACAGTTTGTGAAGGTGACGTAACTGCTCTGTGGACAGGGTCATAGCTGGCACAACATTGGTGAATGATATCTGGGAAAACATGGACTGAGAGAAGAAAGTACATGGGAAGGTTTGATTCCCATAGTTCAAAAATGTCCGAGTTTCTTAGATGACTATCTCTAATTTGGCAGAAGGTCTGAAGATGATTCCTGTCACCAGAGAGGTCTTTTATTTGGAAATCTTTGTCGGCAAAGGGTAGATAATTCAAGTCTTTATGAGGTGCATTCATGGGTGCGACATTCAGGACTATGGGGGCTTCCATGTTTGGTTCTTGTGTATTCAAACAGGAATTTGGGCTTTTTGTGGAGAATTGGACTAAACGGCAGGTTTGGGAGTCTTCTATGGTCTAAACAGATTGATTTCAACTCAAATTTTGCTTTCTTAGGTAGAATTCTTTGTGGAAAAGTGAAATTGCAGGTTTGCAGGGTAAAAACAGATAAATACCTGGATTGCGGAGGTAAAACTGCGAATTTGCAGATCGAATGGCAGACTGCCGAGCACAACGATGGATTTTCTTGGCCGGGTGACGGACTAACTGCTCGAATAGTCGACTGGACGTATTTTGCATGGAGCACAGTTTGCAGAAAATCGGGGTGAAAATGACATTTTATCATTTATTTAACGAAAATTGATTTGGCAGGTATTTTTGGCATTTATTGACCGAATGATGTCAACATGACGGGACCTCTTGTCATGTAGCAGAGGGTACGGGACGGTGACATGGTAGTGACATGGCGGATGGTCAATGGGAGGGCGGTAAGTGGTTTACCCCAGACTGCTTATGGGCTAAAGTGGTTTCGGATGGGAGGGCCGCGAGCAGCATGGGAGTGTGACACGCGTCCGGGTATGGGTGGCGATACCGGTGATCTCTCGGGTGATAAAGTGCAGTGGCGGAGGGGGTCGTGAAATGATCTACAGCCGTCGGATGTGAGGGCTGAGATCGGACGATGGGTGCTCTCCTGAGATGGGTTGTACCTTAAGCAGTGGGACTGATGTAATTAAACCACGGTTTTAATGTTTTTGGGCGCAATATGATTGGTTGTCGGGGTTTATTTAAGTTAGGTTATTATTTTAACCAAATGTTAATTAACCCTTTGGATGGCACACGACGGGTTATTAATTAATCCCAAACGGATCTATTAATCCCCTTTAAAATAATGAATATGGTTATATAACCAGGGGACGGGAAATATTAATAATTGGGGTTTTTATTATAACTATAATATGGGAACGATTAATGGGGCGGGATTTAAATAATAATGTTAAAGTTAATATGTAAAAATGAGTCCAAAAGCGCTAAGTCACAATGTTTTAAAAACTCTGGCAAAAGGAGAAAATAGGGATTTATACAAGAAATGATGCCATTTCCCTAAGTAAAAAATGGGGCTTTACCTAGGCATTTATGAAATGGAATGAGAGACTTTAAGGATATTAAGAAGATCTTAGTATCTTTGGGAGATTTGTAGATGATTTGGGAAAGGGATAGAGGGGAGTTAGTTATGCTTTTCTTGAGCTGTATCCCAACATCTGCCATGGTACTTGTGATAACACTTAAGATGAACATATTGAGAGACAAATCAATCACAAGTCTTATTCTGCAACACCAAAACTGCCTACCCAGCCTGCTGTACCTAACATTTTTTCTCCTTTCTCTTTGGGTGCACTTGTACTGGCAAACCCTCATCAATTTTCTTTTCTTTACATGATAATCCTATCTAAATCTGCCCTTATTTCTTCCAAGGGCTCAGATTGAAGATTTGAGCCCCTTTGCTTCTCTACCTATCTACCTATCTGCCAAGTTTAAACCGTTAAGATAGATTTTTATTCTCTATCTCTAAAACAGGAAATTAAAACATGAACTGGCCAAGACTAAGCTATTTGGCCATTCATCAATTGTGGAAAAAGGTTCAGAAAGTTGTACATGATGCTTTATTCACAGAAAAAATGAAATAGTAGTGGCATTTGACTTGCACACTTTCCTGGTCATGTTCATTTGGGGTTCATTTATTTCACTTTTTCTTTTGACCATTTATCTTTTCACCCTTTGATTTTTCTTTTAGGGTATACCCTCTTTACATTTTTTATAAACTTTTTGATTTTTTGAGAATATGAAAAACCTTTTGTAACAAGAAAAGGTATGTACATATTGCAGAGCTAATCAAGTCAATCATGATATATGACACCTATTGGTATAGGAGCATGTTGTGCCCTACAACAACCCCCCATTTCATATCATCTGTATTCATAAACAATCAACATATGAAATGGGTCCCTTTTAAAAAATTAATTGGCATTAATGATTTTGTTCGAAAAGGATATGATAATCAAATGTGTTTGTGAATTGAAGCCTTTTTCGAATAACAATGTTCCCAAAATAAAACCAATCTTTCGTTATTGCGATAAAGCGATCGCAAGATCGCATATCGCAATAACAAAAGAGACGCATTTAAATGGCACTTCGTTCTTTGCCGATGCGATATCGCTATCGGCGATCGGCGGTATTCAATGCATACACAAAAAGAGCACATATCTTACACCCCGATGCGACGCTATATCGGCGATCGGCTATCGGCACTGCCTCTTGTGGGAAAACGCTTTAAGTTATAAACCCCGACCTGATGCGATATCGCTATCGGCCATCGGCGGTATCCCATGCACTCTCATAAGGCGCTCAGGTTTTCCCCGATGCGATGCGACATCGCTATCAGAAGTCGGAAAATCACTTAATATGCATCTGGTAATGTATTCACGCGCTAGTCCGATGCGATGTCGCAATCGGCATTCGCCAGGACTTCTTTCAAACGATAGTGTAACTCTTTCCCCCGATGCGATGCGATATTGTTGATCGGTAATCGGAATTCTCAAAAAGTGATTGCTTTGAGCCTTAAAATTATATTTAAATCCGGTTGATAAAGCGCAGATTTCAAAATGCTGTTAAATGCAGGGATAAGGTAATGCATGCGTATTTAATAACTTTGCCCCTTCGATAACGAATAAAGCATTTTCATATCTGTTGCACGCGTTTGGGGGTCATTCAGCCGAATAACAGTGTAAAGGTCATTTAATGGGTAGCAGGCCTTAAAAACACCATTAATGCATATGCGATCTCTTACCAGTGATTGGATCCGCAACCACCTTTTGAAAATTAATATCGCCACGCTTCAAGTGATATATATCTTTCCCATTATGCTTTGTCTTCATTATTTCTCGTGTTACGATTTCTCTTGCATTTGTGTAGAGTTCGTTTGTTGAGAAAAGCTTGAACATGATGGGGAAGAAACACAAGAGGGCTACCGGTTCCACTACAACACCTGTTGCAGGTCAAGCTGCTACAATTTCGAAGAAAGGCCTTATCTCGGACACTACGTGCACTGGTCTTGCTAGGACCACATGGCAGGGCACATATAATCTGTTGGAGGCCGAGCAACCGCAAGTGACAGTGAGAACGGCTAGTGTAGATGTACTAAGGAAGTCTGATGCAACGCTCAAAGACTTGGCCGACTCCTTTTTACACAGAATAACGGCCAGAGAGCAGGTTCTCCCTTACACAGATGTGGTGCGCTGGGCAATTGAAGAAATCCCCATCACTGATAGAACTTTTCATACAAGGGATGGAAGGATTTTCGGGTCGTTCAAGCCTGATGACCTGAGGCAAATGTATCATCTGCCTGAACCGGAGCTAGTGTATAACAGAGCCTTCGTGGAGAAATTCGCAAAAGAAAATGAATCACCATCCGAACCCCTCCGAGATTGGAGGCAGAACCCAGCCAAACACAAGCATGAAAGTTCGGGTAAGTACTCCAACGTTTCTTTGGCTTCTCCCTATTGCTATGCGGGGATTATGATGTGTAGATTGTGGGGATTACATGACTCCGTTAATATCAATATTGACATGGTTCCCTTAATGGAAGCGGCTATCAATAGTATAATTATGGATTGGGCCACTATTCTTTCTGATAAGTTGGTCGTAGCCATTCGTGAATTTAGAGCCAAAACTATAGTCACCGAAAGGAAAATCCCGCCATTTTATTATACTGCTTACATTATGGATACCCTGTGTTATAATTCTGAGTTTCCTGTCCTCGGTTGGAGATGGACCACCCAAGATCCAACACCCATTCATTTATACCATCAGAAATTGTGGAAGTCCTCTTACAAGGACCATTTGTACCAAGTTTGTAATGGTTTCATGGTGCCCATTTACTATTCTATTTATGACAAGCCCATTCCCAGAATTTCCTATGAAGCTTCTTTTGACTTACCAGCCGTAGCAAGTTGGTTCGGGGAAGAGAATTTCACCTATATCAGAGTTTTTGGGAGTAAGGCTAGGCCGCATGTCCTCCCTTTATATATCCCAGACAAACTGTTAGCCCGGGAAATCTGCTACCAGATTATGGCCGAGAGTGTCACACAAACTCTCAAAGAGGAGAAGAAGAGAGGTTGGCCCTCTTTTCCTTTAAGAATTGGGGCTTTTACTCTGCTTAATTACAAGCATGCAGAAAAAGAAGCGACAAAACTCCAAGCTTTATCCCTGGCCACTATCCCAAACAAACTCTATGATCCAAAGCAAACTGCCTACACTGCCCTAGAACAAGCAAAATTGACAAAAGTTGATCATCAAGAGGATATGTTTGATGACCTGTTCGCAGATGCCGATACAATAGGTCAAATCAAACAGCTTGCCAGAATGAAATACAATGATGAGGCGTTGACTGAGTTTAACAAACTTAGGGAGCAGAGGTTGCAAACTCTGCCTCTAGATTTATTATCCACAACCCCAGCGTCTTCCTCAAGCGAGCCTGGTCGGCAACAGATACATCCACCTCCTGTTACAACTGAAGAACAGGATAAACAACAGGAGGAAAGGCAGAAGAAGCTGCAGGCTGAGAAGCAAAGAAAAGAGCAAGCAGAGAAGCAAAAAAAAAGGAGCAGATAGAAAGGCAGCAAAAGTCACAGAAGGATCAAGAGCAGAGGAAGAAGAAGGAAGAAGAGAAACTAAAGAAAGAACTAGCAGATAGGCAGAAAAAGGAATTGGAGGAGCAGCAGCGGAAAACGCAAGAGGAGCAACAGCGAAAAGCATTTGAAGAACAGCAGAAGTTAGAACAAGGAAAAGAACGGAGCAAAGCCCCTACAGAGCAACATAAGCAAACCTCCATCGATCATGAATTGATTAAACAATGGAACCAATTCGATTCCATTATCAGTGGTAAGGAAGGCTCCAAAGACACAGACACCCCTAAAACAAGCGATGCGCCTGATACCACTTCTTCTTAGGTTCTAGGAGGAACCAGCGGCCCACCCATTTCACAGGATGTCGAGGTAATCAATAAGGACCCTTCTGATCAAATTGTTCTCTAGGTGGAAGAAATTCCTCCCCTGGATATTTTCTACAGCCCAAAGCATAGAGCCGTTATTAAGCGCTCTAAGAAAAGACGAAGGCTTGATCAACCTTCTATCTTTCCTGAGCAAACAGTCACGAGCAATATGGTCTGGAAGGAGGATTTGGATCCCTCCGATGATCTAACAAAGCTGTCGCAATTCGCGGGAGCTTATTCTGCAGCAACTATCGACAAAGCATCGGAGGTAAGTCTTCTGTTGAAGACTAAGGACCATGAAATATATGCATTACAGGCAGAGGTAATTGAAGCGAAAAACAAAGCAGCACAGGTGGAAGAGCAGTTGCTGGCTCAACAGCAGGAAAACAATTTGTTAACCCAGCAACTGCAAACTGAAAGACAAAGGATAGACCAAAGTGAAACTCAAAAGGCAAAAGAATTGTCGGAGGCATTGTCACAGTTGAAAGCATCAAATGAGCTGATGATGAAATCGAAAGATGAGCGAATAGCTCAACTATCAGCACAGCTCGAAGGTATCAAGAGCACACAGAATGTGAAAGTTTTCAGAGCAGAGGCAACTCAAATAAATAGCGCATTACTGTCTCAGATCAGACTTCTATGTCAACAACTTGCTAAAGCTGAGCCATTATGCGAAATATCTACAACAGTGTGTGAGCAAATAGAGAAGGCCAGAAATGAGCTAGATCAGGCCGAAGAAGCCATATCCGATTATCTTGAGTGGCAAGACACTGTTGAAGGGAAAGCGGCGAATTTGTCCCGAATCCATGAAGCGTACAAGGACATACTCTTCACGGAATGGAACACTCAGGTAATGAAAGCAGAAAGGGCGGCTTCCAGGTGTAAAATAATTGCCAGCAATATGATCGACCTAGTCAATGATACACTTTATTTGGCAAACATGATCTCCAAGTGCACACCTGGAAGCATAACAACAGCAGATATGCTTGAACAAACAAATTATCATGACTTGGAGGAACAGAGGAAGTTAATTACCGGAGTAAATACTTTAACCTCTGATGCATATTGGCTCTTTCTAATCAAGCCACATACTCAAAGGTCTGCTCTCAAGTGTCTAACAGATGCCCTCGGATGCCTGATCCCCGACATTCAGGATGCTACATATGATGCCCAGCTAACTTCGCGTCTCAACACTCCACCGGAAGTAGAGCCAATGCTGGCGATATGTCAGCTAATGAGTAAAGGCAAAGAACCCACCGAATGAAGCATTGCCGCCAACTACCAGATCGCCAAGAAAGATGGAAAAAACATTTATTGATGCCAATTTAATAGCTTTTCAGTTGTTTAGATATTTAGATTAGTATAGTATTTATAGACCCTTTCATTGTTTTGGAAAAGGTCGTAAAAATTTTGTAATAGACTAAAAGGCTGAAGTTTGCACTATTGTGCTTCAGTCTATATTCTTTTGTGAAACTCGACCAACGGTTCTTAATTTTGATTAGAAGGCTGTTTTACACAATTGCGCACGACTGTCTGTTGTTGGGAATGCTTTCTGATTTGAAGGAAGGACTGCGACATAGTGATTAATATACTGGATTGATCGAGCAACTTACATGGTACTATTATCTGTATCTGTGTTCTTTCTTATTGTATGAATTACTGTGTTATTATCTTTGCTATTGTTGAATGCATGTATGCGATATAACAGCGAATCTTCATTTCGTTTCACTATTGAATGTTTTGGTGATTTGTTATCTCTTTCACCCATGCATGTATTAACGATATAAATGATTAAGTGTAGTAATTCGCTATAATCGCTCTGCATAACTAATTATGCAGAGCAATCTTAAATGGTTTAAACATCTATGCTTAAGTGTTAGAGTCATCTATATGCCTGCCTTAAAGTACAGATTATCAAACGCTACGCTTTGAAAGATTGATAAGTCCCGGGATTAGATTATTAGATTATATATTTTGCTGATAGTTTTAGTTATTCGCTTATCACTATCCTACCGCATAAGCTACTCATCCATCCCACTTTTATCTATTATTGGGAAACTGGTCCCATTATCCCCAGTCGGAGCCACTATTCCAAACGGAAAAGGAGCTGCTTTCAAGGTTCCGGACCGGGTGGTTTCCCCTTTGTTGTGGCAGCGATTTTCGAGGCCTCAACAAAATTGGCGCTAGAAGGAGGGCCTTGACTGTGAATGGCAAGCAGACCCAAATCGGCAAGTCATTCTAAGAGTAATTCTCCCTCCAAATCTCCTCGTTCTTCTCAATTACATGCTGGTTCGCCAGCCCATAACCAAGAAGAAGAGGAATCTACCACCACTGCTCAATCCCATCATATCCCAGAACAGCTAAGTCTTGAATCTCCTGAAGTCCAGTCTCTAATCCATAAACTTCAGAGCTTCTCGATCTCACCACAGAAATCTGAGATATCAGAAAGCAGTGCGACTTCGCAGTTCAACCTCACTCATCCTCTTACCAGACTTCAGAGCGAAAAACTTGGTATTGAACCCACTGAGTTTCCTTTACCCAAAAGGAAAAAGCCAAAGAAAAATACTGAAGGATCTGATAGTGGGGATTTTTCTTCCACATCCTCCATTTCATCTCCTCATCTGCAAAGTCAACCATCCACTCCTCCATTACAAATTGTCGTTCACCAGGGAACAGAAGCCTCAATATCCCAATCTATCCACTCCTCATCTTCAACCCTTTCCAACACATCCGGAATCCCAACAGTAGTCCCAACCACTGTCGCCATTATAATGGCAGATCCATGGACTAGGCCGGGTGCAGTCAACATGCCTGGACCATTGCATGATCTACCCAATGATCCCGAAAAATGGCTGCCTAAATTCAATCCAGATGATGGGATCCAGGCTGAAGAACACATCAACAACTTCATGTTAGCAGTTAACCTAAAAGGAGTGACAGAGCAAGATGTTGTTGTAAGACTTTTCCCCTACACTTTACAAGGATCAGCAGGATCCTGGTATTTTTCCTTACCCTCTGGTTCGATTACCAGTTGGAATACATGCCAAGAGCAGTTTCTCACCAAATATGGAGATGATAGGTCCCTAGCAACTTTAATAAATGACCTCTCCAATTTGAGAATAGAGCACAGGGAACAAATAAAGGAGTTTAATGCCAGATTTAATAAACTACTGAATAAAATCCCTACCGCTTCTAAACCAAGTGAGCAAATCCGAAGCGAATGGTACATCACTGCCCTACCTGCCAACATAGCCATTTTTGTAGACAGGGCTGGCAAACCTACCTTAGCTGAAAATATGAGAGAGGCACTTGCCGTTGAAAAGCGCATCAATGCTCTTGAAAAGAAAGCTGCTCTAGAAGATAGAAAAGCTAAAAAAGTCTCGTTCAAAGAAGATTCCAAGAAGAAAACCCCGAAGGACCCATATGACATGGAAGGTTTACAAAAGGTCCTTAAAACATTGTCTAATGAAATGGTTGAGATTAAAAAGCAGGTGGCCGAAACTTCAAGCAAAAGACCATTTAGGACTTTTAAGAGAACCGAATCAAAGCCACCTAATGTTATATCTAACGCTGATTCGGACCAAGAAGAAGAAGAAGAGGAAACACCTTCACAGACCGATGATGAAGAAGAAGTAGCTGAATGCCACGGAATGTGGGATTTTATACTCCCAAACTCTGATATGGAGAATGAAGAAGAAGCCTTTCCGGTTACTACAAGAAGTAAAAGCACTCCTGAACCCGCCCAGGCAACTTCAAAGAAGAGGAGCGCAAGCGCTACTACAGCAAAGGAAAGAGTTCCCCCAAAGAAGTCACCTGTGGTAGTTCCTCAAAACCAGCCTTCAACTTCTAGTTCTCCTTCAACATCCAAGACTCTAGTGGTATCCGATTCAATGGAATATAACATTGTTGATGACATGAAGAAAACCAAGGCAAATATAACCATGTTTGAACTTAGTAAACTGAAACATCAGCAAAAGCTACTTCTCAAAGAATTAAATGCTGTTCCCTCTATTCCCCTTCCCAGTGCAAGAGCTGCCAACGATTCAGGCCAGCCTCCCGCAGGTATGGTTGAAATTACCGATTCAGTCTTAATCGGAGATAAATCAAATTCTCACACTCCACCCTTCCTGCTGACGTACGAGATTTATAATAGAAACCTACACAACTGTTTAATTGATTCAGGGGCCTCATCTAATATAATGCCAGCTTCAGTTTGCTCTAAGCTGAACATTGAACCCCAGAAGTCTGCCATTCATATTGTACAGTTGGATAGAACTAAAGTGCAGGTTGTGGGAGAAATTAATTCTGTAACCATCAGGTTGTCAGCCGACCCCAGAATTGTTCAAAGGATTGACATCTTAATCGCTGACATACCTGAATTTTATGGTTTGATTTTAAGCAGAGATTGGTCCGAGAAACTACATGGGTATATTTCCACAGATTGGTCACACATGTGGCTTCCCTACAAGGGAAAGCCAAATCAAATAAGGATCGATCGAGAGAAGCATATGACCCACACAGTTACTGAATTTGAGCAAGAAAACCAACCTGTGGCATTCAACAACAACATTTTGGGGAACTATTCGGCAGAATCATTCTTTGGCAACTTTGTTGCCCAACCATCTCCTTTTTCAGTTAATCATTTTACATCTCAAATAGAAAATTTTTCACAAACTGATAGGTCAAGATGTTTTAATGATGCTGAGGAAAATGTAAATATTTTAGTTAATACTTCTTTATTTTGGTCTCTGTATTTTGATGGCTCTAAGTCCACTGAAGGTTCAGGAGCTGGATGTATATTGGTTAGTCCCCAAGGAGAAAAGACAATGCTGTCTTGTAGGCTAGAATTTGAGTGTACTAATAACACAGCTGAATATGAAGCTTTAATCCAAGGATTATACAAAGCGATCGGCCTTGAAGTGCGATATCTAAAGGTATTCGGCGATTCGGAAATCATAGTCAAACAGGTTAGAAATGCAATTCATTGCCTTTCGACTCACCTTAAACATTACCAATCGCTCGTTCAAGAGCTTACCTCACACTTTTTGGCATTCAACATTTCTTCTATACCTCGATCTCAAAATTCAGCCGCAGATTTACTAGCCAATGTAGCTTCAAAGCTTCTACCTTCTGAAGACTACAACCTTGATAGATTTTCTGTAGAATTACTTTTCAGACCTTCAATTCCTGACAATGTCACTAATTGGAGAGTATTTAACCATGATGAAGATATCTTGCAGTTTCTGACTTCGGAAAAATCCTATGACAATCAAGTCATTGAGGAAGATGATCACGATCTTCAGATGAAACTAGTGCCTCAAGAAAATTCAATTCCCAAACCTGTGGTGAAGCTTGAAGATCTTTACGATATCAAAGACAGGTTTAAACCTGTAATTAATGCAAAGCTTCAAAGTTCTACTCTTAGGTTTGAATTAATAAATTTAGGCACTGACGATGCTCCTCAAAACATTAACTTACGAATAGGACTTTCCCAAGAAGAAAAGGAAGCATTTATTAAACTATTGAGAAAAAACAAACAGGTCTTTGCTTGGAGATATGATGACTTAAAGACATATGATACATCTATTATCCAGCATACCATCCCTATGCTTCCTGATCAGAAACCAATTCAGCAGAAATTAAGGAAAATACATCCAAGTTTGGAGAGCCAGATAAAGTCGGAACTTAACAAGCTCTTGAAAGCCAAGATTATCTTTCCGGTCCGACATTCAAATTGGGTCTCTAATATGGTGCCAGTCAGAAAGAAAAATGGCGACATTCGAATCTGTATTGATTTCAGGAATTTGAACAAAGCGAGCTTGAAAGATAACTTCCCATTGCCTACTATGGAGCAAATTCTCCAATCGGTGGCAGGTTCTGAATTGATGTCCTTTCTCGATGGATTCTCCGGATACAACCAAGTTTTGGTTCATCCTGATGACCAACTTAAAACTACATTCAGAACAAAATGGGGAACGTATGCATATCAGAAAATGCCTTTTGGTCTTATAAATACTGGAGCGACATTTCAGAGAGCTATGGACATGGCCTTCAGAGGGTTAATTAATCGATCAGTAGTCGTCTATCTAGACGATATTACTGTGTATTCTAAGAAGAGAGATAATCATTTGCACGACTTAAATCAGATCTTTCAGCGATGCAAAAGATATGGTATTTCTCTAAACCCAAAGAAGTCCTTCTTTGCTCTTGACCAAGGAAAACTCTTAGGCTTTATAGTATCCAAAGATGGTATTTATATTGATCCTGATCGGATTAATGAAATTTCTGAAATCCCTTTCCCACATAACAAAAAATCAATGCAGTCATTTTTGGGTCAGATTAATTTTGTCAAACGATTTGTTCCAGATTTTTCGCAGATTGTATTACCACTTCAGACAATGATCAAGAAGAATTCAGTCTTCAAATGGGGATCAGAAGAAAAGCAAGCTTTTGATGTTATCAAACAGTCAATAATCAATGCCCCAACCTTGAATACTCCAAATTTTTCTAATCATTTTACACTATATACTATTGCATCCAACACTTCATATGCCGCAGTACTCACACAACTGAATGATAACAACTTAGAAGCACCCATATCATTTTTTAGTTCAAATCTTCAAGGTGCCGAATTGAATTATTCTGATGTGGAGAAACAAGCCTTTGCTGTATTCAAAGCACTCAAACATTATAGACCCTTCCTTTTGAAAACCCACACAAAAGTTATAGTTCCTTTCCCAGCGGTAAGACAACTATTAATTCAGAAAGAATTGGGTGAAAAAAGAGCCAATTGGGTTACAGCGCTTCAAGAGTATGACTTAGAAATAAACCCAACAAAGATTGTTAGGGGCCAAGGTTTTTGCAGGATATTGGCAGGAGCATAAAACATTCACGAATCAAGCGATGAGGATCAGATTGAATCCATCAATCAGATAAGTGTCACTAATTCTGAATCTCAATATGCTGATTTGATATTTTATTTGAAGAACGGTCATGCTCCTCCAAATTTATCTTACAAAAATAAAAGGGCCATTAGGTTAAAAGCTAAGAATTTCACTCTCATTGATGATGTGTTGTTTAAACAAAATTATGATTCTATCCTGTTAAGATGTCTTGAGAAACCTGAAGCTCAAAAGGTTTTGCAGGAGCTACATGATGGACCAGCTGGGGGACATTTTGGAGCTGACACAACAGCTCACAAGATTATTCATGCTGGATATTATTGGCCTACTCTATTTAGAGATTGCCATGAGTATGTAAGAAAATGCCTTAATTGCCAAACATCTGGTGGAAGACAACGGAAATCAGCTTTCCCTCTGCAACCTGTCAACATTGAACAACCATTCGAACAATGGGGATTAGATATCATCGGGGAAATTACTCCACCATCTTCCAAACAACATAGGTATATCCTTACTGCTACCGATTACTTTACTAAATGGGTAGAGGCTATTCCTTTGAAGGCGGCAAATGCAGAGGCAATTATCGAGTTCATTGACCAATTCATCATTACCAGGTTTGGTGTTCCAAACGCTCTTGTTTTTGATAATGCTTCCTATTTCTCAGGAAACGCTATGTATGATTTTGCTATTAAAAGGGGGTTTAAACTGAAATATTCTTCCAATTATTATCCCCAGGGAAACGGTTTAGCCGAATCTACTAATAAGAATCTCATCAAAATCATTAAGCGAACTGTTGAACAGAATCATAGAAACTGGCATAAATTTTTGGTCTTTGCATTATGGGCTGATAGAATAACACAAAAGGCTTCTATAGGAACCTCTCCTTTCAATTTGGTATATGGAAAAGAAGCCGTGTTGCCTACAAATCTTGTTCTTCCATCTTTAGCCCTAGTACAGTACATTGAAGAGACTCCTTCTTCTTCTATCCAACTTAGACATGACCAAATTCTCAAATTAGAAGAAGAGAGGGAAAAAGCCAGAATCACTCATGCCAAACATCAACAAATCATCAAAGCATCCTTCGACTCAGCATCATCCGGTTCCAAACAACTTCAAGTTGGTGACTTAGTTCTCAAATGGGACAAGGCCCATGAAGATAAAGGTAAGCATACCAAATTTCAGAAAATGTGGCTTGGACCATTTCAGATCTGTGAAAAGATAGGCCATTCAACTTTTATATTGCAAGACTTATCAGGGTTGAGAGATTCTCTCCCCGTCAATGGCCTGATCCTGAAGAAATTCTTTAATTGAGAAGGTAACCCCTTCTCCTTTTGTAGATTTGCGTAGTTTGTAGGATTGGTAGGAAATAAAACTGTAGAGTATCTCCATTGACCTTTTGTTGTGTTTGAGGAAGCTGTCTCACAAAAATAATATAAATATTTGTTTTTAGATAATAGAACCCTCAATCAAAAGAAATAGTTTCTAGGAAACTAGATATCCTTGTGTTCTGAAACTATAATTTAAATTTTGAAGACTCCTCTCAAGAGGTAAAAGTTCTGAATCATTTTCTGTTTTCAAAACTAGTCTCCAAAGGTTATCTATTAAAAGATAGAAACTAACCCATTTTCAGTATCTTCAACTCTTCACCTGTCATCCATTTGCTCTTAAGGAGAAGATTGTTCACCCCATTCACTAAAGGTTATGATTACTCAGAGTGTAATTCTAAAATATAAAAGATTAAAGATAAGAGGTCTTATCATAAGCCTGCTTACCATGTTCATAGGGAAATAGGTTGACTGACATTACCAATACTGCCTACCAAAACAGGGTAATGGCTTGAAATTTCAAGACAAGGGGTCTCATCACGAGCCAGCTTGATCAGTTAAATTATTACCAGTGAATGGCATTGTCATAAGCTGGCCACCAAACCAGGACAATGGCTTTTTTATCTTATTAATTACAAAGAAAAAACAGATGAAAAATAAAATATGAAAACATTTTATGGATTCATTCTGTTAATCACACTCTTATGTGAATGGAAAAGTGGACAATACTATGGTTAAAAGGTATCCCTGTCGAGACTATAAATGTTTGCTGGCAACAGAGGCTCTACCTATGACAAAGGGGTTAATTATAAAAGCTGATGTGGGAAGGTTTTCTATTTTATCACTATGAACCAATAAAGACTTATTTTTGAAACTTATTATGTATTTGGTTTCTTGAAACTAAATGGGAAGAAGTTGACAAAATGAAGTTCACTTTAGTCAGAACACATGAATATCTAGTTATATTAGAAGTTCTCCTTCTGATTGAGTTTCTATTTTTGAAAAGCTTGAGTGTTTGTATTAATTTCAGAGATAACTGGTTCTACCAACGAATCGCCAATTGTTGTGCCCTACAACAACCCCCCATTTCATATCATCTGTATTCATAAACAATCAACATATGAAATGGGTCCCTTTTAAAAAATTAATTGGCATTAATGATTTTGTTCGAAAAGGATATGATAATCAAATGTGTTTGTGAATTGAAGCCTTTTTCGAATAACAATGTTCCCAAAATAAAACCAATCTTTCGTTATTGCGATAAAGCGATCGCAAGATCGCATATCGCAATAACAAAAGAGACGCATTTAAATGGCACTTCATTCTTTGCCGATGCGATATCGCTATCGGCGATCGGCGGTATTCAATGCATACACAAAAAGAGCACATATCTTACACCCCGATGCGACGCTATATCGGCGATCGACTATCGGCACTGCCTCTTGTGGGAAAACGCTTTAAGTTATAAACCCCGACCTGATGCGATATCGCTATCGGCCGTCGGCGGTATCCCATGCACTCTCATAAGGCGCTCAGGTTTTCCCCGATGCGATGCGACATCGCTATCGGAAGTCGGCAAATCACTTAATATGCATCTGGTAATGTATTCACGCGCTAGTCCGATGCGATGTCGCAATCGGCATTCGCCAGGACTTCTTTCAAACGATAGTGTAACTCTTTCCCCCGATGCGATGCGATATTGTTGATCGGTAATCGGCATTCTCAAAAAGTGATTGCTTTGAGCCTTAAAATTATATTTAAATCTGGTTGATAAAGCGCAGATTTCAAAATGCTGTTAAATGCAAGGATAAGGTAATGCATGCGTATTTAATAACTTTGCCCCTTCGATAACGAATAAAGCATTTTCATATCTGTTTCACGCGTTTGGGGGTCATTCAGCCGAATAACAGTGTAAAGGTCATTTAATGGGTAGCAGGCCTTAAAAACACCATTAATGCATATGCGATCTCTTACCAGTGATTGGATCCGCAGCCACCTTTTGAAAATTAATATCGCCACGCTTCAAGTGATATATATCTTTCCCATTATGCTTTGTCTTCATTATTTCTCGTGTTACGATTTCTCTTGCATTTGTGTAGAGTTCGTTTGTTGAGAAAAGCTTGAACATGATGGGGAAGAAACACAAGAGGGCTACCGGTTCCACTACAACACCTGTTGCAGGTCAAGCTGCTACAATTTCGAAGAAAGGCCTTATCTCGGACACTACGTGCACTGGTCTTGCTAGGACCACATGGCAGGG
This sequence comes from Pinus tabuliformis, assembly GCA_031772625.1. Lineage (NCBI taxonomy): Eukaryota > Viridiplantae > Streptophyta > Pinopsida > Pinales > Pinaceae > Pinus > Pinus tabuliformis. Next base: position 446,554,607 of record CM062804.1, on the reverse strand, counting down.
CACATATAATCTGTTGGAGGTCGAGCAACCGCAAGTGACAGTGAGAACGGCTAGTGTAGATGTACTAAGGAAGTCTGATGCAACGCTCAAAGACTTGGCCGACTCCTTTTTACACAGAATAGCGGCCAGAGAGCAGGTTCTCCCTTACACAGATGTGGTGCGCTGGGCAATTGAAGAAATCCCCATCACTGATAGAACTTTTCATACAAGGGATGGAAGGATTTTCGGGTCGTTCAAGCTTGATGACCTGAGGCAAATGTATCATCTGCCTGAACCGGAGCTAGTGTATAACAGAGCCTTCGTGGAGAAATTCGCAAAAGAAAATGAATCACCATCCGAACCCCTCCGAGATTGGAGGCAGAACCTAGCCAAACACAAGCATGAAAGTTCGGGTAAGTACTCAAACGTTTCTTTGGCTTCTCCCTATTGCTATGCGGGGATTATGATGTGTAGATTGTGGGGATTACATGACTCCGTTAATATCAATATTGACATGGTTCCCTTAATGGAAGCGGCTATCAATAGTATAATTATGGATTGGGCCACTATTCTTTCTGATAAGTTGGTCGTAGCCATTCGTGAATTTAGAGCCAAAACTATAATCACCGAAAGGAAAATCCTGCCATTTTATTATACTGCTTACATTATGGATACCCTGTGTTATAATTCTGAGTTTCCTGTCCTCGGTTGGAGATGGACCACCCAAGATCCAATACCCATTCATTTATACCATCAGAAATTGTGGAAGTCCTCTTACAAGGACCATTTGTACCAAGTTTGTAATGGTTTCATGGTGCCCATTTACTATTCTATTTATGACAAGCCCATTCCCAGAATTTCCTATGAAGCTTCTTTTGACTTACCAGCCGTAGCAAGTTGGTTCGGGGAAGAGCATTTCACCTATATCAGATTTTTTGGGAGTAAGGCTAGGCCGCATGTCCTCCCTTTATATATCCCAGACAAACTGTTAGCCCGGGAAATCTGCTACCAGATTATGGCCGAGAGTGTCACACAAACTCTCAAAGAGGAGAAGAAGAGAGGTTGGCCCTCTTTTCCTTTAAGAATTGGGGCTTTTACTCTGCTTAATTACAAGCATGCAGAAAAAGAAGCGACAAAAATCCAAGCTTTATCCCTGGCCACTATCCCAAACAGACTCTATGATCCAAAGCAAACTGCCTACACTGCCCTAGAACAAGCAAAATTGACAAAAGTTGATCATCAAGAGGATATGTTTGATGACCTGTTCGCAGATGCCGATACAATAGGTCAAATCAAACAGCTTGCCAGAATGAAATACAATGATGAGGCGTTGACTGAGTTTAACAAACTTAGGGAGCAGAGGTTGCAAACTCTGCCTCTAGATTTATTATCCACAACCCCAGCGTCTTCCTCAAGCGAGCCTGGTCGGCAACAGATACATCCACCTCCTGTTACAACTGAAGAACAGGATAAACAACAGGAGGAAAGGCAGAAGAAGCTGCAGGCTGAGAAGCAAAGAAAAGAGCAAGCAGAGAAGCAAAAAAAAAGGAGCAGATAGAAAGGCAGCAAAAGACACAGAAGGATCAAGAGCAGAGGAAGAAGAAGGAAGAAGAGAAACTAAAGAAAGAACTAGCAGATAGGCAGAAAAAGGAATTGGAGGAGCAGCAGCGGAAAACGCAAGAGGAGCAACAGCGAAAAGCATTTGAAGAACAACAGAAGTTAGAACAAGGAAAAGAACGGAGCAAAGCCCCTACAGAGCAACATAAGCAAACCTCCATCGATCCTGAATTGATTAAACAATGGAACCAATTCGATTCCATTATCAGTGGTAAGGAAGGCTCCAAAGACACAGACACCCCTAAAACAAGCGATGCGCCTGATACCACTTCTTCTCAGGTTCTAGGAGGAACCAGCGGCCCACCCATTTCACAGGATGTCGAGGTAATCAATAAGGACCCTTCCGATCAAATTGTTCTCCAGGTGGAAGAAATTCCTCCCCTGGATATTTTCTACAGCCCAAAGCATAGAGCCGTTATTAAGCGCTCTAAGAAAAGACGAAGGCTTGATCAACCTTCTATCTTTCCTGAGCAAACAGTCACGGGCAATATGGTCTGGAAGGAGGATTTGGATCCCTCCGATGATCTAACAAAGCTGTCGCAATTCGCGGGAGCTTATTCTGCAGCAACTATCGACAAAGCATCGGAGGTAAGTCTTCTGTTGAAGACTAAGGACCATGAAATATATGCATTACAGGAAGAGGTAATTGAAGCGAAAAACAAAGCAGCACAGGTGGAAGAGCAGTTGCTGGCTCAACAACAGAAAAACAATTTGTTAACCCAGCAACTGCAAACTGAAAGACAAAGGATAGACCAAAGTGAAACTCAAAAGGCAAAAGAATTGTCGGAGGCATTGTCACAGTTGAAAGCATCAAATGAGCTGATGATGAAATCGAAAGATGAGCGAATAGCTCAACTATCAGCACAGCTCGAAGGTATCAAGAGCACACAGAATGTGAAAGTTTTCAGAGCAGAGGCAACTCAAATAAATAGCGCATTACTGTCTCAGATCAGACTTCTATGTCAACAACTTGCTAAGGCTGAGCCATTATGCGAAATATCTACAACAGTGTGTGAGCAAATAGAGAAGGCCAGAAATGAGCTAGATCAGGCCGAAGAAGCCATATCCGATTATCTTGAGTGGCAAGACACTGTTGAAGGGAAAGCGGCGAATTTGTCCTGAATCCATGAAGCGTACAAGGACATACTCTTCACGGAATGGAACACTCAGGTAATGAAAGCAGAAAGGGCGGCTTCCAGGTGTAAAATAATTGCCAGCAATATGATCGACCTAGTCAATGATACACTTTATTTGGCAAACATGATCTCCAAGTGCACACCTGGAAGCATAACAACAGCAGATATGCTTGAACAAACAAATTATCATGACTTGGAGGAACAGAGGAAGTTAATTACCGGAGTAAATACTTTAACCTCTGATGCATATTGGCTCTTTCTAATCAAGCCACATACTCAAAGGTCTGCTCTCAAGTGTCTAACAGATGCCCTCGGATGCCTGATCCCCGACATTTAGGATGCTACATATGATGCCCAGCTAACTTCGCGTCTCAACACTCCACCGGAAGTAGAGCCAATGCTGGCGATATGTCAGCTAAGAGTAAAGGCAAAGAACCCACCGAATGAAGCATTGCCGCCAACTACCAGATCACCAAGAAAGATGGAAAAAACATTTATTGATGCCAATTTAATAGCTTTTCAGTTGTTTAGATATTTATATTAGTATAGTATTTATAGACCCTTTCATTGTTTTGGAAAAGGTCGTAAAAATTTTGTAATAGACTAAAAGGCTGAAGTTTGCACTATTGTGCTTCAGTCTATATTCTTTTGTGAAACTCGACCAACGGTTCTTAATTTTGATTAGAAGGCTGTTTTACACAATTGCGCACGACTGTCTGTTGTTGGGAATGCTTTCTGATTTGAAGGAAGGACTGCGACATAGTGATTAATATACTGGATTGATCGAGCAGCTTACATGGTACTATTATCTGTATCTGTGTTCTTTCTTATTGTATGAATTACTGTGTTATTATCTTTGCTATTGTTGAATGCATGTATGCGATATAACAACGAATCTTCATTTCGTTTCACTATTGAATGTTTTGGTGATTTGTTATCTCTTTCACCCATGCATGTATTAACGATATAAATGATTAAGTGTAGTAATTCGCTATAATCGCTCTGCATAACTAATTATGCAGAGCAATCTTAAATGGTTTAAACATCTATTCTTAAGTGTTAGAGTCATCTATATGCCTGCCTTAAAGTACAGATTATCAAACGCTATGCTTTGAAAGATTGATAAGTCCCGGGATTAGATTATTAGATTATATATTTTGCTGATAGTTTTAGTTATTCGCTTATCACTATCCTACCGCATAAGCTACTCGTCCATCCCACTTTTATCTATTATTGGGAAACTGGTCCCATTATCCCCAGTCGGAGCCACTATTCCAAATGGAAAAGGAGCTGCTTTCAAGGTTCCGGACCGGGTGGTTTCCCCTTTGTTGTGGCAGCGATTTTCGAGGCCTCAACAGAGCATAACACCGGTTCCACTTGTGGATGGATTTTCCTGGTGAAAAGTCAAGAACAACAGGTCAGATGGCCTTATCAACAACTCTTGTTGTGCTCTGAAATCTTCCTTTGTTGAAAGTAGAAAACTATACAAAGGATCATGTAAAATGTACACATTTTCCTTGAGCAAAACAAAATTGGTAAAATTCCTTCACTGTTTTTCAAAATTTTCTGCACTTTCCTCCTCATTCTTATTGCTATAAAAAGCTGTAGAAACTGAACTTCCTTATGTACAAGTTAGAGTCAGGATATATCAATCAACTGGATCAAAATAATGTTTCAGCATTCGACCATTAATTGGCCCTTCTTCCGCTTCTCAATCATCTAGGTTCTTCAAAAAGTAAGTATTGTTCCCTTGTGAGGCTTGGATAATAAAAGGTCCCTTCCATAGGAAGTCAAACCTCCCATGTTTTCCTTTGTCTTCTTTCCTGGAATCCCATTTTAAAACTTTGTCTCCTAAGTAAAAATCTTCTGCCTTAATCCTTTTATCAAAAATTTTCTTGAGTTTCTCTTGTAACACTTGGGATCTTTGGTACACCTCTTCTCTAGTCTGTTGCAAATGGATGGTCTAATTTATTCTTCTTTGAATGTCATTGGGATGTACCTGAGCTTCTTGTATTAATTTCATTACAGGGACCCCTAATGATGAAGGAAATACAGCCTCCATACCATAGACTAATTCATAAGGACTAGTCCCAATGGATCTCTTGGTAGTTAATCTATCTGCCCATAGTGCATTGGTAAGTTTCTTGTGCCAGTTTTTCTTGTTTTCTTCCAACACTTTCTTGATAATATTGATCAGGGTTTTATTGGAGGACTTAGCCAAACCATTACCTTGAGGGTAATAGGTTGTCGAATGGCCTAAGGTGATGTGGTACTTGTTACATAAATTTATCATTTTCTTGGATTTGAAAGCAGTAGCATTGTCAGTTATGATATTTTCAGGAAAACCAAATCTAGACAAGATATTGGTTTCTAGCAATCCTATGATGACTGAATCATTGGCTTGTCTACAAGGGATGGCTTCTATCCATTTGGTGAAATAATCTGTGGCAGTGAGGATCCATTTATGTTGGCCTGAAGAGGGAGGATGGATTTCCCCAATGAATTCCAAACCTTATTGTTGAAATGGTATTTCAGTGGAAATTGGTCTAAGGGGTAGAGGTAGAAGTTTTGATCTGAATGGAAAATGGAATCAACCCATGGTACTCATCCACCCATATTATTCATCGACCCATGGAATTTATCCATGGTATTGTAAATGGCATCCGCTCGGGGTATTGTAAAATCCATCCTTGGTACTCATCCACCCATATTATTCATCGACCGATGGAATTTACCCATGGTATTGTAAATGGCATCCGCCCATGGTATTGTAAAATCCACCCATGGTATTCATTCACCCATGGTATTCATTCACCCATGGAATTGACCCGTGGTATTGTAACTGAAAAATACTATAAGTAACAAGTCACATTTTGTAAAAGGACAGATTGTCTGCCACAATGTAGCCTTTACAGTTCAGAGGCATGTAGCCACACATCTCTTCTCAGAGATAAGCTACCATTGCCCTAGCTGGTTTATTTCCATTTCTGGTTGTAAGCATATTTCAGTATTTTCCATTAATGAAAGGAAGTGTTATTTCCGTTGCATCTCAGTATTTATGGTTATCTCTGTAATTTTTTGCGTTCCTGTTTAAATCCGGATCAGTGGTATCAGAGCAGGTTACGATTCCATGGGAATGAGGGTTTCATGCATATTTCAGTCTCAATTTTTTTGCAGGAATTTTTTTGGGTGGTGACTTTGCAGATAATACTTGAAACATTTGGTACAAAATTTACAAAAACAAATACCAGATCTAGATTCCTCTCAAGAAATCACCCAATTTCAAAAAAAAAATGGGTCGACTTGGAGTTCGGATGTGGGAGATATCGATGATTTAAAATCAGCTATTTTATCAGAATTTTTGTGACGGCGGAACTGTTGCAGCGCGAATCTGAGATCTCAGAGTGTCCAGATAAGGATTTCCAACGCATGGGAAGATGAAAAATGATCCTTCTACTTCTAAAAATAGGTTATAATAAATATTCTGAGTTATATTGGCCGAGTTATGTCCATTTTAACTTTGGAGCAGCATTCGGAGTGGGTTTCCATTGGAGACGTGCCCTCCCACCCGACTTTAGTAGGCACCTGCTTCACATTCATCAGTTTCAACATAGCAGCATTCGGCTTGGGTTATTTGGAGACGTGCCCTCCCACCCTAGGCTATGTAGGCACCTGCTACTTCATCAGCAACCAACATCAGGGTTTTGGGTTAACCACATAAAACCCTTATCTTTAGTGGCTCTTCATATTCCACAAAGGCTTCGCAGGTGGGAACTTACGCAATGGGGACCATTGCTTCTTAAGGAGGGAGGAATGATCCGAATGGAAAATGGCATCAACCCATGGTACTCATCCACCCATATTATTCATCGACCCATGGAATTTACCCATGGTATTGTAAATGGCATCTGCCCGTGGTATTGTAAAATCCACCCATGGTACTCATCCACCCATATTATTCATCGACCCATGGAATTTACCCATGGTATTGTAAATGGCATCCACCCGTGGTATTGTAAAATCCACCCATGGTATTCATTCACCCATGGAATTGACCCGTGGTATTGTAACTGAAAAATACTATAAGTAACAAGTCACATTTTGTAAAAGGACAGATTTTCCGCCACAATGTAGCCTTTACAGTTCAGAGGCATGTAGCCACACATCTCTTCTCAGAGATAAGCTACCATCGCCCTAGCTGGTTTTTTTCCATTTCTGGTTGTAAGCATATTTCAGTATTTTCCATTAATGAAATGAAGTGTTATTTCCATTGCATCTCAGTATTTATGGTTATCTCATCTCTGTATTTATGGTTATCTCTGTAATTTGTTGCGTTCCTGTTTAAAGCCAGATCAAGTTTCCTTTTGCCTTCGAAAATTTGACATTTATGGCAAGCAGTGACAAACCTCTTGACATCAGCAAACAAGGTTGGCCAGTAAAATCTAGCCCTTAGGATTTTGTCAGCAGTTGATTTCCAGTAAAGATGTCCACCACAGTCCCATGCATGAAATTATTTGAGTACCTTGTCAGCTTCATCCTTTATTAAATAGTTCAATAGAATACCTTCATGATTTTTCCAAAAAAGAGCACCATCTAAAATATAAAATTTTGAAGCTTTCAGTTTTAAAAACCTCTTCTTTGTTCTGGATAACCTTGGAGGAGCTTGTAGGTTTAATAATACATGAGTAATATCAGCATACCAAGGTGATTCTAGGAAGGTCTGGCTGATTTGTGGAGTCTCCATCTCCTGTTCGTTATCCAGTTCATTAATATCCAGGGCTTGGTAATTGGTTTCAGTCATGAGTTTAGCCAATCCTTGTCCTTTTATAAGCTTTGTAGGTTTTGTTTCAATATCATACTCCAATATAGTAGCAATCCATTTACCTCTCTTGCCTTCAATCCCCTTTTGGGTCAAGATATCTTTGACAACAACATTTGGTACATAGGCTATTATATGGGAGTATAATATGTAGACTCTGAAGTCTTTAATAGATTTCACAAGTGCATAAGCCTATTTTTCCATGATTGGGTATTTTAGCGGTGCATCTCTAAGTGCTTTACTAAAGAAGGCTATGGGTTTTTCACATCCTTGATCATATTTTTGTAGTAAAACTGCAACAATGGTGTGTTCTGATGCAAATGAAAATATTATGAAGTCTCTATCAAAATTTGGGCTTGTAAGGACTGGTGTTCTGGTCAAAGCCATTTTAATTTCTTCAAATGATTGTTTAGCTTCTAATGTCCATTTGACCTTGGAATCTTTTTTTAACATATTATTCAGCAATCTGATTAATTCAGCCAAATTAGGTATGAATATTCTTAAAAAGTTAATCTTTCCTAGGAAAGCTTGAATTTTCTTGACATTTCTGGGGTGAGGTATTTGTAAAATGGCTTCTATTCTATCAGGATCGATTTTGATGTCATCTTTAGAGATTATATGGCCTAACAATTTGCCTTCCTATAGACCAAACAATGACTTCTTAGGATTTAACGAAATACCATACTTTCTGCATTTTAAAAGCACTTGTCTCAAATGATCTAAATGTTGCTGATCTGATTTAGAAAACATAGTAAGATCATCTAGATATATGACTAGAAAATCGTGAATTTCTTTTGCAAAATCTATGTCCATTGCTCGTTGGAAGGTTTCCCCTGCATTCTTAAGTCCAAATGGCATTTTGACATATTTGAAAGTTCCCCAAGGTGTTGTGAAAGCAGTGTTTTCCTGGTCATCGGGATGGACTAGAATTTGGTTAAAGCCTGAAAACCCATCCAACAGTGAAATCCTAGAGGCACCTACTATCCTTTGTAAAATGTGGTCCATCTTAGGTAAGGGGTAGTGTTCCTTCAAAGAAACCTTATTTACATTCCTTAAATCAACACACAATTTGATTTCTCCTGTTTTCTTCCTGGTGGGTATTGAATTAGACACCCACTCTGAAAACCTGATAGGAGCAATTATCCCAGCTTCATACATTCTTTTGATTTCTTTTTCGATTAAGGGGAGTAGTACAAGGTTGACCCTTCTGAGCTTTTGTTTGAATGGTTTTTGATTTTCCTTGAGGGGTATTGTATGTTGAATTACAGAGGTGTCATAAGATTTCAGATCTTCATAGCTCCAGGCAAAGACATCCTGGAATTCTTTGATGAGTTCAATATATTTAAGCTTTTGATTAGGTGGTAAAGTTTTGGATAATTTTATCATTTTCAAATGTTCTTCGGTTCCTATGTTACAGTATTCAATGTCGGCGTTTAGAGGTTGCATCTTGGGTTTCTTCGGGATATCATTAGAATCAAAGAAATCCTCCAAAGGAGTTAATCCTGTGGGAAAATAATTATCTTTTAAATTAATAACTTCAGATTCCCCTCCAATAATCTCATTGTTGTCTATTTCTTTAAGATCTTGCAACTTTTTCTTGGTAAATTTTGTTGGGTGAAGTATTTGAGCTGCACTTTTTGCTGAAATGTCTGTTTGAATTTTATCTAATTGCTTAACCTCACTAACAGTGTCCATGTCTATATTAGTGCTAGAAAATTCTTCTTCTAGGGTCAAGAAATTGTTAATCTGAATATCATTGTCAAACACTTGCCAATTCTTTACATTGTCAGGTATGGTTGGCCTGTGTTTAATCTCAGCTGTAAACTGATGATTGGGTTCAAATGGAAATTTACAAGTGCTGGCAAATGTTGCCAAACTGTGAGCATGCAAATTATGTTTTCTTGGAATTTTGGCCAGCTGTGTTTCTAGAAATGTATTGAGGATCTCAATTGTTGCTCCTCTGTAAGATCTTAATCTGGGATCATTTGTGAGGAAGTTCCCTTTTATCTGTTGAATGACTAAATCAGAGTCTCCCAAAACTGATACCCTGATTGCCCCTAAACTTTTGATCAATTTAAGTCCTAGAAACAAGGCTTCATATTCAGCCATATTATTGGTGCATTTAAAGTTTAATATGTGGGATAAGAGGAAGTATGAAAACAAAAGAGTTTATGGAGACTATGTCAAATGATTTCCACATGCAGAATGAGGTAAAACATATTTTTACCGTAAAACCAACTTTTGCTAAGTATAGAGAGGTAGATGAAATCTACTACAGGGTGACAAAGTTAACAGTGCCAGATGAAAAGATATGGGAAGAGTTACTTGATTTAATGGACTGAGTAGTAACTTAGTAGTAGTGAAAGGTTTTTCCAGCACAACAGCCATCTCAAGTTTCAGTTCAACATTGCGTTCTATTTTGAATGACTCAGCAACAAAAACCACCCAAATAGGGCCACCGTTTCCCTCAACAGCTTACTTGGCCTATTTTTTGTGCCAGGTTAGATGATATTAGTTTGTAACTAGGCTAATAATACATTGTTGGTTTGACAATGATCTTGTAGAGAATTATTGTAATTTTTATTATAAATACTTCACTGTTTGAAGTATTAGTGTTGATTTCCGAATGTAATTTCTGCTACACATTGTAATTTTGAAGTACTGGAGCACCAATAATACAAGGAATTTTTACAGGATTCATGTGGTTTCTTGAATGGTGATTTGTTTCTTGTCTTTACCTATTTAAATGCTGCTATTTCTTTCCTATGTTTTTCTAAATCTGAATTAATCGATAGAAATTATGATAAATAAGATTCGTTATCAAGAGCGCCCTATTTTGGATGTTGTTAATTTTAATGTTTTCCTCTGAATTTAGGATAAAGAATTCTTAATTTCTCTTTGTTCTCTACTGAATCTTACATTTCTGCTTTTTTCACCATCCATTTAAACTCTAAAAAGATCCATTTACTACACCTAGATTTCCTTGTGAGAACTCCTTTAAAAATTGATGATCAAACTCTAGTTTAGTTTATAGACTCCATAGCCCAATGGAATTATAACACTCAAATCAACCAAACCTTTCAAACAAAAACAAACAAGTATAGTTATGGCTAGCCTAAAATCTTCATAAAAACAAAGTTAAATTAAACAGAGAGATCCCTCTCTGAATCTGGCAGGGCTGGATCCCAGCTTCCAAAGTGGTTTTGATGTTGTCCCATGTGTTTATTCCCTCAACCTCAAAAATACAGAACAAAAACACGTTGAAGGATGTTAATTGGTCTTGTTTGAATGCTTATAAACCAGATGTGACAAAATGGCCTATAACAGATTGCCCCCCTAAAGCGCAAAGTTAGAAATGTAAATTGATTATTGAAGTGCTTCACCTTATGACAAGTCAGTATTAAGAAAAACTAGTCGAGAGCATCATTTGTTACAATACATTTGCATCATGATATATTTGCTCAGGGAGGCATACCTATGCTCATCACATAAGCAAACATTACATATACAATGACCAAAATACATGTCCATGGACGGCTAATGGTGGACCCATGACTTAGTGATTGTCTATATGATCATAGCCATCATACGTTGGGATCTTGTATTAATCCTAAAATCATAGCCCGGATAGATGAAACTAAATTCAGGGTCTTTTATCTCATTCACACGACCAACCAATGTATGAGTCTAACCATGTGAATTAATGAGCTAAAGTTGAACATGATAGACACCATATAATTACCAACCAATGATGTAAGTTGTTAATAGACATGAGAGAAACCACCGATGATGTTAATGTCTCTGAAGGTACTCTACTACAATCCGTATGGTGTGAATGAATGAGTTGTTGTCAAGGACTACATAGAATTTCGGTCGAAGGTAAATGATGTAAACCAGTCACCGAGATCGAGAAAAATTTCCATTGATGTATGCAAGCACCAAGATACTAAAGGGGTGTTTTTAAGTCAACTTTCTGGATAATGAGTTGATGTGGACAGGAAGCGACTCATCGCAGGAGGGCCTTGATGTATACCCCATCAATGACATGAAAAATTAATGATGATTTGAGATTGAATGATCAAAATGATGCTGATACGAAACTGGATCAGGAATGACGGACATGGAATGAAGGATTAAGAGTATTGTAGAATATATTAACTGAATGAACTCTCTTGAACACAACGACGACACTAAAATGGATTTGGAAACATTGACCCAAAACCAAAATGGATGCTTTGAAAACAGTATGATAAACCAAAACACATGTATATTTCCCAACCCAACAACCACGAAGATAAAGTGGAAGAGTGTTGTGATCAAGAGAAAATCATTGCCATTAATAAGTGTTGTATCCCATTCTCCAAATTTCCCCAACAATTACTGATCAATACCTCTTTATTTTTGACAAGCTTGAGGAGGATAACATATGCTTTATCTTTAAGTTCATTCTTCGGATGAATCCCTCTAATAATATTTAACGAACCGAAAGAAGGACTGTTTGGCCCGTCATGATTGGTAAGTCCATCACTGTTTGATGTTTTTATGACTCTAGAAAAGGTGAAAAATTGACATATTTTTCATGTTTAGAGTGTTTGAAAAAGAGGCAAAAAATAAAACTCCAAAGGTTCCTTTTTGTAGATAGTCTCGTGTGTTTGAAAAGGTAGAAAACAATACTCAGGAGAACTTCTTATCCATGTTCGACTAAGTTATTCGTTTTTCGTAAGTAGTCTACCTCAGTCCGGAAAAGGGGTAAACTTATACTTCGTACACATTTTTTCATTTACTTTAACGAGTTTGAAAAGACAAGTGCTCAATAATATTTTTATGTTTAAGGAGTATGAAAAGAGCTGAAAGAGGACTCCTCCTGGAGGAGTGAGTGGTATAAAGGGTAGAAACTGGTTTCGGTCATGATGGAACTATGCCAAACACCTAAAGGTCAAGAGGTTGGCTAATAATATCACTCATCACCATTGCTCCCTAGGTAAGGGTAAAAAAAAACAAGTGAAAGTGTATGATTGGCCAAGCAGACGGTGACAATGGAAAGAGAAAAACAAGGCTCATTTGGCATAAACAGGCCAATTGGCCAAGTAGATGGTGATGATGGAAAGAGAAAACCAAGGTTCATTTGGCATAAACATGCTAATAAAAATGACAATCATAAGAGATAGGATGAAAATGATTTCATTTTTACACAAGTTTGAAATGAAGAAAAAGTATGCTTGAAATTAATTTGCATGCCCATAACATAATGACTCAAATCTAGGTACATTTCCCCAAAGCTTCATTTCATTCACTTAAGTAGACTACTGGTTACTGGGTGGATGGAGGGAAAGTTCATTTTCAAGATCAAGTGAAAGACTTGAGAAGGAATTTACGAGATCTAATAAAAGAATCAAATTGTATGGAGATACGTTTCATTTTTTAACGAGATTGAAACAAGAAAATAACTATGCTCATGACACCTTGTTTCATTTTTTAATGAGCTTAGCACAAGAAAAGGAACTCTGCTCTAAAACCTTGTTTCATTTTTTACCGAGATTGACACAAGAAAATTAACTCTGCTCAAGACCTGATCATGACCTGCAAAAGGCCATGGATTCTATGAGGTTCTTATCAGATGGAAGAAAAATTCTCTAGAAGGTATCAAAGGATCCAATGGAAAGATAAAACTCCAATGCCCCCAATAAATTATGCACTATATCACCTACTAGATCATCAGTACATGCGGACATAGAACAAGTTTCCAAATAATTAATATATGGCGGCGGATATACCACTTACTTATAAGGACCATTTAGGGAAGTTGCTTGATTGGGAGTCAAATTAGGACTAATGAATGAAATCTGATCAATAGTCACGATTCTTCCTTCATGCGAGAAACACACCACACGAAAGAGTGAAGAGACAAGAGCTCCCATGACATAAACATAGTCATGCCTAAAGAGTAAATTGAAATCCAAAGGGCCTTAGACTACCATCACATTAATATAGATAGTCTTTCCTCCCAAATTAATAGGTAACTGAGGAAGGATCCCTAACGGTTGACTGGTCCTCTATTTAAAGCCAACAAATTATGGGTAACGTGCACAAGATGTGGAGAACCTAAAGCTTGCCAAGTAGTTGAGGAAAAAATACTAATAGACACACCTTCATCTATGACTAGTTAAGGTAAACCCATATTATAGTCATGTACTATGATCTAGAAGGGAACGCACGGAGGAAGACGATATCATTCTTGTAAACTCCAATCAAAGGAACTGACCATACTACTTGGAGGGGGTGTCGTGGGAATGGGAGAACTGTCCCCTTATGTTATGGGAATGGGAGAAGTGCTCTCGAGTATTGTGGGAACAACAGGATTGATATCCAGTTCATTGGAACATGAAGAAATGAGAGGAACCTAAGCGATATGAATTTCAATCTCTGTGGGAAAGGTATGACAAACTGAAGGTGGAACTGAGTTAACCATTTTCTCAATGAATGGTTGGTTGCAAAATGACTCATGCGATTCGCATTCAGAGAAAGTCGGATTGACTAGAGACAAATTCTAATTAATTACTTCATCAAGATTCTTATCAATCACTTAATCAACTAGTGGAGGATTAAAGGAAAGCTTCTGATAACCAACCGAAAGTCGAGGCTGAGAAGCTGTAAGGTTTTCCAACACTTTTGAGGCTTCATCCATATAACGAAAAAGGTGAATAGGATGATTCCATTCACATAACATACATGTAAATTTGACATTACCCTTTTTCCCATGGACCTTACTATTACTAGTTGAGGGTTTATCACCAACATGATCTCTAGAAGCTGATGACAAAGGCCAATGTGAGCCTATGGACCACACTTCTAATAACTTGGGAATACCAGGACAATATCTAAGAAGGTGGCCACCCTTACAAAGCACACAAGGGAATTTAACTTTATGGGGTTGATTGGAAGGTTATTCTACACTAGTTTCATTCATAGTAATGGTTGCTTCGTTGCCCCCTTGCCTATTTTTCTACTTCTTAATCTTTCTTTTCTTCTTCTCCTCATCCACCTAGTTACTAACTTTGAGGCTTTCACCAGGCAAAGAGGAAGAAGAACGAACATAAGAAGAAGGAAAAGGGTTAATTTTAGCATCATCCTAAGGTTGATATTGGTCAAATGGAGGAGAACTTGGTTGAGAATCAGTTTGGACATTTAGAATCAAAGAGGTCGAAAATAACCAAACTGGAAAACCAATGGAAAATTTGATAAGGGAAAACATTGCCATATAAGGAGCACCATTATTTCCAAAAGAAGGAAAAGGACTAGGATTCCCGTTAGAAGGGTTTCCTTGATTGGTAGACTCAGGAACTGTTGCCATTAGTCTCAACCTAATATCCAATCAGGAGCTATTCCATGGGAAGGATGTTGTTTCATGATCAATTAATTGATTTTAGAAATTAAAGACACAAACAAAAACAAAGAGGGGTAACTAGGAAAAAGGGTTTACCAAGAAACTATGAACTACAATATACCACCTTGGAAAATCAAGGATTTACGTATGGGCAGGCAATCTCCTGGAATGTTGTGTTTTGTGTATCATAGTGTACAAGGTGGCTTACTTGGTTACATATTGTGAGGATAGAAACCAATGGTGGACTTAAAAAATATACTCATCGATACATGGAAGTGCAAATCGTAGTAGTGCTGTGTAATGTGTAACCATTCGATGAGATTGTTCCCATATACTTATCATGCATGGAGCACCAAGGTACATGGAGAATGGTCCGATACACTTATATACATGGAATTAGATATCAACCCTGGATTGTAACGTTGACAAAAAAATGAAAGCTTCTATGTTTAAAGATGTCAGAACAAGTCTCTAGCCTAGACCTCTAGATGTGTACGTTAATGTTACAAATTATCCTTAGGTTAATTGAGTGAATTTTAGAGTTGTTCTTGAATTATATTTCAGTTTCAAGGCTCAAAACTCAATGTCACCTGAACACACCTATGATGCAACTAATATGACAAAAATAAATCTTTTCATTTCTCTTTTAACATTGAAGGCCTAACTAAGTAGGGGAAGAAGAAATCAATAAACAATACAACAAACAAGTGATGCAACAATCAATGTCCTCACTAATCCAATCAAAATCAAAGTCCTATATGCGATGCAATGATATTTTTCTTTTCTTTTCTTCTGATGTTTCAAATGAAAGAATCATATGGATGTAATTTGATCATTGACGAAAAGAAACCACACAGAATTTAACAATTATTTAAATGTGTATTTGAAAATTCAACCATCAACCTATGCATACAACCCGAATTTGACAAAAAGAAATAAAGAATGAAGCAAAATATTATAAAAAAGGTGATGTCACTCAGAGGTGATTAACACTCATACACAATCTAGCCCCACCCCCCCCAGGAGGGGGAATTTGTTTTTGCAAAAATGAAAGAAAAAACATGCAATTTCGCACTAGGGAATTCTAATTTCACACACAAAACCCATGATGCAATGCAAAGAGATTTTTCTTTTCAATTCCTCTTAATTTTGAAAATGAGAGAAAACTAAGATGCATGTCTAATCACTGATAAAGGAAAACTTTTTAGAACGATGATTGGAACAACAATTCTTTAAAGCATTCAATGACTAAGCAAATCAATTCGCTAATGAGCTAATGACAAGAACAAAGGAAAATGTAAAAAAATTATTCTCAAAGGAAATCAAAACCACAATAAAACTATATGGAGGCTTTTGAGAGACACTAAGACACTAAGGGACACAAGGAAGAGAAAACCAAAAAAAAGAAGAAAATATTGGCATGAAACAAGGATCAATGCAAGTGCATAAGGGGCACCAGTGCTCTGCAACACAGTCACAAAGAGGGTTGGGGTGCACTGCAATGTAGGTACAAGGGAGGCTAGGGTGCATTGCAATGCACTATCTCTAGAATAGACGGTGTGTTGATCAAAGAATTTCAAGTTCCGACATAAAAAATCCAATGGAATCTCAATGATAAGTCTTCCTATGTCTAATCAGGACTAAGTGAAACTATAAAGATCAAAACAAGAGGAAAAATAGACACTAATGGCAAAGAAAAACACCAAGGGATTGAATCATTGCCCAATGGAGTCACCAATTTGTTATACATAATCTATGACTATGGACATAAGTTTATTACCTAGGCCTCGTGGACTAACCTATAACAAAAGAAAGAAAAGGACACAATGTGTTCCTTAAAGTTTTTGAATAATGAGATGAGGCCCACCTGGAATCCATCGTAAGCTTTGCTCCTTCCTTGGCTTGTATGCTCCAATCCTAGCTCTGATTGCTATAATTAGAACCTGCACAATCAAACAAGACAAGCCAAAGATCTAGGACATATATGTAACATAATCCAATCACTTCATTCAATAGATCAACATGGTATTGGAATACATGAAATCATAACATCATATATAGGAAAACAATCTACTCTTTGTATTAATATAAATGGAGAGAGCTACAACCAAAAATAGGAGTTGATCTTGTAAAAGAGCTCCCCAAGCCGACTTGTCCTTTTCTTGCCACAAAGTATGCCTCTATGTCACCCTAATGCATGGAATAATGACTCTCAAAGAAATAGCACGAGGGTAGAGTTAATCTCCAAAATCCAATCCTTTACCTATGGATGGATGTAAATATATAGATGAGGGAGGTAGTTCATGAATTCTTATCCATTTACAATTTAGGCTTGAGAGCCACTTGATATGGGAGGATGATCTCGAGGGATAAGAGGTTAAAACTCCAAGATAGGATTAGATAGGATTCAAGACTCTTATCCAAGGTAAACGGTTCAAACAACCTTAGAAAGCTTCTAGAAGAGGATGTTTTGATATTATTTTTATTTTTCCAAAATTTATAGAATCAGCATGCCCCCAACAAAGGAAAACCTATTGGTGATTAGTGTAGGTGTAGAGAGGGTCAACCTCGTGGTCAACGTTGGTCCCCAAAGGGCCAGGGTGCACTGGGCCTTAAAATCTTGGAAATTCAGCAGTCAAGAGAAAAGACTTATGGATTTAGAAGAGTCATGCCTAGGTCTTTGTGTAGGGATGATGAAAACATGTTGAAGGATGTGAATTGTCCCTGTTTGAAGGCCTATTAACCAAATGCAACAAAATGGCCTATAACACTAGGTAAAGGACAACTAGAAGATTTATTAAGACATTGTTTTGAGTGATTTTTATTCATATAAATCTTTATGTGCTAGGTCCATATAATACTAGTGATTCCCCCATTACTAGTCATTGTATCCCTTATTGTTATTATTGTTCCCTTATTGTCCCCATATTGTTATTGGTGTGCCCCATAGAAACCCACTATTGTTATTGTTGTGCCCTTATGTTATTATTGTTATGTCGGCTTGATTATATTGTGACCCCTTAGACTCCTATATATAGAATGGAGGTTTAGTCATTTGAATGATCAAAGAATTGTTCATTTGTGTAATGTAAAGGAGGTTGCCCCCTCGAAAAGGCTGAATTCTAAGGCATTGATATATATTTTCTATTTTTTTCTGAGTTGGTTTCCTAACATTTGGTAACAGAGGTTTGGATTCTAGGGTTTCGCTGCTCCAAATAGGTCATCGTGGAATTGTCGCTATAACTTTTTTCCTGTGATGTTTTAGAAGCTAAAAAAAACCCATTTGCAGCGAAATAGTTCTGAACTTTGGATCCAAATTTTAGAGCTTGTCTCGCTATATTTTCAGAGATATGATCTGAGGAAGTTAGGGTTTTTGCAGACTCTTGAATTACATTCCAAACAGGTGACCTAGGGAAAATCATCATAACTTTTGTTTTGAGCATCAGATTGAAATATCTTCAGAATTTTCAGAAAGAGAATGAGTTTTAGTTTTTTGTATATCAGTTTCACGTACTAAGGTTAAAACAGTGACACGTGGCACTTCATACAAGTTATCTCTACTGAACTAGTCTATAATCAGGCCAACGTGGGAGATTTGGCATAACTCTTCCTTGGAGAATCCAATAATGATCAGACTTGTGAGGTTAGAAAGGGGACTCAAAGGGCTACTACAGGACATGATTTCAAATATTTGAGATCCGCAGTTACAGAGATACAACACATTCAATTTTGCATAAGCTTGGTTTGAAAAATTAGTTTGAAGGAATTCAAAGGGAATAGTGAAGAATTATTAGCATTAATTGATGCCCCGAAGAAAGAAAATGGAAACACCTAGTAAGCAACCTGAAAGCTCTAGCATGACTCATGAAGAAGAGGAAGAAATGCAACATGATATATCAAAAGTACAAGACCAAGTACAAAAAATTTCACTCTCACAAAAGGTAACTGAAGCCAAGATGAATGGCGTGGAAGCTAATATGAATGGTGTGCAAGTTAAGCTGGATGGCATGGAAGCTAAGATGAATGGAATGGATGCTAAGATGGAAGAATTGAAGATAAATTTGAATAAGTTGCTAAAAGAAATGGTTACTAATGGTGAAATGGTAGTAAAGGAAACTCATGATGAGAACAAAAGAAATGTTAATCATGATTTCATAGACTCTAATGTTGGATTGAAGACCCACCATGTTCCAAAAATTGATATGAGGAAGTTTGATGGCAAGGATCTCGGAACATGAATACTACAGATGGAGCAATTTTTCGATCTCCATAATGTGAAGAACACACAAAATGTACATATTGTGACTTTATATTTGGAACCAAATCAGTTTGTGTGGTATCAATGTCTTTGCTCTTATAGACAAATTGTCACTTGGGCAATTTTTATGGAAGAAATGGTATCACATTATGAGGATACAAAAAGAAACACATTTTTTAGCCAATTGATAAATCTCAAACAAAATGGTTTAATGATGGAGCACATTGAGGACTTCAAAAAATTGAACATAAGGGAAAAAGATATTCCAGAGGGGCATATGATTGATGTGTTCATAGGGACTTTAAAGGATATTATCCAACATGAGGTTTGCCTTTGGGATTCTGATTCATTGCAGAAGGCATTCAGGTTAGTAAGAAAAATGTAAAGTAAAATTATGGCAACTAGGAAGCTTACCACTCACAACTATAAAGATGGAAGTGTTGTTATCCTTAGCCTTCCACAACCTACAAGGTTGACACCACAAAAATTGGAAGAAAAAAGAGCAAAAGTGCTTTGTTACAGTTGAGGATAGCAAATACACTATAGGTCATAAGTGTGCTGAGAAGAAATTATTCTACATAGATTGTGAAGAGGAAGAAAAGGAACAAGATATGTCAAAAGAAGAGGATATACTCTAGGAACAAACCCTAGATAAAGAAGAAATGAATCCGACCATATCTTGTAATGCATTGGCTGGAATTACCACTCCTCAGACTATCAAGATAGAAGGACATATCAAGAAGAAAAAGGTAATAGTGTTGATTGATTCGGGAAGTACCCATAATTTATTCATTGTAAGATAGCCAAGGAATTGAATTGCTTCCTATATTCAACACCATAGTGTCAAGTGATGGTTGCAAGTGGAGGAACCATAAATTGCTCTGGAAAGTGACATACTATCAAGCTATCCATGGGATAATATATATTGAATAGCCCAATGCTTTCCATTCCAATGGGTGGTGCTGATGTTGTACTAGGAGTCCAATGGCTACAATCATTGGGTACAATATATTTTAATTTTCAAGAACTTTTCATGAAATTTTGTGCGTAAGGAAAGGAAGTTGAATTAAGGGGTATTACAAAGAAACCAGCAAAGATAATAAGCTCTAACGGTATGAAAAAGATTCTAAATAAGGAACAACAAGGCGTAATTGCACAATTATGTTCACTAGAGGTTCCTTTTATCACCCCAAGAAACTCTCCTAGGTTGTATATCAGAGATGCTCGAGAACATTACAAATTCAACAAAATGTTGGATAAATGGTGGATGAATGAAAGAAATGCTGCATATTCAAGCTAGATAACCACTTCTACTGTGCTTAACCCCAGACATGGGTGAACATCCCTAGACTACAAGGCTTTTAACCACCATTTACTCACAGTTTAAAGAAAATGTGATGATGGAGAAGACTGACCACACCAGCAGATGCACAGGAATCTGTGATGGACGGTTGCAACCAGTTAAAAGGTCTGTAAATATATTTTCTAATACACAGACAGGATGACAGCTCTCTGGCATTAAACAAACAGAAACCTGCATACAAATTCAATGAACACAAAGGTGGGATGACAACCCCTCTAATGCTAAACATTAACAACACATGAATAAATGCAAACAAGCACAACTTGGAACAAGAAGAAGAAGTGGAAAGTGAGCAATTAACAGCAAAAGAAGCTTGCATTAGCTAAAAATGAAGACCAGACGCTGCAGGTATCACAACAGTTACAATCTCCAGAAGTTGAATCTTACAGCAAAATAACACTCACCAACCTATTACATTCTATCCTCTCAGTATATATGGAGGTTGATTACAAAAATATCTTTGCTACTAAGCATGGAGGTGTCTTAATGGACCACCAACCACATTTAAAATTTAGATATAGGTTGCTACTGCAACTTGACTGCTTTAATGGATGAATTTGATCTTTTTGGTGCTCTGCAGTCCTTCCTGAACAAGTAGAGTGAATAATGGATGAAATCCCATGCCTGATAAATGCTCTTCGCTACTCGAGGTCGTCCTTTTTCTTCTTGGGCCACTCTGTCATTTAAATGTGGTAGTTGTAGAATAATGTGCACAGGAATAGGCAGCTTTCCTCCTTCCCCCCTTGGGTGAATAACACAGGTCAGATGCACGAGAATAACATGGATGCTGCATGGGCAGGACAGGGAGACAATATTGGCCGTTGGATCATATACGGACGACCGAGATTAGTTTGGAATGGCTTATCGGGAGCAAACGGGAGTGGAGCATCGTGGACCGTTGGATCATATAGAGCAACGGTGAAGATCACATGATGAGGGATATCGGGAGGCTTGTGCACAAGAACAACCAGGGCCGTCGGATCTAGACACGCCAGACCCGATGGTGATCGCTATCGGAAGGCGCACAAAGTTTAAACGGTGGGAGAATGGCGGTAAAACGGGCAGGCGGTTTCCCCGCATCACTCATCGAGCAATGGTGGTACCCGTATACCAATGCGCGATGCAGTTAAAACACGCTGCGTGGCAGCGGAAAACCACTGCCCCCCTGGGTTGAAAAGTGTGCTAATCGCATGATGGGGGGGAGCGTCAACCATCGATCTTGCTATGGATGGTCGAATGACAAGGAAGGAGCGCGAGGTTTAACTTACGCGGGCAAATGATAATTGACCGTTAGATCATGGGCGATCGACGGTGCAGATCGAGGGAGGGTTATATGAGAGCACCAAGCTATATGATTAGGTTATATGGAGACTGTAGTTTAGCGCTCAGGGGCTAGAAGAAAAAAGGGATTGCAGAGTTATAAAGATAAAACAAAGGCCGAGGGGTAAAATGGAATTAAGCAGAGGAATATGGATAAGGAGAGAAATATGGAAGTTTCAAGAGGAAAACAGAGAGACAGAGGGCTAAGAGTTTACACAAAATTGAAGGAGGATAAGGTGAAAAGACCGCTGCAAGCTCCTTCAAGCACCAACAACACTGCCAAGCTGTCATTGACCCAAAAAAATGCTCAAACATCTAGCAGAGCTAACATTGGCTCCTTCTGGGGATGAGATCCTCCCTGCAAGGTCTCAAGAACCTGCAGACCATTGCCTTCATACAAAACCAGCTTAAAAACATTTGACTAGTATCCATTGGGCATGGAGTCAACTAAGCCTATCATAGAAACCTGTAAAAGAACATAATTACAATCACTAAGACTTGGGAGCATTAAACAACATTAATATTCAAAAATTGGCCAACTGATGGGCCATCAAATTTTTTTCCTGCCATCCTATTCATCATAGATCAACAAGACAGGATTTATTTTATCCTCCACCTCAAACAGCTTAGGAAATTTGAGCTTAATAGGTAGAAATGGATCAACCTTCATCTCCCTTCTGTGTATTTTCCTCCTTGGATGTTCTTCATGGGACCCTGTGTGCACTTGCTGAGTAATCATGGCTGCTGTGCACATTTTTGTGTCATGTGTGGTCTGTGAAACTAGCATGAAAGATGCACCATTGTATTATTGTGCAAGGTACACAAAGAAATTATCTGCTCCTTCATCTTTCTTTGAAAAGTCCACATCCAAGGAAGAGTCCCAAAACTGTACACTCTCTTCCTCTGTCATCTGATAAGATGACCTTTCAATATGTGTGGAGGCCATCTGAGCAGGTTTCAAAATTTCAAGACTGAGATGATCAGCTTTAGCCTTGAGAATAGGGCTATTTCCTGCCTCAGTGTTCAAGGGGCAACTGTGAGGGATTTTCTTTTGAGCAGACATAAAAGCAAAAGATGATGGAGAGCTTTCCTCTCCCTTTTTAATCACTGGATTGGGGACAGAAACAGGCTGGAAAATTGGCAGATTTGCATAGCCATTAGAAGATGTGCTGGCCTTAGGCTCGAATTCTTGGAGGAAGGAATCTGCTGCTGGCTACCACTGCTAGTCAACTTGTTGTTCTGCAGCTACATCAAATTGCTGAGCAGTGCCTTTGGATATTGCTTTCTCATATGCAGCCCTTGTTAGGAAAGAAGAGCCTTCCAAAACAAGGACCTCCTCCTCATGTTGCACCTCTTTCATGACTACATTCTATAAAAGGGGCCTCGCCCCTTTTTCTTCATTTGTAATCTTATTTCTTTGCAAAATCTGCAAATGCTCCTACGCTCCCCTATATGGATTTGGAGCTGGAAGAGAAATGGAACAAGGAGCTCCTGCTTCCTCAGAATACTGCTCAACTTTTAATTTGGAAACTTTAGTGGCCAAAAAATCAATCATCCTAGCTAATTCATCTATTTCATGCTCTGAGGATGATGAGGATTCACCTCCCTGACTTCTTCTCTCAGCATCACCTTCAAGTCTCTCTGCAGCAATGATGTTTGCTTCTACTTCAAAGGCTGCAGTTTGCATATCAGCCAAAGAAGCAAACTTTCTTTCTCTTAACAACAGGCAGAACTAAGAATCAAAGGCATTAGAATAAATAATCATGGCAGAAATAGGGGTAGGCCTTATTTCAGCTGGCATTCTGCTGTACATATGATTGAATCTGATGTTAAATTCAGACAGCAACTCACCATCTTCTCTCTGCAAGTTCCCAAATTCATCATGATAAAAGAGCAGATCTTTATTATTTCCCCAGTGCTTTAAAAATACATCATCTAGGGCCTCAATGTCTGCAATGGACCTAGGGGGTAAATTTCTAAACCATTTTCTAGCTTTCCCATCTAGTCTTTGGACAAAAACCCTCATCCAGACATCCTCTTCATTGATATCCAAGTTATCAGCATAGGTATAAAAATATTCGAGGTGCTCTTCAACTGATACTCCTTCAGCACCAGTAAACTTTGGCATAAATTCATGATAATCTCTAGCAGGCATGGCATTCAAAGGGGTAGGAAAGACTAAGGGCCCATACCTGACAACAACTATTTTTTCAATCTTTGTAAGAGATTGCTGGTTTGCCATGACTGAGGTAGGGTAAAAGGATACTGGTGGACTGAGTGGAATGAATTAATGAATGGAATGGAAGAAATAGAGGAATATGATGGATAGCATGGATGCTCTTTCTTTGAAATGGAATGCGAAGGGAAATGAGTGACTAAGGAGCTGTATGAATCTCTGAAGGTATTTCTACACTGGCGGAGATACATAAAAATTCTTTAAGGCTTACCTAACCCTGATGCTCCTATCTGCAATATATTCTACTGCTGAACGATCTTCTCAGGATCAGGCATTGGTTCAGCTGATGGTTTCTGAAGATATCTCTGAACGTTCCTCACCAGCTGCCCCAGAACTGCAATGTGGAGTCACCAAAGCTTGGTCTTCCACCAGTGGAGTTGCCAGATAGATGATTAAAACAAAAATATGTGTCCAAACCTTGTCTATCATCAAAGCTTGGAACTATGTCGTTCTCCTAGGGAAGCTGAGCTTCGATTCTCCTCTCCCCGGCAATGACACCAATTAATGTTATCACCCCAAGAAACTCTCATAGGCTGTATATCAGAGATGCTCGGGAACATTACAAATTCAACAAAATGTTGGATAAATGGTGGATGAATGAAAGAAATGCTGCATATTCAAGCCAGATAACCACTTATACTGTGCTTAACCCCAGACATGGGTGAACACCCACAGACTACAAGACTTTTAACCACCAATTAATCACAGTTTAAAGAAAATGTGATGATGGAGAGGACTCACGACACCAGCAGATGCACAGGACCCTGTGATGGCCGGATGCAACCCGCTAAAAGGTCTGTAAATCTGTTTTCTAATACACAGACATGATGACAACTCTCTGGCATTAAACAAACAAAAAACTGCATACAAATTCAATGATACATGCTAAATCCTAACATAAAGGTGGGATGACAGCCCCTCTAATGCTGAACATTAAAAGCACATGAATAAATGCAAACAAGCACAACCTAGAACAAGAAGAAGAAGTGGACAGTGAGCAATTAACAACAAAAGAAGCTTGCATTAGCTGAAAATGAAGACCAGATGCTGCAGGTATCACAGTAGTTACAATCTCCAGAAGTTGAATCTTACAGCAAAATAACACTCATCAACCTATTACATTTTGTCCTCTTAGTATATATGGAGTTTGATTACAAAAATATCTCTGATACTAAGCGTGGAGGTGTCTTAATGGACCACCAACCGCATTTACAATTTAGATATAGGTCACTGCTGCAACTTGACTACTTTAATGGATGAATTTGATCTTTCTGGTGCTCTGTAGTCCTTCCTGAACAGGTAGAGTGAATAATGGATGAAATCCCATGCTTGATAAATGCTCTTCACTGCTCGAGATCATCCTTTTTCTTCTTGGGCCACTCTGTCATTTAAATGTGGTAGTTGTAGAATAACTTGCACAGGAACAGGCAGCGTTCCTCCTTCCCCCCTTGGGTGAATAACACAGGTTAGAGGCACGATAATAACATGGATGCTGCATGGGTGGGATAGGGAGGCAGTATTGGCCATTGGATCATATACGGATGGCCGATATTGGTTTGGAATGGCTTATCGGGAGCAAACGGGAGTGGAGCATCATGGACCATTGGATCATATAGATCAACGGTGGAGATCACATGATGAGGGATATTGGGAGGCTTGTGCATGGGAACAACCAAGGCCATCGGATCTAGACGCGCCAAATCCAACGGTGATCGCTATCATAAGGTGCACAAAGTTTAAATGGCAGAAGAATGGCAGTAAAGCGGGTGGGCGGTTTCCCTGCATCGCTCATCGGGCAATGGTGGTATCTGTATAACAATGTGCGATGCATTTAAAACACGCTGCATGGCAGCGGGAAACCACCGCCCCCGCGAGTTAACAAGTGCGCTAATCAAGCGATGGGGGGGAGCGTCAACCGTCGATCTCACTATGGATGGTTGAATGACAAGGAAGGAGTGCGAGGTTTAACTTGCGTGGGAAAATGAGAATTGACTGTTAGATCGTGGGTGATCGACGATGGAGATCGAGGGAGGGTTATATGAGAGCACGAAGATATATGATTAGGTTATATGGAGACTGCAGTTTAGTGCTCGGGGGCCAAAAGAAAAATGAGATTGTAGAGTTATAAAGATAAAACAGAGGTCGAGGGGTAAAAAGGAATTAAGCAGAGGAATATGGATAAGGCGAGAAATGTAGAAGTTTCAGGAGGAAAATAGAGAGACATAGGGCTAAGAGTTTACACAAAATTGAAGGAGGATAAGGTGAAAAGACTGCTGCAAGCTCCTTCAAGCACCAACAACACTTCCAAGCTGTCATTGACCCTAAAAAATGCTCAAACATGTAGCAGAGCTAACAGTTCCCACATCGAAATCATCTATTTCTCCAGATCTCCAAAAAGTCTTGGACAATCATTCCAAGGTATTTGAGACTCCCAAAGGCCTCCCACCTATTCATGATCATGATCATGCTATTCATTTGATTCCAGGAAGTGTTCCTCCAAACATCAGGTCGTACAAATATCCTTATAACCCAAAAGAGTGAAACTGAACGCATGGTTGTAGAAATTCTAGAGGCTGGTATAATTCAACCTAGTTAAAGTTATTTCTCTGCTCCAGTAGTATTGGTGCACAAGAATGATGGATCATGGCACATGTGTCTAGATTATAGGGAGCTCAACAAGCTTACTATTAAAGATAAATTTCCCATTCCTGTCATTGATGAATTATTGGATGAATTGTATGGATCAATTTACTTCACCAAGTTGGATCTTCGTTCAGGATATCATCAAATCAGAATGAAGACTGAAGACATTCTGAAAACAACATTTAGAACTCATGAGGGTCATTATGAGTTTTTGGTCATGCCTTTTGGCCTTACCAATGCACCTTCTACATTTCAAGGTTTGATGAATTCCATTTTCAAACCCTTCCTTCGAAAATTTGTGTTAGTATTTTTTGATGATATACTAATATACAACAAGTCTTGGAAGGATCATGTTCAACATGTTGACAGGGTGCTCAAACTATTGGAGGAGAAACAAATATATGCAAAAAGCTCCAAATGTTTCTTTGGAGTACAAGAGCTGGAATATATGGGTCATATTGTATCTCATGAAGGTGTTAAGGTAGACCCTAGCAAAATTAAAGCCATTAAGGAATGGAAAATCCCCACATCCATAAAGCATCTGCGAGGATTTCTCGGGTTGACAGGGTATTATCGCAATTTTTTTAAGAACTATGGGAGAATAGCAGCACCTCTAACAACATTATTGAAGAAAGATGCGTTTTCATGGACTCTAGAAGAAACAAATGCCTTCAAACATCTTAAAGAGGCAATGTGCCAAGCACCGATCTTAGCTATGCCGAACTTCACTAAAACCTTTATTGTGGAATCTGATGCTTTAGGAAATGGAATTGGTGTTGTTTTAATGCAAGATGAAAGACCCATTACTTTCGAAAGTCGTCCAATCAAAGGAAAGTATTTACACAAACCTATTTATGAGAAGGAAATGTTGGCAATACTACATGCACTTAAGAAATGATGACCCGACCTAATGGGAAGACACTTCAAGGTAAAAACAGATCATGATAATCTTAAATACTTTTTAGAACAAATATTATCCTCTGAAGAGAAACAAATATGGGTCACAAAGATGTTGGGTTATGACTTCGAAATCATCTACAAAAAAGGGAAGAAAAATGTTGTGGTAGATGCACTCTCAAGAAAGGATGAGGATGTGGAAGCATTGCTGTGTGCCATTTCTATTATCCAACTAGATTGGATAAACGAAGCAAGGGATGAATGGAAGAATGATGAAGAAGTGTGGGAATTCATTCAAAAGTTACAACAAGATTTGTTAGGGTCCAACCCTAACCCCCTTATTTATGTAATAGGGTTGAGTCATAGTCATAGTTAGTTAAAGAGTCAATAAAGCCCATATTAATAATTGCAATTGGTTGACCCACATTTAAAGAAGGGACCACAGTTAGTTGCAAATTGGCCATGGTATTAGATAGATGGTCTTAATAAGAACCATGGTATTGACCCATGGTATTGCATGTATGAATCCTATATAAAGGACAGAGACTCCCCTTGAGGAGCGTCGTGTCTTATTTTGTAATGGAGCCCAGCTCTATTGGAGGTTCCTCCCTCGAAGAGGCAAGTGAACATTACTTTCCTTTCTGAATAATAAAATACATGTTGTTATTTCTTATTGTTCTATGTTCTAGGTATATTTCTTCACATATTTGGTATTCTGGTATCTTCTTGCAGGTCAAGAGCATAACAAGTGGTATCAGAGCCAGGTTTCAAGAGAGCCTAGGGGGCTTTCGATATACCCAGAGGGTACTTGGAAGACAGTATGTGCTCAGTTCTGTCTAATGTGCTACTAATCGAAGGGGTACCCATAGGGGTTACAAGGGAGTCCAACAAGCATGATGACCTCTTGTATTTCCTGCGTGCATGCCTCGCCAAATCCGCAGGTTTAACACACTCAACGACAGATCTCGTGGTTTAGAGATGCCAGAACACGTCTCTAGCCCAAAAAAATTCTACTAAAAATGGAGATCCCACCGGCTCTGGAGAGTGCACAATCAAGGAAGTCCTCGTTAAGTGGAAAGACACCTCTCCAGAAGATGCGACCTGGGAACTAACCACTGTTCTTCAGCAGTTTCCACAGCTTCAGCCTTGAGGACAAGGCTATTTTTATGGGGGAGGGCATGTTAGGGTCCAACCCTAACCCCCTTATTTATGTAATAGGGTCGAGTCATAGTTATATTTATTTAAAGAGTCAATAAAGCCCATATTAATAATTGTAAGTGGTTGACCTGCATTTAAAGAAGGGACCACAGTTAGTTGCAAATGGGCCATGGTATTAGATAGATGGTATTAATAAGAACCATGGTACTGACCCATGGTATTGCATGTATGAATCCTATATAAAGGATAGAGACTCCCCTTGAGGAGCGTCGTGTCTTATTTTGTAATTGAGCCCAACTCTATTGGAGGTTTCCCCCTCGAAGAGGCAAGTGAACATTGCTTTCCTTTCTGAATAATAAAATACATGTTGTTATTTCTTATTGTTCTGTGTTCTGGGTATATTTCTTCGCATATTTGGTATTCTGGTATCTTCTCATAGGTCAAGAGCATAACAAGATCCCAGTACATCTGATACATTTAGTTGGAAAAATAATTCATTATGGTACAAAGATCACTTATACCTATGTAAAAATTTCCAACTCAAACAAAAGATTCTTATGGAATTGCACACTTCTCCCTTAGGAGGGCACTCAGGATTTTTAAAAACTTACCACAGGGTTAAGAAGGATTTTTTTTGGGATGGCCTTAAATCAAATATTCAAAAGTTCGTGGCGGAATGTTTGGTTTTATAACAAAATAAAGCTGAAACAATATATACCCCAGGTTTATTACAACCTTTATCCATTCCAAGCCAACATTGGGAGGATGTTTCAATGGATTTTATGACATGTTTACCCAAGTCCGAAGGAAAGAGTGTCATCATGGTGGTAGTTGATAGACTTACCAAGTATGAAAGCTTTTGTGCATTATCACATCCATTTAAAGCCAATACATTTTCTATTGCATATATGGAAACAATTCAAAAACTACATGGGAACCCAAAGATTATTGTAAGCGACAAAGATCCCATTTTCAATGGAAATTCTTGGACATAATTATTTTCTTGTCTTGGTACTCAGTTAGCTCATAGCTCATCTTATCATCCTCAATCTGATGGGAAAACTAAGATAGTAAACAAATGTTTGGAAGGATATCTTCATTGCTTTGTATCTGATAAATAGACACAATGGGTCAAATGGTTTCCTCTGGCTGAATGATGGTATAACAGTTCCTTCCATACTGCAACAAAAAAGACCCCATTTATGGCACTTTATGGATCATCCACCATCCATCAAATCATATTTAAGAGAAAATTTTATGGTTCAAGTAGTGGAACATCACATCGAGCATCAACAACAAGTTCTCCAACTCTTAAAGGATAACCTCACGTTGGCGTAAAATAGAATGAAACAACATGCATATCAACATTGCAGCGAAAGAAGTTTTGATGTAGGTCACTGTGTATTCCTACGGCTACAACCATATAAACAAATGTCCCTCAAGAAAACTAAGAAGGATAATAAATTATCGCCAAAGTATTATGGTCCATACAAGGTGTTGCAAAAGATTGGTACTATGGCATACAAATTGGAGCTTCCTGCAACTTCCCGAGTGCACCTAGTTTTCCATGTTTCATGTTTAAAGAAGGTTATAGGTGAAAAGCTCCTAGTTCAAACAATATTTCTAGAACTTGACGAGGAAGGAAAAATCATACTGGAACCAGAAGAAGTCACAGAAACAAGAACTCGACAACTACGAAATCATTCAATTTCAGAGTATCTCATCAAGTGGAAGAACTTATCTGCTGAAGAGGCCACATGGGAGGATGATAATTTTATGCAGAAGCATCTAGAACTACTCAAGAATTGTGGACAATGCTTTTCGGAAGGAGAGGGGCATGTTAGGTTCCTATAATACTAGTGATCCCCCCAATACTATTGTTATTGTATCCCTTATTGTTATTGTTGTGCCCCTATTGTCCCCATATTGTTATTGTTGTGCCCTTATGTTATTATTGTTATGTCGTCTTGATTATATTGTGACCCCTTAGACTCCTATATATAGAAGGGAGGTTTAGTCATTTTAATGATCAAAGAATTGTTCATTTGTGTAATGTAAAGGAGTTTTTCCCCTTGAAGAGGCTAAATTATAAAGCGTTCATCTATCTTTTCTATATTTTTGTGAGCTGGTTTCCTAGCAATATGATTATGTCTCCTAAATGAAATCCTAATATCCTAGAAAGGAAAGATTGTTTTATGAATGAATGGATGGTAAGTTTAAACGTTTTGAAACAATCTATCCCTAAGAGTAGTGTGGATCGGGCTATTAGCTTTCCCAAAACATTTTTTAGAGTTTATTATTGAATGTGATAATAATACTAAGGGTTAATTCTTAGTAAGATTTAAATTCATGATGAAGTTCACTAGCTTCAATAAGGATTTGTCTATGATTTGATTTGTAAAACCCTTTCCAATTAAGTCCAAAAAATGGATTATACTTGGGTTTAATTAGTCACATTATATTTAAATGTAAGATTACTTGTGAGCATGGATATTTTGAATTACATGCCAAAAAAACCAATAAGTTTTATGTTGTCATGAGTTATGATTCTTTAGACCTCCTAAGTCCTTGCTCCTTCAATTCAAAACTAGGAGATTGGGTGGAATCCAACTATGAATATAAGCCTAAATATTACTATCACATTTTGGGAAAAGAGCATGTATTTCACTTGAAAGAAAACTCTTGACTAAGAGAAAACATTATTTAAATATAAAATCTCGAGTATGGGAGCCTAACTCAAGCACGTTCAAAACCCACACTTTTAGTGGCTTACAAAAACTTAGTGATGCAAGAGCACCTGGAGTCATGTTAGAAAAAGGATGGATAGAAGCATATAAAGAAATCATCACATATATAATGGTACAACATTATTGGTGAAAATAGGGATTTGATGCACTTGAAATGAATGTGAAAAACGTTTTGTGCATGAGGAGTCATGAAATCATGCATGTAAGAATTCAAAGAGTTGTTATGGTGGAAATCATGTCATTCCAAGAAGTGGTAAACCTTTATGAGGTAGCGAGTAAGTTGCTTTCAAATAAGTATATAAGGCCAAAGATAAGGAGGAAAATGAATAAATGAAAGCATCACAAAGGAAGATAGATTGGCTTCACATGATGATGATTTTTTTTGAAATAAATGTTGGCTACAAAAGAGAGATCATTTATTTTAAAATATTGAGATTGAGTTGAAAGGGATTGTAAGAATTATAAATTAGCTTGTGGATAATAAAATGAGGATGAAAAACTCTAGATAAAATTACAAACTAAGGAAAAGGTATATGATTAAAATATAAATGGAATCTATCCCTCAAGGAGGGTGCCCAAGAGTGGGTGTTCCCTTGTCTCCCACCTTGATCTGATGCCAGTGCACACGGAAGGGAGTTGCGACTCTCACTATAATTGATAACTTGCATGTACTCCATAACTTCATCGATCATAGCACAAATCCATCACAAGTTTAAACATCATTTGAATATTTTTGTTGACATAGGGATGTATACAAGGGCTCAACAAGATAATTCTATCATATTGGTAGAGGCGGAGTAAAAAATTGATAGTATAGACCACAAGTTGACCATTCTAGCTAGGAGATCAACCAACATCTCCTTCTCCTCGGATGAGGGTAGTGACCAGCCAACATGGATGCTTGGAGATTCTACCCAGTATTTGTTATGACCCCTTGGCTTTTTTCTTGTAGCACTACTAGTCTTTTTTATCATCTCATGTTGATATATGTCAAGGTCTGGCAAAACCAACTTACTTTTATAAGTTTCTATTTACAAGAGACTCTACTTAGATGAGGGCTTAACATCCTCAAGACTCTAAAGTTATGTTACTAGTCTAGTTTCCCTTTGGGAAAATTAGTAGCAAAAAAAAATTAATCTATGTAATTTTCATTTGACATAATACACATTTCCTAACTTTAAAAACAATAAGAAAAAAAATAGAATCTAAATAAATTTTGATACATTTTGTATAATATCATAACTTGATAAAAATGAGTTATATATATATATATATATATATATATATATATATATATATATATATATATATATATATATATATATATATATATATATATATATATATATATATATATATATATATATCTATATCTATATCTATATCTATATCTATATATATATATATATATATATATATATATATATATATATATATATATATATATATATCTAAACTCTTATTATAATCCGAATTGTATGTTATGTATTTATTTTCATTTCTATTTTTAAATTCATTAGTTACATATCATTTATACTTTAATCCAAGACATTTAGGGTTTAATTCTCAACATACTATGTCATTTGAATTCATTATAAAACACATGTCATTTGAATTTATTATGAAACAAAAGTGAACAAGAGGGGTTGTGTAGCAACAAATCCCTACCTAACTGATTATTGGTGTTGTGAGAACGTCCCACTATCAAGCAATTGTTCCATCAAGGTCAAGGGTTGTTTTTCATTCCAAGACCCAAGAGTGCATAGGCCCTAAAATCAACGCCCTTCATTGAATAGAAAACAAGATTAAAGAGCTTAACAACTTGATATTGGATCCACAGATATAAATTGTTTGGCAATCATCTGGTAATCAATAGGAAACACAAATCTGGTAAGAGTGCTAAATTCAATTTGTTCCTGGGAGTCCCATGCAAAAGGATTTTAGGTCCTCTTCAAGCTCAAGGGTTGTGTGTCATTACAAGACCCAAAAGCACCCAGGCTATCAAGCTTCTACATGGGACCTTGGATAGATGTCCCCTCTTCCCTCGATGCTTCACCAAACACAAAATATTTCTATATTTTGACTTGTTGCATCAATATGTTTATTCATCATATGAAGGAGGAATTCCTAGTAAAATAACATATAATTACATCTA
The DNA here is from genome assembly GCA_031772625.1 of Pinus tabuliformis. Lineage (NCBI taxonomy): Eukaryota > Viridiplantae > Streptophyta > Pinopsida > Pinales > Pinaceae > Pinus > Pinus tabuliformis. Next base: position 446,520,895 of record CM062804.1, on the reverse strand, counting down.
TCTAGTGTTCATAATAATCAAACTGCAACTCATTTAGAGTAGAAAGATATTCCCTTTCAAATATACTAGCGTGAAATTTGTTTATTTATGATAATTCTTCTGCAAATCCATTCCAGTAGTACATTATATTGGACCTGCCTTTGCATGAATTAGGTTGCATTACCTCATCGGTGTAGTACCAAATGGAGAGGCAACAACACCACATTAGAGAGAAGGTTTTCTAGTAAAGGAAATGATTGAAAGAAGTTTTCAATCCAAAGAAACTATTATATCTTGTCCCTTGTCCCTTAAAAGAAGAAAGAGAGCTAGAATTCCCCCTGAAATTAGTCAGAGAGTGGGAGGCCCGTTTCTCTAAGAAAATATCCAGCTTGTTTGATAGAAGTATTACAAAATCTTTGATCATCAAAGGCTTTCACTGAAATATTGGAGGTGGCACTTCAAAAATGTTGATTTGAAACACAATTTTCTCCAGAATAAATGTTTATGAACTCTCCATTTTCCTTCAATCATAGCTTGATTGAAGTGGCTATGTTCCAGGATCCCTAAAACAGGGGCCCCTAGTTCTAGGAATTAGATATTTTGGTAGATTAAATCTCATGGATCAACAGTTCGAGTCAGTGAGATTGGATATGATGCATTGAAGACTGGGTAGCCCATGGAGGATGATGAGGGAACAATATTCCCCTTTTTTCTCATGGCATACTAGAGTAGGGTTCAGAAAACCCAGCAATCTAGACATCAGTAGGACTTGATAAACCTGTAATCAAAACTTATCTCATGTCATCTAACCATCCAAGAACAAATTCTTTAAAATACCAACCAAAGCTTCAAATATGCACAAACAAAAGTGCTTAATGGGAAACTCAAAATTTCCAACACCGCATATCAAGAGATTGGATCAGTCATGCAAACGAGTAAATATTATTTACACAATTTGTATGGTATTTATCTCTTAATAACTCTTGTTCGTTTCCTTCCTGCTCTTATGGTCAATTTCAGAGTGGAAAGGTAAATTCACTAAGAAAAGGTGGTGTATAATCCCACCAGCCTAAGAGCTACCAAGCCAAGTTCCTTTTCTCTACCTTGCCTCACCCTTAAGGTGGGAAATTCACTAGTGAAAAGGTGGCTAATGGGAAGTTGTAATCTCTATTTACTGAACCTAGCCTTGAAGTGGGAAATTTACGAGTGAAAAGGTGGCCTATGAAATGAAAGCACTGTAGGACCTATTCATTTGGTTCTATTCGATCCAATTTCACTTTGTTTTATTTCTGGGTGCCAAATCAATTTCAAAGTGGGTTTGGTGGTGAGGTGAATAAGCCTTATATGTGCAATCAATAATTGTGGTTGATAATGCCCCTCCATCAGATATTTAGAAGCTAGTAATTATGTGTAGTTTTAGGCTCCAATCAACTAGTGGTATTACTTTCCCTTTACTAGTTCAATGCTCCTCGTATGAGATTGCAAGATATGGCTGGAGTGGAAATAGCATTCAATGGATTTATTTTGATAGGTTGTGCGAAAATATGCAGCAAAGGGTCAGACATCGGTGGGAGGAACCTTATTTGAATCGGCTATTTATACTTGCTTTAGGAAGTCCCTGTGTCCTTCATCTCACCTCTTGGTTTCTTTCCTTCCTTAGTCAACTTCCAAATGGTAAGTTATTCCCTTGGTCATAGTTTAAAGTAGGGCTCGAATTGAAATGAATACATCCCAACGCAATCAATATCACAGTGGGAAATCAAAATATAATTGTCTTAAAATATAAAATTCATACTAGGTAGAATGAGTTTTATTTAAAAGAACTAATTCACATAATGACAAATATTTTAGGAGAATACAACTATAAATCTCAAAATGCATTGTTTTTGACATCCAATTCCAACAAAAAATTATAACAATACACACCTTCTAAAGACAATGGTTCAAAATAGTAATGTCCTTCTCACAAGAATATTTAACACTACTGGGGTAAATTGTGATATAGGTGGATATTGGTGGCCACCTACCTATTCCACCTAAACCTCTAGTCGGTTTCATCTATTTCCTTGATTATAGTAGCATTACTATTTTTAGTAGTTTTTTGGTTCCTGAACTTCAAGGATTATTTTTACCCCCTAAACGACATTTTTTTGAGCTCCGTAGTAGGCCCATAACCATAGGAAGGGGCCTGCCACAAATACTATAGTAATTAAAGAGATATTTCCAACAAGGTATCATAAGCACCAAACAGAGATCATATGACCAATTTACGACCCCGAGAAATTGGCTGCCCAACTGATCCCAACGTGGCCCACAAACTCTTGGCTTTCCACCTCCTGGGGTTAGGGATTTTGTCGTTTATGGTTTTCCCTTGTTGTTCAATAACAAAAAGGCCTTTGAGCCTCATTATAACACAGTTCATAGGCATGCAGCCACCACATCTCTTCTCAGAGATAAGATACCATCACTCGAGCTAGTTTATTTCCATTTTGTATGTAAGCATATTTCAACTCTTTGATATTAATGAAAAGAAGTTTTATTTCTGCTACACCTCTTTGTTTATGTTTGTATATGTATTTTGTTGCATTCATGTATAAGTCTAGATCAATGGTATCAGAGTAGTCTACACTTTCTCTGTTTATATTTACATTTCCCCAATGAGGTCAGGCTATAAGGAGTTAGGGCTCAAACATGTTGAACCTTTACAAGACCCACCCCATAAACTTGGAATACCTCCCATGGCGAAGGAAAAGAAAGACGAGGGAGAAGGAGATCCTTTCAAAATATTGCTTGAGGAAGCCCTCGAGCAATAGAGGAACAAGATGATGGATAACTTTGCCCAGATCCTTCGGTGGCTACCCACATGCGACACATCTTCATCCACGAGCTACTCTGGAGGCGCCACTCCCTTTAAGTTACAAGTCAACTTTGAAATTCTCATATTTGAAGGAAAAATAGATGTAGGTGCCATATATAGATGGTTAAATATGTTGGAAGGATATTTTCAGTTCATGACTTTTCCAATCGGGAAAATATTACTTTTTCACTCCTCAAAGCCGCCCCCCATGTCAAGGAATGGTGGGAAGCCTTCTATGAACAAAAGGATGAGAGGGAACCCTCATTGTTTTCAGCCACACCCACTTGGAATTATTTCTAAGATGCCATCAAAGAAAAAATATGAAGATTAATACATAAAGTGGACTACGTTGTGGCAAGGAAGGAACCAAGATGTGCTGAAGTTCACAAACATTTTACATACCCTTTGTATGAAGTTGGGTATCAAGGATTCTAAGTGGAATTTGGTACTCAAGTACCACAACTATCTACACAAGTACATCTAGGATGAGATGGAGCTCCTAGGAATCTCCTCACTTGGTGCTTCCTATCAATACATTCTCAAGAATAAGCAAAAATTAAACAAAAGAAGCAAGACTTTGGATTTGCAAATCTGAAGAAAGGGAAAGGTTCCCCCAAATCAAAGAACAAAGGAAAAAGGAAAGGCAGGTCGACCCAAGACAACCTGCCAAAGCCGCAAGTAAATAAAAACACCACAAATACAAAGAAGGACACAGGGAAATGGTGTGAGTTCCATAAGAGCCCTGCTCACAACACAAGTGAGTGTTGAGCCAAGCAGTCACTGGTGGCTGAGCTGAAGGCTTCTGAATCATATGCATGTTATGAATCTAAGTCAAAACCTAACAAGGGGAATGAAAAAGGGAAGAAAATTATTGATGCAAAGCCTAGTGCCACCGTTTCCACCACCAAGATCCAAAAGATTGAGCCTGAAGATCTAGAGGAGTGGGAGAAGCTCTTCCACTCACAAATGTGGGTGAAGGATTCTTCGCTACAGTTCATTATTGACAACAAAAGCCAAACCAACCTCATTTAAATGGAGATCTTGAAGTGACCGAGCCTACCAACCACACTGCACCCACAATCGTACACCATTGGTGGCTTCACCAAGGACGAGATCTTCGCGTCAGTCAATAGTGTCACCTTCCCTACAACATCAAGCCCTTCACAGATAAGGTAGTATGAGATGTTGCTTCTCTTTAAGTTTTTGAATTTATTAGGAAAACCATACTTTTAGAAGCTTCGTGTTGTGTATGATTCTAGGCCTCACATTTTATTATTTCTTTTGGCAATAAGTTATAAAGGATATCGTAGGTAGTACCACCTACCACCATCTCTTTGATCACTGCAAAGAAATGTAGTAAGATCATTTCCCAGAGTGGGAATTTTTTCTTCCTTATGATTATCCCTTAGGGAAAGAAGAATATTGTGGCCACATCCATGGCCTCAAAACATGGTTCCTCTGCATGATAGTGTTATGAAACCAGCTCAAGAAAAGATAGAAAAGATAGATCAACACCTTAGAATTCAGCCTCTTCGAGGGGCAACCTCCTTTACATTACATAAATGAACAATTCTTCGATGATACAAATGACAAAACCTCCTTTCTATATATAGGAGTCTAAGGAGTCACAATATAACCCAGTCGACCTAAAAATAATAATATAAAGCCACAAAAATAACAATAGAGGGATTCTATGGGGCACAGTAATAACAATATGGGGGCAATAGGGGCACAACAATATTAATAAGGGGTATAACTACAATAGTAATGGGTAATCAATAGTATTATAGGGACCCAACATGCCCCTCTCCTTCAAAAAAGTGTTGTCCTCAACGCTTGAGTAGTTATGGATACTTGTGTATAAAATTCTCATCCTCCCATGTGGAATCTTCAGCAGATAAGTTCTTCCACTTGATAAGATACTCCGAAATTGATTGATTTCATAGCTGTCGAGTTCTTGTTTCTGTGACTGCTTCCAGTTCCAATATAATTTTTCCTTCCTTGTCAAGTTCTGGCAATATTGTTTGAACTGGGAGCTTGTCGCCTATAACCTTCTTTAAACATGAAACATGGAAAACTGGGTGCAATCGAGAAGCTGCAGGAAGCTCCAATTTTTATTCCATAATACCAATCTTTTGCAACACCTTTTATGGACCATAATACTTTGGTGATAATTTATTATCCTTCTTAGCTTGCTTGAGGAACATTTGCTTATATGGTTGTAGCCGTAGGAATACCCAATCACCTACATCAAAACTTCTTTCACTGTGATGTTGATCTTCCTGTTGTTTCATTCTATTCTGTGCCAACATGAGGTTATCCTTTAAGAGTTGGAGAAATTATTGTTGATGTTCGATGTGATGTTCCACTGCCTGAACCTTAGAATTTTCTCTTAAATATGATGTGATGGATGGTGGCTGATACCCATAAAGTTCCATAAATGGGGTCATTTTTGTTGCTGTATGGAAGTAAGTGTTATACCACCATTCAGCCAGAGGCAACCATTTGACCCATTGTGTCTGTTTATCAGATACAAAGCAACGAAGATATCCTTCCAAACATTTGTTTACTATCTCAGTTTGCCCATCAGATTGAGGATGATAAGATGAGCTATGAGCTAAATGAGTACCAAGACAAGAAAATAATTATGTCCAAAATTTTCCAGTGAAAATGGGATCTCTGTCACTTACAATAATCTTTGGGTTTCCATGTAGCTTTTGAATCGTTTCATAAATGCAGTAGAAACTGTATTGGCCTTAAATGGATGTGATAATGCACAAAAGTGTGCATACTTGGTAAGTCTGTCAACTACCACCATGATGACACTCTTTCCTCAACTTGGGTAAACCTGTGATAAAATCCATTGAAACCTCCTCCCAATGTTGGCTTGGAATGGATAAAGGTTGTAATAGACCCGGTGTCTTAATTGTTTCAACTTTATTTTGTTGGCAAACCAAACATTCCGCCACAAAATTTTGAATATCTGATTTAAGGCCATCCCAAAAAATTCCTTCTTAACCCTGTGGTAAGTTTTTAAAAATCCTGAGTGCCCTCCTAAGGGAGAAGTGTGCAATTCCATAAGAATATTTTGTTTTAGCTAGGAATTCTTACAGAGGTATAAGCGATCTTTGTACCATAACGAATCATTTTGCCAGCTAAATGTATCAGACGTACTAGAATCTTGTTGTAACTTTCGAATAAGTGCCCACACTTCTTCATCATTCTTCCATTCCTCCCTTTCTTTGTTTATCCAATCTAGTTGGATAATAGAAATGGCACACACAATGCTTCTACATCCTCATCCTTTCTTGAGAGTGCATCTGCCACCACATTTTGCTTCCCTCTTTTTTAGATGATTTCAAAGTCATAACCCAACATCTTTGTGACCCACTTTTGTTGCTCTTCAGAGGATAATCTTTGTTCTAAGAAGTATTTAAGGCTATCATGATACGTTTTTACCTTGAAGTGTCTTCCCATTAGGTAGGGTTGTCATTTCTTAAGTGCATGGAGTATTGCCAACATTTCCTTCTCATAAATAGCTGTGCTAAAAAACTTTCCCTTGATTAGACGACTTTCAAAAGCAATGGGTCTTTCATCTTGCATTAGAACAACACCAATTCCATTTCTTGAAGCATCACATTCCACAATAAAGGTTTTTGTGAAGTCTGGTGTGTAGCTAAGACCGGTGCTTCGCACATTGCCTCTTTAAGATGTTCAAAGGCCTTTGTTGCTTCCAAAGTCCATGAAAATGCATCTTTCTTCAATAATGTTGTTAGAGGTGTTGCTATTCTCTCATAATTCTTAACAAACTTGTGATTAAACCCTGTAAAGCTGAGAAATCCTCGCAGATGCTTTATGGAAGTGGGGATTTTCCATTCCTTAATGGCTTTAATTTTTCTAGGGTCTACCTTAACTCCTTCATGAGATACAATATGACCCAGGTATTCCACCTCCTGGACTCCAAAGAAACATTTGGATCTTTTTGCATAATTGTTTCTCCTTCGATAGTTGTAGCACCCCTGTCAACATGTTCAACATGATCCTTCCAAGACTTGTTGTAGATTAGTATATCATCAAAAAATACTAACACAAATTTTCTAAGGAATGGTTTGAAAATTGAATTCATCAAACCTTGAAATGTTGAAGGTGCATTGGTAAGGCCAAAAGGCATGACCAAAAATTCATAATGACCCTCATGAGTTCTAAATGATGTTTTCAGAATGTCTTCAGTCTTCATTCTGATTTGATGATATCCTGAACGAAGATCCAGCTTGGTGAGGTAAATTGATCCATGCAATTCATCCAATAATTCATCAATGATAGGAATGGGGAACTTATCTTTAATAGTGAGCTTGTTGAGCTCCCTATAATACGAACACATGCGCCATGATCCATCCTTCTTGTGGACCAATACTACTAGAGCAGAGAAAGAACTTTGACTCAGTTGAATATACCAGCCTCTAGCATTTCTGCAACCATATGTTCAATTTCACTCTTTTGGACATAGGGATATTTGTACGACCTGATGTTTGGAGGATCACTTCCTGGAATCAGATGAATAGCATGATCATGATCACGCATAGGTGGTAGACCTTTGGGAGTCTCAAATACCTTGGAATGATTGTCCAGGACTTTTTGAGATTTGGAGAAATAGATGATTCCGATGTGGAAACATCTAGCGAACATAATTGTGCAATTACACCTCTTTGTTCCCTTTTTAGAAGCTTTGTCATACCATTAGAGCTGATTATCTTTCCTGGTTTCCCGGCAATACCCCTTAATTCAACTTCCTTTCCTTCCATAGAAAATTTTATCAAAAGTTCTTGAAAATTAAAAGCTATTGTACCCAAGGATTGTAGCCATTGGACTCCTAGTACAACATCAGCACCTTCCATTGGAATGGAAAGCATTGGGCTAGTCAATACATATTCTCCCATGGATAGCTTGATATTATGGCACTTTCCAGCGCAATTTATTGTTCCTCCATTTGCAGTCATCACTTGACACTCTGGTGCTGGATATAGGAAGCAATTCAATTCTTTTGCTACCTTACAATGAATAAAATTATGGGTGTTTCCTGAATCAATCAACACTATTACCTTTTCTCTTGATTTTTCCTTCTATCTTGATGGTTTGAGGAGTGGTAATTCCCACCAATGCATTACAAGATATGGTCAGATTTATTTGTTCTTCATCTAGGCTTTGTTGTTGGAGTATATCCTCTTCTTTTGACCTTTCTTGCTCCTTTTCTTCTTCCTCTTCACATGAGTCATGCTAGAGATTTCAGGTTCCTTACTAGGTGTTTTCATTTTCTTCCTTAGGGCATCAGTTACCGATAATAATGCTTTACTATGCCCTTTGAATTCCTTCAAACCAAGCTTACGCAAAAATTAAAAAAAAACTACACACCTTTTTTCACTTCGTAGAAGCCTGATATTGAATATGATGTATCTCTATAATTTCGGATTCTCCAGTTCTAAAATTGTGACCTGTAGTAGCCTTCTACGTCCTGTTTCCAATACCACCAGTCTGATCCAAATTGGATTCTCCAAGGAAGAGTTATGCAAAATCTCCCACAGTGACCTGCTTATAGACTAGTTCAGTAGAGCCAACTTGTACGACGTGCCACGAATCACTGTTTCAACCTTTGGCTCTGAAAAAATATATACAAGAAACTAAAGTCCGTCCTCTTTCTATAACTTCTTATGAAATTTCAATCCGATGCTCAGAAAGAAAGTTATGACGATTTTCCCCAGGTCACCTGTTTGGAATGTAATTCAAGAGTCTGCAAGAAGACCAACTTCCTCAGATCATATCTCTGAAAATATAGCGCGAAAAGTTCTGAAATTTGGACCCGAGATTCAGCATGATGTCTTCTCAAATGGGTTTTTTTTTTAGCTTCTGAAACGTCACAGAAAAAAGTTATAGCGAAAATGCCACGATGACCTGTTGGGAGCAGCGAAACCCTAGAATCCAAGGCTCTGATACCAAATGTTATGAAACCAGCTCAAGAAAAGATAGAAAAGATAGATCAACGCCTTAGAATTCAGCCTCTTCGAGGGGAAACCTCCTTTACATTACATAAATGAACAATTCTTTGATGATACAAACGAAAAAACCTCCTTTCTATATATAGGAGTCTAAGGAGTCACAATATAACCCAGTCGACCTAACAATAATAATATAAAGCCACAAAAATAACAATAGAGGGATTCTATGGGGTACAGTAATAAAAATATGGGGGCAATAAGAGCACAACGATATTAATAAGGGGTATAAATACAATAGTAATGGGGTAATCACTATTATTATAGGGATCCAACAGATAGCAATATATGGACAAGGTCGTGGATGAGTATAGGGACAGCTTCGCCTCACCCATAGGGGTAACCCTACATTGTCAGTTCAAGCACTCCATCACTCTGACACTGGGGCATGCTGCTACTTAACATGCTGATTTATTGAAGCTATGTTATGGAGAACGATGAAATCAAGAGGTAGATTCAGGAGTTGTTGCAAAAAGGGCACATTAGGCCAACTTCATCACCCTGTGGGAGCTCAATCATGTTGGTGCAAAAGAAGGATGCGACCTGGAGACTCTATATTGACTATTGGGCACTGAATAAGGTTACTGTCTGGAATATGTATCCAATCCCACAAATTGATGACTTTCTGGACCAGGTCAAGGGGGCCAAATATTTCAGCAATTTGACTTAAAGTTCAGTTATCACCAAGTACCAATCGAATCCTTGGATGTGTGGAAGACTTCCTTCACATCCAAGGAGGGCCTTTTTGAATGGTTAATCATGCCTTTCATGTTAATGAATTCCCCCACAACCTTCATGAGGCTGATGGATGACTCTTGCGGCCCTTCACCAACTTATTCGTGGTAGTGTATTTGGAAGACATTTTGATCTTCAGCCAGAGTTGGGAAGAGAACCTCCACCATATTTAACGAGTCCTCCAAACCCTGCAACAACACAAATTATGTGCCAATTTGGAGAAAAACACTTTTGATATGACCTAGGTTCAATATTTGGGGTACATCATTGATGAGTGGGATGTGCATGTGGATTCAATAAATATTCAATTTATTCGGGATTTCCTAGCCCCAACCACTTTAACAGAGCTCCGCAACTTTCTGGGTCTTTCCAATTTCTACCGCAGGTTCATGTTGGGGTTCTCTCATAACACTTGGCCTTTGAGTCAAGTTACCAAGGGTGGAGAAAAAGAAAATTTCTTTTGGTATGAATCCCAATAGAAGACATTTTCCGAGTTGAGGCATCACCTCTGATTTGCACCAATGCTCACATTACCAAACCTATAATAACCATTTGAGATTGAGAAAAATGGCTCCAGCTATGCTATTGGTGCAGTTCTTAGTTAACAGGGGAATCCAGTGGCATATCACAGTGAGACACTTTCAGACATAGTATAAAAGTATCCCACCTATGACAAATAAATGTATTCAATTGGGCAAGCCTGCCGACAATGGAAGCATTACATTATGGGGAAGGAAACAACTATCCATACAAACCACCAACCCCTGTAGTTCATACAGACACAAGGAAAGTTGCAAAACGATCACCATTAGAAATGGTTGACATACCTACAATAATTCCATTTTAACATTAAGTACAAGAAGGGAATCACCAATAATGTTGCACACTGCCTCAAACGATCATTGCTCATAGCGCTGACCACTATGATCAACTCTTGTGGACATGAGACTTTGGGGTGGCCACATATTTACAAGAGCAATCCATAATTTGGAAACACATACCAGATGCTTCTAGAAGGCAAGAAAGTTCATGATTTTCACCTCCAGGGTGCACTTTTATGCCACATGGGACACCTCTATGTTCCTTCAAGTGAAAGTGCCAAGATGATTTGGGAGGCACACTACAGTAAGGTCACTGGACATTTCAGAGTAGACAAATCAGTGGAAGTGCTGCAAAAGTATTTTTATTAGCCAAACCTTCGACAAGATGTTGGGAAGTACATTAGATCATGCACTGCCTGTGCCATCTCCAAACCAACTATTAAGAAGCAAGGTCTATATACTCCTCTACCTACTCCTAGTTGGCATTGAGAATCCATCTCCATGGATTACATATCAGGCCTTCCTTCTAATAAGCATTGCAATGACTACCTTTTCATGGTCATCAAAAAATTCTCTAGATGGCCATTCTGGCGTCTTGCAAGAAGAGCATCATAGTAGAAGCCATTGCTAATCTCTTCTTTGAATGAGTGTGAATACACTTTGGGATCCCATAATCCATTATCTCAGATCAGGATAGAAGTTTCCTTATTACATTTTGGTTGAGCCTCTGGTTGATGCTGGATACCAAACTCACTAAGTCCACGACCTTCCACCCCCAAACTGATGCCCAAATAGAGGTCGTAAACATGATGATTGTGCACATTTCACACATGTACAACTCGAAGCATCCAAACACATGTGATGAAAACCTTTCCTATGTCCAAAATAATTACAACAAATATCTCCATAGCTCAATAGGTGACATCCCCTTTTCAAGTGGGATTGAAATTCCATCCCCTATGTCCCATTGATGTGGCCATACCATTTGCAGCTACTCAGGTAGATTTGACAGTCTGTCTAAGATTAGTGATAGAGTCTAAGAACTTCATTAGAGTGAATTAGAACATGTGCCAATAGGTTCATGAAATATTGGACAAAGCCAATGTTAAGTACAAGCAGCGTCATGATCATCATTAGGTGTCACACAAATTCTAGGTGGGTGACAAAGTTTGATTACAGTTGCAGAAGAAGCACCTATCTAGGCCCCATCGCAAATTTCTCCTACTCCAATATGGGACATACACCATCAATAATGATGTAGGGGATAATGCCTTTGAGCTTAGCATTCCACCATTCCTTGGATTTCACCCAGTATTCAATGTGGACCGACTAAGATGATACTTTCCGCCATTGTGGGACACATCTGACATTTTTGAGCAGCTAACACCAACATAGCTCAACCCAAGATGCATAAAAAATGACACAATTGATAGGATCATGGATAAACATATCAAGTAAACTCACCAATAGAGGATCTAGTTATATCAAGTTGTCAAAGTAGGCCAAATCCTTCACCAAGGCAAGTGGTTTACCGGGGACAAGGTTCAACAAAAATTTCCTCACCTCATGGAGGCTCTGCACACAATGGGGACCATTGATTCCTAAGGGGGGAGGACTAATCCAGGTGGATATAGGTGGCCACCCACCTATTAGACATATGCATCTATTCGGTTTTATCTGTTTCCTTGATTACAACATCAATTACTATTTTTAGCAGTTTTTTTGGGTCCTAAACTTCTAACGTTGTTTTGACACCCTAATCGACATTTTTGAGGTTCGCAGCAGGCCCATAGCCATTGAAAAGGTCATATCAGAAATATTGTAGTACTTAGAGAGATATTTTTAACGAGGTTTTGTACACACCAAATGGAGATCATATGACCAAGTTACGACCCTAGGAAGTTGGTTGCCCAACTAAGCTAAGCCAATGGGGCCCACAAAATTTTGGCATTCCATCTCCTGGGGATAGGGTTTTGGTTGTTTAGGGTTTCCCTTTGTTGTTTAATAATAAAAAAGCCCTTGAGCCTCATTGTAACATAGTTTATAGGCATGTAGCCACCACATCTCTTCTCAGAGATAAGCTACCATTGCCTGAGCTAGTTTATTTCCATTTTGTATGTAAGCATATTTTAGCTCTTTGATATTAATGAAAAAAAGTTTTATTTCTGTTGCACCTCTGTGTTTATGCTTGTATCTATATTCTATTGCGTTCCTGTATAAGTACGGATCAACTTGTTAGTAACAAGGAAATTGTAAAAATAATTTTCTAAAGACAATAAATCGAATGGTGGAACTTTTGTTGTAGAAAAATTGAAAATGCTCAATGTTAGATAGACTAACATTTTCTTGCGTTTTAAGGTAGGTTAAAGTGCCTTAATGATATATTGTGTATTGGGAGTGTGTATTGACATATTTTTGTAGATATAAAGGTAGGAAAGCATAAAATCTTATAAAGGTAAAGGGTAAAAAGTAGCAGTAAACTAGGCATGACTAGTAGGAGTAGGAAAGAATACGAGCAATTAACTAGGAAAATAAAGTAGGAAAGGAGTAGTGACTAGAATTGACTTCATAGGAGGAGTATCCAACGAGTCTAAGTAGGAGAGGGCTCATGAGAGGTATTATTGCAGTAAGTCCCTCTAAAAGTCTCTAAAAGTACTAGTAGTAATAAGTAAGTTCCTCCTCTTTAAAGAAGAGTAAAAGTAGTCTAGCCGGTAGGAAGAAAGTAGTATTGTGCCTTCCCATGACTAAGAGAGTAAAGGGATTTGATAAAATTCTTGTCCAAAATTGAAATAGGACTCCAAGCGGCAGGGTACTAGGACTAAGAGTATTGGGAGCGAGGTAGGAAGAAAATATATGGCTATCGATATTTATTTGTCATAACGTTGACCTTGGATTGTCACTAGAAGGGGTTATTAGAGAAAACTAGACCCCAAGCTCTGTTCATTAATGATTTTTATGTCTTTAATTACTCAAGGCATAGGCAACATAACTCATCGGGATCAATGAATTGGGGAATAGTTGTTCTTGCTTCCTGTATCGAAGGGGTCTATTTTATTAGGATATTTTCTGTCCTTTAATTACAAGACGATTCGAGGAGATTTATAATTTACTATAACATTCAAATTTGAACAAGTTTAATTTTATTAACTTCTTAATTCTATTATATAATCTAGGCATCAAAGAAGGCATAGATTGTTTGGAAAACATATTAGTATAGGAAATCCTACTTCAAAGTTTTATTTTATATTAGATAGCTTTTTGTAGCAAAGAGGAAGAAAAAAACGTTAAAAATAGTAATGTCTATGTAGTATGGTCTCTTCTGCATATAGATTTCCAAGTAGCGACAACATTATGTTGGTTTGTTTTTAATTAAAAGTTTAAAAATTTAATAAAAGAAAATAACACGCAAAACAAAATCAAAGTAAAAGGAAAGACTTATCATGGGGTGTTACATACATTTCATGTGTCTGATCTATTGAAGAGCCACCACAACCTACAAGTTACAAATTTCACAATGGGAAGTGTTGGTCTCTGGTACTCCATTACTTACTCCAATTAGCTAATGTTGCAAACCAATAATCGCTTTGATGTATTCATTGTAGACATGAGAAGGAGGGCATGAGACCAGATCAAGACAGATTGACCAAATGACTTTATTTAATCAAGTGAGTGAACAAGCAACCATAAGAAAGCATAAAGTGAGGGAAATCTCACATTTACTCATCAACAATTACTGCTACTGGTATTGCTACTTGGTAAATGACTGGGAAAGTTAGTAATAGAAGGTGGTATTGTGGATGATAGAGAGTGAAACCCTAGTCTATAGGTTGAAAGTGTAGGCAAGTAAAGAGAGCCACTCTCTAATAAGAATTCTTCTATGCAAGTAAAGGATAATCTGGCACCACAATAAGCAGAATAAAAAATTTCAGTGGTATTGCCCTTGGTGACACAAGTCAAACGATCTTTCCAACTCCATGGAGCTTGGCTTGTAACTAGTGAGATGCTAGTGACACACAAGTCCCACGGTCTTTCCAACTCCATGGAGCTTGGCTCTTAGACTATTGAGATGTTAGTTTCTTTTTTGGAATATTCGAAAATATGTTACAAAGAAATACAGTTAAGGAAAGAAAAGGAAAGAAAGAAAGAAAGAAATAAATTATTTTAACCAAATTAAAAATATAATAATTAATTTTTCAAGGTTAAAAAATAATAACTAATTCTGCAATCAAACCAGTAAACTGTCATTGTCCATATGACCTTACCTAGATTGTGAATTGCCTGGTTGTGAAATCCGAAGCTAAATATGTCTCATTTGTAGATTTGGCGCTATCATTCCCAGTGATTATGGTGCTCTTTGCGTGATTATGAATGACTTCTGTTTATGAATAGTCACTTTCTCTCTGCACCGTACAGAAAATAAGGAACGAAGAGTTCATTTCCACTGTATTTACACATAAGGGTATTTCAAAACAAATAAGGGTATTTGTTTTGAAGAGTAGCATTGTATAAAAAAATAAGAGTAGCATAGTATTATTTAAATGACACTGAAACTTTCTATATGAATTGAAATTTATTCTAAGTTTTTCTTCATCTTGCCAAATAAGACGTCTAAATTTTCTAGTGGCTGAAATAGGTACTGGAAGAATATAATAGGTTAAGGAAAAGGTGAGGAAAAAGTGTTTATAGGAAACATTGAGATAAACATTAAGTTAAATATATTTAGTTTTGCACTAATCACTATTGAAAATAGAAATAACTATTGCAATAATCCCTAGAGCCTCGGAGGGGCGGGGACTAATAATAAGATAAAACTAAGATGGTTCATGAGTCAATCAGATATTGTAAGTGCGAGCAAGATATTTTTGTATGGAGAGGAACTTGAGAGTTTAATATAGGAAATATGTATAGTGTTATATTAAATAATAAAATAATAATATTTTTTTTTGTTAAATGTTAAATACAATTTTTTTTAAAATATTAGATATAAATATTAATGAGAAAAAATTATTTAAATGTCAATTTAAAAAAAAAAAAAAACACTTTAATGTCTATCCAACATCAAAGAACATAATTACATTAAATAATATAATTATATCAATTTTATATTAAGCGAGAAAAAGCAATTCATAGTAAAAAATAAATAAATCTAATTTCATTCAAATGCTCTCTACTTGTTAGTATATGAGAGATGTGTAATTCTTTCAACTATTCAACACAAAGATTACACATGACATCTAAAATAACATTGATATTACAACCCACTATGAAGGAGATTGAAACCACTACATAAAACATAATTACATCGACTTTATATATAGAGAGATTAAGTAATTGATAATAAAAAATGGCTTAGTCTAATTTATATAAGAAATGACAATTTTCCTGGTACATTTTAACCAAAATCTTGCATAGATTTTTGAATGCTTGAGTTTAAGTTGTTTAATCTATAGAATTCAAGTGTCTCATGAGTTTTTTAGGGTGTTGAATCCATTTATGCATTCAAAAAAACATTTTAAACAACAAAAAATCTCATTCTTGCTTGAAATTTTAACCAAAATCTTCTAAATATTTTTAAATGCTCGAGTTTAAGTTGTTTAATCTATAGAATTCAAGTGTCCCATGAGTTTTTTAGGATTTTGAATCCATTTATGCATCCAAAAAAAAATCTTAAACAAAAAAAAATCACATTCTTGCTTGAAATTGTATGGCCGGATTCTGGTGGAAATTGTTATTTCACCTATAAGTTAGACTACTCCATAAAAAGTTTCTAATTTCATCCATAAATGCTCTCTACTTTTTAGTATGAGAGATATGTGTAATTCCTTCACTACTCAACATGAAGATTATAAATGACATCTAAAATAATATTGATATTATAACCCACTATGAATGTGAATGAGGTGAAATCCATTCCATGCTCATGATAGAAAGTGATATTTAAAAAAAAATACTAATAGTAAAGAATTATAAATATCAACCATAATAAAAAATATTTCAATTTCCATATAAAGAAATTTAATGTAAAAAATTGTTATATTTTTACTTTTAGTTGTATTTCTTTCATATTTCAATGGATAGTTTGAATAAAATATTTGAAAACCTCTATTAATTAATATTTTAATATCAACTCCATACATAAGTACATATAGAAAGAGAAAGTAATATATATATATATATATATATATATATATATATATATATATATAATATTCCAATACCCACCTTTAATGCTTAAGTTGGAGTTGTCGTATGCATGGAAAGGTACTCTACAACCTAGTATGTGGGGATTGTCATATAACATTACATTAAATAAATAAAATAATAACTATATTAAAAAATTAAAAAATGTTAATAACAAAACATCTCTTTAAATATCATAAATATTAATAACAAAAAATTATTTCAATGTCAACAATAAAGGAAACACTTCAACGTGCACAATATATATATCATAATTACATCAACTTTATATATGGAGGGAGAAGGTAAATGATAGTTTAAAAAAAATCTAAGGGAAATCTATAATTCCTTCACTACTCAACATGGAGATTACACATGACATCTAAAATAAAATTGATACTACAACCCACTATGAAGGAGTTTGAAACCACTCTATAGAACATAATCACATTAATTTTATATATAGAGAGAAAAAATTAATTAATAACAAAATATTTTATAATTTCATCTATAAGTGCGTTCTACATTTTAGTATGAGGGAGATGTATAATTCCTACATTACTCAACATGAAGATTAGATATCACATTTAAAATAATATTGATATTATAATCCATTATGAATGTGAATGTGATGTGGAATTCATTCTATGCTCAACATAGAGTTGGAATTGATATTTAAAAAAATATTAATAACAAAAAATCTTAAATGTCAACCATAATAAAATATTTCAATTTCCATATAAAGAAATTGAAATCGAAAAAAAACTTTTTGTTTTTACTTTTGTAGTATGAGCTCGTTGTGTAATTCTTCCGTATTGTAATATGTATAAGTTTTCAATAAAATAGTTGAATAATACTATCAAATAATATTTCAATTATATATATAGACCATAAACAAAGTATTCCAGTACACATCTTCAATGCTTAATATGAAATTGACATGTAATATTTTACAATAATATTAATAACAAAATAAATTCAGTGTGTATATATAGATACACAAAAAAAAGTGTATGTTCCTATTATTGGATACATGCTTTTTGATTTCCAATACAAAAAAGAATCTATTTAAAAACAATCTAATTTTAACTATGCAAATAGTATACAAAATATTTAAAAATAGAAAAATTATTACGGTTCAAACATTTTATTGGTATATTGCTCAAAATGAAAGAGATGTGGAATTCTATATATATATTCAGAAAGGAGTTGAAACATGGTGGGCCTCCCCACACAGGCACATACACACATATATAGCCAAAATTAATACATTTTAACTTGGATCTCTCAAGCATTGAGAAAGATCAAAACTTTTAAAATTATATATATATATATATATATAATATATATATATATATATATATATATATATATAATGAAATATATAATTAAAATTTTAAATTTAATTTCAATAATAAATTTATATAGTAAATCACACGTAATATATATATATATATATATATAATATATATATATATATATATATATATATATATAATAGCTTTTCCCTCATCGAAATAGATATATATAATCTCTTAATAAAACAGTAAATCTACAATTTTATTGTAGGAATTTACAGGGTAAGTTCGTCAGACAGAACACCAAAGGACACCGCTCACAACCAGATCGCAGATCAATACACTAGTATTTTTGACGTGGTTAAAACCCTCAAAGAGGGAAACAGTCCAAAGCCTGAGCCAACGCGACCACTTCAGGCAATTTATTAACAAAAGAATGAAAATTTACATATGCTTCTATCATAGACGGATTACCCTACAAATGACCCTCCATGCGCTTTAAATAGAAATCATGGACCAATCAGGTGTTAAGCCACGGATCAAGTGTCGGTAATACCGAGGAGAGAATGAACTGTCGGATCACTAACATATCGTGACCGTCGGATTGTAAGTTACAAAAGGTAAAGAAACACACACTTACCTAACTCTATACCTAACTCTATATTAGACCAAGTTGTACTTAACTATTTCCTATGTGTCGGAATATCCTAACATCCCCCCTTAAGAACTTGGGATAGGATTGAAGGATCTACAAATATGACACAATAGGAGAAGGAAGGAGGCACTAGAGCCTATCCCCCCTTAGTGACAAATTCCTAAACTCCAACCATAAATCGAAGTTTAGTGAACTTTGCCTCTATGAGAGCCTTTGTAAAGATGTCTGCAACTTGATCATCTATTGAACAATATTGCACTTCAAGGACATGGTCATGAATGAGCTTTCTGATGAAGTGCATGTGCAGTTCAATGTGTTTGTTGTGCTGATGTTGGACTGGATCTTTGAATATCTAAATGGCACTTTGATTATCACACCAAAGTGTAGTCAGATGCTGCTGCTGAAAGCCAAACTCTGACAGGATTTGACGAAGCCACAAGGCTTCCTTACTAGCTTCTACGACACCACGATATTCTGCTTCTGCTGAAGAAAGAGAAATGGCACCTTGTTTCTTGCAAGCCCATGTAATAGGTCCTGAACCAAGAGTGAACACATAACCTGCAGTAGACTTCCGATCATCAGGGTCACCAGCCCAATCGGAATCAGTGAAACCAACCAATAAAGGAGATGCTTCGGCATTGTAATGAATCCCAAACTGAACTGTACCTCGAACATAACGAAGTATTCTTCTAGCTGCTTTCCAATGACTTTCATGTGGGTTTTGCATAAACTAAGCAACACGGCCAACAGCAAAGGAAAGGTCAGGACGAGTATGGGTTAGATACAAAAGTTTTCCTACAAGTTGACGGTATAAGGTAGCATCAATTTCAGGAGAAGTACAAGTGACTGAAATTTTGACTCCAGACTGAAAGGGAGAAGGGGTTGGCTTACAGTCTTCCATGTGAAAATGGTGTAGAATATCACAGGCATACTTGGACTGAGAAAGGGAAATATACTTCCTTGGATTGCAAGACTTGAAGACCGAGAAAATAATGTAAGTGTCCTAAGTCTGTCATTTCAAACTTCCTTTTAAGGCTAGACTTCACATGGTTTATAAGGTTGGGATCACTACCCGTCAAGATAAGATCATCAACATAAAGAACAAGAATGATAAGAGACTTGCCCACTTTCTTGGTGTAGACAGTATTGTCAGAATGACACCTAGAAAAGCCAGATTCTAAAAGAAAGTTATCCATTTTGGCATACCAATCTCAAGGAGCTTGCTTGAGACCATAAATGGATTTCTTAAGCTGACATACAAGGCTGGAGTCTGTTTGTATAAATCCAATAGGTTGTTCCATATAGATTTCTTCATGCAAGTCCCCATGCAAGAAGGCAGATTTAACATCCATCTGATGGATTTCCCATTTGAAAGAAGCAGCAAGGGAAAGAACAAGGCAGATAGAGTTCATTTTGGCAACAGGGGAGAAGGTTTCAGTATAGTCAATGCCTTCAACTTGTGAAAAACCCTTAGCAACAATACGAGATTTATGTTTATCAACTTTCCCATCTGGTCCATACTTGGTTCTGTAAACCCATTTGCATCTAACAAGTTTTCGTCCCTTTGGTAGAGGAACGAGATCCCATGTATCATTTGCCAACAATGAATGATATTCTTCATTCATAGCTGCTTCCCAATCTGGATGGCCTGAAGCTTCTGCAAAGGTGTCAGGATCATAATTTACTGGAGCTTGAGCCGATAAAGAAGAGGCTCTGTCAAACTGAGAACGTGTGCGTCGCTGATCTGTAGGATCACCGGCAAGATCACTTGCTGCATATCGAGTAGCACGAACCTCTTTTGGAAGCTGAGGAGCTGAAGAGGATCCTGAGATGGTGGGGGAGGATTGTCATCCTCACTTTCATCATCTGAAGAAGAAATGTTTTCAAAAGTAGAAGAGATAGGAGAGGTGGCACATCCGCCAAACTAGGCTCGCGGCCGATATATTTTCATCAAATTTTACATCTCTTCTAATGATAACATTTTTGGACTTAAATGGAATAAGTCTATAGCCTTTTAACATCTTCAGAATATCCAACAAAAGCACATTTTTCACTCTTAGGTTCTAAAAGCTTTATGCTTTTCATCTGGAATATGGGCCCACGCTTTCACTTCCAAAAACACGAAAGTGACTTACATCTGGTTTGATTGAGCTCCATGCTTCTTCTGGAGTGATATTCTTTAAAGCCTTAGTAGGAGTGCGATTTATTATGTAATTTTCACAGTTAATTGCTTCTGCCCAAAAACTAAGACTAAGTCCTTTAGATTGAAGCATACAATTAGCCATTTCCTTTAAGGTGCGATTCTTCCTTTCAGCTACACCATTTTGTTGTGAAGTATATGGAACAGTATGTTGCATTTGAATTCCATTCTCAGTGCAAAAGTTGATGAATGGTTTTTAACATATTCTCTGCCATTAACAGATCTTAGCTTAAGAATTTGATGTCCATTGTTTTTCAACAAAGGCCTTAAAGGCCAAGAACATGTTAAAATACTTCACTCTTGAGTTTTAAGAAGTATACCCAAGTGCGTCTGGAGAAATCATCAATGAAAGTTAGAAAATACTTGTAGCCAAAGAATGAAGCAACTGGAAGTGGACCACATAAATCACTATGCATGAGCTAAAAGGGGTTGAGGCGTGCCAAGAGGCACGTTTTTCAAAACTGTCCCGATGATGTTTTCCGAGTACACATCCGGAACAAACACCATCTCAAGATACC